>CM023451.1:184715305-185315305 GCA_013339765.2 Haemaphysalis longicornis | reverse complement strand
AGTAATACATTCGTGGAGTAGTGAAGCGTACTTTACAGGGGCTCTTTGTACAGCGTTTATCCGACCACTCGCGTTTGGGAGCTTACGCAAACTTTTAAAGCGAAACTTTTATTAGTCTTACTGATGGCAATGTCGTTACCTAAAGACACTGCAGAAAAGCCAATTTCACACGATGAGATTACGCATGATGATGATGATGATGATGATGATGGCGATGATCGCAGAAAAAAACGCTTCTGGAGGTCGGAATTGAAGCTGGTTACCTCGCGTTTTAAGCCAACGTCTATCCAATTGCGCCATTACGACTTGGTCGAAACAGGTCGGATTTTAGAGCGAATTTTAACGCTTCACTTAGAGCAACGATTGGTGGGTAAGGGGGGGGGGGGGACTCAGCTTTCTCGTCTCGTGAGGAATTCATTGGTTGTCGTCTTAGTTTGGACTTCGACTCAACGGCAGTTCGCACTTTGATCGTTGACGCTTGGACTTTATAATCTCAGACGGTTTGCCGTTTCACCGCTGACGCTTTGTCTTTGATTGCAGCGCCATTGACTTTGGCGCTACGCCGTTTGATTTTCCCGCGCAAGAAAGCTCTGCGTTTCAACCATCGTCGTCGTCGTTACAAATAGGGGATTTTAGTTTTAATGCGTAGGATTCTTTGCCGAGAAATCCCACAGCCAGGACCGTGTAACGCCCTAAATTTTCACAAAAATGAAGATTGTACCCGCCGCGGTGGCTCGGTGGCTAAGGCGTTGCGCTGCTGAGCACGAGGACGCCGGTTGGATTCCCGGCTGCGGCGGCCGCTTTTCTGATGGAGGCGAAAAGCAAAAACGCCCGTGTGTACGAGATTTCGACGCACGTTAAAGATCCCCAGGTGGTCAAAATTAATCCAGAGCCCTCCACTACGGCGCGCCTCATCGCCTGCGTTGCGTCGGCGCGTTAAACAATAGAATCAATCAATCAATCAGATTGTGCGGAAGTAACACCTCAAATCGTTATAATAGCCTAAATGGAGATAAACTGTCGTACGGAATTTTGAAAATCCAAGAAAGAGAAACACAGAAAAAATAAAAGTTTCACCAAAATGACCTGACAAAATAAAAAATATGCAACTTATACATCTCCCCCCAAAATTGAAGAATAAACGACAATAGTCCATGTGCACCCAAGACGTTCAAAATACGAATAAAAAATAGCGAAAATGGCGAACCGTGTAACGCCCTGCATATTCATAATAATACAGAGTTGGTTGAAGTAACACCTTAAATCGTTATGATATTCTCAATGGAGGTAATTTTTTGGACATAATTTCAACAAATCAAGAAATAAGAAAAACAGAAAAAAAAAAGTTTTCACAAGAAATTATCTGACATAATAAAAAAAAATATGAATCTTACACCTGCGCTACCCGAGCGTTTGAAAGGAAGTTTTTGTCGAAGGACCTACGAAATTTCAAATGCCATTAGAATTGGAAGGAACTTCGCTTATGTAAAGGACGATTCTCAAAGGCAGTTGAAAGTTACCGCGTTCGCCCACCATGTTTTGGTTTTTCCACTGCTCCCCTGTTTCATTCTTGACAAAAAAATTAATTGTAGAGTTTAAAAATGGGAAAAAAATACAATTATTAGTGAATTAAATTGATCACAAATCTACAATCGCGCACAAAACATGCACTTACACACAGCCAGTTTATTTTCTTTTTTTCGCACCTCCGGGGTTGATAGTACTAGGTTACCTTGGAATCGTAAAGCGAGTGATAGAGAACAAGAACAAATGAATAGTTAAAACAATTGTGCTCTTTAAACACCAAGTTTTACTCGCAAATAATCGTTTTCGTAATTACGGCATGCAGAAATGGCGCTCGAGAGTGCGAGCGTTCGCGTTTCAAAGGCTTTTTAGAAACTTGAAGGTCGATAATGGTGCCTTTTGACTCAGATGGCATTTCAACCAAAGACCTTTGGAAAAAACGTCGCGTAGCAGCTCAAATGTGTCATTTTAGTCATGGCATTTGTGTCAATGGCTTCCGAAACGCTCGTGTTAGCACGGGTATTATACATCTCCTCCAAAACGGAAGAATTAACGAAAGAAGTCCGCAAACTAACGCTGGAATTACGAATAAAACTAACGTAAACGAACTGACTCTGCACTACGCCTTGCATCTTCGAAAAAAAAATAAACATAATCAGCGAAGTAAAGGATAGCGTCGCTATAATGGTATATATTTACATAATTGGCGAAAGGAAACAAAAACAAAAGACTTCAAAATAATAAAATAATCAAACTTCTTTCGCTACTCATAGCCATATTTGGCTGTAAAGAACTCACTCTAGACAAAGCGGAATAAGAATGCTACGCAGTAGCAGACAATTCTATGAATTTCTGAAGATTCTTTTTTCTCTGTTTCTTCGAAGTCCGCGCATTCGTTGCGGGCTTTCGTAATGTCACAGAAGCAATATCGCCGCTCTTTCTTACTTCATTTTGCATTACAGCAATACAAGCATGCGATAATCACTATCACTAAGTCACTACGAAAGCACCGTATAAGAAGAGATTATAATCGACGCCAGAGCCACATTGCGATGTGCTTTAGTACACGGGATAAAAACAGAATCTCGTCCTACGACCAGTGTATTATCCAATATCTACCGTTCTTCAGTAGTTAAGAAGTGTATACGAAGGAACTGCTGGATAATAGAGCTCCACATCAATCGGCTCTGACGTCACCCTACTTGATCCCGGCCCTTTCAATAGAGACGTTCGGGGTGAAGCCTGACCAGAAAAGCCAGAGCCGAATCGTCAGCAGCACTCAGAGAAAACGCCACACGTCAGTGAGTGACCGGAGTGTGCGACACCTTCGCCAGAACTGGCCTTGAAGCAGCTCCCACGGAACAGAAATTACGATAGACTTCAGCTTGCACATAGCACACGCAGGACAACCGTAAATAGAGCCCCCAACAACCCACCTTAATAGTTTTGTCCTTCCAAAAAGCCATGTGCATCAATCAGGCCTAAGTCATCGGTCTCTACCATCGACTTCACAGAAGGCGACGAAAGCCCTTTTACGTTTCCTGAGCAAAACGAACTTTCATTGAAAACTATAGTGCCAAAAACGGGAATAGAGTGCGCGCCTTACCCCCCTCCCCCACATCTCTTCCTCTTCTCCCTCCCTCTCTTTTATCCCCTGAACCCCACTTCCCCAGTGCAAGTTACAAACCGAGCTCTACACCTGCTTAACCCCCCGGCCGTTCCGTCCTTTTTTCTTCCTTCCTTCCTTACTTAAGGCCTTTTCCGAGGAGTTTGGCTCGTTTGTCAGTACAAGTGAGGAAAAGTATCGATGATTGTGAAATGATCGAAAACGGAAAATTTAGGAGCCCACTGAAATGAAGATTAGGCGTACCAAATCCACGCACCCTCGAAGCGAAGGGAAACTCGTGTTTTCGGTAAACACACACGACCAGAAGACGACAGTGAGACAAACGGGTGTGATCTACACACATGTATTGATAAATGGCTTGAAGTGACTCTAAAGAAACTGGCGAACTCTGGTATGAAACGAACTTTTATAAATGAAGCCGTGGTTGTGTTCTGCAAGTGGGTAAACTTACACAAGTCTGCTTACCGGAAGCGCCATCGCCGCCACAAACATCGCTGGAAGATTAAACGGTCCCAAAACCGAACCGTCGAAATTAGAAAGTGACTGTGCCAGTGAAACGGACTACTTAATAGGCCGACTAGATTACGCACTCGGTCGGGCGTGGAGGATGTTGTGAAAGAACAAGCCCCCCGATTCCCGTGAATGCTAATATTTTCATAATTTCTGTAAACAGAATTTGGGGTTTCCTCTGCACGTCCCGGCCCTTTTTCTTCTGGTTTTTCAAGACACAAGCCCGACACAGGGCCCCCTAAAATGAACCGCGTTTTCGAGGTTCTGTTTGTAGATTATATTCTATGAGGAACACAGAATATTACAGTTACCTCTATTAAAAAAAAAACGTGGCATGAAATTTTATTTTTATTATTTCAGTTAGTTATGGAGGCACTAGTCATAAGAAATTTATCTGGATGGAAGCAGAAAGAGTTACTACTTTCACTTAGTATAAATGAGTGTTCCCGCACCGGCAACAATAATTAAACAAGCGAAAAACGAAATGTGAACCGAAACTCCGAAATTTGGGGTTATCGTTTTGTTAGCGTGGATTTAATAATGATGTAGATTCTGTTTAGGTAATGATCAATCATTTGTAAAGTTACGACATCATGGTGTTCATTAGATATTTATGAAAAAAAACGTGACGTTTACACCAAGGCGAGTAATTTTTTCTACCAGAATTTCGCTTTTTGTCGGGACAGGTTTGCTCGTAAGGGCACATTAATGCCTATGAAAGCTCTTGTTAGACGCTAAGTTAAGTAATCATTGCCGAAGGATTCAAAACAAGCAGGTGTGTCCAGGGTATGCAGGCCGCTCCTGACACATTTGGCGAGCCTGCTGCAGGAAACACACTCAAATAAAGCTAACAGGTGGACACAGGATTAAGAGATTAATTGGTGTTTGCTTCTTGGACACACAGCGCTGAAACAAAGGCACACCAAGGAAGACCGACGACCCAGGTGCGCTTGTCGCGTCCTGTTATGAGCGCCTTTTTTCTCAAGCCACCATGCACTAATTAGCCCTACAGAACGCTTCATTGAGGTGTTCTCTACCTCACTTGCACACTGGCGGCAAAGACAAGTGCATGTAAACGACAAATGTCAGCTTCGCCACCTTCGTGGCCACTTTCGCGGCTTTAAGACTCCTGCTACCGAACCTGGACTGTTAACTTGTTGACGTCGTTAGACGATGAAACAAACCGTTGGAGCCCCACTATAGTTAAATTTTCAGTTGCTAATTTACGGAGACACAAAATGTTTCTTTACTGACCTTGCGGAGGCCCAGACGACCCTTTAAAGTTCCCCCACGTACCACGCAATTTTTTTGTCGGGGTTTAAAAAATCAACTCGAGTTTCGTGAACGTGATGCAAGAGCTCGGGTATGCCCCGACACTGCACTACCCACGACTTGCCACCGCGCCTGCAACGACTGGGTGTTAGTGCGGCACATGCGTGCCAGGTGTTACGATACGGCATCCACGTTCGGTGCACAAACATGTTCTTTCTTTATTACATAAAAAAGGAGAGGTTGACACCATATATGGACGCCAGCTAATCTTTGCATAACAAACAAACATCGTACTACAAACTTTATGCGCGCTTATATAAACTTTGGTTTCGCGCCTGGTTGTGCTTTGCAACTACATCCGTAGTTTGGCTTTGCTTCATACGCAACCATTTACTCTATAATAAGCTTCTTAATTGCATAACGCAAAGTAACCGCAAATATTTCATTGATATTTCCGCCTCTTTTCAATAGCGATATCCAAGTTGCCTGTGACAGGGGCCCCATCTCCTTCCGCGATTACATCTCTCAGGTGCTAACGTGTGGGGAGCTTCGAAAGCTTTATTCCGAAAGCTTTATAGTCAATGTTCCTAACTTCATTTTTTTCACTGTTCATTTCAGAATAAGCGTCAAGTTATTATAATAAACAGCTGTCATGTTCGCAAATCCAGAATAAACCTCTGGAAATAAGGCGCTTCTTCTTTAAAATGTGAAGTTGCCCTCTGTAACAGTTATTTTACCTTGCAGAAATTCTGTGCGTGGCAGCCATACTCAGCCAAACGGGAGTAGCACGGTTTGAAGGAAAAAAAAAGTAAAAACGGAAGGCGAGGCAGAAAGGCTGTTCAAATACGTCCACCTGTAACCTGAAAGGAACCACTTGTGACCTGAAAAACGGGAGGTGACGGTGCAACGGTTTCAAGTCGTGCAGTACGGGAGGCAAGCAACCTTAGTAAGTATGTCATGGCACCGTTATATTTCAGTTTGAATTCGGTATTGTGTTAAATCACTTGGAATTCCTGGCCTACTTCCACCCCCCCCCCCCCCCCTTAGCGGTATCATTCCTTTGCGGAGGATGGTAAGCACGGCGCCGTTCACTCCTTCTTGAACTGATCTTCTTATTTTTTATTTATTTTCCTTTCTTTCAAGCTGCAACAGCCCAGACTGCCACACCCCAGCCATCATTACCCACGTTGTATTCTTAAGCCCACGCCACCCTTACCTATTCTCCAAACTACTGCTTAAGAGTGAGAATGCGCGCTGACCAGCTCGGACCAGCAGGACCTGCAAAACTTGATCCAGCGGGCCACCCGAGCAGCGGAAACACACAGCCACCAGGACTAAGCTGGTTCCAAACTTAGAAAAAAAAATACAAAAAATCGCTTCAAATTTAGAAAAAAAAACGCTTGTCCCTCCTCCCATTTCCCTTTTGTTCTATAGAGCTCGTGTGGGTCCCGGCTCACTCGCGGGTAGCAGGCAACACCATCGCCGACTACCATGGCCGAGAAATGTCAATCCGGGCCGAGCACGAGCCGGAAGAGCTACCGCACCCGGTTACCAGCTTTCGGGACATTACCCGGATGTACCGAGAGGAGAGGTGCAGACTGCCGGAACCGCACCCCAAACTGACTAGGCAGCAACAGACGATCGTGCGTCGAGCGCAGGCGGGATCGCTTGCGCATCCCGTACTGATGAACCGCATGTACCCTGCGGAACACGGTACGCTCTGTCCGTTTTGCAAAAGAGAGAGGGGCACTCTGCCGCACATCTTGGCAGAGTGTGCAGAACTCAAGACCCCCCCCCCCCCTCCTTCCCTTCCCCACAACACCCCCAATCCCCAACCCCTTGAGCGATGGGAGACCTTGTTGACCAGCCCCGCCCTGCCGACTCAGCTCGCACTGACAGACAGGGGCCAGTAGCTGCTGGGAACATATCGGTCCCGTAACTAGGGAACCACCCCGTCTGGTGCCAGCGCGCACCACCGATTTCTTGGGCTCAGTAAAAGTTGATTCCTCCTCCTTTAGAGACGATAGTCTATCTTGGGCTACTTCAAACGAAAAATTTTGTTCTGTCTTCCTGCCCCTCGATTCAGCCGCCAGAACAAAAGGTAAATGAATTCTTGTACGAGAAGTTCATATAGGGAAAATATTTCAAAACTACTTAATCTAGTGGCGATGTTCGTACTCGTCAACATTGTTCACCTAAAAGAAATATTAGCGTATGTGAGTAAAGATCAATACATAAGTACTACTTGCAATGTTCTCTTAATTGAAAATACATGGTTGATTGTTTTTTGCGACAGGAAATTAAAATAAAATACACATTGAAAACAATCTTTTGACCCAAAAATGCAGAAAGAACCTTCTGGAAGTGTTGCAAGATGTCCAACGGTAACGAAAGGTTCCAGTCGATAGCGCGAGCAGTGGAACGCGGTAAAATTTAATTGACTTCAGCAAACCTTCTCCTTGTTTACCACAGAAGGAGCGAGACGGGAGGGGAAGAGCCGGAAAGGTGGGCGGACGAGAAAAGAGAGGCATTTACGTGGCAGGGGCAGCAGAAATTCTTGCTAGCCTGCAGGCAAACTTAGGCGTGCTTGTGACCCCTAGGTGGAGCCATTAAAACTGTAGGAGTGCTATTTGAGTGATTGCTGCAAGTCAGGCAGGATAAAAAGTTTATGCAAAATTCGCAACAGCGGAGCTGTTAATTACCGCAAGAGAAACTAGACCGTTTCCCTCATGTGTAAAAAAACTGTTCTTGATTCCTCTGTCACAGCAATCGGTAAAACACAAAAAGCAAATATGCAGCGAAATCTGCAGCTGAGCATAGTTGCGGGTTGGCGGCTGTCTTGTGGGTGCGCTTGGTGAGCGACGTCCTGTTGGCGGGTCTCTTCGGCAAACGTGTACTGGCGTCGTTTCCGTGACGGATATGACATCAGTGAAATCTTCGTGTATCGCAGCATAAAACACTTTCGTGTTAAAATATAAAAACAGAATACGAACGACCCTAAGTATAACGTAATCTTCAGTACTAAAGATTGCTTCCCCGCAAAAAGATCCTGTGCGCAGGGGTGCACCCTTTACAGGCCACCTGCTTCGTTGTACTGGCGTCACTTCCGTGACGGATATGACGTCAGGGAAATCTTCGTGTATCCAGGAATAAAACACTGTTGTGTGAAAAGATGAATTTACGTGATCTCAAGACGGGCGTGCAGATAAATTTCAATCTTGTGAAATTGCGCGCGCGCGCGCGCGCGCGCCCGCACGCCCGCCCGCACGCCCGCACGCCCGCACGCACGCGACGCATGCACGCACGCACGCACGACACGCACGCACGACGCACGCACGCACGCCTTCTGAAAGATCAAAGGTGTCTTCGATTTGTCTGCACTCGCTGAACTCGAGTGCACCGTGCGGTGCCTGCACTTTTATCTTCGATTTACCGCCGGTGCATAGAGTGTAGAATGAGGATGACTTGACGGCTTTGTCTGCACTTCCTAGAGAGGAGGTGCAGAAGCAGACGACAAACGTGGTTCACAGTGGCGGCACCTGCGCTGAACTAATCGTAACCTCATGCATAAAGTGTAGGCCAATCAAAGGGACCTCAAAATTTATCTGCACACCATCTCGAGGTGGCCTCCCCTGACAAACTGAAGGCTGCCAGCTACATATAATTCCTTCGCGCAGCCGACAGGCATCCGCACGAGAGGACTTCCCAGCCAGTTTCATCTTTCCACCGCTGTCTACCTACATTCAGACCTCTACCTCCCTCTCTGTTCAAACCGCCACTCGTGGATATATATAAATTGTCTGCGTTACGCTGATTGCCCCGCTAGCTGCCTACCTGCCATCCGTACACAGCATTCGAAACACGAACACGGTACGATGGAAGACATAAAGGGTTCAAGAAACGCCGCTCCGTTTCCGTAGGTTACGCACGACGCGCACGCCCGTCCAAAGACTTCCTTCTCTTTAGAGCGTAGCACGATGAAACGGTTTCCTGCTGGGCGGCCTCTCGCCGGTTCGGTGACGCAAAACAGTGGAAGGCGGCTTGCACTCACGCTGTGTTTGTACTGCATCGGTACACGGAAGCTTCTAGTTACCCTCAGCGTCATTACGCACGGTTACTGCCAGAAGTTACGCAGGCTTGCGGTTCGGAGTTATCGCTTGCAGAAGAGGCTTACCTTTTACATGCAAAGGAACACCGAAAAAGGAAGGAAAACTATGAGAAACTCTATTTCTGGCTCGCGGGTTTTCGCACTGCTTGCAAGGTGTATTGTCGGGCGCATGCTATCGGTGCTTACTCTAACACCGCTGCTCCAGAAGCTTTGGTAAAAAAAGTACAATTCAGGCCGTACATGTTAGGCTAATTCTACCTGGCATATTTTAAGAAAAACATTTATGAAGGAAACCTAATCCACGTTTGCATCCAACTCGAATAGGAAAACCACTGGTAATACATCGCTCTCGATATTGCAAAGGTAGCTATGGCAGCAGACGAGTATTTAGTCTAGAAAAAATGAGGTACGCATTGGAATCGGGTTAGGCACGAGTAAAGTACGTATCTTTGAAGGCACGCCATCTTTAATTCGCACTGCTTTTCAACTGCCATCCTACTTAAGTATATGTGCGTATTGTCGCATACAAGTGGTGGCTACGGCCATGTGTTGAACGAACGCTAAAGCTTTGGGCGTTCGTTTTAATGCTCTTTTTACGGCTCTGGCCGTGCACCCATTAGCGTTCTCTTTTTTGACAGCGCGCCGCTTTCTGGCACGCCACCATGCTGATGGCGCCTATGGTTTCTCTGAAGGATTTGAAACCGTCACCATAGGCTAGAACATATTCGCTATGCAACATTGTAGGACAACGCAATTGTCTCCGAAACAATTCACGGCGGGACAATAAACACTGCAACAAGACAACTAAAGCACTCCACACATCTCTGTAGTGGTCAGCGCAGTGGGTCACCCCCCTAGGTGACGCAATGATCCACGCAAAGGGCCCATTGAAAGTACTGAGATGGCTGATAGGCGCGACAGCTGTCACCGTACTTCAGTTACCGAACAGGCCCCGGTAATTCGGTACACATTTATTTGTTTTGCTCAATATAGTTAGAACATAATTACTCAGTCATCTCCGAGCAAGCACAGGAAACGGTGATAAGTTACATCCTATGAATGCGTCTTAGTCTAGACGCAGAGTTTATCAGCGTTTGAGTGACCCTTCAGAGCGATGTTACGACGCCTTCACCGTACCTGACGTTGACGCCTGGTTTTCACCGGAAGCTACGGGCTTTACTTTTATGTCTAGCTTGCGTCAAAAGGTCGCAATTTGCCTCATTTTGCTCGAGGGATAACACCCCGGTTTGCTATTTGTTCGGATTCTGTTCATTTGTTTTTTGAATTATAGATATGAAGGACCTTGAAGAAGTTGCTGCATCAAAACATTGAAAGGCGCCTGTCACATTTTTTGTCCGTGGTGTCCGATCTCTGTATTAGGTCTTTACCTTAATTCCCGCATGATTTGGCCCGGAGGTGCATCTAAAGTGATTTGCGCTACGAAGAGTTTCAAGCTAGTTTCGACATCTACACTTTGGTCACGCAACTAGTACCAAGCTTTTCCTGTCGCCGAAGCGCGCATGCAGACTGTAAAAAGGGCTTTCAGCGTTGAGCGCACGACGCAGAGCTTCTGTGTATTTCTACGTCATGTTTTTTTAATACTTTGGGTGACCTTATTTCCACAGAAAGGGCCATGTTTGAAGGCGCACCTAAGGATAAACGACTTCTTGTTTTAACCTAAACATCACACCTTTCAAAGCTATTGCGGCTTTTGTTCGACGGAAAACGATGCTTTCGTTGTTTGGGAATAAATAATTCAAGCCAAACCACCACCGCCTCTCTCTCATTCCCCTGATCTGTTTTCGTAGCTACTGAAGCTGCGAAAATCGGTCATTTGGCCGCGAAAACGGCGCCGCAGCTGCGAATTCGCAGGCAAATTCGCACTATGTAGCACGGGCTGCAGGTTATGAGGAGGAACCACCTGGAAAATCCCTGAAGCAAGGGAAGTGCTGCCACCTGGGAGAAGGACCACAAAACACTCCGCTATTCCACGTCACGGCGGCTGACAGGCTGGCAGGCTCACGTAGGCGATTGGGCCAGCAATATCAAGTCTTCGCCGCTAGTTGTCGTACAGTATAAATACAGAAAGACTGCAACAAAAGGCTTGTGTTTCCTCGCAAAAATCTTCTGCTGTGCTTGCACGGTGATTGGACACACTTGGCGAAAATCGAAACAGAAACAAATCTTCATCACCGGTCGTAATTAAAGCTATCATAATAATGTTGAAGAGAGACCTTTGCAATAATTACGAAAAAAGGGAATGGCCGTGCGATCCACTAGCTCATTTCCCGCAACAAAACCTATGACAGTCATATGTGCCAGCTCGGCGATTGGCTGAGGCCCGCAAAAGCAAATGCAAATTAGGCAGGGCTTATAAGCTTGCTGAACAAGCTATTTGCGCTTAAATTTAGGGCACATTATTTTTATAGGAGTAAGAATGGGGGTGGGGGTAAATAGTGGAAGTTACGAAAGTACACGTAAACAGAGAAGTGCAGATGTGTACTGCTGTTGGTACTGCGCGCATTATGCTTTTCTAGCTGCACAGCACTGTGGCTTGTTTGGGGTTGTCTCAGTGGACACTGGCCGATTTGCGTAGAGCGACGGTGTCTTATGTGACCAATATCTGTCGAGCGAACACCATGTTTCACGAAACGATTATTTTCAAACTTAACAAAAAAAATAGACAGGTACAAATACCGTCAAAAATAAAGCAAAAAGGCAGAAACCGGCCTGCCGCGGTAATGGTGGCGCCATCTAGGTCGACTAACGGTTAACGAGGCTCCTCATCGCACTAGATTTTGCTTGAATCCCTGTTCCTGCGATGTCATTGTAGATGTCATAAAAACACATTTGGCGGGAGAATCAAAATTTTAACTTACAGTGATTAATTTCTCAGTGAGTGAGGATCGTTCGCTTCCGCTCACGCGCTTGGGTACTAGTAAAACGCGAAATATCTCGGAAAAGTATTTTGTCTGTATGGCCCCTTTAACGACGAACCCAATGAAATGTTTTCAAGGCACTGACGGTTTACTGAGTGTTTGTCTCTTACAAGCACTATTTGGAAAGTGTTGTAATTGAACTGTCTAAATTACTAGGTATTTTTTATCCGTCCGCATTGAAACAAATGGAAATAACAAATCAGTATTAATAGCACCAGCGACAACAAAATAACAACTGAGGGTCTTCTCATTCGAAATATTTGCAAGCGTCAAGTGCGAATTCATGCAGAAAAAGACGCACACAAAAGCAGTAAGCGCGCTGTAAGTAAGAGTCTACAATGGTGATGAAGGCACATTGCATGATTAAGCAGAACGAAGGCTTGCCCTGCAATGCATACAATCTCACGCGCAGTCCGGCGCTAATTTTCTTGCCGTGATAATGATGCCCCGAAAGAAGAAAAGGGTACAAGCACTATGGCAGCAGTGCGAGTATCAACTAAATAGTGCGAGTATCACCAGTGCCACCTTCAGGTCACTAACAGCATGAAATTTATGGCATTGGCGGAAATTCACAGTACAATTTTTAAGACTTTGTGCAAATCAGTGCTTCATGTACGGACTTTAAGTGTACTGTGGGATCAGTGTTTGTTTTCTCGGTGAACATCTACCCGAATATCGTAAGCCTATGTTTTGCTAAACATGTTTTCGATGCCATCAGGGTGACATGCGTTGGTGAATCTCGACAGGTTTTTTATGTCTATTTTTTGGTGTCAGACACCGAAAGCCGTTTTCGGCTTCCGTGGTACCCTATGTTGCAGTTTGTTGCGCTGTATCTGGGTATCGTAATGAATTAGAGGACGTGTCAGGGGGCAGCTAGAGGACAATAGAAAATAAGAGAAGGAAGACGACGATCATCGGAAGCCATGCACCTTTGCAGCAGTCTAATATAAATACAGTTATTCTTTCTTATTGTGGCCCTGGATTCCTTTCTTCCACACCCAATCATTACAATTATCATTTATGCCGTAACAAAGGGTTTAAAAATGGAGTACATATATATCAAGACCTTTCCAAACTACAGATTTGGTGGCACGGCTCATGCGTATAAATATTGTTTATACATACACATTTGTTTCACACGTGCTACAAATATTACGTATTGTTTAACGTAAACATTGTTTGAACCAAACAAAACATTGCCATAAATCGTATTGTAAAAATTATAATGTCCGCCTAGGCTTCACATCTAACCGTAGTAGTGCTCTCTGTTTCTGGACATGGCAATATTTTGGGAAAAGAAATCGCCTACAAATCTTCCACTTCATTCACACAACGGAGTTGCCTCGATGACCCACAGGCGTTACCAAGACATACAAACACAGCTATGCGGAAGACTTCGCGAACGCTAAGAAGAAACAATGCTATTAACAAGTACGCAACGGACTGCACTAAACTATGAATAAGTCGGCACCATTAAATAGATCCAGAGAAATATCCTTGTGTACACATAGATGGGCCTTACACACGCCCAACACTCCCATTTCTTAAATGGGACACGATCAGCAATCCCTTCAAAGTAGTACAGCTTTAGGTCTTTTTTTTAATTTTGACCATTAAAATCAAGTGGGGCAGAGTGGCTACAAAAACATGACATGTCGAATTCGCAAAACAGGGCTAGTCCCCCGTACTAAAGATGCCACTTGCATGGAAGAAGCCAGACGCATGCGCGTGACCGAGCGAGCGAAAATAAAGGTCGATCTAGGCAACGCCGCCTGTATTAACATTGCCTGACGCGTCGCGCGCTTTTCAATGGGAAGGGTAGGGACGCTTAGTTCAGGCACTGATCCGCTATGTGGTGCGTGCCGGCGGACATCTCGCCTTACGTCACTGCTCGCGAGTCGAGAACGCAGCAACCACTTCTATTACGTGTGTCTGTCAGCTTTCCTGTTGGGCTTCAAGGGCCGTTTCGTTTACATCTTAGCCGCGACGGGGCGCTAGTTCTGTGGCGCACTGGGGATCTCGTTCAACGTGTCGCTCGCTTCATACTTGCTGCATTTTTCCAAAGATAAAGACGGAGGCGGACTGAAATAGTGTAAGAACATACTGATTGTCGGGTAGACATATAGCTAACCGAAAAAACGATATGTTCGGGTGGGGAAGCCATTATTTTACTGATACTTTTCTTTTTGGAGTATTTAGAGAAGAAAAACTTGCGTGCACGTTTTTTGTTCAGGCGCTCACTTCTACGATTACTTTCCAATAATATCACGTGCTTTTAAACTTCAGAAAATTATAGGAAACAAAAGGATAAGCAGCTGGGATCCCGCCACGCTGTCCGGGCGCTTCTACAGTACAGTCATCAATTTTAGAAGTGCGTACCGATGCGGAGTGCGAACAGCGGGGTCAAAGCAATACCAGCAATACCTAAATGCGGAGGGGATAGGGGTGGGATGCCCCACTCAGAAAATTTCAGGGCCTGTGATCCGAGTAGATAAGCGCGCAAAGCCGGCATCAGCCTGCGGCAGCACAAGGGATTCTGCTTCGTGGCAAAGGAAGTTTTATCAGTGACAGACCAAGACAGACAGGCATGGTGAAAAACAAGGCGTAGGAGCGCCGCCTCGGGAACGCTAAACAAACTTTCCACTATTTTGCATAGTTTCGCGAGAATCGGGCGATGGCTGGCGGACACGAAAGCACGCTGGAAGGCTGGAAGCACGCTGGAAGTGGCTGTTTGGCCATTTTTCGCTCACGCGTTAGGCTATGTTTATACAGGCGGCGTGGATCTAGGCCGAACCATGTTCCCGCACTGAGCAGTGGCATATGAGTCATTCCCAACTGCGAATGGATCATATGCAATCGGCGGGAGTTGTTGAGGGTTAGGGGTCCCGCACATGACGGACATTTGCGCGGAAGGACGGCGAAGTGGAACAGCGGGGAAGGTGGTCTATTATCTGACACTAGTCCCAACCACCTAGTACGCCTCGTAAGCGCACAAATAGGCATCGCTTGCAATAGAGTCTAGGTCGAGCTACGCCACAAGTCGGTCGCAGACAGCGATCTAAAGGTTTCTGTCGACGACATAATTTGCGCTACGTGATTAGTAGTGAGAGACAAACGACGTTTATTCCGCGTTGACTCGGGCCTCGGGTAATGAATGCGTCGCTGAACACGAACGAACTGTGACCTTCTTCTGAGAATCGGTTTTGGATCAGACCCGGTTATTTTACAGCTCGTGTGCGTGTGCGTTTGGTCTTCGTGTAGTCGCTTGCGGCTGGTTGTTAGTGCCCAGCAATAATTTCAGCCTTCATGTCTGCTATCACGAGCCCGAAGTCAAGCGTCTAACTACAGCCTGGAAGCTCCCGATTTCATAAAGCTCCATACTCCTCTGTCTTTTTCGCATTTCCTCCCTTCTATTTCCCACTTCTTGCCTTGGCTGCGCCGAAAAAAGCTTCCCACGGCCTTTTCGAATGAAGAAAGTCTGTGCCTGTCTGCCTGGCACACATGAAGCAATCGTTATGCGCGCGTCCTTTATCTCGGTGGTGTCCCATTCTCAGACTGTTAAAAACCAATATCTTAGTATTTCTTATTTATTTTGCAGCATTTCGCTTATGGGATTTGGTGGTCATTTGAGGCTGTAATCATGTAGCCTTGCTGTTCTTTAGCGTCATGCGTACTTGGGGCGCAATTTTCAAGCAGGCGAATTTTCCACGAATTTCCCTTAACCCTCCGGGGTGGCTCAGTGGTATTACGCGTTGCGCTGCTGAGCACGAGGTCGCTGGTTCGATTCCCGGCCTCGGCGGCCACTTTTCTGATGGTGGCGAAAAGCAAAAACGCCCGTGTGTACGAGATTTCGGCGCACGTTAAAGATCCCCAGGTAGTCAAAATTGATCCGGAGCCCTTCACTACGGTGCGCCTCGTCGCCTGCGTTGCGTCGGCGCGTTAAACCCTACAATCAATCAATCAACGAATTTTCCTTGTTTTCTTTTATTGAGTTAACGAAGAGAGACAAATGCACGTGATCATGCTTAGCGGCTTCCCCTTTGTAACGGGGTGGCGTTGCACAGCGACCTTAGTCGTAACGCCACCGTACAATCACGTCGCCAGAAGAAAAAAAATAAAACCTTTATGGAATTTTTGTGCTAGTCTGACTTCCTTCGCATGTCTTCCCAGATTGTTCTCTGCTCTTTTCCCACCAACATTCTAACCTTCTTTTACTAACCTCTACTGCTGTCCAATTCACTTTTCCGCCAACCTTAAAGCCAAGCGCTTCCGGAAGCTGGATGTCTCCCTCACCTAGGGCTGTTACAATAGGGCCGTTACAATATGTCTCATTGTTTCGGGCTCCCTGCCGCAGCCTGCGCACAGTTCTTCCTAGCAATGCACTCCCATTGGTATTATCAAAGAACTTTTCCCTTGTGATATCCCACTTCTCGATCCTGTAGATATCGAAGAACTTCTTTGCGTCCATCCTCTTTTTCCAGGTCATTGTCTCCGATTCTTTGACTTCAATTTTTATTGCCTTGGTCGTTTACCCCGCGCTTTCAGGTTTCGATATACTTTGTCCTAAGCCTTCTGGTTCTTTTACTCCACTGTGTGTCCACGCTTTTCATGTAAAGATACCATTCCACTCCGCCGCCCATCTCTGGTCATCCTTATTTCTAAGTCGTTCTTCAAAACTGGTTTTGCTCTGTGCTTCTCTAACTTCAAAGGAGGCCCATCCCATGACTCCCAGAACTACCTCATTTGTCGTTTTACTGTGTGCTCCTAATGCCAATCGGCCTACCACCCTCTGATTTACTTTTAGCCCTGACTGAATATCTGATTTGACGCACACTACTGCGTTTGAAAAGGTGAGTGCCGGTACCATTACACCCTCCCAGATTCCTCTCACTACATCATATTTGTTATATCCCCATAGTGTTCTGTGCTTCATGATAGAGGCGTTTCTTTTTCCTTTCATTCTTAATTGCTCCTCATGAGTTTTTAGATAGGCCTGGCCTCCATTTATCCATGTGCTCAGATATTTGTACTTCATTACTCACGGTATTGTTGTTTGTTGAAGGAATTCCAATTCGTTACGGGCGTCGTCATTAAAAACGAGAACTCCCTACATGACTGTGCTAACCTCTAAACCTAGTTCAGTGGCTTCATCCCCGCATATATCTGTGAGCTGCTGCATACACTGTTTGCTATCTGCTAGTAGTACCATGTCATCTGCATATATAATTTGCGGGATATGTTATTCCACTTCCTGGCCTTTGCGGCTAAACACCGATTGAAACATATTTTACTGTATTCAAGCTTTCTTTCTAGTCTTGCCATGTACAGCATGAATGGCGCCAGAGGACATCCCTGCTTTAAAGCTCTATTTGTAACTACCGGTTCGGTGCACTTTAGGTCTTCCCAGGTAATTTGCACCTCACTCTCATTGTAAAGTTCCCTGCAGCAGCTGTATAAAGTCCTGTCCTAATCCCTCCCGGTCACGTTGGCTCCCCAGAAGTTCTCTATCTACATTGTAGTAGGCTCTCTTTATATCCAGAAATGCTTTCCATAGTGATCGCTTTTGAACCATTGACACCTCTATGCCTTGGGTTAGGACAAATAAATTGTCCTCTAAGTGTCTGCAGTCTCGTCTGAATCCATTTTGTACTTCTCCCAGTATGCCTTTGCCTTCTATCCACGCCTGCAGTTCCGTTTTAATGGATTGCATTGCCAGCCTGTATGTCACTGAGGTAACTGTAATAGGCCTGTGCGAGTTGGCATCAGCCCTGCCTCCTTTACCTTCAAATGAGCTTCATCCTGCTCTTACGCCAATCGCCCGAGACTTGCTTAGTTTTTATAACTTTTTCGATAGCTCGAGTCAGTTTTGCTTTGCTTCTTGGTCCCAGGAGGTTGACCAGCCGTATAGGAATTTCCTCCGACCCTGTTGCCGTATTAGCAGGAAAATTTTCTTCGTTTTTTTTTTTTCAATTTAATTTCTCTAACTTTGGCCGTCTATCTGTACGCACCTCAGTTGCCCCACTTTCTAAATGAGGCAATCCTCTTTCCGTTCTTCTGAACTTCTCTTGTATCATTGAGCGAATGTAAAATGCCGCTTCTTCCCCTTTTAGTACCTAACCTTCTCCGTTTATGACATGACGTTGTATTTCTTCCGTCTTTTTCCTTAGTTCCTTTACAGGGTTCCAAAACTTTCTCGGCGCGGCTTTATCCTTTGCCCGTATATTCGAGACCCATTGCTCACTTTATTGTTTCAGTTTTTTCTATACAAGTTCTTGTACTTCCAGCTTCTTTAGGCGGTACCAATTGCACTTCAGTTATTTCCTTTGCTTGCCTTCCCGGTGCCCCCCGGTGCTCTCTAGATGCTTGCTGTCTTTGTGTTATAGCTTCTTTGATTTCCTTGTTCCACCAGCTTCTAGGTTTTCTTTTTCCTTTCCAGTAGTTGCGTTCTTTCGCGTTCCTTATCTTTCCTTGAATGAAACCAATCAATTCGCGGTATTCCCAATCTTTCGCAGGCTGTCTCTCGATTTCCGTCTCCAGGCTTTTGGCAATATTACCCATTTGCTGACCGTTTAATTTCAAGTTGTGAACCACCGTTTTCGGCTTTTGAGCTTCCATTTTTCCAAAAGTCAAAGTTATCTGTTTATGGTCACTTCAGAAACTGTGGGCTCCTATTTCATCTATTTCCATTAGAGTCAACCTTTCATACACTCCTTCCGATAGGAGGCTGTAGTCTGTACTGGACTACCTTTCCCCTCATTCGCAAGTAATTTGTTCCTCACATTTATTCACTGTGTTTATTACAATGAGATTATGTGCTTCATACATATGTAGTACGAGTTTGCCGTTGCGGTCGGTGTATCCGTCCAGGTCCTTCCTCAATGCGGGCATTCATGTTTCCCACAAGAATCACCTCACCCGATTGTCTTAACTGATCGAGATCCCGCTTATGCAGCTTACCAGTTTTTCATTCTTTTCTCTAACCTCACTATCATCCCCTGACCACAAATAGGCGACTACCAACGACGCTTCTCTTTCCGCTATCGTGTCGTTAACCCACATAGGTTTTTCGCAGTTTTCATTTACTCTGTGCCAATTGGTTCCCTGTTGAATAAGCATTCCGACCCCTCCCCCTTTCCTAGCACCTATGGTTCTGTCACAGCCTTGCCATATATATTCTTGCATTACTGGGGGCTCTTCTAAATCTCGAAGAAAAGTTTCTGTAAAGGCATATACATCAATTTTTTTTCTTTTTCAAGTTGACTGCGAACCTCTAACCATTTTTCCCGTGATCGGCCCCCGTGCATATTTATGTAGTTAATCTTAGCCACTCCTCGCTTTTTCTTTCGGTTAATTCTTTACCGATGTTTGGCGTAAGCGTCGGTCACCGGGGGGAAATCGCTTGCCTCTTTGCTCACCTGCATTGCTACCTCATGCTTGAGGCCCCGGCCCGCACCGTGCCTTTGCCGATTGAGGTCAACCACCTCAAAATTCATTGCTTTAGCGAGCGTCCGAAATTCCCGGTTCGCTTCTAACAATGCCCTTTCAATGTGGCCTCCTTTACTCCCAACTTTCCACCGTGCAGACCGTGATCTGGATGACGTCCGAAATCACCCTGGGTTCACTGACACCCTTCGCTACCTGCTTCACTATGCCTGGCCCTCGTCTTTGAAACACGTCGTTTACTCCTCGCATTATCACCACTAGGTGCTTGTCTGTCATTGTGTTCCACACCTGCACTTTCGCCTTCGCCATCGCTACGTTAACCGTCCTTCTGGGGAGCGTGCTTAACTCTCTGGTCCTCCCAAACCCTCTTTGTAATCCCCTGTTCTGCCCTGTGCATGTTCGAATAGCCAACAATTGCGACTCGACGCTCCCTTTGTTCTTTTAGCTGCGCAGGTGTTTTTGCCGCCGGGGCTTCCGCGCTGATTGCCTCTGAGTAGCTCTTGACCGGCGACGACCCCGTCCTTTCTCCCACGAGGCCCCTCTCCGTGACCAGCGCTGTCATGTCCGCCAGCTGCCTCCTGCGCGGCGGCCTTGGCCTCCCGTTTTCCCGGGATCCCGCTTCCGAGCCAGGCAAACTTGGTTGCGCCTTGCCTCATGGCGTACGCCATCGCTTCCGGAACGGCATCCCTCGTCACACGCGCGCTTTCTAATTGCGCTAGCTTTCCGTCTAGCATCTCTTGGCTGTTGCCTCCACCACTAACTCGTCAACCTGTGCCCTGAGTTGCCGGTCGGGGGCGCCACTACATCACACACATCCTACACATGAAGTCCTGCTCGACCGCATCCTCAGCTGTATCGAACCTGTCTCCTCTCGAGTGGGTACACCCGCTGGCACCTCATGCACGCAATGCCCGGGCTTTTTCTTCGGCGGCATGTTTCGGAGCTACTCTCACTGCCCTCCACAAAGTTAGTACTGTGCCGCTTTTTCCCGCACATGCTAACCTCGAAAAGAAAGGGCAAGCACCATGCGATGCTTGTCTACAGCATCTTTCCTTGTTGGTGCGCTGTCAGAAAGGTGCTTAAGCTCACTAGTACCCCTAACTAAACCTTACTTCGATTTGCTCTACAGCATTACCCTCCCTAAGGGAAAAAGAAAAAAATCAGTGACATCGCTTTTGTCGTCTGGGCCGTCGCCGCTACGCTGGAAGCACGTCGAACTCTAAGAAAACGCCCTCTGTGCGCAGGTTTTTTTAAGGACGACGCAGGATTCTTGATCCACCGTGTCAGCTCACGCTCTCGCATTAAAACATTTTTAAACGAAAGAGACAATATCAATATCTAAATTTGATTATGCAAGTTAGTATACGACATTTACACCCGTTCCTTTTACCACACTGTTTTCTTAAAAAGCCAACAATGGCATTCTACCCAGGCTTTCAATTTTAAATTTCCTCTCCACATTTTCCCCTTAGCATTTCTTTGCAAGCAACACTATTATCAAATTATCTGCATTAAACTCATCTGTGAACGGTAGTAAGTACAGCTTTTTGCTTTGGTTATATTCCCTGTAAATTTGTGTGTTCGGACTCCACTTTGGTGTGTGTGTGTGTGTGTGTGTGTGTGTGTGTGTGTGTGTGTGTGTGTGTGTGTGTGTGTGTGTGTGTGTGTGTGTGCGCGCGTGCGTGGGGTGAGGTGGTGTGTGTAGTGAGCGTGTGTGTGTGTGTGTGTGTGTGTGTGTGTGCGTGTGTGTGTGTGTGTGTGTGTGTGTGTGTGTGTGAGAGAGCGTGCGTGCGTGTGTGTGTGTGCGTGAGAAAGAGAGAGGGAGAGAGACATGTGCCATAGGGCGGGGAGAGGAGATTTCAAGAAAGGGGTTGGTCGAGGACCGTACTCAAAGAGGGAGTTCTTATTGATGCCGCCTTAAATTCTTCACCGGAGTCGGCTCCAGCTAGGCCCTTTGCGCCCCACCACTTTTAACTGCGAAGGTGCCAATTTAGCGTAATAAACGTTCCTCCAATAAACTGTACGCCACGTGGGGTGGGGTGTCTGGATAGATGATTATTATGCTTTCTGTGGGATGTTTGCCAGAGGGGGGGCACATCCATATCAGATGGGAACGATCCGACTTTTGGTGTGTGGCGGGGTGTTTTTCCCGTTTTTTGTATAGTTTTAGAAGTGTAGGATGCACTTGCGCATAATTTGTTGGTCAAGACTTCTTCGGATCCGGTGGAAAAGGCAAGGTTGGCAGCTTTCCAAGAACTGTTTTAGAAGTGCATTTTTCCCGGAACATCCAGAAAATGAAACCAGGCACTCTTTTTACAGATGTCACCATCCAGTTTCTGTAATGCACAGGGTGACCAGGACCATCAAAGTATAAAACGGGACATATCGTCATCATCATTATATTCATAATCATTTATTTTTCCTCAAGAGCCCCTTTCGGGGCGTCAAGTAAAAGGGAAAGGTCAACAAAAAAGACAATAAAAATGGTTTAAAGACAAAACACACATACTTGGCCACAGAATGCACATTTTTACATTTGTAGGTAGTATCGGGTCCAAAAAGACGACTTGAAGGTTAACACTGCACAAAAAAAGCGATTTATCATGGGTACAAGCGGTTGTTAAAAAAGAAAGGAGAAATTAATTATTTGGGGAAATGAGCTGTTAGTTTCCGCAGAAACGTTTGGGAATCATGCTCATCGACAATTGTTTCAGGTAGGTTATTCCAATCTTCGATTGCAGTACCAAGATAAAGTAAAGAATAAATTGCTTAATTATACCATGCAACTACTGTTTAGGACAGCGGTGCATTAAGACGTCACTCCAGGGCACCAAAATAAATTAAAAGTTTATTTTCTGTCAATAATTAAACCAGGAAATGATATGAATTAACCTCCACTGGTGGTCTCGAGGTCTGCCCGCGGTTGTAGTTTTGGGACCTCCAACAGTGTTTTTACTCCCTCATGCTTGGTGTATCATACGCTCTTTCAGAATAACATTAAACTCAATTTAACTGCACGTCCACACAAATAAATGGCTATGATGCGTTTTTTTACTGTAAGATATAATCTATAGTGGGTAAGCATAATTGGGATTCCGTCCCCTCACTAATGTGGTATATAGTTCATGCAAAACTACGAAGCGCCCCTGAACGAACCTTTGAAACGTAACTGTTCTAGACTAAAACAAATGTTTGGTTACCCTGTTCGTGGAGTGTATAAAGTTGTTTCCTCGGCGAGCTCACCGCCCCTTTCCTCTTTGTTTTCTCTTTTAAGCGAAGCTTAATGCTAGTGTCCTACGTATTTTTCATGCCTGTAAACAAGAACTCCCATGCTTCCACGTGTTTTTGAAGCGTAAGCCGGTCTATAGCTCGAGGCGTTGGCAAACGCAAGTTCCGGTATGTGTGCAAAGCGTGTGGTGCCCACCACACTAGCACGCTGTTCCAAATCATTCGTATCTCAAGCTTACACGTCTCATCACTTTAACAAGCATCGTGAGAAGATTAAATAATAACAGACACCATATTCAATAAGAACTTGACTTAGACCTCAAGGTCATACGTCTCACCTCACGCTCATACGTCGCTGGTATATGCATTCAGGGTAGAATCCTTATCCCTAGGCGTCATTTTTTACACCTGCAGAAAATAAAAGTATGTGCATGAATGCATTCATTCGTCTTTTTTAGAGACGAGCGCCGTCAACGCTTAGCCGAAAGAATTCGCCGCGCATCTGCTCGCGTCGCTGCAAACGTCGTCGAAAGAGGATAGCCTTCTGCCGCCCCATAGAGTTTCTCACTAGCTTACCTAGAGTGGAATCTGGCGCTAGCGTCAACGTGATTCGGCGAAAGCGCTCTACGCCTCCATGAGTGCCGCCATAGTGTGTAGTTCGGCCGGAAGTTCGGCATGGCATGGAAGGCAATGACTTTGTGGCTACGCAAATTGAGTTTTTGTGTTAAGACACTGTGTTAGCGGGCTTATGTTGCAGTACAAATTTGGGGGTGTTAAAAAAAAGAAAAAAAGCAGAAGTCCTGCCTTTGGCTCACGCCGCCAGATACAGCGGGCCATCCCGGATATATTTTTAAATTATTACATACTCCAAACTGGATGAGGTTTTGATTTTTTTGTAATATTTAGCTGAAAAAAATTATTAGGTTGTCTAAAGCTGTGTTCTTGCTTCCTCTCATTACAGTATCATTATCGTATGCTACGCGCCTTGCCAGGCGATGCGGATGCATCATACAAACGGTAGAGATGCAAGAGTGATGTAATCGCGTTGTATTTATTTGTTTTGCCCAAGCAAATATAAATAAACATAGATGCGAAGCCTATTACCGCAAGTAAGTCTTCAAGTACACGGGCAAAGCATTATGAAATTGCATGAATGCTTTAAATGGCAAATAAATACTGGCTTGTCGAGTCGCTATGTATGTTACCTCACTGCGCCTGTCCAAGGCAGCGCATGCTTCAAGGGGTAAGTACACGCAGCGACGGCGATGGGTGACACGAAAATTGTAACTGAATAGGTACATAAAACGCATAGTGCGTGCTAGCGAAGCCTATTTTGTGGCTACAGGGTAGGCAAGAGCAGCAAGCGGTATAAACTTATACACAGGCCTCCGGGGCCCTCGCTCGCTTTTTGCCGGCCAGAAGCAGCCCACTAGCGAGCCGCAGCGGCGATACAATGAACTGTAGCGACGAGCGACGATTGCAGAGGACGTTGGCGGCAGTGTATTAATTTTTTTCGCTTGTCGCTGTCACCTAGTACACTCTGCTGTTGTACCTTTTGGGTTACGTTTTCCGCGTCGCTTGCCGCCTTCGCTAAGAAACTCCCCGCCGCTAGAAACTCCCCGCCGCCCAGCCGCCGTTAAGAAACTCCCCGCTGACGCGAGCACATGCGGTAAGCGCTAATCACGCTGTTATTTAGACATGTCTGTGATAGCCATTGAATGCCAGACAGGGCATCCCGAAAACAGAACTAACAAACGCTTCAGAGCCGAAAAGCCTAATCCATAGCCCTTTGCACTAGCCACTTGCTGCCAATCCGATTCCCACAGTACCTACAATTCCCATGGCGGCGTGCGATCGCAACGACACTTTCCACTCTAGGTGATATTCAGAAACTCTATGGCCGCACCTGCCCCGTAACTGCCTCTCCTGTTTCATCCGCCCACCTCTCACACTGTTGCCCTGTTGTCCCGGTCCACCCATTGACGGCTTGCGTAGTTCAATTTTGCCGCGTTCGCACAGCTGGCGCGCCATCTGTTGCGACGGTTGAGACTTAGCGCTCGAGCCATAATCGCGAAGTTCGGGCGCAAGCCTTGTTTGTATTGTGTGGTTAAAACGTTGTTCGTAGCGTGGTTTTAAAATGTTTTGTAAGTCTACCAGCCAAGGGTTCTATGGAGACCGACGGCGTCAACAGAAAACGCCCGCGAACACATAAAATTACTGGCACCGCCAGGAATCGAACCTGAACCGAATAGAGAAACGGAGCGAGAGCCCATTGTCTTACCAATTGAGGTACGAGCGCACGCGGAGACGGGGGAGACAGACGGTGTACTCACCGTGCACAGCTGCGGGTTTACCCCCTGCGTTATCGCTGAATGCCACATGATAGCGTCACGCGACCTCTCACGCCGCTGTGCGCTTCGCCCACGTAGTGTAGCAGCCGTGTGCGCGCCAGTGGTTCGTCCATTTCGTCCTCAAAGAGTTCGGACTCGTGTGCAACACCGATACCAAACAACCGACTACCATCCGTGGAACGTGCATTGACTTAACATTCCCGAAGAATATAATTGCGGTGAAAACGCAAAATCTGAGTGTATATCATAGCGATCATAAGGACCCTGTGAATGTCGTGCTGAAGTGAAATAATAAATAACGTTTTTCAGGTGCAGTGAAACGTGTGATTAACGCAAGCGGGCCGTAGGACCCGTGGTAGGGTATATGAAGTTTCGCTTCCCAACCGTTTCCACAGGGCGCATTGGCCCGCACGTTTTTTGCATCTTGCAAAAATCGAGCGTACATCTACTTTTAATAAGAAAACACTGAAAACACCCGTTATGTATCGTCGTTCTCCGTAAAATAGGCCTACCTTTTTGCTGAATGATGTTGACAAATATGGAGCATCATTTTGGAGCATCAAATATGGAGCAGCATTATTGTTGTGAACAGCGGAACGTGGTAGCTCTGTGCGCCAGTAGTGTAGTGGGCAAGATGCCAGCCTTAAAACCGAGAAGTCATGAATTAGAATCTTAGAACGGTGAATGTTCAATAACGCGCTCATTTATTTCTACATATTGCTCATGTTTTATAAATGTAGCCCTTTTTATGCGACGAAAGTAGGACCTGGGAAGCGTTAGGAACAGACGGATTTGCTCACTGAGTCAACATTGAAATGCGGGCGCATTTGAAACTGAGTGGAAAGTATCACACGCAAGCCAGTCCGGTACCGGCCGTTCTGTCGTTTCGCACCCTTTGCGTCTGGAGAGGTTACTTATGAGTAGGAATAAAGCATGACTAAATAAGAATTAGTTCCTCATTTCCGCTGTTCAACTCTTAATGCGTTACGTGTTCGAGTCCGGTTTGTTAGGGCCGGCTGAGCACTCAAAACCGGACAGATTTTGTGCTACACCATCCTGCACCCATCAGCCTCTTGGCTGTTTTATCACGCTTGAAACTAGTCAGACGGCTACTGCTCGTGAAATTCTAGCAGCAGTTTGCGAGACAGGGAAGCATTTTGGAGCACAAGAAGCACTTCGGGGCGTGTTGGTTTGATTGATTGTAGTGTTTAACGGGCCGACGCAACGCGGGCGATGCGCGCCGTAGTGGGGGGCGCCTCATTTGACCAAAAGGGTCATGGTTTGGGCCTGTTGGTGATGCATAATTGGAACTGAAAGCTCAAATTAGACACGGACAAAGAAAGGGGACAACAGGACGAGCGCTAACTACCAACAAAATGTATTTGAAAAAAAACCACAATATATACATGCCACGCTTTTCACTTGCATACCATCACACATGCGCAGAGACACTTATAATCGCCTGAGATAACAGAGTTCTTTTTGAGAAAGACTTACAGATAGTGTGCTCACGCTTTGAGACTGCAACCTATCTATTTTTTCAACTTCTATAATGTCTCTTGGTAATCTATCTTTATTCTCGCCGATTATGAAGCATTTGTCGAAGAGTGGTTCGCAGTGCGGTTTGTGGTGACACGTGGAGCAGTGCTGCGCTAACCATTTTAAATGCGGAGCATTTCTTAGGCTTGCGATGTCACTCGTCGATGTTGTCGGCGCCGTCCACACGTTCACTGCGCATGCGCGTCGAGGCGCAGGTGCGCGTCTCTCCCCCGTACCCTCCTCGCTCTCAACAACAGGTGCGGCGGTGCGGGAGGAGCGCGTGTACCCCGTTCGCTCCGTCGCTCTCAACAGCTGCGGCGGTGCGGGGGGAGCGTGTCTGTGCGCGCATGCGTCGTAGCTACCCGTGCGCTGCGTCGCGCTCAACAGTAACGGCGGCAGGGCGTGTACACGTGATAACGGCGTGGTGGGTGCGTGGAAAGTTCGCGCGCTTGTGTACGGAAGTGTGCGCATGCGCGTCTCTCCCCCGTACTCCTCTCCCTCGAACGCGGGTGGTGTGTATATAAGCGGCGGAGCGCGTGTTCGGAATTCAGTCAAGGGCGTCTTTGCTTGGCTTTCGCTTGACTTGACGCTTTGCTTGACGGCACCAAGCAATAAAGACAGACTTTAACTTTACACTCCTTGCCTTCGCTTCTCCTTCATTCAATAAATTAGAATAATAAATACGAAATAACAATTAAGCATTTCCAAACCATACCCAATTACGCAACATTCACGCGATACCCCCACCACTCTGCGACGCATTTACTCGAGTTCCCCCCGTGGGAAGATGCGGGCGGTTTTTTTTTTTTTTTTTGACATTGCCAGAGTGCTCGCGAAGCCGGTCATTAACACAGCGACCAGTCTGCGCAATGTAACGTTTGCCGCAAGAAAGAGGAAATTCATATACCACGTTTTCTGTGCATGTTGCGCGCTTACATTTATGTTTTATACCGCAACGGCTAGAGCGTTGACCCCAGGGACTGCTCATTATGCATAACCTGCCCAGTTTTTCTGGGGCAGAAAAAACCACTCTAATATTGGCACGCCCGGCAATTTTCTTCAAGTTGTGGGAAATATTGTGGAGGTAAGGTATAACCGCATACTTTGGACGGTTTTTGAGTCAGGCCGGCTGCTCTCCCTGCGTTCGGGCTCGCCACTTTTTTAGCAGGGACTCAGCAACAGAGATTTGTCACACGGCCGGATACCCCGACTTGGACAATCTTTGCGATTGTTGACGGAGGCTGGTAGCCAGGGCCGTTCCCAGAAATTTTTTTCGGAGGGGGTTATGGGTTTCGGGAAGGGGGTAGTTTTGCCGAAAGCAACAGTAAGTAAAGCTTACACGCTGCCTGGAAAAGATTTCGGGAGGGGTTCGAACCCCCAAACCCCCCCTCTGGGTACGGCCCTGCTGGTAGCCATTGAATGGTTCACTGTTATCTCAGGCGATTATAAGTGTCTCTGCGCATGTGTGGTGGTATGCAAGTGGAAAGCGTGGCATGTATATATTGTGTTTTTTTCCAAATACATTTTGTTGGTAGTTAGCGCTCGTCCTGTTGTACCATTTCTTTGTCCGTGTCTAATTTGCGCTTTCAGTTCCAATCATTTGACCACCTGGGGATCTTTAACGTGATCCAAAATCTCGCACACATGGGCGTTGTCGCTTTTAGCCTTCATCCGAAAAGCAGCCGCCGTGGCTGGGAATCGAACCAGCGTCCTCGTGCTCAGCAGCACAAGAGCCCCTGAGCGGTGCGGGTTGGTTAGATTCATGGTTCAAGGGTTTTATTCACACTTTCAACTGCTCACTCCGTCTCTATCGTGCTTTCTAACAATCACGACCCCCCCAAAAAAACTTGACTGCAAGCTCGAGCATTTCATCGAGGGCTCCCGCTTTCCGTTTTCATTCAGCGAGACATGCTTGAATAGCAGCTCCTAAGAAATTGCTCATTTATTAGCAGATCATGGCGCGCTCTGTTTAGAGGAATTGAGCCAAGAGGTCAAGGTTGTGAATTAGTTTATCCGCGTACTGCGCCGCAGTCCCGCCATCAGCTGGCTGCCTGGTCGCAACTTAAAGGGACAGACAAGCGACTTTTGTCGCGTGTATGTTCTCTAGCTGATATGAAAGCCAGCGTTTTATATAGCCCGGTAACCACAAGCAATGTTTAAACAAACTGGCGGAAATAATTTTAATTGGCAGCAAACTTCCTGAAATCGGAAGGGTGGCGGTTCGTAGTGTCGAAACTTGGCCCTACAATATGTGTCCCTGTCACGTGACCTGCAAACCTAGCAGCTACTGTAACTGCTGAAACGTTTATTTACGTATTAAAAACCTTTTAACACAAGTATTTGTGCAAGCTTAAATTGTATATGTATTTCTAAACATTACTTTGAAAATTCTAAAGACACGCCGCCCGCCGCCGCTGGGTTGCTCTCAGTGTGGCTAACTGAGCCACCATGCCCAGAATCAACGGCAGCGTTCAGTAAGCAGACCCAGCGACGGAGCTTTGACGATTCTGTCTGAGTCAGGGGCGTTTGTTCTGCCAGAATATTTGATTTCAGTCTCCAAATACGCCAACGGCAGCTTAAAAAAAAAAAAAAAAAAAAAAACGTCGCGCCCGGGGAGAATCGAACTTCCCGCCTCCACAACGTGAAGCCAGATTCTACCTATCGTCTATCCTAACAGATGGCGCATTCGTGCAAAATAGACCCTTGCATTAAAAAAAAACACATAAAGGAACAGGCAAGCCTGCGATTCAAAGTTTTTTTAGCTGGGAACAAGTTTTTAAATATTGTTTTTTATTTCGCGTACAGACAAAAGTATGTGGCCGAGCTACTCTATGTCATGGTTGCCAGCATTAGTTTTGGGAGGGACACATACGGCTCGTAGATCAAAAAATTAGATTTAAAAAGTTCTAGAGCGCTATCAGCAAAACCGTTTCTCGTCAAGGTGCTTTAAGTGATGCCCTTTCATTTGGGGTAGAGAATATATACTCGACAAAAATCGGTTGTCTGTCGGCGCTTTGGCGGCGCTACTGTGAGTTTGGGCGGCAACGGTGATGGCGTTGTAATCGGGCGAGCGAAGATAGGGGGGCAACAGTGGATGAAAGTGTGGTGAAGGTGCGCAGGGGAGGACAGTATGCTGAGCCCGCACGAGACGCTCGTCGGAGCGAGTGGTGAAAGTTTGAGGGGGAGGGCGGTACGTGCTGCTACGGTGTCGTCGCTCTCACTGCCTACCCCTCGCACTTTCGCGATGCGTCGCCACCTAGGAGCGCCCTTCTCCTCAAACTTTCGCCAGAAGCTCCTCCTCTGTTCGTGGCTAATCCGAACCACGTGGCATTTGCGCGGGAGGCTCAAACACGATTTCCAACAACATGCTCGGCGGCGGCGGCGGCGGCGGGCTGCGACATAACGGCAGAGTAGCGCACGCCGTCGTGCGTTTGCTGAACCCGCGATCACTTCCTGGGACGCAGTAGACATGCGCCGTGACCGAGGAGACTGCAATTCACGCTGAGCATAAATTTCGCGTTAGGGAGTATAGTAATCATCACTTCTTTTTTTTTTTTTCCTTAAACCACCGATGGTAAATCTAAACCTTGTCAACAAGTCTTGACCATAAAGTAATTTGTACCCTCTTCAGCGAATACTTCGCTTATCCAAGGCACTGAAGCCGCTCCGCTTAGGCTTATAGTTAACGCCTTTGCCTCCCAATCCATCGGCCAGTCCCAACCGTTTGCGATTTCTTCACACTGATGAATCTGCGTATCGAAGTCGTCCTTATTCCCGTCGAACGGCACGGGTATCTATGGTTTTGGGGTGAACAGTTGAAGCGTTATTGTCCACGCCCTGGAGTTCGAGTTTAGCTCTACTTGACACTGATTTTCTTCTCTCCCGTACTCTGTTTAAAATGTAGGTTTATTGTCCTCTCCTCTCGGCTTTTCGGGCGCTGCTGCGGTTGTTGTTGTCTGGCCGGACGCGCCGCTGGGTGTTACACAAATGGCTCTGGCATCAGCGCAACGCGGCTCCTCGCCGCCGCCGCAGCCGGCCGGCGGCAACAGCGTCGGTCATACCTAGGCAAAACTGGACGCCACTCGCTCACAGTCACTCAAAAAAATATATTTTTCCTCACGCAATGACTCGCACTCACGCTCACCGGTCGCCCTCACCACTCGAACTCACTGACACTCACGCTCACTATCGCCCTCACTTCTCGCACACACGCGCGCTCACGCTCACCACTCGACGTCACCACTCGTACCCCCTCGCACTCATGTTCACTACTCGCCATCAACACTCCTACTCCCTCGCACTCAACTCTCACTCTCACCAGTCGCACTAACTCGTGCTCGCGCTCACCACTCGTCGTCACCACTCGCACGGGAGTGTGCGCAGCGTTCCCTCCATGAGACATGACACGGAAAAGTATCAGTGCATTACGGCGTCAGAAGTCCCTCCAAACCGTATTCCTAAATCAACGGGCCTCCATAGAGTTAATTTCATGGCGCCACTTAGCAGGAGTGCCGTGGCGGCATATTCCCGGAGCTAAACGCAATCGCGTAATTAACAACCATCACAGCGAGCGGCTCCTGTGACCAAGAGCAAGCACAAGCGCAAGAGGGGCGCTTACGTCAGTAAGACCCGTAAATCGCGCTAGTGCACTCGCCGCTCGTGAGTGGTGACTCGCGAGGCTCAGCACTCGCCAGTGCGGCTCTCCATTGCCGAGTTGGTGATAGTGAGCCTCAAAGTTATCGAGTGAGGTACCATTGTCGAGTGGTCAGTGCACTTGTATTCGAGAGTTGTGAGCGGGGCTCGCCGCGAACGGCGCTCGAACTCGCGAGTGGTGAGCGGCGATCACTCTGGGTGATGTCGCACTCGCTCGCACTCGCATTCGCCCGTCCAAAACGATGGCGAGTGGGGGGGGGGGGGGGGGGGGGAGGGCTTTCACGTCGGCGTCCACTGCCAGCCAACAGAAAGGTAGAGCTCATTCTCGCTGGTGGTGTGGGCGCCGCTTGCTTTGCACGAGGCAAGTGTGGGGATGTAGAAAACGCTATGGCCACGCTTCTTCACCAGTACGACAGCAGTGCGATCACAAATTAACACTTCCTCGCCTTGCCCAAAAGGAAAAACTGCGCATGTGAGCCACGAATTGCACCATGCAGAACGAAACACATATATGGTGCCACATGAGGGGGTCTTAAGTCCTCGCTGATTGAGGCACACAATAAATAACGAGTGACTTGCAATTCGGACGCTTTACCGTCTGCTATGTGTGTCTCCACAACAAGGAAACAATAGCCTGAAAAGACAGAGCTGCTAAATTAGCTCGACAGAAGAACAATTACTTCTCCTTCTTCTACCGTAGTGTCTACTTCCCGACAACGGGAAGTAGACACTATAGGTGCGAACGTAAAAGAAGCTGCAAAGCCGTGGGCTTTGCTGGAAAGTTCCAACGAGGAAAAAATGGGGGTAAGAATCTTAAGCACATAGCCCGGACGTCACTGTTGGTGATTTGACTTCAAGAGTCGACGGTAGATGTCAAATCTGTGATTTCTACGCTCCCAGACACTGCAGGCGCTTAGAGAGATCCAAATCTTAGGTAGAATGCTGCATGCTGTAAACTCGGCGGTGGCCCGTGCCTGTGCTGCAACGAGAATATTCCCAACATTCCCCTGAGCGTGAATCCTCACTTTGCAAACGACCTGTTTCCGGAATATTGAAGACGGTGGCCTTATTACAAGCGTAAACCAAAAGTTCGCGTGTTAAAGGACAGTGAAACTCATTGCATGGACCGGTCATTTACAGCGAGGAGTTTGAAATGCAGATGGCGCTGGACATGCAATTGCTTTGGGGGGGGGGGGGTGAGGCAAATCTATTGGGCTAGCTAAGAGTCGGGCAAGTAAGTGGAATAAAACAGGAAAGTCAGTTGCAGGCAACCGACGTCCGATACAAAAGGAGGACCACTAATCATCATCAGCAGCAGCTTAGAGCTGCTGTATATGCTCAGCAGAGTTGCTCGTCTGATTTCCACGACCTTCAGTGCCACAGGTTCCACCGTGGCAGAAAGCTCGCTTTCAGGGCTGCACACAATTCCCCTTTTTGAATTGTGCGCGGTTGAGTGGCGTACTAGGCTTAGCGCAGCGGCCACCGAAGCCGCCGGCGCATGACCGCGCCGACTCTGCTCGGCCGCTGCCACCAGCGCCGCGGTTCCTATATCCGTGACGTGTGGCTTTCCCGCACGAATTTAAAAGCCCTAGATGGCGGACGGAGGCGCAACTGAGCTCCCGTAGGGGAGCTATATTCAAGGACTCTACAAGTTCCATTATATGGGTCAGGGGGTGAAACAGTTTCATTTCCGCAGGAGTCAGCCAAGTTGCGCTGATTAGACGAGAAGTGCGTTGTAAGCCAAATCTGCAAGGCTCGGGGAAAAAAACGAATGCTGTAATCATGGGTCCAAGCTGTCACTTAGACTCGAGGGCATTCGCCGAATCGCCATGGTGGTTCTACGGGAGCTTTAATTGTATCCAAATGTAGCTCGCGTTTGGGGCACTACGCATTGTCCGGCTTGTCGTAACGTGGTCGTAATATTGTACGTCCCGGCTGGGCGAAAATGGGCAAGGGTGAGTGTTTGACAGCGCAAAAGTGGCGCGTGGATCTCCGATGCTTGGCAGTGTTCTAAATCGCGTCTCCTGCCTCGTTGGAGCATCACATGCGCGTCGTCGCATCCCTCCAACCGAACGAGCCATGATGGTTGTTCAGGCCGATCGGCGCGGCGTCTTACAGGCTCGTTAATGGTTGTCGTGAGCGTATTATCATCGCCACGGAGCAGAATGCCCACCCTCGTATTTCCTGTGCATCACGTGTGCTCAGTCTAGGCGCCGGAGGCTCATCTGCTCATGTCTATTGCCTCTCGCTACTCCCTCTATAATTATAGTGGCGAGCTGCAATGTACGCGATATATGTTCCCGGCGCACTCCTGGCGGCTGTTTATGCCGCTTAGCGCAGCAAGGCTAGAACATCGCTGCAACCTCGCGCACGAGGGAGAGCTCCCATGTCATTCCGAACTCTGGTGTATCCCTTGTGAGAACAAATGCTTGAGTGATCAAGAAATAAAAGTGGGCCACACAGTGGCGATAAGTAGTTTCTTACCAAGGTGACTTCGTGTAACAAGGTGACTCATTGCACGTTGCAGTAGTCTTGAAAACGACATTGTTTCTTGGGCTGCGTAAATGCGACAATTTTGGACGTCTGTCTGTCTATCTTAACTGTCCTTCGATTCAGCCACCCAGCCAAAACTTATAGAAGCTTTGATCGAGAAGTATATACATATAAGCAAAACCTTTCCAAACTACGAAATACAATAGCATGTCCTGTTCTTATCAGCATTGTTCAGCAAAATGAAACATTAGGCCTATTTGAGACAAGACAAAGAGATAACTGATACCCACAGCGTTCTTCTCATAAAAAATAGACGATGGTAGTGACTTTTACAAACCCAAATTATATAATAACGCCTCAAAACGCTGCTTTAACCATAAAATAGAAAAAGGGCTGGCGCCCAACTTGGGGTTGCACCCTAAGCACAACAGTAACAAAGCGTCCCATGGGCGGGGGTGCGTGGGCAGGCAGTGGTTACGAGGCAGGGGACGCAGAAGACTATCCTATTTCGACAACATTTGCAGGGAAGCGACCAGATGCGCATCCATCCAATTTAGTCTCACCCACTTCGTGCGTCGTATAACAATTTAAAGGGGCCATGCAGACAAAATGGAAGTTTGTTTTATTCGAAAGATTTTGTGTTTTATAGCGGCCCCAGCGCTTGTCCGGCAGCAAACGATGCCGTATTCACCGAGAAATTAAACAATTTAGGTTAAAATTTCGATTCTCCCGCCAAATCGCGTGTTTTGCGGGACGCCAGCAATAAAGTTATACGTGCGCGTATCCAAACCAACCTTCCACTGCCGTCCATTCGGCTCTACCGGGGTCCTCCGTGATCGCCCTGCCGCCGCGCCGCCGTGCAGGGCCGATTCGCAGAGGCCATGGCTCTGCAGCTTGCTTTTCGTCAGTCCTCCAGTTGGCGCTACCATGCTCGCCCATGGACCGTTGTCCGCCGTTTTTTTTTTTTTTTTTTGGACGATATTTGCACCTGAATTGTTTTTGCTACTGTGGAAAGTAATTGTTTCGTGAAACATGGGGTCTTCCCCGACAAAAAGGTACGGGGGACAAACGTAGCTCACGCCAATCGGCCAGTGTCGTGTAAGTATAGTGAACTAGAAGACAAACCCAAAGCGGCGGGCTGCTATGCAGCATAAAACAAGCATAGTGCGCCAGTACCAACAGCAGTGTGCATCGGTACTTCAATGTTTACGGGTATTTTCGTAGCTTTCGTTGTTTACCCGCATCATTCTTACTGCTGTAAAATGAAATTGCATTACATTTAGGCGCAAAAAGCTCGTTCGGCAAGCTTATAAGCCATGCCTAATTTGCGATTGCTTTTGCCGGCCTCAGCCAATCGCACAGCTGGGAACATATGACGTATATGTTATGTTGCCGGTTACGAGCTAGTGGGATCGCATGGCCATTCCCTTTTTTTCTTGATTATATAGCTTATTTGATCGAAGAGTCCGATAAACGTGGCGCCAGTATGATTCTAACGAGTCAATCTTTCGAATGAACCAAACCTGTGTTTTGTCTGCATGGTCGCTTTAAGCACGTACGCTTACATATTCGCGTAGGGCCACACGCGAAACAGGCAAACAGATGATAGCAGGGAAGGTAAATAATGCTACTCGCTTGCTAGCAGTAGCTAATTGGGCTGAGTATACTGAAATATTTGTCACATATAGTAACATGCGAAGGCGATAGAACTGAAAGATACATATCCTGCACGCGCGTGCACTGCCATTTTTATTAGTCCCTTAATATTCGTAAAATCGCGCGACAGGGTAAACATTTTAGCGGGGTATATAAGACAGAGTCCGTCAAAAGCTTGACGGACCCTGTGGTATATAGTAGTTGGAACAACCAAGATTGTTGTTTTTAGTATAGCGGGATAATGTGGCAAAATTATTGTATGGGACCGCCACAAGAAATGTTGCTATGGGCCAAGACTTTGTTTTGCACCCCGAAATGTATTATTCTTGGGATAAAGGAATCATCGAATCAAATTTATTGAAAGTGTAAATTGGTAGTTTTCATGTAGAGAAAAATAATGCAGGTACGATCGCGTTGAACAAACGCCGACGGGGGCTACAAAATCAGGCAAAACCGTTGAGAAGATTCTGTATCTTTCGACAGCAATCCAACCGTTTGTTCTTCTTTTTTTTTTTCCCTCTACCCCGGCCATCACTGCTGACGCCCATAACAGCCGCATCTGCATGACTTCACGTATAGTATTTTACAGACAAGCCCTTTACGCAAGCAATTCAATAAGCATAGCGTAGACGAAGCCCCCACCGCCTGTGCACTGTAGCGCGTACATTTTTTTCTCCAAAAGCAGGGACTTGTTTTGATCGAGCCGCAAGACTCAGTGATGGACCGGTTTGCTTCGTCTGACCTTGTCGCCGTCACTCCGCCCCGCCTCTGCAGCCGCCACCCCTACCCAGCATAATTCGCGGCACTGGTGGTATGGCCGGCAGCCCGGTTTCCCAGAACGGGTATGCAGGTATGCACCTTCTACTTGACGGGTCCCTACATTTACTCTTCTCAGTAAGAAGTGTCTGTGCATCGCATGCGTAGGCTGATTGTAATTGCGTGAGTATGCGAGGTAAGGATCCGGTTATGTTTATAAATCGCAAGCACAGTAACAGGCTCTGCCTGCTGTGGTTTTTCCTCTAAACGGAGTGAGTTCTTCATTTTGGCTTTTAGTGCTGCATACGGCAATTTATTAATCATTATGGTGCTGTTTTAACGTTTCTATGCAGCTCATTTACAGCAGGTGGAATCCTGACACTTCGGATGATGTGCTTGCTCACGGACCCCTCAAGGCCTCAGTGCGGTGCATTTGTTAGTGAAAATCTTCTCGTACGACGCAAATCTTTTCAAGAGGTTGCTCGTGTATTGGATTAATTGAAGACATTGAAGATCAGGAGGCCTAGCACAGGGGTTTAAGATTACATTGTTACTTAGTTAATTGTATCTGGTTGCTTAAAGCAATTGTAGCGGTTGAAAATCATTTTTTATTGCAGCGCTAAATCTTCTGGGTCTCTGTATACATTTTATTCGCGTTTTCTGTTACAAAAGCTAATTAATATTCAGTCGGTCAGAATGTTTGTGTCCTCCAGCCCCACCCAACAGTAATCAGAATTCAGGTTCGGCTAGGATGCGACTATAGGGAACAAAACTTCCTCGACGCTTCTAAATGCGATGAAAACGCACGAAATCTAGGAGGCCACGGTAAAAGGTCGCTTTAAAATATTCGTTTCTGTTATATATTCGTAATCAATTCATAGATTTTTAACGAGTTTTATGTGTACGGATAGTTAGTTTGAATTATAAGTATACTGAAACCGTGGATTTACTGCGACAGCTGTTAAGCGCGATTAACCTATTAGCATTTATATGGGACTTACTACTGCACGAGCCAAAGGCTCAAAAACTATTGTGCACTAATACGAAAGGTTTTACCAATACATGAAATGTCCACAATGGCGTACTTCGCTTGTTTTGGAAATATTTCACTTCTGTACGGAAATAAAGAAATAAAATCTTCGTTTGCTGGGCAGCTCGACGCCATCTAGTGACAACAAGATAAACCAAAATGCGTTTCATGTTTATTTTTTATTTCCCTACAGAAGTAATGGTACTTCTAAAAGAAGAAACTACGGCGTTAGGAATACGCCCTAATGCTCTAGTTTAAGAGTGCGGTTTGGAACATTTCTATGAATATGTGGCTCTTTTCGTATTGGTACACGGTCGTGTTTAGGCATGTGGCTCAGAAATTTGTAAGTCCCTGGGGAATACAATCCGGTTAGTTCCCCTTAAAAGGGGTACGCAAGGAAATTTTTTACGGGTACTTTATACAAGGTACTGGGAGGCGGAGGAGGAGGAATAGCTTTATTTTACACTGGTTAGGAAAGGGTGTCCTTTGCTTGAGGAGCAGAGGTGCCTCTATAACAGGGCCCCTGTAGCTCTGGCTGCACTCGCGGCCCGTCGTGCCAGCTGGCGCTGATCTTCCGGGTCCGAGCTGAGCAACGCAGCTTTTTATTGCTCAAGAGTTGAGTCGGGTATTCGGGGAATCTTTGGAATGTCGGGGCAGGCCCACGTAATGAGGTAAATGGAGGCATACAGAGTTGTGCAAGAAGGCGTTTGTTTGAAGGGTGCATTGTAAGGTACATTGAGGGGAGTCTTCCTTGGTGCGGGAACGTGTTTGTTTTAAACTTCGTTAAAACGGTGGTTTGGGCTAGTGGGTGCATATACTAACTGAAATTCAAAACAGCGCAAAAAGACGAGACAACAGCGCCGTGTGTCGTCGTTTCTCGTCCCGTCTTTTTGCGCTGTTTTGAATTTCAGTTAAGTTGTTTTTTGTAGTTGACGCCAGAATGTCGCCTCTTCTCTAGTTAAGGATTTATGCGGAGGAGGAAATGCTTGTCGGATGAGTCGCTGGTGCTCTAGAATTTCATTGTATTGCAGCATTATGGGCTCCGGGTAATAATCCTCAAGTGGCTCCCGGGAGGCATGGGCTCGGGCGACAGCGTTAGCTCGCTGATTGCCACGAAGAGAGTCGTGTCCGGGAGTCCATACTATTGTAACATTTGGAAGGTGTCTTGGCGCCTTGCTGGCAAGAATGCGGTGGGCTATAGAAGGGACCCTGCCCCTTGCATAGCTCCGGAAGGTGCCTGGGAGTCGGTGATGACGCGTACGTGTTTTTGGCCTGACGCGCTGGATACGATGGCAATGGCTATGGCTGCCTCTTCTGCCTCTGTTGGGCTTCTTGTGTTGACGGAGGCCGAAGCTATCTCCTGCAGGTCTGGGTCGATGAGGGAAATTTCCATCGCTGGCAGATGCGTACTTGGCTGCGTCCGTGAACCTTGAATCTGGGTGACTGCCGAATCTGGACTGAATATATTTGACTCTCGCCGATCTTCTCCCTGTATGGATGCTCGGGGTGCATGTTCCGAGGTATTGGTGCCATGTCGAGGTTTTCTCTGAGCTCGAGGCGTAAAGTCTCCGACTATGAGGACTTTTTCTCGGCGAGTGTCTGTCGTCGTTCGTGCGTGGCTCTGTGTATATCGCCGTGTGGCCGTCATCCCCATGTGTACGCCATCGCCGTCATCATGGCGCATGCGCTGTGGAGCACAGATGAGATGAAGAAATTATTTTACTATTTACGGGCGTCAAAACACAAGCACCTCTTCTTCTGCAGCAGGAATCAAGACCTCTTGACCTTGAGTGCTCGCAGATAGCCAGTTATGATGGCAGGTTTTGTATCCTAGTGCATTGGTATATTTTAACGGGCATAGGAGGCAGACAAAAATTTATGATGGCTTATAAATTTCGGCGCAAGCGGGCATCGAAACGGGCCGGAAACCGATGCCGTTGCTGCTTGAAATACATGATCGCACTCACAAAAGACATACCCACAGAGATGATTGACCAAACATTGCGACGCCAGTTCCTGCTATATCGGGAGGGCAATCTCTTGCCATCGACCTACCAAGGCTTTCGACAGATAATTCACTCAGCCTTTTATTCCCCCCTTTGTCAAGTAAAACGTAGGCACCAACTGCAAAACTCCATCCACGCTGTCCTTTCCTAACGCAAAGCTGCCCTCCGGCTGGAACCCCTCACTAGTTCCGCCTTTACATTACCCAACATTTGCATCCGCCACTTCACATTATCTCCGAAAGTCTCCAACATGTGCCTTAATCCTTTGGCACGTGCTCTCCTCGACATCCCAGGCCGCCGCGGCGCACTATACGCGGTCGATATCACAGTGTGGGGTTGTATATTCCCTGCAAAAGTTGCTTACATGTATTTTATCTTGCGCGAGATGAACGCGAGACGTAGTCTGTATATATTTGTGTTTCTCTTCAATAAACTGATAGTTGCGAGTTAGCGCCGTCTCTTTTTTTTTCTGCCTTTCGTCCCTGTTTTGAGAGCGCCAGATGAACGGCTACCAACTAGCTGAGTTGTCCGTTCTGCTCGCACTATCCTCTCCACCAATCTGCTAACGTCGGTTATGAGCTCAGACCAGTAAGTACATAGGGCCAAATTTATGAGATGCTCACGTCGTTTAACCCACAAGGCCTACTCGTGAATAAACAAACAGCCGACCTTACCCATGAAATTGGCGAGAATTAATTTGAAGTTGGACTACCAGTGGCTCCAGCGGTGCGCAACAAGACGCCCTCCAGCAAGCCATCGACACCACTGTCGCCTACCTCCACCCCAGAGGCCTAACGGTCGAACCAAGCAAGTCTGCCCTCCTCCTTCTCCGAGCCCGCACCCGCGGCCGCCCCCCACAGCCCACCCCGGACCCACAAGTGACCATCCACGGCTCACCCATTCCCCAAGTCACCACCCTTCGGGTACTCGGCGTTCCTTTCCACTACGACGGCTCCGGCGCAATTCTTCTCCCACAGCTCCCCAAAACAATCACCCAACTTACGCACCTCATTCGGCGCATCCGCGGCTCCACCTACGGCCTCAAAGAATCCGACACCTGCAAACTCGTTCAAGCCCTCCTCATCAGTCGCCTTACATACTGCTGCCCTTTCGTCAACCTCAAGACACAGGAAGCTAACAAGCTGGACGCTCTGATCCGCAAGACCTACAAATCAGCCTTAGGCCTCCCTACCTACACTTCCAACACACGCCTTCTCCAGCTTGGCCTCCACAATACCCTCACAGAAATCTTGGAAGCCCAACGCACTTCCCACCTGCACCGACTCTCCCTCACACCGGCTGGTCGACGGGTACTTCAGGTCATCGGACGCACGGCCCCTGCCACCCCACACGCGCCCCAACGTATTCCCCTCTCCATTCGTCAACGCATCCACGTCCCTCCCGTCCCCAAGCATATGCACCCCATCTACAACCAAGGCCGCCGCAACGCCCGCGTCCGATTCCTCGAAAAACGCTACGGCTCGGATCCCAACACCCGCTATACCGACATAGCGCAGTCCTCAACCCGCCACAGCACCACCATTGCAGTCCTCAACAACGAGGGCCGCCTCCCCACCGCGGCCTCCTACCGCCACATCCCCACGCTCACCGCCGAGTCCCTCGCCATCGCCCACGCTGCCCTGACCCACTGCCACCAACCCTACCTGACCATAATAACCGACTCGCAGCAAGCCTGCCGCCTCTACCAAGCCGGCCTCGCCCCGCCAGCAGCCATTCACCTCCTTCAACGCCTCCCTGAAGACATTGACCTCTCCATTATCTGGACCCCCGGCCACTCCGGCCTGGCAGGGAATGAAGCGGCCCACGCCGCAGCCCGCGCACTCATTACCCGGGCCCTTCCCTCGCCTAGCCTCGGCCAAATAACTCCCCCACCCCCCGACCCAGCAGTCCTGACACCTCTCGACCCCACGTACAACTCCATCCTCCCCCACCACACTAACTCCCGACGGCGATACCCGCCCCCCCACCCTTCCCTCACCGCCCAACAGGCCTACATCCTCCGCCGACTACAGACCGAAACCTACTTTAACCACATCATTCTATACCACATTTCCCCTTCTCTCTTTCCACCCGACTGCCCACGTTGTCACATCCCTCTCAACACCTACCACCTCGTCTTCTCCTGCCCCCAACACCCACATCCCCACCCCTCCCATTCCCCTGAGCAGTGGGAGTCCGAGCTGACCAGCTCCGCACCGGAGCGCCAGGTCGCCCTGGTGCGGCGCGCACTGGAGGCAGCCCGGACAAGAGGCCTCCTGGACTTAGGAGGCTAACCACGCCCTTATACCCCTTCCCTTTAAGCTCAATAAACATTTTGCCACCACCAATGGGCTAGCAGGGTACTCATGGCAGCTTCAAAAACGGCGCGGAAAACTCGGAGCAAAGAGAAGACTACAGAGAAGACAACCACGAGCGCTGTTATGTTTTTATTCCAGTCATAACGGCAACTTCTGATGGGACGCAAGAATTGGATATGGAACACGCAAAAATAGTCGCGATGTACGAGAAATATAACACGTAGGCTTGACATTGGGCTAGTTGGGTGCACACGATAGCTTCAAAACCTTCACATGACCGAGTTTTTGAATATCTTCAAGGGTAGAATAGCATAATTCACAATTAAAATCAGCATGACGCCACTTACGTTGGTTACCTGGTTGCGATGAAGGGCATTGTGGATGAACCTGGGTTACTGAACTGTTAGTCAGAGCTAACTTACATTCACTTTCAGAGAAACCGTATATCCGGCCGATTAAGATATCTATCTCAATTATTTAGTGGGCATTACAAAATAAATATTGAAAAATTGTTTCATTTTCTTCGGGGTATACGTCGCTAGACAACACCATGATCGTACAATAACTCCGTTCCGTACCCGTAATAATTGCTTCAAATATTCTTTTTTCCATAGAACCGTCCAGCGTTGGAATAGTTTAAATAACCATCAAGTCACAAAACAATCTTTAGTACCCTTTGCCGCTGGTCTGGAATAGAAGAGGAGGAGGAATAAACTTTTATTGTGCACACCACGATGTGCTCAGCTCCCAAGTTCAGGAGGCCGCGAGTCCGAGCTGCGTCCAGAGCTCGTTGCACCAGGGCTTGCTGTCGCTCTGGTGCTGAGCTGGTCAACTCGGACTCCCACTGCTCAGGGTTGGGGGATGGGATGGGGTTAGGGTGGTGAGGACAAGAGAAAACAAGGTGGTAAGTGGTGAGAGGTATGTGACAGTGTGGGCCGTTGTGGGGGAAAAGGGACGGCGAGATGTGGTGTAGGATGGGGTGATTATAGAAGGTTTCAGTTTGCAGGCGGCGGTAAAAGGTGGCGTGGTGTGTTGGGAGGGAGGGGTGGGGCAGGGGGTATATTCTTCGTGTGTGCCTGTAGTGGGACAGTATGGAACAGAAGGTGGAATCAAGGGGAGGGAGCGTGTCTTCAGTGGTGGGAGGGTAGCACCCGGTGTCGGTCCTTGAAGTTGGGAGTGCCCGGTAGTGCAGATCGTGGGATGTGGCATGAGTCGCTTCATTCCCAACCAGGCCGGCATGGCCAGGAGTCCATACAATGGTCACTTCTAGGTCCGGAGGCAGGCAGCGTAGCATGGGTAAGGCTTGCTGTGGGGCGAGACCGGCCTGGTAAAGGCGGCAGGCTTGCTGCGAATCGCTAATGATGGTGAGATAAGGCTGATTTCGATGTGTAGTAATGGCATGGGCGATGGCCAGGGCTTCGGCTTAGGGTGTAGGCATATTTCGGTAAGTTGCCGCAGTAAGGGTGTCGCCAGAAGTGTCCAGGGTGACAAGCGTAGCATGGGTAAGGCTTGCTGTGGGGCGAAACCGGCCTGGTAAAGGCGGCAGGCTTGCTGCGAATCGCTAATGATGGTGAGATAAGGCTGATTTCGATGTGTAGTAATGGCATGGGCGATGGCCAGGGCTTCGGCTTAGGGTGTAGGCATATTTCGGTAAGTTGCCGCAGTAAGGGTGTCGCCAGAAGTGTCCAGGGTGACAAGCGTAGCCGGAGAATTAGAGGAAGGATGTGCAACATCCGTGTAGCGGGTCTGGGGGTCATTGCCGTAACGTTTCTCGAGGTGGCGTACTCGAGCTTCTCTTCGCACCCGGTTGTAAATGGGGTGCATGTGCCTGGGTATGGGCGCTGTTCTGAGTTGTTGCCGAATGGAAAGGGGGATGCTCTGTAGGTTAAGACGAGCAGGGGGCTAGGGTTCGGCCTATATTATGAAGAACCTGACGGCCTGTGTGGGTGAGGACAAGTCTGCAGCTGAGACACGCGCTGGGCTTCGATGAATTCGTTCAGGGTGTTGTAGAGGCCAAGTTTCATGAGACGTTCGTTCGGGGTGTAAGTAGGCAGGCTGAGGGCTGATTTGTACGTCTTTCTTATGAGGGCGTTCAACTTGTTAGTCTCTTGGGGTTTCAGATTGACGAAGGGGGTCCCGTAAGTGATACAGCTGGTGAGCAAGGCTTGTACGAGGCGACATGTGTCTGACTCTCGCAGTCCATATGAGGAGCCCCGGATACGACGAATGAGATGCGTCAGCTGGGAGACTGTTTTGTGTAGCTGTGGTAGGAGAGCTGACCCGGATTCGTCTTGATGGAATGGAACTCCCAGGATGAGAAGCGTGGGAACTTGTGGGATGGAAGCGCCGGAGATGCTGACCTGGGGATCGGGAGTTGTGTTAGCTTTTCTTCATCTAGTACGAGCACGAAGAACGAGAAGGCCAGATTTAGTAGGTTCGCATGTTAAGTCCTCTAGGTTGGAGATATTCATTGTTGTGTCAATAGCTTTCTGTAGGCTGTCTTGCTGCTCACCGCTAGAGCCCGGGTTGTCCAAATGGTGAGATCGTCAGCATAGAACACGGTGGTGAATTCCAGGGATTTCTTGCAGCTTGGCCGGGAGGTGGAGCATGGCGATGTTAAAGAGTAAAGGTGAAATAACCGAACCCTGGGGTGTACCTTTGGCCGGGGTGTGGAAACAGGTTGAGGTGAGGGGGCCCAGGCGGAGAGTTGCTGTTCTGTCTAGCAAGAACGCACTGACGAATTGAAAAGTTCGCAGTCCACATCCCGTGGTGTTTAAGTTATCTAGTATGGCCTGATGTGTAACATTGTCAAAGGCACCCTTGACGTCTAATGTAAGAATGGTCTTTGGGGTGGTGCGGCTGAGGTGGTCAAGCACCTCTTTCTTGATCTGGATCAGCACATCTTGCGTGGAAAGGTGTTGGCGAAAACCAAACATAGTAAGAGGATAGAGGTTCTGCTTTTCTAAGGGATCGGATAGGCGTTGATGTATCAGGTGTTCAAGAAGTTTACGAGGCAAGAGGTCAGAGAGATTGGACGGAGAGTGGTGGGGTGAGGGGTTTGTTCGGCTTCAGCATGAGGGTGATGTCTGAATGTCGCCAATCTGCCGGAAAGGTTCCTGCTTTCCAGTGGGCATTGAAGAGAGTGAGGAGTTCCTGCAAGGTCTCCTCATCCAAATTACGGAGTACGCGGTATGTGATGTTACCTTTTCCGGGCGTGGTATTGCGTGTGAGGCGGGTAAGTACTGCGGTGAGTACCGTTAAGGTAAAAGGGGCATCGAGGACTTCATTGGGACTATCGGTATAGTCGCTGAATGGAGGAGGGGGGTAGGAGCTTGGGTGGCTGAAGACATGATGCTGGATAGACTCAAGAAGGCATTGCGAGGGGAGATCACTGTTCTTGATGAGGTGTTGTATCTTATGGTCGGTATGCCGCCGGGTATTAGTGGGATCGAGAAGAGAGTGAAGCAGTTGCCATGTCTTTTTTGAGTGTAACGTGCCCTGAAGTTGGTCGCAGAAGCTGCGCCAGTTCTGTCGTTGGAGTTCTTGTGCATACATTTTAGCTTGCTGGGTGAGGACAGCGATGCGTTTCTTCATTGCGCGATTATGTTTTTGCCTCTGCCATCTCTTAGTGAGGCTTCGCCGGGCAGTCCCAGATATGGGTGAGATGGGGATCGACAGCGGGCGTAGTATCGGTGAGTGCAATCTCCTGTGTGTGCTTTCTGACCCGTTGGTTAAGGGCTTGAGTCCACGCGGCCAGATCTTGGGTAATGGGAGGAAGGGTATCTGTGTCTTGCCGGGAAGCGGGCCAATTTGTTAAGCGAGCGGTGCCTTTCCATCTCGGTTTCTGTGTAATGGCAAGATGGATGGAGATGATGTGGTGGTCCGCTACCGAGGGTTTCTTCTAGACATGTCCAAGTGAGGCCGGTGGCGTTCCTTGCGAATGATAGATCGGGCGTTGTGTTTCGAGCTACGCTGTTACCAATACGGGTCTTCATGGTGAGGTCATTGTAAAGGACGAGGTGATGATTCTGCGTGGCGCGGAGGAGGGCTGTGCCTTTTTTGGAGGCCTAGGGCATAGCCCCAGGAAGGATGGGGAGCATTAAAATCTCCGAGAAGTAGGAGCGGACAGTTTCTTTTGTAATGAACGTGGCTTCATGTAGTAGAGCTTCTAGGGTGGATAGGCTGCCGGTGGGGGGACTTGTAGACGTTAAGGATGTAAATACTGGGGTGTCGGGGCCGATTGGAAATGACCTCAACGAAAGTATGGGGGATGTCTCGGGGAAGGCGATGCGACTGGACCGGATGTGTGTTGTGCACTAAAGTGGCGGTGCGGTGCTGTGGGTCGTCCGTAAATGCGGTGTATTGCTGCAGGTAGGGGACTGCGGCGTTTGATTCTTGAATGGCGATGACATCCGGGGGTCTTGCAGGACGAAGAAAGCCAATTGGTGGCGCTTACTTGCGAGGGAGCGGCAGTTCCACTGTAATATGGAGAGCGCAGCTGGCTGGGCGTTAGTCATAGTAGGGGTGATGCTTTATCTTCTTAGGCGGGTGGGTGGCGGCGAGGTTTTCCTTAATGCTAAGGATGGCCTGCTCTAGTTTGTTTTGTCGATCTGTGAGCGCCTGTAGGCCTGTGCAGAGAGGCACAAGAGTTTCCTTTTGGGTGTCAATCAGTTCTTTGATGAGCGTCGTAATTCTGGCGTCAATCACAGTGTGTAATTGTTCTGCGGGTGGGGGCGGCGGTGGGGAGGGTGTTGGTGGAGGAGCGGCCACCAGGGCCTCTATCTTTTTAGTTAGAGCGTCCAGTTGTGACTGAAAACGCTGTTGCTGTTTGAGTTCAGCGATCGCCGAGGCGAGGGCAGGGGAGACGGGAGGAATGGATTGGGTGTTAGCTGTAGGTTGGGAGGGACGAGCAGTGGGAGGGGCCCGAGTGACGTCTGACCAGCTCACCTGAGATTGGGAAGTTGGTGGCTTCCCGGTGACTGTCGCGGCTGATTGAAGGAGCAGCTGCGGGCATTCCTGGCTGGGAGAGGTTGGCAGGTTGGATGTCCCGGGAAAATTGGACCGGGAGGGTTTCCGCGGCGGTGTGGGGAGAAAGCGTTTAGGACAGACATTATGAGCAGTTGGGTGGGGTCCTTCGCAGAGTTTACAGTAGGGGTTGCACAGGTGGTTAGGAGGAGGAGTTGGGGTGCCACAGACAGGGCAGTGGGGCTGTTCTGGGTGGGGGGACACATCCTGACGGTGTCCTATTTCACCGCAACATTTGCACGTTTGGATGGCACGGCGGTAGGGTCTACAGCACACCATTTCGCAGTCGAATTTGACATAGTACGGTACCCGTGTGCCATTGAATGTCAGCAGAGCGGAGCGGGTCCGTCCCATGAGCCTGGCGTGAATCAGGTAGGGTCTGTTGGTGGCAGTGTATTCTACAAGCTGGTCTTGCGTAATATCTTCCGGTAGGCCGTGGATGACGCCCCGGGGAGTTCCATAGGGGGGGGGGGGGGGGTTGTCATATACGCCGTGACTTGATACTGGGCGTCGCGGAGGGTTATAGTATTTATGGTGCGAGTGATGTTTCATCTGTATGGTTTTGTTACGTTTGCTTACGTTTGTAACATATCCAGAAATCTCTGACGCGAAGCAACGAGGCCCCTGGTGGCCACGACGCGAAGCACGCGCGTTTTCAATGGGAAGAGGGTTTTTTTTTAATTTATATAAAAATCCAGGCCATAAATTAAATTTGTGCGGACGGGGAACGCTTCCGTAGAATCACTGCGAACATTTTAAAGGCCACAGCACGTTTGCGCACGCAACATTAGTTGTTCCAACAGCGAGTGAAGTTTAAACAATGGGAGCCTATGGAAGCAGCTAAAATTTGGGGTAACTTTGAGGCCCGAAAACGCGCCTAGCGACAACACAGTGGCTGAAGTGCAAGTTGTGTTAACTGATATAGCTAGAGCAGGGTCTTGGCTTCTCTTGGGTCCAAACGACAAGTCATCACGCGGACGATAAAGCGTTCCAAATTGACAATTTCTGAAACACAGTCGCTGTTATCACCTAGCAGCTACATAAACGCACTCTTTATTTAGCGCTTTTGTGTGCCGATGGCCGGGCGGTCTTGCCTCAGGTACTTCGCGTTGATTTCATTTTGCCGGGAAGAGATGTCCATTCCGGACCTCGCAGCTCTTGTTTTTTGTTTGCGATTTAACGTCGGTGGTAAAAGAACGACATTTTTGGTGACAAACGTTTGTACATCTACTGTGCCTCGCTCGTCTGCTTTATAAATTTTGTCTAAAGATATCTTTTTAAAGCCCATTTTCTCTGCTGATGAGGGGTAAAAGCTCGTCGCGAAATATTTTTAGCACAGTTTCAATGTTTTTTTGCGTGTGTATGTAATCTTAAAGGGACCCAGAAAAGCCTTTTGTAAAAGTTACAAAAGGCCTTTATTGTCACGTAGTACCAATATAGCGATGCAATGCCGTTGAAATTATTGATCTACATTCAGTATTAGCTGCGACAGAAGCAATTAAGTGCACTTCTCCCCCCTTGCCGATCGATTCCTCCTCCCTCTCTGCTTCTTTCAAAGCAGCTGGAAACACTGGGAATAGCCATGTGACATCGCGACGTTCGACTTCCGTTCTCCGCTAGCTACATTCCTGCGCCTAGGCACGCGTCAATCGCTGCAGATCCGCCTTTGCCTCGGGATCGCGCAGGAAGGAGGAAGAGCCACCGGAAGCCAATGGCAGTGACGTTGCCGGCGACCGACCCAACCCGTTACAAAGGGGAAGCCGCTAATCATCATCATCATCACATTTATGGCAGGGACCTCTGCCACTTCTAAATTTTTTTGCAATTTCTGAACTTTTTCGTTGATAACTGCTGTATGTTGAATAAACGAATCAGAGCGAGCTACCTTAAAGGGACCCAGAAAAGCTTCGTGAAGGTGGCAATCAAATGCATTCAGGTGGTAGAACACATAACGGGGGATTTTTGAGCCAAGTGTGAGCCCCATTCGTTGTACGGATAATTTGTAAACAATTTTTGAATATCGCCTTTCTCAGCCGATGAGCGCGCCGCCGCAGCGCTCTTTAAACCATGCGATTTATTTAAAAATAAAAACAGAAATCAAATTGGAAATCAGGACCATATTTGGCGGGTATCATTGTTACCAACACAGTTTGCAACACAGTTTGCAAGAATGACATGACTAGCCACGTCAGAAAAAACAACTACGGTAAAGCTAACTGAATTCAAAACAGCGCAAGACCGTGCGGAAAAGCCACACACACACACGACGTCTCAATACAAAAACCGAGGACCCACCAAAAAAAAAAAAAAAAAACAAGCAGGGTATTTAGACATGATGAAAATGAAGGAATATCACGAAGCCCGGAGAAAAGAAGGTGGTGTTTACCTACGAGGGCATTGGAGGGCATTGGAATGCGCATTGGAACCTGCGTAAGGTGCCCATGTTTTCGGTGCCAGTCAACTTGCTTTGTGTGCGTATATCCCCCCCTTCTTTTAATCGGGTTCTCTAAACGGTGGGGGCGCGCGGCAGTGCCTCGGTGTGCGCGGTACGGCGTACGTGGATGTGCCCAGAAAACGACGGGGAGATTTTCTCCCCGCGTGACGGAGGGCGAAGCATTTCTGGCACTGGAAACTCATGGATACAAAGGAAACGGGACGACTTATGCTAGGAAAACAAAACAAAAAATAAATAAATAAACATGTATAGTTACTTCGTACAATCATGCGCTGTTTACAAAACAAAAGAAATGTGAACTAAACATTGCAAAGGATGGTGCTATTGCGGAAAAGACTAGCTTCTCTTTGACCGACTCCTCCTAGTTCCTCTTAGTTTGAAGCAAAGTGTAGCTCCTGGAATATTTTTTAATGAAGAATGACGACATTAGGCGGGTCGCTCTTAGCAAATGATTGCATCCAGACGCAAACACGTTCACTTTTACGCCACCACCACTGCGTCACATTCCGCGACGGTAGCATCTTTAAATCAAAATTGCGATTCGAGGCTTTGAGAAACATCACGGCGTTATCCTAGTAGAAAGTATAGGCAAGAAAGCCTCCCCACCGTTTTCGACATCCACTTTGCTGTGTAGGAAGATTGGTTGCTTTCACAGCGCAACGCTTCTATGCGTCGACGAGTCCTACGCTTGTTGTTGATCCGATCGCCACTTGAAATATTTTGTTCGTGCTCCCGCACGCCCTCATCGCCACATTCCACCACGGTGAAGCGAACGCGTGCAACGCGCAATCCGTCGGGAACAGTATTGGTTGGTCTTGCTGAAACATTCCTTTCTTGTGTGCAATTTAAGCAGCAAGGTCGTCACGTTTTGGAAACTGCACGCGGCATGCCACGCTTTCTACATCGGAGCTCGCTGTCTCGCTGCACGTCCACCCGGAGCAGCGGCCATCTTGACGACTGCCCTCTCGTTTGCGCCGAGATCTCGCGAGAGGCTCGTCCTGTAACTCTGCTCATGGACAAAGCTTTTCCGGGCATGAATCTCCCAAGCCGGAGTTTTCTTTGAGGTTATGTGCTTAACTCCGTCCTCGGTCGGAGAATTGGTATGTTCCGCTTCGTATTTACACCGTCACTTGGTTGACGGAGTGTTTAGGCGTATAATGCTTAATGCACTCCGCAGTACGGAGTAAACTTTGTACTGATCGATTGATTGTAGGGTTTAACGCACCGACGCAACGCAGGCGATGAGGCGCGCCGTAGTGGAGGGCTCCGGATTAATTTTGACCACCCTGGGGATCTTTAACGTGCGCCGAAATCTCGTACACACGGGCGTTTTTGCTTTTCGACTCCATCAGAAAAGCGGCCGTCGTGGCCGGGAATCGAACCCGCTACCTCGTGCTCAGCAGCGCAACGCCAGCCACTGAGCCACCGCGGCGGGTTAAACTTTCTACTGCTGGAGGATTTACTGGAGCATACACCTAATGAAACCCCCCATCCTGCTTGTTTTCGTTTACTGATGGGTGACAGGGGGCAGCCTTGGCGTACAGACCTAAGGATGTCTATGGGTGCGCCGACCGCCCCACTTACAACGCTGGTAGAAATGACCTCGTAGTATAGTTTGATCCACTCGATCATTGTTTGCCCGATGTCGCAGTGTTGGAGGAGATCAAGTAAAAATTGGTGGTCCACCTGGTCAAATTCCTTCTTTAGGTCAAGCTCAACAATGGCCAAAGGTAGAAAGCCTGATTCTGCCGCCTCACAGGCTACTCTCATGTGATGTAGGTTTGAGTTGATGGCCCACCCTTAGAACCAGCACGTCTGGTGCGAACCTACCACTGCGCTCAGTGCGCTCTCCAGTCGTCCGGCTAGAATTCGGGCGAGGATCTTATGATCTGTTGTGAGGAGGCTGTTCGGCCGATAATCAGCGACACCGGGTATGGAATCGCTGGATACTTTTTGGGGGGATTAAGGCTAAGTGGCTCGTGCGCATGGAGGACGGTAGGCGTTTGTGTTTTTTTATCTCTTCAAAAACCATGGCCAGGATGGGCCTCAGTTCCTTTCTAAAGGCCGCATAGAACTCTGAAATGATGCCAGTCCGGCACCGGAGATTTGTTTCGTGGCAGGTTCTTGATGGTACGCCTCGATTTCCGCTTCTGTTATGGGGGTGTTGATCACCTCTTTAGTTTCTTCGGGTATTTTGGGAATTTCATTTAGCACATCTGCTGGGATTGTATCTGGGACCAGTTCGCAGGGAGAATAGATCGGTGTAATAGTCCGCGAAGGCTTTAGCTACTTCTTCTCTGCCTGTTGCTATGCCCGCAGGGTGTTTGACCTCCGTGATTGTTTTGCGCGCCGTGTGCTCCCTTTCGAAGGCTGCAAAAAGCTTCGACGGTCTTGCTTCGAACTCTACCCTTTGTTCCCTGCTTCCGTACCAGAGCACCCCAGTAACCTTTTTCCATCTCTCCCCGGAGCTCTTCTTTAATTAACCGAATATCCTCTCTGAACTTCCCTGGCCTCTCTTCGTCTGCCTCAATGAGCGCGCAAAGGGTCTCGGTGAGGCGGTGCCTCTTTTCTTTTTTGCAGGCGGCCTCCTCGCACCCTGTAGTGATTGCAAAACTTTTTATCTGTTCTTTGAAAGTTTTTCACTTTTCCTACGTCAATAGTTCCAGACCGCAGTGCTTCGATTTCCCTTTGAACCTTTGCGATGAATGTCTCATTTTTAAGCACAGTGGAATTCATTAGCCGTCGCGTACCAGAGTTCTGCTTTGCACTATAGGTGTCTCGAAGGCCACTGGCATGTTAGAAGGCCGTGGTCGGTAAACGAAATCGGAGTAACGGTGTATTCAGACACTCGCATGACGCGTCCCGAGACGTAAATACGATCCAGACGCGTTTGGGACGAGCCTTGCCAGCGTGTGTAGCATTTGGTTGGCCAGCTGCGCCCCAAGGCCACGTCGGACAGGTGGCTGTCCCGATGCGCCGACGTCACTGTCACTCCCTGCTCGGTCATTGGCCCACAACACGCAGTTGGAGTCAGCGCCAAAGAAAACTACCCCATACACACGCAAGTAAGGCCGTAGAGCGGTAAAAAGATCGGAGCGAGCTGCTGCCTCATTGCAGGAATAAATGCACACAAAACACACCACCTCTCCCCCCACGAGGACGTCCACGATGCAAAAACGCCCGTTTTGCGCCAGCTCGCAGTCGGCAACTTTGAAGAAAGGGTTTTTCCGAATTAAGATGGCTGTACCACCTGCTCGGGCTGGAGTTAGGGTGTGGAAGCACCAGAATTTAAGGCCGAATAGGCGGATGAAATTTGGCTATCTTCAAGGGATGTTAATTTAGTCTCCTGCAACAGGGCTACGTCAATGTTTTCGTTGTTGAAAAGGTCGAGCAGCCAGTTCTTTCGTTTGGACGAAACGAGGCTTATAACGTTAATAGTAGCTGTTTTAACCCAGCTAAGGGGAGCTGTCATCGTGGGGTGTGGGCTTACAAATTATCTGCTTAGCGGTCGGGTTAGCCCTCGTCGGGTCAATAGCCCCGTTTACATTGACCCGATGAGGGCGCGTTGAGTTGAAACAAACAGGTTTTTTGGACTCGACGCACTCATGTATAAGCGGACACGGTGAGCTGAAAAGCCGTCTGGGCGAGTCCGTTCTACTCGCAGGCAGGGGGTGGGTTGACGCGCTCGTCGGTGAGGTCCTCGTCGGGCTGAGTCGGCGGGCCGTAGGGAGCTGAATACCGTATTTGCACGATTATAACGCGCCACCGATTGTACCGCGCGGGTAGGTTCGCGTAGGAAAATCCGAAAAAAATAATTGGACGTCGGCTTTACCGCGCAGGTGTAAAATATATGACTTACCTAGAAGAAAGAGATTTTATTTTGCGCGTGCAACTGTGGCAGCCGAAAATAAATCGTGCTTTGTAAACTTGCTTATCCAGCTCTTGCAGGGAATAAAAACCACAGTGGGAAACATTGAAGCTGTTTGCGATTTCAAGTGTCTTGACCTTCATAATTCTACGTGTGACGGGTTAGTTGCAATAGTAGAAAAATGTGTAACAGCTGACCAAGGTATGTCATTCAGGAATGAGTGCGCCAAAATTCACTCACGTGATATTGACGGATTTTTTTATTGGATTGAGTTGGAGTTTGGGAGGACCTCGTGCCTATGGCAATGTTGCTGGCCGATTTAAAACCTGTTTCGGTTTTGAGCCCGATTGTAATGCGCACACAAATTTTAAGCCTAGCTTTTCACAAAAGAAGGTGCGTGCTAGAATCGTAAAAATACGGTAGCTCCTTCTCCGGCAATCCCCCGGCCCCCTCGCCTAGACTCTTTGATCGGAGCTCATATATACGCGTGAGGGGTCGAGTTAGCTGAACCCGCCAGTCGACTCGACCCTCCCTCGTCGGGTCCATGTATCCGGGGCTATTGCTCTTTTCGGTGCTGGTGGCCTCACCAGGAGGGGGAGGGCTGTCGGGGCAAGTCTGGGTGGTGTTCGTCGGGGGCTCCTTGTCCTTGGCGGCAAGAATGCCCCCTGCCTGGGAGGAAGACTGTGAGGTCATCGTCTCCTGGATGTCTTCTAAATCCATGAAGTCGTCCAGTGCTTGCGCCCTACGCATTCCTTTGGCCCTGGCCGCATAGCTCTGCTTGCACGCAGAACTGTCGTGTCCGAAAGTACGCAGACTCGACACCAAGGCGTTGTGCACTGCCGCCGCATGTGGCCATGCATTTGGCATCGCAGACACTGGCGGGCCGGCCCGCCCCTTCGATCAGAACCATGTTGTCGTACATCGTGACTTGGTGGGTAGCTCGGCGAGGGAGTTTTGATCCCTTGGCACAATTTTCACTACCCTCGTCGAGCTCCCCATATGTTCCATGCCCGGGCGGTGCCACTTTTCCAAGGAAACGCTCTTAACGGGATCAAAAGAGCTCGTTGGGCACAACTGTGGGCACCCAGTGCAGTTTCACCGTTGTTTCCTGGTTGTTCGGGTCGATGATGATACACCTTTTCCCCTTGGCCTCGATTTCCCCCTTCGATGCTAGGTCCGTCATGCCGTCGGCCGAGCGGAATGTGACCATCCAAACATGGCTGAATCGGAATGGTCCGAGTCCAGTGATGTTCTTCGTGTCGGTCGCAGCGCTGAGTGCCGCCGCAATGTAGTCGATCTTGTACGGCCGGGCCGACGCGTCGCCATGTAGAAAAACCGAGTTTTCACTCAGCTTACCCGTCGGCAGGGTCGGCAGCAGCGTACGGTAGCCTGAAGCGGCGCATGCGTGGGGTGCCGCAGGGGACCGGTTCGGCGCACTCGCGCCTTCCGCTCTCGAGGAGCCACGTTGCAAGGCGTGGAACAAGAGTTAGCCTAGTACGTGCTCGCTGACGTCAACTCGCGTAACACGTGAGTAGAGAATGTGCACACCAGCCACGGAGAGCTACGATTCGGCGGAAGGTGGGGCTGGAAGTGTCGCAGTTGTCTGTTGTAGTTACTCGCGCCAAAAGACGAAGGAACGAAAGTTAAGGAAGAGACGCAAACACGACATTGCAGTAACGAAGTTATTGATAAGTAGACAGCTCCACGGGGTCCTTACTTATCCCTGTGCTAGCTAGGTAGTACGTGTGCCCCAGTGTTTATGAAAGTGATGTGTGCAAACTGTGAGCGAAGGAGAGAGCCACCGCGGCTCACATCCTGTGGGACTGCAGAGTGAACCCAAGAGAGGCAAGCAAGATGACGACGCTTCCGCCACAAATTGAGGCGGCGATGAAGACCTACGATCGAGAAGCACAGCTCCAGGCCGTCCAGCAGGTCTCGGCAGCTCTGAAAAGGCAGCGAGCGAGCGAAACTGAGGGGAAGGAGGGAAGCAACCCTAGGAAGGGGGCGGCGGCCCTCTTGACCAGAAGGAGTAGCGAGTTACCAAGGCCTCGAGGAGCACGACGCCCGAGATAGACGTCATGGCCGTGTCGCGGTGAAGACCCGTCTTCCCAGTGGGGAGACATCTTAACCGACAGCAGGCCATTCAATAAAGTTGTTCTCTCTCACTCTATATATATATATATATATATATATATCTCTCTCTCTCTTCAAAGCATGCAAGCAAACTTAAAGGGACCGAGAAACACTTTTCTAGGAAATTACAAAAGCCCTGTGATGCCTCAATAATCAATGTAGAAACGTATTGCCGTTGTAATTATTGCCCTACGTTCGGTATTAAGAAGCGCGTTGCAGTTGCGATTATTGCCCTACGTTCGGTATTAGGTATGTCACGAGCGATAGAAGTACCCCTCCCCCTCCAGCCGATCGCATCCTCCTCCCTCTTTGCTTCTTTCGAAAGAGCTGGAAACACTGGGACTCTTCGATTAACCGCCTCGGACTAACCGAGGATAGTCTGCAGGTAGTCCGAAGATTCTCCATGCCTAGGAATACATATGAAAAACGAATGCCGGATTGCTTCTCGGGGAGTCCGCGGTGAGCCCGAGACGGTAAATCGAAGAGCCCAATGTAAATAGTCAGGTGACGTCTGGACGATCGACTTCCGGTCTGTGAATCCTGCCAACGCCGCCTGTGCGTTGATGCTGCTTATCTTCGGCAGTATCGATCCGAACCTTAAAGAACTGTAGCCCTTGCTCTGCCCGCCGTAACGAGTGGTTATAGTTTTCTGTAGGCCCTAGCGTTGCCGAGTTTTTCAACTTTTCGTCTGCCCGCCTACCCCACCCTTGGTCGCGCCCTACTCGCAGCCGGTTTTTGGCCGGATGGTGCGGACGTTACGATTTGGACATTTGAGGTTTTTCTCCTTCCTAACTTACTGTTGGGGGCGGCGGAAGGGTCTTGGAACCTTTTTCAACTATTTATTGGTACCTACCGAGTAAATTGATTACTTTTTTTCCGACTATTGCTCCGCCAGCTTGGCCGGTTAGGCTTGCGACAAGGACGGTTTGTCTACGTTGCAAATGCGCGTATAACTTTGAGAAAAGTGCGTTTACCGAATTGATTTAAGTGTCCAAACTATCGGAGCAACCTCGCGATCAAGCGTTTATAACCTTTAAGAGGCCATTATATCGCAGACATTCTAAAAGATAGAAGTGCCTGCCACAAGCACGAAAAAAATATTGGCACCGTCGACTCCGAGAGTTCCATGAGTGGCAACCAGACGATCCTTCGGCAGAGCGTGCCTCGTTTTCACATTACGCCAGTCGCTGGCTTTGCAACCAACGAAGCAGCACGGTTAATTCATGTCTGTCCAGCATACACGGAGCGCTCGTTTCGAAACTTGGCTGCTGAATCGGAGACGGCAAGGCGGCAAGCGGCGGTCGGTAGGAAACATGCATGGTAGGGAAGCCCGCACACGAATGGTGACCGGAAACGCACCATCGTGACGTCGTGTGCGGCGTGACGTCGTTAGAAAACGAACAACGAAGGGCTTTCAAATGACGTAGCCAGCGCGGACTGTGGAGTCAGCCTCATCGGCTGAGAAAGGCTATGTTTAAAAATTGCTTACAAATTATACGTTGAACGTATGGGGCTCAAGCTTGGCTCAAATGCTCCCCATAATCCGTTCTACCAGCTGAATGCATTTGATTGCCACCATTGAAACGTGTTTCTGGGTCACTTTAAGTGCACGCGGACTTTTTTTTGTGTGGGGAGTGTAATTAAAGATGGACCGTTATTAAGATCCAGCGCCATAATAGGAATGTACTCACAAAGTTTAAAAACTGTAGGTCTAGCACTTTTGGGCTGGACAATGATATCTCATTCTACCCGTGTTCACATTCTTAGGAGTGTAAATTCCAAGATCCCGCTCGCTCGTTTGCGGGTTTATTAGAACAAAATCCTCAATTAGTTATTTGCAATCAAAAGTCAATTGGGCATATCAACTGAGTGAACACATTTTTTGAGTAATCCGTGAAAACACGTAACCTACCCCAAACTCTTGTGGCGACATCATCGCCATCGTCACCATCAGTGCCACTATCATCAGCAGCAGCAGCATTCTTTGACAATCACCATCAGCGGACTGGCGCGTGAGCAGTTCCACGCGACACGGTTGGAACGGACTCTGCAGCTTGGCGGCCGCTCATACTGGCCGGGTCTATGCGACCTAAATAAATGTAGGAAGCCGCATCTGCTTCACGCCTGCTTCCAACACCCTCATATGGGGGGTTAGGGGAAAACACTGTAAAACCGCTCTAAGACATTCGTATAAGTTGCCGATATCAGCAAACACGAGTTCGATATCTGAACAGGCCGGCAATAAAATTCGGTCGGTCGTCGGTACTTAATTCTCTTAATAGAAATCCTATTACGCCGTAACCTACGCTGGCCGTTCACATGAGCAAGACGGGCTATTCCAGCTATCCTAGCCCCCAGGGAAAAAAATAAAAAGGATAACGCTCCTCCTCCCCTCTCTCCTCCTTTTTTTACCGTCGCATTTGTTTTCCTCAGAGCACAACAAACGGCGTCCGACGGTGCGAAAAGCAACTTCGATCACTCCAGACTGAGACGTCGCCTCGGTCGCTATCAAAAGCACCAGCTGCAGTGCTGGCATGGCGGTGTGCTTCAGGGGAGGTGTAGGTAAAGGAGCACACACGGAAGGGCGATCGGCGATAAAGCCCTCTACTGGAAACCTGAATTCTTTTTCTTATAATTTTCATTTCCCGCCTCAACGAATACGTCACCGCGGGAAGTTTGAAATCTTGAAGTTTAGACGCCACGTGGTGCCAACCAGCTGAACTAGAAGCTTCCTGTCCCAGATTTCTGGATATAAACGTATGTGATGGTTCGTTGTTTGCATTGTGTTATACAGCTACCTACTATGTGAAATGTGAGTGATTGTTCCATCTGTTTTCCTGGTGGTGGCAAAACGTTTATTGAGCTTAAAGGGAAGGGGTATAAGGGTGTGGTTAGCCTCCTAAGTCCAGGAGGCCTCTTGTCCGGGCTGCCTCCAGTGCGCGCCGCACCAGGGCGACATGGCGCTCCGGTGCGGAGCTGGTCAGCTAGTCGGTGTTGCTCGGACTCCCACTGCTGAGGGCAAGGGGAGGGGTGGGGATGTGGGTGTTGGAGGCAGGAGAAAACGAGGTGGTAGGTGTTTAGATGGATGTGACAATGGGGGCAGTCGGGTGGAAAGAGAGAAGGGGAAATGTGGGATAGAATGATGGTGTTATGTGCTTATTTTTTTCTTTTGTACGAACCTGCTAAAATACCTCCAGGGGATTGGAGTACAAATAAATAAATAAATAAATAAATAAATAAATAAATAAATAAATAAATAAATAAATAAATAAATAAATAAATAAATAAATAAATAAAAAAGAAATAAACAAAAAATAAATACAATGTATAGGCAAGGAAGAACAGGCTTCCGTATAGCCCTTTCATCCCATCGACCACGTTGTGCGCTGTGAAATGTCGCAAGTGCATTGTTCCGGGCATTGCGAGCACCGTGTTGACGTCAACCAAGCTCGAATAATGGTCCAGGGTACAGGGAAGGAAGAGAGCACTCTTTATGACATCCACCGCGTGGGGCATGTCCCGAAGCGAATGCCAAGTTTTCCGCAATAACGCAATGCTATAGATTGACATGGAAGGAATGCCCAGACGCAGATCGCGAACTCAGTAACAAGGAAGAGCCAGTCTGGCGCAAATTGTAAGTTGAAACCTACCCATATTCACTGCTACTTAGTAAACTCTACCCAGGTCAATTTAAACCCAAATGCAAACGCTGGAAAGCCTGTAAAGCATGGTCCCGAAGTTATGGACGTGCCCACAGATATCAGACGACACAGATGAAATAGACACTTGGTAGGCTCTGATGCTCATCTCATACCTAGAAGCTCAACGGAAGATCATCAATCAAGCTCAGGGAGCCTGCAGGTCCCAAGGAATACTGGCCGGCTCCTAGCAAATGTTTAAAAAAAAAAACATTGGCTGATACTGAATAAAAGCGTTCCATCCATCCACCCATCCGCAATGCTACCGCCCTGTTAGTGTCAGCAAAGCTAACAGGACCATTCTAACCATGTAGTGCAGAAGGCCCGCAGAACACAACCGATCGCATCGATCACGCTAATGCGGAGCAGTAATTGCTCGCAATGGTGACACTACCTTCAGGTAAACGAACCCCGCTTTTGTAATAATGCTGAAAGACGTTTCCTACAGAGTGGCGCTAACTCACGTGAACAGAGAGCTCGCTTTCTTGAGCCGAATGAGACATTTCGGGCTCTGCTATTGTCACTAGCTGGCGCGACGTTAGTGCTCTGTCAGCAGAAAGCGGTGAGATGAGGCATCCTTACACCCACGTCATGGCGCTACAATAAAAAAGCGACACTGCTAAAAAGACGTTTTTCAAGCAGCGCGCGTTAAAAGCAACCGTCTATTCTGAGGCGGGAGATTCTCGAGTCCCTTCTTTCCTCGCGTGAGGTCAATTGCAGCCATACAAAGGAAGCGCTCCGTGCAGTGCTCTTACCGTCCGCAAGGTCGTGTCTTCCCTAACGCGAGGACCGGCTACGAATGCCTTTTGGCCTTCAAATAACCGGCATCCGGAATACAGTTTATGTAACACAGAACAAAAGGAAAGAACCCCGAACGCGCTCGGGCGTGAAGCCGTGAGGAGATATCTGCCTTGTTTACGGTCCTACCCGCTTGCAGCAAAACAGGCAGCTTACGAGCTATGACGACTACCGCATATCGGAACGACGGCTCCAGGATGCGGGACGAGCTAGCCTACTGCGGCATACGGGGCCTGTAGCTATCCGACTTGGGCAGCCGCGACTCCCGGAATCGCAGAAAAAGACTGCAGAGGATATACAAAAAAAAAAAGAAACTTCTGAGCGAAAATGCAGTTTGAGTACTCATTCTTTTCGGGATACAAGAATGACCGGGCTCTGTGGCCTTGCGTCTCAATGCCTGTTTTCACGAAAAACAATGCCTCGATGAAAACTCCGAGACCACGTCTCGTGTGGCAGCGATGTCCCTCCCCATGCCGGACAGCTGCAAACTCGGCGGCTAATTAATCCAGAACGCCATTATAATAAATATCTCGCCTCAATCCCATAAAAGTTACCCTCGATACTGACTTGTTCCAGCCTGCTACGCCTGAAGTCTCATATTTGCTTGGACCGTACACGTCACACTGAACAAAGGCTGCACGTCTCCCGATCATCAACGCTAACAGGGCTCCACGTTGGGTGCTATAATGTGGGACACCCTCTCTAGTTAGCGAAGCCCCGCAGCCATCAGCGCTCAGCAAGCATGGCGTGCGGGCGCTAACTGCGGCAAGTCCTTTCACGAAGGCAGGCAATGAAGGCAAAAGTCTACACGGTTAAACCGTGGCCTCCGCGATTTGCTGCCGGCGGCGCGCCGCCACCGGTAGCCGATCGCGGAGGCCACGGTTAAACACACCGAACGCATTTAGTGCACGTGCAACCTAGAATACCGCACACAGAGTATCCGAAAGTTAAATAGTAACCTAGGAACGAGCCATTCAACAAAAATACAAGGTACGAGTCACCAAACACGCTTAACACCAAACAGAGAAGCGCCGATACGCGCGGGAGTATTGCTACTAAGTGGCCATGGGGCAGGCAGGGTCTCGGGACCTTCTCCTTCAACACCCTGCAAGACTTCGTCAACTCATGGTGCTGGTCGCAGTGCGAGAACCCGCTTCGGGCAAGGGCATTTCCCTCCCACGAGAAGGGGAGAAAAACGTCAGGGACGGTCGGGAACACGATTCTTTTGCGTGTCTGCAACAGCGGCGCGAGTGCATCATTGAGGGATCAGCAACCAATAAGGTGTGCGTTGCGTAACAGCAGTCATGCGGGAAATCTACATCTAAAGGGTTAGCGGAAATGCCGCTATCCAAACAAAGATTATTTCTTTAGTCACACCCTAGCAAACATATTAAGCTAATTGGCGCTCATTAATTAGCGCACATTTCTTCTCCGCCACTTCAGGCGCAGGATAATAGTTCCAGCATGTAACTTACCGAACAGATAACCGCACCAGGTTAGCATCAAGGCGCTAACTATGATTCCTTGAGTATTTCCGTCACTTGTCGAACATGCCTTTTAGGGCTACACCGTTCCACAGCTATTCAACATATAAGTTGAATTGTTTTGTTGTGGGTGCACATCAGGACCGTAATCTGTCAGAGAAACATTTATCATTACGTTATTAAACGCATATTTATGTGGTATGTCGCACAACGTTTCCACCTTCAAACATGAAAACAGTACATCGGGCAGATTCCTATCGAAGAAAATACGCGAGGAGGAAATTTCCGACCGTATACCAGTCGAAGCCGTGCTAACCAAGCATAATGTTTGACTTTACGTGACGATATTAATCTCTGAAGGTTGGCACACTATCTCTTGTGGCACTCTCACGGGCACAACAAATTGCGTGTCAAGCCGTAAGTTACCAACCAAAGGTAATACGAGATAAGGTCGCATATACCCGCTTGTATCACCGCTAAACCTAACGGGACTTTCTCACACACATTCAGTTGCCCAGAGACATTTAGATCGTGCTGCTAAGTCACTATAGCACACGGTTCTTTTCCACGTTTCATGCACGAAGCCTTATAAGAGCGCACCTTGTGCTTGTTCTAGCGCGAGCAGTTTAGAGCCGTGAGCCTGCTCTCCTCACCCCACGTGGCCTCTTCCGCCTTCGGAAGGAGCCAACCAGCTTCAAATTGAACGGTTTATTTTCAAGATGTCCCAAGCTACGAATATCCCACCTTCTACTCCCTCTTCCCCCACTTGACCTAGCGTCTTCCTGATGTAATAAAGGCTATCTCCTCCTGCTCCTCCTTTTGCAGGATACTACAAGCAGCTTGCCAACGTTTACATTCGTTTTTCCTCCCTCATCTCCCTTTTTGCTCCTAATGGCCCGGCTGTCTTCTTTACATGAATAAAGCCTTGTAATCATCATCAGAGTCACCATCATTTTTGACGCTAAACAAACAAGCTGTGTTTCCTCTTGATTACCCAGTCGACCATTGGCATTTTTACAGCGAGCAAGCACAAGTTTTGATGGAACCTATTTTAATAATTGCTTAGAAGGAGGTTTTAAAGCAAAAATACCCTGGAACTTTAAATATACCGACACCGGGCCGTAGCAGGCTCTTGAAGATAAGGCTCGCCTCTGTAGTACAACCATAGAAAAGGTGCATCCAGAAATAATAGACTCATAAATCGCTGCATAGTGCTTTTTTTATTAAGTGCAGAGCAGTTTAGGGGCTAGCCGCTTGTCGTCGTAGCTGGCTCGCTGGACCCAACTAGAGCCACAAGGCGTTCCGTTGTAGCAGCTGTAGTCGCGGCGTCCAACAGAAGCTTCGAAAGCCAAGCGGTTTAAATAGTCATAAGTGTCCGAAACTCGTGAACCACTGGCGCTTGTCATAAAACCGCTAGTTGGATAGCGCAAAGAAAACGGCAGATACATTTGAAGCAAAATATACGTAATTAACCGGCAGCGGGGGTGTTCATTTAGTTCGGAACGCTCATTGGGTTGGTTTTTCCGATAGTAAGCGAAAAAACTTGGCAGTGCAACGCCGGCACGTGCGGGAGGAAAAGCTAGCACCAAAAGAACAGAACTGCCGCTGGCGCGGTTTCAGGCAGGGGGCGCGCGAGCACTGCGAAGGCGGGAAAATTAAAATGCGTTGGACAAACCTCCGTTGAATTCATCAGGAGAGGATTGAGACAGGGCGGCGAAGAGCGTGATGGGTGGTAAGAATGAGCGGATAACGGCTCCACAGCCCATTACGGCGAATCACTGCTCTGCACTTCCGACAGCTTCCACATTGAGTGGAACAGCTTTGATTTTTTTACCCTGCATCATCTTTCACACACGTCAGCACGCAGCCGCTTACATAATTAAACTTATGGCTACTTTCCTCTGAAGAAACACCGCCTTGGCATATAGATTAAGAAAAAAAACCGTTCGCTCCTCATCTAAACCACGGCAAATTGCTCTCGCTTAAACCGCAGCCTTTTTTAGCAGTAACTTCGAACTCCCGAACTGGCATGACCGCTTAATGTTTCACTATACGTGGTTTTCTTGCTCCGAGGCCGAGTGTGCTTCAGTGGTAAGTTCCAGTAGGTGATCCGTGCCCTGATCGAAGCCCACATAAAGGGCGTCTTTACCAAGAGAGGCTCCACCGCCTCAGAAGCTTATATGCGGGGTCCTGGGAATCACGCCCTCCTGCTCTGACGCACAACGCCGCGACGAAACCGGCTGTAGCTCGAGTCCACTGCCTCCAAGGAACGTGCATGAATCAGTCGGCGGCTGACCTTCGCACCCTTTCTTATTTATCGGATCTCGATAGCCAGGGCTTGTGAGCTAAAAACAGCCTTCTAAGCCCAGCATACATGCGACGCCCGGGGCAAGGCTGGTTGTCACGGGTTCGTTGACGCCATCAAGGGCGCAGCTTCTTCGCTTTAACACGAGCGTTGAGATCCTTCGGGCCTAGTTAGATTATAATGCCTAGCCAGCCGTCGCCCTCCAAAGAATTTCCTTTTTTGAAAACTTCTCGGCTATCAGTTCCTACATGGAGACAGGCCTCGGGTTTGTGGTGACATACCGACGAGCTTTCCTTGAGATAAGAAAGTGCATATCGCGTGGAAGAAGGACAGATTCAGAGGCTGTGAACCGGACATCGCTTTCGTTTCATGGTGCCTGCAGATTAGGTTTTTAAATAAGGGCAGAAGCCCAACGTGTTCGTTAGTGGCACTTTCCTGATCTTTTATCTACTTGGCAATGTTTAGTTTCCCGCTATCCTGGAAAGATGTATTGTTTTGCATTTTTCTTGTTGCTCGCGTAACTTCTTATATCCTCGAATAATTTCAACTTAGTTGCATCGTGTGTCGTAAGTAGTGAACGTTCGGTTATCAGTCAGCACCTGTGTCGTGTCCTTCACTCTCGTTCTTGTCTCTGGCAGGCGCTTTACCTTCTGAGATACCATCAACACCAGATGGATTTCTCTAGCGCCGTTCTACCACGAAAGTGGTTAGGCCGTTTTGATCGTTTCCGAACTGTTGAAAACAAAATGCCAGAAACTCGGCAGGTAGTTCAGGCTTTTCTTCTTATCTGTAGGTTTCTTTTTTTTTTTTTTTGCCTAAGACTATTCTCGTGCTATAAATGTGTCACAAGACTGTGTTAGAACCTTGTGAAGCGTATTGGCTTTCGGGCGGCTAAACGACACGCTTTTCCAGCCTTATCATGTTCCATGTCACCATGCCAAAGGGAAAATAGACTTGCAGGTAACCTCATCAGTCCCGCCAAGGGATAGGAGAAATGAAAAGAGTTGGCTGCTTTTTTCGGTGCGGCTAACGTCGAAAGGGTATTTGCCCCAAGATCGAACACAGTCGGCCCCTGGCGGCGGCGAGACGAACCGCTCCTAGTGTGGATGGAGCTCTCGCGTCGTCTGCTTGTTCACGTTGCGCGCGGCGCAAGACGCGTGCTGCACACAATAAAACAACCAATATGTGTACTTGTTTTGCAGTAAGCAATGACGTAGTTACCTCTACTTCCGCATTTCCTCTAGAGACGCAATAATCATCGGCCGTTGCGGGTCAATGCACTGGTTTAATTCTACGAAACATCTTCGCCGTGGTCACCGCTTGAGTGTGAAACGTGTTGTAAACATTGCTTCGACGCATTGCACTTTTTTTTGTGGATGAGTGCAGTCGTCTGCCGTTTCGGTAACGTCAAAGGATGCCTTTTGAAGTTGGCGGGGTGGTTATTTAAAGGATAAAAGTTTAATACACGAAACGGGTAAGAAGCGACAAGACCTGAATACCCGTGCATTTCCCACACCCTTGTAAAATTGCGCTGTGTCCTTATAGAAAGAAGAAACAAACAAGAACAATTACAATGCACACGACCCGTGCGCTATCGCCCATACGTTACTGGGGACGTATTTTACACCCGCAAGCGCCTGTGTGATCGAATTCTTCCCGCACCCTTTCCAAAATAAGTACCATTTTTTGACAGGGGTTACTTATACTGTGTTGCTAATTTTGCATATTATTTAAAATAGGTTTCTGTGGACGCGCAAGCGTATTTCGGGGGGATTTCTGGGTAAAATTAAGCAGTTGTGAGTTTGTGCCTGTCCAGTGGCCTTCCGTGTGACATTTTTATATATCCCATTTTCAAATCGGGACATGAATCACCTTGTCCAGAAACGCGTTTCACTCAGCATAACTAAATGCCTAATATGGTCACGTCTTAACCTCTTAAGGTGACCTAAATTTAAAGAAGGATGAAAAATTTCGTAATATAATGCACGTTGTTGCCCACATGTGTGGAGGGTGTGTGCCATGACTCCCTGGATTTTTAATTTTTTCCACAATGCTCGCTTTCAATACAATTTTGAAAAACGCGAGCCACAATTCCTGGACAATCTCGGGCCAAAAGGGGGGTTAATAAGTTATGAAAATACTGGCGTCTACTTGTTGAAGTACTGCTTTTTCACCGCTACGGTACACGACGCCTAGCGCACTTTCAATTGCAGGTAATACTGATAACCAACGTTTGGCTTTTCGCGTTACATGCGTTCTCTTCTCGTTGCGCTTGGAACGTTGGCTGACCCCTCCTCCCTGCCCCCCAAAAAACGAAATGCACACAAAAAGCTTTTATTCGTGGCTTTTTAACCAATCCTCAAGAACTAAATGCCAAGACAAAAACGAGGTTCAGTTTACAACAAAAAGTAGCTACCGGGAACCCGTTGCGCTGTTTCGTAACAAGAAATAAAAAGAAACACTTTACTACATCTGAAACAGACCAACTTCATTTGCCATCTTTATGATTCGTAAGCGACATTACGCAAGAATGCAAACACATCTCGCTGTTCTAGGTACCTGTTAGATTTTAAACGGAACGCAAATGGCCAACAGGGCAGGCGCGTAACCGAAAATCTGTGCTCACTGTGAGGTCCCAAAAGCTTGGTTTACACACTGTAAACCTGCTTGTAACTTTGCAAGTCTAGCTAAACATGAAATGTTGATTGTACTGCGCGCGTTAGCAATTTCATTCGCAAGGTCACTTACGACGAAAGCATTAAATAAGTGATCCGACACCGTTTTTCATCAAACCTGCCTTCAGAGTCGCTAAAATTTCATTTAACTAAAGCTGCGCGCGAAAGACCTGTTAGAACGGTTGAATTTATATCTCTGCGCTGGATTAAAATTAAGTAATTTTATGTTGCCTTTCGAACGCACAAAAAAAATGTCCGGGCAGTTACGTGCTACCATTTCAGGCCATCCCACAAATGCAATAATGCGTCATGCTACCCGCGAAAGCGATTGAAACTACCGTTGTAAACTAAATTACAGAGATCGAGGCCCTGATCTGTTCCTGTTTAATGATTTTATTGAAGGCTCAAAGCCACAGTCTGCAAAGATCGAGCGCGCCCACAGTGTGCATTCTCCCGGGCCGCTCAGCGGAGCATCCACACTAGCAGCGCGACGGTGCCGCCACCCACATGTCGATCTTGCGGCGACTAGGCTGCTGTCGCTCCTGCACGCAACTCACTCTTCTCCTATCCCATCCCCTCGACTCATGCTCTTCCCCTCCCTCTCTAGTTCGTCCTATGAGAAGAACAATGGGGGTAATTACGTTAAGCTTGTGATTCAGCTCGCTAAGTTAGTTCAGCAAGAACCATGTGTTTTGGTGTGAGTTTTAAACTACGTTTTCATATGAAAAGCGTGTGTTTTTATAGCGCGCTTGGCGCTTATGGTCACTACGTCCAGCGAGTCATTCGATCCAACGAGTCAGGATATCCACTAAGTCATGTCAGAAGATCCAGCTTGTCAAGACACACACCCAAGTCACTATATCCAACGCGTCATAAGCTCTAACGAGTCAGTACATCCATTCAGGTCACTACATCAAACGCGTCGCCAGATCCAACGAGTCATTACATCCAACAGGAAGAACCACGCTGCTGTCTTTCTTGGGGTAGGGTGCGCATTGTGTTTTGTTTGTTTTCGTTTTTGTTGCTTTTTTGCTTAAGTGCATTAAATAAATCTGTGTGATTTTGTTTGCTCATATTTCAGTTTTTGTTGTTTCGTTTCGCTATTTTTTTTTCTTTTCTTCTTTTTTTTTTAATTTTAAAGGCCGCTGCGCTTGCCCGGGACAGCGTAATGGATGCAGGCTCGCCAGGGCTAACGGGGAGAGGAGATGATTATACGTTGTAGCCCTTGGCTAGAGTGGATGATGCTATCTGCTGCTCTCTACCATTTAAAGATGTTTTTATTTTGCTAGCTTCCCCTATGAACTACTCGCTTTGCTTTTTTTATAAATACTTGAAAAGTTAAAATAGCAGCTTGGGACAGTCGGCTTCAAAATTATTGGCTTCCCTTAAGGGATAAAAAGAGGAAATTGAACAGGTAAAAACTGGATATCAAACAGTGATGCAAAAAAAGCAGAGGGAGCAAATTGTTTCAACCATTTTTTATTCGGTTTTCACGAATGATCAAACTTATGCATGAAAGAACCTTCGGTGCGGTGTACTAGTTGTTTTGTGAACTTGTGCGATGTTCACTTCCTTTCCTCTGTGGCACATTGAGTAAATCCTGTGCCCTGTCGACCCGTGTAATAGCTAACTACAGCGGGTCCTAGCTGTAACTAGTTTTTAATAAATTCTCTTTATGCATGTGGATGCTTGGCAAGCTTGTTGGAGCGATTCGGCAATGAATACTTATAGATTACACAGGAGGGGGTGTTCAATGAATTGCTTCTTGAGTATAGTATTGCTAGTTTGATTGTTAAACAGCTCGAGCAATCGCTAGTATTGTATTGCCGGCAACACGAAACCTAATGTCTTTCTTGTTATAATATATTGTTTACTTGTTTTATACTCCTCCCTGTAAAGAACCCCAAGTGAGGTTTATAGTATAAAAAAATAAAACAGCGGAAAAAATGAACACGAGAAACTGGCCAGAGGCACAGCTCTGGTTCCGTGTTTCCTTTCTTGTGTTCCTTTTTTCACGCCGTTTCATCTAGTCGTACGGGACAGCTAGTTTCTTGTTTTGAAGTTTTGTACAGCACACAGAGAAGCCCCACAAATACTCCTGCTTTGTGCGGTTAAACCGCCTTGCTGTATGTTCAACCTGGAACAGCAGCGGGGAATAAATGTTTTGGAGAACCAAACTAATCGTATATTTAACATAGGCGGAAGTGTAAAGGCGGAATAGAAAACTCAGAACACCTTGTAGTATACAGTCCGACCTCGTTATAGCGAACACTGATATAGCGAATTATTTGATATAGCGAACTAAATACGAAGTTTGGTTTCCCACGCTTCATTTCAATGACACTTATTCCTTAACAGAAACCTCGAGAGCCGCTCGACATCGGCTATAACGAAGAGATATTTGGTTTCCGGCCGGCTCAAAATTGGACAGGAAGCATATTAAAAGCAAATTTAAATAAAAGTGGGACAAAACAACCACTTTTTTAGTAGCTCGAAAAACCGCGGAAGTAGAAAAGGCCCTTTATTGCGTGGACACTGTGAAAAACTTCATGTGGCTCGGACTGTGAAAAGCCACCAGGCGAAGGCCACATCTTCCTTCAAGTAAATAAGAACGCAGGCCTGTTTTGCCGAACGAACTTTGTTCTGCTGTAATTTAACGATCTCACGTTCCGGTATGTCTAGTTTGAAATGCCACAAGGAGGCAGATAAAGATTACCTCGTTTATAGTGGGTTCGAAGCCAATGCGTTTATTATCTAGGATTGTTGCGGAAGCCAGATTGCCGATTTATTAGAGCCGATTTTCTCCCTACGGTTACAACGAATATCGAAATTAACGAACTAATTTACTGCCCCCATACTACTTCGTTATAACGAGAGAGAGAGAGAGAGAGAGAGAGAGAGAGAGAGAGAGAGAGAGAGAGAGAGAGAGAGAGAGAGAGAGAGAGAGAGAGAAATAACATTTATTGAAAGAGCTCCCCCTTATGGGGCGGTGGCGGCTAGGTTCGACTGTATCCGATTCACTGTACAGGTAGGCGGTTGGGGAAAGGAGGTTTCAGCCTTAACTACCCTCCTCTCCCTCCCTCTCCACCGAGTGACTGGATCCAACGAGTCAGAACATCCAAAGAGCCAGCACATCCACCCGAGTCATTCATCATTATCGTCATTTATTTTTCCCTTAAAGGCCTCTTTCGGGGTATTACATAAGGGGGAGGCAAGATCAGCAAGGAAGTACATAAAACATGGTTGTAAAACACACATGATTGACACATAGAAGCACAAAATCCACGCTTTTGCAATTTAGGCGGTATTGGCACATAAACATACAAAGGGCATACTTCCACTTGTTAAGCGGTAACTGCTATACAAGGAAAGTTTGAAAATAAGCATTGCAGTGAATTAGATACATAGTGTTGGTTCTATAAGCGATTTCACAAAGAAGAAAAGAGAATAAGTCAGATGAAGTGCGGAAAAAATTGGTTAATTTCTGCCGGAATTTCTGTGAATCGCGATTCACAAATGCGTCACTAGATCCAACGGGTCAGTACATCCACGAATGGATCTACTGGCTCGTTGGATCTAGTTGCGCACTGGATCTAGTGAGTCGGAATCCGCAGTTGGTGCGGTTACCTGGGCATGGTAGCGAGAATTGTAGGAGTTGTATTTGTTTGTGGGCGATTAACTTTGGTTAAAAGTTAGTTCGTCGATAGCGTCTGGACCTCGCTTGGGAGTGTGCATGTTCGTTGCAAAATCGAGAGTTTTAAATAAAAATATGCAGAGTCATTAAATTTGCGGTACGATTTGACTCATTAACGTGCTATTGTGTTAGGAGTGACATCGCAGTTAACGTTCTCCTATCGCATATAAACGGCAGGCGGAAATATATCGATTTCAATACCCGAAGGTTGGTTTTTTAAGTGTTGGGATAACTTAAGAACATATTGAAATACGAAAGGGTATCAGTGCCTTTGTATAATCGGAAGGGAGAGATAGGTGTTGATTTTACAAATGTGCAATGTGAGGTGAAGTGTTAGTGTTAGAAAGATCTGGCAGAAAGGTCATGCAGTGCGTCCTTTCGAGAAAACAAGTAGTCCATCCGAGCGATAGACAAACATTTATGTGTTTGAGTAGCCCAAGAAAGACTATCGTCCTTTAAAGAGACGGGCAAGGATGGCATACTTATCACGACCCCTAAGTGCCACGAAAATTGTTCCTCAGGTGGACTGACGTCATCTAGCCCTTACAGTCAGAAAAAAAAAAGTTGTGCCAATGTTGTACACAATGTCCAATTAGAACACCGAAAAAAAACAAAACACGAGTGACTAGTACATTTAGTAGCTAATATGAAAATTGAAAATAAAATTTTCAGAAGGTGTCAGGCATTTGAATTTGCCGAAAGCATTAAAAGTACAGGAATGCATTTGCAACATACCAGAAGATCACCAGTTCAAACACCCGTCCTGTACATAAACGTGAACATCCCCCCCCCCCTGTTTTTCATTTATTTTTAGTGAACTATACCTGACTCAGGGAGTCGACCTAACCTCGCTTTCCTTTAATATTTCAGCAAGGTCGCAAACAGGCAGACGAGGACAAAGAAAGGGTCGAATCGATATCTGCATCTGCCTCAGAGGTCACTCGTTCGTTCGATCAGTCTCAGCGCATACCGTAGCTTTTTTTCCACTTTGTATCCGATCGCAGCGAGGGCAGCGATATCGGGTGATCAAATGCGTGGTCTGTGCCCAGCCTCCACCACGGCTTTATCTCGTTGGCATTGGATCCGAAGAGACTAACGTGTGGTCAAAAGGCTGCTCCTGTCTTTCTTTTTTGTTGTACCTGCGTCGAGGCCACTGTGTCTACGCTTTCCCCGCGTTACCTTGGAGCGTGCGACCGAAGACTGTTTACTGTTTTGTTCTCTCTCGTGAGATCAGCGTCTATCCTTGCGCGTCCTTGAGCCGCCAAGTTGTAGCCGGCAGTTAGCTCGCACGGCCGGAAGCGGTGGGTTGGACCGATCTCCCAGTCTTGCTCTGTTTCCTCCTGCGTTGCTTCGCTGGCCCTGTGACATGAGACACATTTCTTGCGGGTTAAAGCGGGTCTTCTGTCACTAGAAACCCTGGTCGATACATCTGAGCGAACTCATCCATGACGGAAAATGCATTAGTTCTTGCAAAACTAGTTTCATTTGCCGACAAGGAACTAATTCCGCTTGTTCAAAAAAAACGCTCTACCGGGAAAAAGCAGGACTCGCGGAGCACGCAATTACGTGTGCGGTACAAGACCAACATATGCCTTGACCGGAAATAGCCAGCGAAGCAGACCGAACGCGGGCCTTTCGTTAGCAAACAATAGCGTCGTCTGTAACCCGAGATTTCAGGAAACCGCTAGCCAGCCGCGATGACGGGTTCTTGCGTCTGCATCCGTTTAGTTCCACCGTTTTCCCCCTTCCTTCTGCGTCTCATGCAACCCGATATCAATAAACGACGCCTCACAAACACCGGCTTTTTGCTATCCCGCAACTTTCCTCAAGCGACCGAATTCAATCACTGGCTCTTCCATTCTACGCAGCCCTCCCCGCTGTGTAACCGGCGATGCCCCGGGCACCATTTGCCGTTTGGTCTGGGAGTGTTGGGCAAACCCCGAGATTGCTATAATCCTGCACCTTTCCCGTGAGCCGTTATTGTGGAAGGAGCCGTCCAGCTCCGGTCCCGACTGCCGGATTCGGCTGGAAAGAAAGGGCTGTTGCAGCAGGGGCCCCAAAGAACTCCTCAACTGATGAGCACAAGCCGCATTTTGATGCTCGTAGTAAAGTTTCTTTCTCTCTCTCTCTCTCTCGCTCGCATCATTTTAAAACTACAGCAAAGAAAGACTCATTATCGCGGATTTCCAATGGACAGAATACTGACTACGAACTCATATGTGATACATCGTTAAAGCGGAGGTTATTTGCTCTTAATGCGCTGCAGTAGACACCATACAACCAGGGGCCTTGCCAGTCTCAGCACACCCCCCCAAATTGCGGTCCCCCTCTCTCCCTTCCTCTTTCGCCCTTTTCCGTCCACGCGGTTCACACTGCGCATGGGTATATAAAGAAAATAGATAAGAAAACTAAACAAATTATATTTTCACGCAGGCTGAGCTTCCTTCTAGAGTTCTTTTTTTTTTTAAATGCAGGGCATTTCAGTAACTCACGATGTCACCCGCGTTGACGTCCGTAGTCCGCACCGCACCCCTCCCTACTATATATATAAAAAAATACTATCCGGCGCCAGGTTTCGATCCCTCGACCCTGCGGGCGGAACGCAATGTACATGGTGCTCTACCCACTGCGCCACAAAGCCGACACAGAATGGGACACTACGAACGCGCCTTATATCGTTGACTCATTCAAATTACTGCTGACGAGCGCTCTCTCGTCAGCAGTTGCCACAAGTGCAACAACATTAACGTAACGCAAACTACTTAACGTCGTGCGCCCCCGGAAATGCTCTGCATTTGATCGTGCCCCTCGCGAGGGGGATGTTTCACTGCGTCTTCTCTCGGTCGCGGGACCCGTGGCGCCATCTGGCGGAGGCGCGGCACAACTCGTAGCACTTTCTTTGAAAAAGCGCCTCGAAAGCGCGGCAAATATGAAATAGGGATGACGCGCTTTTTTGCTGCTGGCAACGCATGACACACCCAAAAATATTTCTGGCTACGCAACTGCGTACAACACTTAAAATAAAGCAAAATTTCCAATTTATATAAAGTGATTTTGTTATAACGAGAGTTTACTTTACATTTAGGCTACACGCCAGCTCGCATTCACTGAACCTCCGGAAGATCCTCCAATGATGTGCCCACGTAGACCACGTGAACGGCCGACGGCTGAAGCCGGCTTCGCCTTTTCTTCTCGGACGCTCCCACGAAGGAAGCGTTTGGCCTTCGCGCAAAACACATTCCGCCGAGGCGTAGTGGTAAGGGTGTCACGGCGTTTCTCACACTCCTGACGTTGTAGTTGGGAAAGAATCTGGGCGAGTTGGTTCGGATGCAATTCGACGTGTGAACGCCGCGAGACGTGTCGGAAGGGGAACGTCAAAAGGTCAAGAACGAGCGCTGTCTGTGACTTCCCAAGCTTGTCTTTCGTCGGTTTTGGGTCCCAACGAGTTTGAAGGTTCAGTTCCCGCATTTCTCATGAAGGCGGCATACAAATGCGACTTCCTATAAACGAAGCTTTGCGCATTTAAGAAGACCAAATAGCATAAATTAGTCCCGGTTTCATGGCGCAATTTATGTCCCAGGCCCAGCTTCGGCACGACAAGAAGCCTGATTTGAATTGAATGAAAAAATGAACATCAAAATATCCTCAATAAATTCTCGTCAAATTTTAATACAAGGCTGTCTTGTCCGGAAAGCCAGTCAGTAAAAGCGATAGCGCGGTCGTGAGGACTGTTTGACTTGGCTGGTCTTCTCCTTGAGAAATTCACTGCCTTTACGCATCATACTTTCTTGGCGCATTAGTATCAGGCGTGTAGGAGTTGGAGCAAGCGTCTCATGTGGTCTTTGTTGACAAGCGGCCATTTATTTTTCTCTCACGTTTGTACCTTTAGTAGACATAACGTTGTGAATCCTTGAACCTAAATAGCGGTAGCCGGGCTGGTGGGGCACGTCCCCAAATGGTAGCGACTGGCCGATGCTTTGACGCATCTACAACAATTGTATGCACTGCGGACTGCGATTTGAAGCTTCATACGTGGTCTTTAGAGGCAAATCAGCGTAATAATATTCATGGTGATGGTGATTAAACAGACTCTGCAGAACTCTGATCAACTCTGAAACCAAAACAAATTGTAATTTTATCAGAAAACTGTGGAATCTGACACCACATTATAACAGGTTCATAACAGACATCATTTAGAAGCATAGTTTGTGCCCTTCCCACGTAATAATTACGGAGAACAATTATTGCGCGACACGTTACCATCTCTGTTAAATTCACTTAGTCAATGAACTATGGTGTGTTTGTACATTTCCAAATTAGTACTGATTCTTGCTATTCTTTGAGGTTCACATTATTAATTACTATGCTGCATTAGGCTGCATTGCGCTGCATTGTGCTGTTATGCTTGGTTTCAACGTATCTGTTGCGTTTTTATATTGCAAATTATCTCTTATTCTCCCATTTTTTTGTGGTTCACCTTATTGCTTATCATGCAAGCTTCTCGTTGCCTTGTACTATTATGCTTAGTTTCAACATGTACTGGTTATCATGTTGCTTCCAAGGACTGTGAATTGTCTTGATAACAATGATACAGGTACGTATAAGTTCTTTTCCGTGTATAAGCGTACAAATTTGTTTTATAAAAACAATATGGGGCACATACCCTGTCCAGCCGCTTCTGTTGGTGTCAAATAAAACTTGACTTTATTTGATCTCAATCGTTGTGCAGTTGCGACGCTCCACTAGCAGTTTTGGAACAAAGTCATGTAGTAAAGGTATCGTCGCCATCATCACCATCATTATAATAATAATAATCATCCGCAACATCATCATCCCCATGTGCAACGGCGCCGGCAGCCGCTCACGCTCAAGGCGCGCTTTCAACGCCAGCATGAGCGCTGAGGAATTGTTTAGAGCAGCTCTTAAAATAACATAACAGGAAAGAGCCAGTTCCTCTAGAACCAAATATCCGGGCTCATTTGTGTGCGGCAAATTTTTAGCCAGCATTCAGCTTGATACGAACTAATAAACATTCAGTCATCATCGCACAGTAGAGAAACCCAATTCTCGCAACGTACGACTTTCCTGTCAACCATACAGAAAGGCCCGAGTTTTCTCTAGAAAACCTCAATCTAAAGTTTCGTTCATTCTTTCTATCTCTCTAGGGAAGCTAGAAGCATTCTACGATTACTCACTAAAACCACCATTTCGCACAGTAATGAAAGTGTAGGTGCGGCTGCCCTGAACAGAGACTGGCATGTTGGATCGAGCTTTCGGCGAGTTACGGGGTATCCGTTATGTGAATCTGGAGGGCACGCAACACTCATAAAGGTATGTGGGAAACACTTTAAACGCCCCCCTTTTCGTATGTGACAACACTAACTCGCACTGTTTATTTTACTATTTAAGAAACATTGTAGTAGAGGCTCATTTAATTGCTGCCCACAAACAGGGAGTTCGTATTTCTACGGTTGTAATAGCAGTAGTAGTGGTATTAATACGAAACGTTTATTGAGACATCAAATAGGAGTCGTTCCCTAGTACGAGAGTCCAAGTGATGACCGGGCCAACGATCCCCTGGATGCCAGAAGTTCGTGGACGTCCAGGTGGTCGGGGGTGGTCAGCTCCTCGCACAGCTCAGCGAGAGGATGGGGGGACGGGGAGGAGAGCTTGGGAGGCCGGGGTATTTGCACACTCTAATAAAAGGTGTATTAGTGTGCCTCGTTTAGAGCGGATAGTTAACTGGGCGGGAAATTGGGTGGGAAACATGTGGTGTAAGCGAAGTGAAGGAACGAAGGTATTCGATCGAATGCGACAGACTCTGGTATTCTCAGTCCTTCCCCCATTCGAGCCTCCAGTGAAGGAGCTCCTTGAAACCGATTTCTCCATGCATGCGCATTGCGGAATCCTCCCTTTAGCCTAGTGGAGGGAGCAGGTGGAGTGGAGGAGGCACTCAGAATACGGCACAGAGTCGTTTCATTTCATTTAGAGGAGCTGTACGGGTGAATTGTTACATTGGAGGGAAAAGTGTAGCCAACACATAGCCAACCCTCACCGGGCTTTCTTTTTAACCTCGAATTGTGGTTATAATGAAAAAAAAGATGGGTTATGTCTCCTCTACTCCTATCCCCTTGAGTTTTCCCGGCAGGACGAACATGCAAGGCTGTGTACACGATTACCGGCAAAATAACGCAATGTAATAGTTGATGAGTCTGCATTTAAAGATACTGTGCACGACTCGGCGTATTCACGCGTACGTTAAACGCTTTCTGTAAACGATTATGTCGAAGTCTTATCTCGGTCTACACCCCGCCAATCCACCAACAGCCCGTCCTCCGACGTAGCGTGGCCCTCTGCAAAAAGAATCAAGGGCTTTTTGCGGAACTGTGCTGCTACCGCCAGAAATAATTGGAACAGGCTAGCGATGGCCAAACTCCACCTCAGCGCTATGTAGCAGCGTGAGATGTAACAAATAGGAGCCAGCAGCGCATGCGTGCGAGACGAACTGATAGCCTAACCACGCCTCTCACTACCTTTTTTAGCCGTGGCTCCGAGCACCTTCCGCGCTGCGTTAGAGCGAGCACGCTGGGTGCAGTAATAGCTCCGATAACAGATCTGCGTGAGGATGTAACCCGCGCAAGCCAACTGCCTAAGAAGCGGGGGTATCAGCGCCGTCTGAAGCAGGTTATTTTAAATGCAGAGCACTTCCGGGGCTCGCCTTGTCGTCGTAGCTCGCTCGCTGGACCCAAGTAGGGCACACGGCGTTTCGTCGTTGCAGCATCCGTCGCCGCGTAACCCGGAGGCTTCGAAAGCCAAGCGGTTTATATAGTCATAAGCGTTCGAAACTCGTGAACCGCTGGCGCTTGTCATATATCTCCCCGTTGTTTAGCGCAAAGAAAACTGTAGGTACATTTGAGGCAATATATACGTTATTAACCGTCAGCGCCCGAGTTCATTTAGTTAGGAACGCTCGTTGGGTTGGTTTTTACAATAGTAAGTGAAAAAAAAAAAAAGGGAAAACTGGCAGTGCAAGTTCGGTGCGTGCGGGAAGAAAAGCAAGCACGAAAGGAAACTCCCGCTGGCGCTGTTTCAGGCAGGGGCGCGCGAGCACTGCGAAGGCGGGAAATTTGAATTGCATTTGGTGGTAGCAGTGAGCAGATAACGGCGCTACAGCCCATTACGGCGAATCACCGCTCTGCACTTCCGACAGCTTTCACATTGAGTGGAAGGGCTTTTATTTTTTTTAAAACCGAAAGCTTCCTTAGTTGGAACGATGTTAACAAACTAGTAAAACAAATGCAGTCTACTATAGACCGGCTGGTCGACCGAAAGATCTGATAAGGTCTTTGGACACACGGAGCGGGCGTAAAACCGCGATTCCACTGTCTCAAAACGGTTAACTGAAAATCGAGAAAAAGGAACGGTTGTGGATTAGACAATACATGCATCGATCGTGAAGAAAGAGTACAATAGTGTACCTTTATCTCAGACCACGCATCGGTATACATTTAGATCGTTCGTAGATGTGTTTACTTAGTGCGCGAAAAATTATCGCATTTCGTTTTTCGTTTGCGATTTGTGTCTTTGAAATGTTTGACTATCGATTGGACCCACTTACCCGCCGGGGTGGCTCAGTGGCTAAGGCGTTGCGCTGCTGACCACGAGGTCGCGGGTTCGATTCCCGGCCGCGGCGGCCGCTTTTCTGGTTGAGGCGAAAAGCAAAAACGCCCGTGTGTACGAGATTTCGGCGCACGATAAAGATCCCCAGGTGGTCAAAACTAATGCGGAGCCCTCCACTACGGCGCGCCTGATCGCCTGCGTTGCGTCGGCGCGTTAAACCATACAATCAATCAATCGATTAGACCCACTTTCAGCGAAGGCTGGACGCACTTTTAGCGAAGGTTTTGACGCACTTTCGACGTAGTGTCGATGTGGGAATGCTTTCACGCTTCCGTCAACTTTCTTTAGGACGGGATGCTGAAGTTTTCATTCCGTTTTCGCATACGACAACGGCAGTTTGAGTGAGCAGATTTCCAACATCATCTGGATACGAAGGGCTCCACACTACGTCATTCAGCCAGATGGAGGGCACCTTTTTGATCCCTCACCCGATCCCATTCCTATGGAACTTAGTAATTAATGACCGAAGGACTTAAAAAGTATTGTGTACCATTGAGAAAAGGTTTACAAATCCATAGAAATGTTTCTTATTGCATAGTTTGCTTCTTTTAAGAATATATCACTTCGTTGATGAAAAAAAAAAATCAAGAAACACATTTTGGTTTATCTAGTTTTCACTATATGGCGCTAGCTGCCAAGCAAGTGAGAGTTTTATGTATATATTTCAGTACAGAAGTCACGCATTCCAAAAATAAACAAACTAGGCCATTGCGAACATTTGTATGCATTTGTAAAACTTTTCGTATTCGTGCACGATGGTTTTTACGCCAGTGTGTCACGAAGTAAAACGTCCCAGGAATGTTAACAGGTGAGTCCCCCATAATGACCAACCAGAAAACGTCAAACGCTGCAATCATAGAGTCGCGTGACGTCATTGGAGCAGTCAAAGCAGCTGGAAGCGTTCGTTTCGTAGTTGGCGGGGCTTGCAATATGCCTTCTTAAAGACTTTGACGGCAAAGACAGCAACATGAGCCGAATTTTTGTTCCTGTTCAAGTTGCAAAAAGCTTTTTTAAAAATTCTGGCAGAGAAGTTTTGGTTGCCCATACTTGTAGGTTAATAAAATATCTAGCGCTAGTCTTTCAAGAAACAAAATTGTGGTTTTGCAGCAACAGGCAACTTTAGTGCTTGTTGGCGAGCCATGCCCAGGAACGATAAAGCGCTTTTCTGCGGTACATGATGGCACGCTCGTTGTAACGCGAGTCCCGCAGATAGTAGCGCCAGATTTCCCTCTAGTATACATTAGTACGAAACTATGTGATCACAACAGTCATCACTATCGCCCATCTCATTGTCATAAAAAAAAATGGGCCCATCTCCCCGCGAGGGGGACTCGAGTAAATGCGTCGCATAGAGGGTGGGTGTATTGCGTTAACGTTTAGTGTTTGGGGGGTTGGTGCTATCACGTGTACACCACGCAGCTATCACGCCGCTAGCACGCCGCTGATCGCAACGCACGCCGCTGACGACGTAGTTTGAATGAGTCAAGGATATAAGGCGCGTTCGTAGCCTTTGATTCTGTGTCGGTTTTGTGGCGCAGTGGGAAGAGCACCATGTACCTCGCGTTCCGCCCACAGGTAGTGAATGCGTTGTATCAGCAGCTTCTTGACGTAGTTTGAATGAGTCAAGGATATAAGGCGCGTTCGTAGCCTTTAATTCTGTGTCGGCTTTGTGACGCAGTGGGTAGAGACCATGTACCTTGCGTTCCGCCCGAAGGGTCGTGGGGTCGAAACCAGGCGCCGGTAACTGTTATTTCTTTTTATAGTGTAGGGGGAGGCTGGCTGCTGCGGACGCCGACGCACGGGTGACATCGTGAGTTATACAAATGCTCTGCATTTAAAATGTGTGTGATTAGGTCTTCGTTTCGTCACGCACGCATGCGACGTCGGGTCCCGTTCGGTTGCATCTGGCGCCGCTACATGGGGCTGCGGCAACGTTCGGCCACAGCAGGTATGCTCCAGTTACTTCTGGTGGCACCTGTGCACTCCTTTGCGAAATATCTGATCAATGCTTGCGCGTGTGTCTTGGTATGTTCGTTTTTGTCCGCCAACACCACACCATGTTTATAATGCTACGTTGAGACTGCCGACGTAACAGCGATATCGTGTGCTATGGACGTAAAAAAAAAAACACGGCATTTCCGCAGTTCGGTTGGCAGAGACGTCAAATGACTCCTTTATTTAAAGATATTACGGCAGTTGCGACAACAGTCTGAACCCGGCCTAGCCTGTCGACGTGGCGAGGCAGGCATCTGGGTCAGTGCATAGATCATTCTCTCATCTTTTGTTTGTTTCTTTGTTTATTTGTTTTGTTCTTCCTTTCTTTCTTTCCTTCTTTCTTTCTTTAATCGTGCTCTCGAGCTTTTCCTGTCGACAGAGAGGCCAAACAGAGAGGCCTTTCGGTTAGGCATTTGCAACGAAAAATATAGCGAATTCCAAGCCACAACAAAATTTCGCGTTCGGGCGCTTTTCGTTTCGTTATCACTTGTAGAGGCCCCATGCTCTCGCCATCGCCTCTGCACATCTAAATAAATCCAGTTTCTGCTATCGGGCGTACCTCGCAAGCAGCCAATATTTTTTTTTTATCCTTCCGTAGACATAAGGCGCGCCCGCGCCGCCTTCCTGTTTCCGAAAAGCTAAAACCAGTCACCTGGACCCCCTTTCTGCGCTCCAATGCTCTCTACACTGAAAAAAAGACGCGCCTTGTATCGGAGGCTGGCTGCAATCGGGAACAAACAAGAAAGGAGGTGAAGAAAGAAAAAATGAAGAACAGCGGCAGCAAAACCAAACACGAACGCGTGCATGCCGCGCACGAGGTGGTTTCCGACCCTCGAAACGCCACCCCTCTCCTTCCCGGGGAAGGGAGGAGGAGAAAAGAAACCACAACACTGGGAAAGGGGAGAACTGGTTCAAGTTTGCAGCCGAGATGGGCGACCGAGTGCCCCCTCAGCATCCCGCGAGAAACTTGCTCCGCCGCTGCCACCACACTCGCATCTCGACTGGGCTGGAGAAGAGGGGCCGCGGCTTTCCGCGTTGACCGCGCGCGTCTTCTGCCTGGCAAAGGAAACAATCGCCGTCGCGCCGCGCCGGTCGCAGCGATGGAATCAGCGACCATGAAGATGGGGTCGTCGCTCGGCTTCGGCGGCACCAGTTCCTGGTTTCCTACTCGCGATCGGCGAACCCTGGGCTGGCCGCTCACCGACAGCCCGCTGCCCGTGGCCATAATCACGGCCGTGTATGTCTACTTCGTCAAAGTGGCCGGCCCCCGCTGGATGTCCAAGCGCAAGCCTTTCGAACTCAAAAACGTCATCCTCGCCTACAACCTGCTGGCCGCCGTCTTCAGCGGCTTCTTCGCGCTCCGCTTCGCCAAGCTCGCGTACTGGGACCGAGGCTACACGTTCCTCCAGGACCTGGACGTCAGCGACGAGCCGGCCAGCCTGGAGATCGTGCGTCTCTCGTGGTGGCTGTACATGTTCAAGCTGTCCGAGCTGAGCAGCACGGTGTTCTACGTGCTGCGCCGTAAGAACGACCAGGTGAGCGGACTGCACGTCGTCCATCACGTCATCGTCGCCTGGAACGTGTGGCTGAACGTGAGCCACAGCGCCCAGTCGCACACCATGTTCGTCGTCTGCGTCAACTCGTTCGTGCACGTCTGCACCTACTCGTACTATTTCCTCGCCGCCCTCGGACCGGCGTACAGGAAGTGGCTGTGGTGGAAGCAGTACCTGACCATTGTGCAGATCATGCAGTTCGTGCTGTACCTCATCCACGCCGTCTGCCTGTTGTTCGCCAGGGGCAACTACGTACCGCTGTTCGTCTGGCTCGAGTTCGGCCAAGCGGTACTCTTCTTCTCGTTGTTCGTCGGGTTCTACGTGCGCTCCTACACTCAGAGGAAAGGCCCGCCGTTAAAAGGAGAGTAACAGCGAAAGCGGAGTTGTTGGAACCAAGGAACTTTCAGACATTAGTGGCGGCTCAAAGCAGCTTGTCTGCGCGTTTCTACAAGGATGGTGGGTATGGGAGTGTTCGAAAAAAAAAGGGCAATGCGAATAACAACTGCAAAGTACTTTTGGATAAACACGGAGTCAATTCAAGTCGACCCATTTTCCGATCCCTGCACAGAAAGCGAAGAAGGCCGAGTTGATAGTTGCGGTGACGTGAACTATAACTTCGCTTTATTTACGCCCTCATTTGTAGATAGAAGCAACCTTTGTGACACATAGAGACCACAGCGCTGTGAAATCGAATAAAAAGAAAACATGCAGTCCATGGTGTTGTAGTTACTTTTAGGCTTGTCTGTTTACCCCGTAAGTACCAGGGACCACACTAAGCAGTGATGGTTTGGCGGGGCAAACGCAATGCAGTGATACCCAACAACGTTACCTCCACTAGCGATTTTCGAGTCTATTTTTGCATTCCAATTTCTGTAGCTGAAGAGAAGTGCCTAAATAGAGAGGCTTTTTTAACAGAACTACTATTGGCCGGATACTTGTGAGTCGGCTTAAAATCTAATCGCGATATTTTGCTGTAAACGGTTGTTCATACCTGACAAAAGATAAGGTGGATTACATAAATGGATGGGCAGAGAGGGCGAGAGAGAAGAGTGTCCCCGTTATGCATTCCATACCTTAATTTTCAAGAGATACCGTAATTCTTCCCGTAATGTCGCACTCCAGGTATCTACGGTTTCCTGGACTCACGAATAAGAATTACAGAAACCTTCTTGGGGTACCCGTTGAGCAGGCAGCACATTCATGCGTATCAAAGAATCCTTGCTTTCGCAACTGCATAGCTAAATCGCAGGGATGCTTTGATGGCGGTCTGCATACATTCGTGCATGGTCTGCATAAATTCGTTGTACGTGGGCCGCATACCCCCATTGTGTATTTAGAGATATCCTCAACAGGCCGGGCCCTTTGTTCTCAGAAGCGCACGCTAACAACCTTGAGTCACGAAACGCACAGCTCCCGGAGAGGGCGCTAAGTACTCCATCTGAATGGGAAGGCTTGAGAAGAAAAATGTCTCCATTGTCCCTTGCAGAGGACATTCTTATTCACCAACGAAACCAGCACTTCGGGCAATTATCGTTACTATTCTACCGACGTACATTGAGGCTTTCAGAGCTTACCTTGCAAAGTATGTGCTGATGTGTGTGTGCTCAAGTGATGAGCACCATACATCTCGCTTCTTCAAGTGTTGCTTACACACCGCTATTGCTGCAGAACACAATAAAGTCAGACAGAATAAAGTTAGAGAGAGAGAGAGAGAATAAAGGAAGAGAGAATGCGGAACTGCGTTATATATAATTTTACCTTTTATGCAACCCTGCTGTGAAAAGGGGGATGTGACAGGTCGAGATTTAGGTGAAACCCCTGTGCCCACAACAAAGCGCGCAGAAATAGTATAAGTAAAGAGTCGGATACACAGCAAGAACAATAACAAAGAAGCTTTACTTACGTAGCGGCAACGGGACTTGCCTTCATAGGAGTACAGTTACATGATTTTGCTGTAATCATGTAACTGTACTCTGTGAAGGCAAGTCCCGTTGCCGCTACGTAAGTAAAGCTTCTTTGTTATTGTTCTTGCCGTGTATCCGACTCTTTACTTATATTATATATATATATATATATATATATATATATATATATATATATATATATATATATATATATATATATATATATATATATATATATATATTATATATATAATATATATGTGTGTGGTGTGTGTGTGTGTGTGTGCGTGCTAGAGAGAGAGAGAGAGAGAGCGAGAGAGGTTAAATGGCATCCGCCGTTTATATCACAATGCGTATTCGATCTTATTATCTCCTGTCTGAACGGCTACCACGCTGACTGCTTGAACTTTGGTAGCACGCTCAAGCCCGTCGGAATGGGACGACGGCAAAGGCAGAGGTCGAACCTTACAAACAGGGCGTCACATACAAAAATACTTTATCCCTCAAGTTGGTCACTGGTTATTGCCATTTTACGGGGAAGGAGGACTGATGAAAAATTATTTTTTTTATGGCACATGGTTCATACTTGGGAAAATTATTAAAGGATCCTGCATTTCACATGTCTTACATTTATGGTCAAGGCCCTGTAGAACGTAGAGAAAGAAGGATTCGCATGCCGAGCGGGGACTTAACGCTGAAAAAAAAATAAAATAAAACAAGTTCGCAAGAGTTGGACCCGAAGATCGCAATGGACCCGAAATTGCGCACAAATGAAGCGCGCTTCAAGCATCCTGAAACTTTCCTAACCGCAAGCACGGGAATGCATGTTAGAAAATAGTCTTATTCGGGAGCTTATTTGGAAGCCTTCGCTCCAATTTCAAAAGAAATTGGAGCAGCTTGTACTAGTGGTGCAAGGCTGGAGTAACAGCAAAACTGGAGGACCTTTTCCCTTCCTCGGAGACCCGGCTGTTGCACATCACACGGATTTCCGAACTTGCCGCTGAAAGTTCTCCATGACTGGCAGCCCGGATCATTTTGTCCGCAGCTATTCACATCTCTCCTAGAGTGAACCGCGTCAGCCCGCGCTAGAACCCGCGGCAACCGGCTTCGCGATCTCCGTGTTTGTGCTCCCCACTTCAGGAGCGAACACACGGGCAGTGGCGAGTACAAGAGCAAGCGGGAGATCACGCCGCGAGCGCTGGGCAGAGTGTTCTCGAAGGTCGAGCTGGCCGATGCCGGGCGCTCCTCACGAGGCGCACGCTCACGTGCGTTCGGATGGGCTGAGTTTTCTGGTAACGCTGGACCGCGGAACTAAAAGCCGAAACAGCTCTGCTGTTACAAAAAACCTTCCTGGCGCTCGATCCCAGCCCTTTCGTATGAATACATTCAATAGTTGGCTCAATAGTTGGATCAATGGTTGGATGCGCCTCAGCGTGGCTTGAACTCAGCTAACCGCAATGTCGTACAACAGCTATTTCTCTTTGTGTCACCCGTGATCGAGCTAGCTTTCAGCACGTGCGGCCTGTAGCCGCTACAGGACCAAAGTCAGCTGACCACCGGATCGCACTGGCCATGTATCTGAGTGGGTACTCGGGTTCTGGCCTATGCGGCCCTCGCGTCAATATCTTTACCCACGGCTCATGGCGGTCGGCACTCACGTTGCGGGCGTTCACAAGACACCTCAAAGCGGCTCCTCAACTGCTTCGGTCCTTCCCGCTCACTGTACAAATGGATGCCGTGTGAGGGCCCTTGTGGGCAGCAGTGCTGCAAAACCGTAATCACGGTGAAGAACCGGAGCCCCTGCCACTGCGCACAAACAAAGCGCTGCGCTCCAACAATGCAAGCGTGCAGGCGAACGCCCCGAGTCCGCCGGCACTCACCTCGGTGTCATTTTAACACGAAGGGCTGGGAGGTGCGGTATGCAGGGAGGGGGGTCACTGTCCCTGCTTGCTCTAAGCGAGGATAACCTTTGACACCGAACGAGGCGGACGTCGTTTGAAGCCCTGCGTGCATGGGCGTCAGCAGAGGGGGGCAAAAGAAGCACTTGCCCGCACCCTCCCAAGCCACCCCGGAACAATTGCCCGGCCCCCTCACCCTCTCCCTCTTTCTCCTCAATGTAATCAGCGTGTCTGCTCAAGACAAAATCCTGCCGACGCCCATGCCTGCGTGTCTGGTCGCAGGAGAGAAAACATTCCTACTTGCGGGGGCTAGGAAACGCAGCACAGTTGTTGCTGTGGAGCAGAAGTGGAGGTGACACGTAAAAACTTGAGGAAATGCAATTATGTACGGAAAAAGGGCTGGACGCGTTGAGCAAGCGTCCACTGCAGCTTTGCGTGGGGCGATGTTGGGGGAACGCCCGTTCTTGTACAGCAAAAAAATAAAAAAAATAAAAAGAGTAGGGGGAGGGGGAGGCAGAAGCCTCATCGGGGCCCGGAAAGGCTGGAAAGCCGGAAACTCCGCGATGCCAAAGTTAACCCGTCCCCCAGGCCATCGAAATTGCCGGGTATGTGGACATTCGTTTGGCGGTGCGCTGCAGTGGCGGGAAAAGATGTGAGAAAGAGGCCGAGTTTAGGCCCTCACAATGATTCTTCGCCAAACTTCCTTATCTCTTACCCCCCGTCCCCCTCTTCTTTTTGTTTACTCTTGCATTCTTTTAATTTGGGCTCACACTTGGGCTGCGCATCTATTTGCCTTTCAAAATTACCCCGTTTTACAGCAAAAAAATGCATTGTTACCCTGAAAAAAAATCATACTGAAATTGGAAGCTCAGATGACTCTATCACTACTAGCTTCAGTTACTCGCCGTAAATAGTTAATCCGCAGTGAAATTGGAAACGTCACAGAATTTCCCGTTTGCTGGATATACATGGCCGTATACGGGAAGAAAACTGCGGTAACTCTTGTTGCATGCCAACTGTCCCGAAACAAATTATATGAGAAATAACAGAAATAATTCCAAGGACGTTACGTGTATGTGTCTTCCTTGGGTCAATGTAGTAAGTCACGATACATAACTCAAATCTTCGCCGGTATTTCGTGCTCATTAATTATTTATTTATCTACCCACAGTGTCTTGCAGCATTACAGTGGGGGATACACTCAGATGGATACACACACCCACACAAAAAAGAACGCAATAACCAGTGCTCTAAAACATCATGGAATTAAAGGTAGACGAAATGGCGAAACGAACAACACAAAAAAGAAAACTATAAAAGTTATTAGTTTTGTGACAGTGAATGTTAAAAAAATATACAGCAAATGTGCTTTCATAGTAGTAAACGGGCTCGACATGTTTTACATACAGTAGGCTCCCGTTAATACCAATTCCACGGTGACCGCAAAAAACTTCGAATTAACCGCACTTCCGATTAAACAAAAGGCTCAAGAACAGCATTGCCATTAGTCTGAAACACGTTCTTTTCTTGATTCCGTTCAGAATCTCCACTTCCGTACCAAAGTCGAGCGTACGACAAGGGTTGCTATGATAGTTGAGACTTATCCCTAAAATCGAAGCCTGAGGCGTCCCCCGCACATACTGCTCACACGGCGCTGTGCGCAACAACAAGAAAGTTGAGAATTAAAAAAAAAAAGGCCGCGTTTCGGCTCCTTTCGTTGGAAACGTCGACAAAAGACGATAGTCTTTGTCGACATTCGCCACGTAAATGCCCCCCTTCGCTTTCCCGCTCACCTCCCATGCTGTTCCTCTTTCGTCGCGCTCCTTCAAAGGTAAACACTAAAGGTTTGTTCAAATCAATTTAAATTTACCGCGTTATACTGCTGCAGGCCGGGTGCCTCGATTCCAGCGCTGCCGTACGGCGGAGACGCGCGTCAATTGAGGCGCCCTACTTCAACTTTTATAGAACCACATTTCATTACTTCACTTGCATTCCAAGCAGGACGTGGAACCTACCTAGTGGAACCTTTCGTAACTGTTGCCGCTTGGTTTCTTAAAATGCAGCAAGAAGCTACAGTGACGCGGGCGACAGCAGGAGACGGAGTGAATTTTTGTTCTGCAGGTGTTGTAGTATTTCATTTAGGAAAAATCAAGCATCCATGAATTTTTAATAATATAACTCTGCAAATAACACTTGTGTATTACTTTTCCGCCTTATATTTGCGTAATGTTTGTTCTTGCTCAATTATGTTGACAAGTATGAACATTGCCGTCGGACTTAGACGTTTTGATTTGGCTGTGGGTATATAAGAATATTGCGCAGATTTTGTTTCATTTTCGTCGGGTGGAGGAATCGAGTCACAGACAGACAGACAGACAGACAGACAAACAGACAGACGGGCCAGAATTTCTGCATTTAATTAAGGAAGACTATCGTCCTTAAAAGAGAGAGACGCATACGATGGCACGACTTAACTGTCTTGACACTATATCGACTGTACGCTGTCTGAGTTGCGATGGCACCGACTTGAATACAGAACACAGCGCTGTTCTCGCGCTTGAAAATTTTAAACTTTATCGAGAAAGGCCGGTCACCTCAGAGCGTTTATTCGAAATAACTTCCGATTAACCGATAGAATGGGTTTTAGCTCCGCATTATCGAACAATGCCTTCCATTGGATTGGCATGTAAAACCGCTGGACCAGTAAATCCCTTCCAATTAAATGAAAATTCCAACTAAGGGACCTCAATTTATCAAGACTCAACTTGCTTACATTTCCATATTTCTCCCTATTTCTCAGGTGCCGCTGATTTCGTGGCTGCTGTTGTTATTTTCCTCGTTGATAATCTGGGAAGAAAGCAAATCCACCAAAAACGACGCAACGCAAAAAGTGGCGTTGGAAACAAAGTCAGGTGTTAAGAGTGGGGAAGAAGCGGGATATGGCGGTTACCGAGGTCACGGCGACCCCTGCGGGGGACACGGTCATGGCCACTCTAAGCACGGATACATCCACGGGGGCAACGACCACGGGAAGAAGAACTACGGGGGCCGTGATAGTGGGCACTACGGTGGTCACGGGCATCACTCGAAGCGCGGCTGGGGAACAGTCACCGCGGCGGGCACTCATACCTCGGGGCGCACGGGGACCATCGACAGAGGCGTGGCTACTGATTTATCTTGGTTCCAGCGCCTCTGCGACCTGTGTGTGCTTTTGGCGTAAATGCGTTTTAAAGTTGAAGATTAGAAATGTGTGCGAGTACAGAAATGGCCGCGTAAGGAACCGCAGGGGTAGGCATTTCTTCAAGGAGGGTTGGCCCGAGAAGGTTCTGATATTGCGCTGAGTACTTCGGTTGACGTCACTTGCTGTCCGTACCGGCGTTGAACAAAACTGGCACCCTGCAAGCCTCGCGGCTTCAATGCGTTAGCGAACCGGATTTGTTGTCAAAGGGTAGACTTTACAGATATCGAACCACAGAAATAAAAAAAGAAGGTTTTGGTTAAATTCCCCCTCTAAAGGAAATTGTAAGGTCATGGATGTGTGCTCACAATATATACTTTCTCCTGTACGCGCCGCTTCCCTGCGGAAGGCGGGAACATTTAACCCCTCCAATTTCTGTAGCTGAGGGTTGAATTCCCCCTTGTTCTCCCCCCCCCCCTCTGCCCATTTATTAGGTCTATTTATGGGGGTGATGGTGATGATGATGGCGTCATTAACCAGGAAAATGCAAACAGTGATATCCGAATACGCTGCTTCCGGCGTTATGGTTCAGGGGCGTGAAATTATGGCCTGGTTCGGTTGCACACAGGGATAATTAGAAACTGTAACCTTGCAAGACCGCAGTTAGATTTACACGCAGTTAGATTTGGTTGGCCCCTTCTGTCTGACCGGTACTTCCGTTATCGAGCTTCTTCAGTCCGTGACGGTATACGCATCTTGCCACTAGAAGAAATAATCAGAGACTATATTCTGTCAGATACCTTGTTTTATCCCGCCCATAATTTTCGCAATTTGAAAATATTGAGATCTTTACGAGCAAGCGGGCTTTTTCATATTTGCTAATTAACTTAAAGGGACAGACAACCGATTTTTGTCGCGTATATGTTCTCTAGCTCATATGAAAGCCAGCGTTTTATATAGCCCGGTAACCACAAGAAATTTATAAACAAACTGGCGGAAATAATTTTAATTTGGCAGCAAACTTCCTGAAAACGAAAGGGTGGCGGTTCGTAGTGTTGAAACTTGGAACTACAATATGTGTCCCTGTCACGTGACCTGCAAACCTAGCAGCTACTGTAACTGCTGAAGCGTTTATTTACGTATTGAAAACCTTTTAGCACAAGTATTTGTATACGGTTAAATTGTATATGTATTTTTTAGCATTATTTTGAAATTTTTTTTAGACACGCCGCCCGCCGCCGCTGGGTTGCTCTCAGTGTGGCTAACTCAGCCTCCATGCCCGGAATCAACGGCAGCGTTCAGTAAACAGACCCAGTGAAGGAGCTTTAACGATTCTGCCTGAGGCAGAGACGTTTATTCTGCCAAAATATTTGATTTCAGTTTCCAAATACGCCAACGGCAGCTTAAAAAAAAAATGTCGCGCCCGGGGAGAATCGAACTTCCCGCCTCCACAACGTGAAGCCAGATTCTACCTATCGTCGATCCCAACAGATGGCGCATTCGTGCAAAATAGACTGTTGCATTAAAAAAAAAACACATACAGGAACAAGAAAGCCTGCGATTCAAACTTTTTTAGTTGGGAACAAGTTTTTAAATATTGTTTTTTATTTCGCATACAGACAAAAGTATGTTGCCGAGCTACTCTATGTCATGGTTGCCAGTATTAGTTTTAGGAGGGACACATACGGTTCGTAGATAAAAAAATTCGATTTAAAAAGTTCTAGGGCGTTATCAGCAAAACCGTTTCTCGTCAAGGTGCTTTAAGTGATACCCTTTCATTTGGGATAGAGAATATATACTCGACAAAAATCGGTTGTCTGTCCCTTTAAGTGTGCGCGTGTGTACTGTGCGCTCGTGTCGTGCGTGTATGTATGGGTGATGGGTGTGCGTGCTTTTGCGCGCGTGCGCGCGCGTGCGTGTACTTGTCTGTGTGGAGGGGTGTCTCCGTGCGTGCGTGCGTGTGCGCGTGTGTGTGCGCGTGTTTGTGCGTGCGTGTGTGCACGTGTGTGTGCACGTGTGTGTACGTGTGCGCATGCGTGTTCGCGCTTGTACGTGTGTGTGTATGCGTGCGTGCGTGCGTACGTGGCGTGTGAGTGTGCGCGCGTGTGCGTGGGGCATATACAGTCACGTACAAATAAAATTCGAACACAAAAATATGAACAAAAACGCGCAAAATTAAAAAAAAAGGTTTGTGAAGGTCCAGTAAGGGCACAGTATTGGTAACTTTGGAAAGCCACATTTCCCAACTTTATTACTGTAATTAAGCGATGCGGCAATTTGACTTTTAGGGAAAGAAATCACGCTATCTGTGTGTTCCGGTTCATATTTTCTTGTTCGGATTTCATTTGTCCATGACTGTACGTGTGCGTGTGCGTGCGCGTGTGCGTGTCACCGGAAAAATAATAAGTAGAGATATAAACGTGCCCTCTTTTCGGGCTAACTATTATGAGTTTATATCCTTGGCACACGAACGGAAACAATATCTGTCCCCGCTGATTTATTTGTTTTGCATGTTTTCGGTAAGTTAAGTGCTCATAAAGTTAAATACTTCCTTTGCATGAGTGAAAACATGTGGCCCGCTGCAGTAGAAGGCCCCTGGAATAATTTACAACACCTTGGGTTACACCTACGGGGTTATCTGTTTCATCATGTACTTAACCCAAATTTTTCGCACTAAATTTTCCCTTCTCAGCAGCGACGAACATTTTCCCCGTGCACGTTCGTACCAAAGGCGACGAAAAAAAAAAACCTTAATTATTCGATTTTAAATGCTGCGCCGCTAAAGTGAAATACGCGGTGTGAAATCCTTGACGCCGTTTCGGCCTGACGCTGATTGACTCGGCGCTGAATGTCTGACGCTAAAATGAGCAAACGCATTTGCTGCGCTTCCATTCTATATAAGCCGACTGTTCTACTAATACTGAACACCACCACCAGGATGATTTTATAATGAAAGCTTCCACCTCGTCCTCAATACTTTCATCCTCGCCTTTTCATTCTTGGGGCAGCGAAATTAAGGCCGTCCGGTCCACACTGATGTGATGGTATTTCCACCGAGCGGTTCGTCGACGAGGACGTTTAGCCAAGCTTTGATGTTGGATTTCCCGACAGGGTTCGATACCGGCTTTGGTAACACTGCGCGACTGATCGGGTGATTGTCGAATGCGCTTCGTTGACAGCTGTGATGAATGGATGCATTGTTAAACACTGCAATTTCCTGCTATTAAAGACGATAATCTTTGTTGTGCTGCGTTAACGTGAGAAGTGTTGTCTCTCCGTCCGTCCGTCCGTCCGTCCGTCCGTCCGTCCGTCCGTCCGTCCGTCCGTCCGTCCGTCCGTCCGTCCGTCCGTCTGTCCGTCTGTCTGTCTGTCTGTCTGTCTGTCTGTCTGTCTGTCTGTCTGTCTGTCTGTCTGTCTGTCTGTCTGTCTGTCTGTCTGACATACAGACAGAGATGTTACTATCACAGACAGAGATGTCATTATCAACCAGAGATGTTACTGGTGAGACCGCTTACTATTGGGTTGCTGATGCACTTGGATTGGTGGGTAAGTGATTGATGCGGGGAAGGGGAGGGTGGCAGGATAAAAGGGAGAAAGAAGGAGAAGGGGGAGAGAAGGAGGAGAAAAATGGTTAGAAATAGGAGAGCAGCAGGAGGGGAACTGGAGGAGAGGAGTCGGGTTGGAATAAAAAAAAAATTACAGGAGGAAGAAGGCTATTGCAGTGGGGAACATGAAGCGATGAGGATCGGGGGACGGTGGAAAAGGAAAATGGGAGGCGGCTAGGTCAGTGAGAGGAAAGATATAGGAAGAGGAATGTAACGGGTAGGAAAAGGACGGAGGGAGAGTTGGATTGTGGAGAGTAGGAAAGATAGAGGGCAATAAAAATCATGTAGTGGAAGGAGGTGGAGTAGGGTAAAGGTAAAGGAGAAGTGTGTGGGGAAAGGTAAAGTGTTTGTGGGGGAGTGGAAATTGGTATAAAAAAAATATGAAAGTGTGACGGAGTGGAAGGAAAATGTGCAGAGGTGAAGGCGATCAGAGGAGGGAAAAGGCCAAAAACGCAAGCGGCGGGAGGAGAAGAATAGAGGGGGTAGAAAGGGGGCAGAAACCCTATCGTCATTTGGCTGAGCGTTCCTTGCAGCGGAGGAAGCAGATACGCGGACAGTTTTAAAAGTGCTTGAGAAATTCTACGCTGTCCCAGCGAAAAAACCGCTGTGTCTTTATGTAACACTCGTTGTGACACACTTCCCCTTTATACGTAAATGCTATTAATTTACCCCAGGGGCTTAATAGCCTGATAACGGCCTGTTTTATTGCCTAAAATATGTCTTCCAGCAATACTTATGTGCCTAGGAGTGAAGCCACCTCAAGACAGCCCGGGTGTGTAACGTTTTATAGGGATACACGGAAGGTTGAGTAGGTATTTAATGAGAGGCCCTTGAGCCATCATACTTTGATGTCAGACGTCTCAGTTCAATAGTGAATTTTGCCCGTACAACGTTCCATATGCTTCCCGACTGCGTTTCACCGCACGCTGGAAGGAGCCAAGCCCGTATCCGCAACAATGAAAAGTTCGTCGGCAAGGCACAAACTCTTAAGCTCAATGAATGTGATATAATAATGCCGTCTGACGGAAAGTCGCTTTCACGGGCGTTCCGATTTACTTTTCCCCTTCCGCACCCAGTACGGAACTCAAGTTAGAGGATAGGTGCCCTAACAGGGCCCCCTGCATACGGGAAGTTCTTCAAGTATAACCACGGGGTGGAGGCTGGTGCGTCGATTTTGATCCCAGTCGCCAACCTAACCATGGAGGCCATCGAGATTCCTGCCGTAGCCTCTTTCGCGCCTGCAACCGAGGACTTTCCTGTCCTACATCGATAAGTGCTACTCGTCAGGCCCCTTTACCGATTGCATCAGCATAGAATGTAACCAGCCTTACGTGCAATAACTGAGGGAGACGCCGAAGGGCGTATTGCGTTCTAGGTCCTTCTTGTGAAGCGTGATGGTGTGCGGCTTTCCTTTACTGCGTTTAGAAAGCATACGCCCAGCGGTCGGTACATATTACCTGCACTTTAATTCCATGCAGCCGGCAACAAGAAGCGGTTGGTGGCCGCTACAACTCTCCGCAAGGCTTACAAGTTCTGCTCCAATCAAGAGAACAGGGTGACGGGTTCTATTCGGATGCGGCAGATGCGTTCATTGTACAGTTATCCTGAGTCCTCTATTCACTCAGTTCGACGACAGCTGACTCACACTGCACGTGTGTTCGACGTAAGCAGGCTACGAAGATTGCAACTTCGCACGTGTTTGGAGTTAGCGAGACGTCGTCACGCATACCTACATCGCTGCTATGGTGTGCAAACTGCGCATGTGCCGTCACGAATGCTTTGTCACGAGCTAGCGAATGTGAAAGATGAACGACAATAAGAAAAGTAAACAGGCGTTATCGACGTCATTTCTTGTGTTGACGGTCCACGTGGGTACCTGAGAAGGGCGGGGAACTCCAAAAAATAAAAGAAATTAAAGCCGTTCTACTCAACGTGAAAGCTGACGGAAGTGCAGAGAAAGTGATTCGCCATAATGGGCTGTAGCGTCGTTATCCGCTCACTGCTACCACACAAAGCAATTCAAATTTCCAGCCTTCGTAGGGCTCGCGCGCCCCCTGCCTGAAACAGTGCCAGCGGGAATTCTGTTCTTTTTTTGCTTGCTTTTCCTCCCGCACGTGCCGGTGCTGCACTGCCTTTTTTTTTCGCTTACTATCGCAAAGACCAAGCCAACGAGAGCTCCGAATTAAATTAACGCGGGTGCTGCCGGTTGAGGAAATATATTTTGCGTCAAATGCACCTGCAGGTTTTTTTATATGCGAAGCTCTCATGCGCAGGGCTGTGTCCCCCCCCCCCCCCGCCCCCCTTCCCCGCGTGTCCCTCCCTCCCTTGCCGTTGTTGTCCGCCGTCCGCACACCCACTGCGCATGCCTGGCCAGGCACTGCTGATGATGATTGTGGCAGGATGCCCCTAGTGATTGGCCAACCAAAGAATCCATCACGACATAGCTTCGCGTTCAAGCACCGTCGCCATCATCCCGTAGGGGACCCTGAGTAGTATGCGAGGCATTCCTCCTCTCCTCTCCGACATTCCTCCCCTCCTCTCTGAAGCTCCTCTCCTCTCCGGGATTGCGCAACGAATGGCAACACCTGCGGCTCCGTGCACGATAATGAGAAGCAGCTTAGGGTTAGAGACGCGACGGTAGCCGCTGCATACTCCACTGGGGGCGCCACTGTAGCTCCGCGGTATAAATGACGCGCACGCGCACTCCGCTCCCCTCATTCTCCTCCCGCAACGCCGCGATAGAACTGAAAACTAATGGGAACTTGAGTCGATCCCACGGCTGCTTCGCATACTACTCAGGGTTCCCCTACGGAAAGATGGTAAATTTTTTTAGCTTAACAACGGGGAGATGTATGACAAGCGCCAGCGTTTCGTGAGTTTCGAATGGCTATGGCTATTTAGACCGCTTGGTTTTCGAAGCCTCAGCGGGACGCCCTACAACGGAACGCCGGGCTCGACTTGGGTCCGTTATCTCGCGGCACCGCCTGATTCCGGCAGTCGTTTGACATCGACCGTTAGAGCAAGCTATGACGGCAAGGCGAGCCCATAAAGTTCTCTGCACTTAAAACGCCTGCAGCGGCGTCAAAACCGCGTGAACGAGACACACGTATCATCATGCGCTCAGTTCGAGCACCCCGATACCACGTCATACACAAGCTACGTGTGCTTTCAAAGGAGCGACATGACATTTGCTTCCTCCGTCTGGAGTTACTCAGCATGTAGACAATTCTAGATACCTTCCACCAGTCTACGCAAGGCGCCTGGAAAGTATCGCTAGCCGTGCTTAAAGAGAATATTTTTGCTGTTTCTTTTTTTATGTGAACCTGGCTCCTGTGGTGGCGCTGAAACTTCAACCATTCATAGTCACTAGCTTTGGGGTTGGAAGTTCAGGCTTTTGTTACTGAGCATGCATCCCGGCCAGGTGGGCTTCAGTCGGACCCTTGACTTGTCCCCTATGTCAATAAATGACGCACGGTTCCAGTGCTTAGTTCCTTCTACCAAATATTCGGTAGTGGCTCGGTGGCCAAGGAGTTCTACGGCCACAGCTTTCACAACAGACGCGGAAAACAGACCCCCCCCCCCCCTTCATGTCTATATTTCGAAATTGATCAGAAGCCTTATATTGCGGCCGGCCTCACGGCCTAGGTGATGTGTCGACATGTAAACCAACCAAAAATTTGAATTGATTGAACTTGACAAGACGGAAACATGTGGTCACAATGAGTTGTGCGGGAAAAAAAAACGTCAAAATCAACTCGATAAAGGAGCCCCTAAATGTGACTGTAACGGTCCGTTTATGTTTTCCTTCGTGCCTATAAGCAAAGCGAAAATGAGTCAATTCCAGCCCAGAAGCGCGCTTGTCATTCACTTTTTCTAGAAGTAGTCATTGAATGCTTTTGCATACCCCAAAATCTTTTAAGAAAGGCGATAGGGCCGGTACACGCCCAAACCACGGCGTTTCTCGCATATGCCCCTCACATGCCGTGCCAACTGTGTGTAGCTCTCTGTCTCGGAAGCCACATTAATTTTCTCGCTTGAGAGGTAACATGACGGCCTGTAGCTCCCATGAATACGCCAATTAACCTACGCCAATTGACCAAATAATAGCGGGCAATTTTGCCCGCTATTATTTGGTCAATTGGCGTAGGTTAATTGGCGTATTCATGGGAGGTTGTGGTCGCAGTTAGCACAAGACCGGGGTAATTGGAGATTAATGGGAGAGGCCTTGCCCTGCAGTGGACGTAGAAAGGCTGGTGGTGATGATGATGATGATTATTTGATCGCTGTCATTCCCAATCCTTCCTCTTTCGATGCCAGGACTGGCTCCAGACTCTATTCTACAACGCCTGCAAGCAGTGGCAGGAGTCATGAGACCGTTGTGGAGGTGACGTGAGACCGGACCGGCGTGTCGGAAAAGGCAGGCGGTGAGCCGTGCTTCGACTCGCCGTCCTCCCTAGAAAAGTCGCCAGCATTGCGAAGGAAGCTCTCGTCGCTTCCGAGGGCAGCTGTTTCCACGCGTAATCGCTACTCTGTCGGTCTCTGATCTTCTGTCGCTCACTCTATGGACTGTGCACGTGTGGCGCTCGGTGTTGACAGATTGATGCGAAACATTTGCCGAGGAGCCATCCCCCCTGCGAGAAGGAAAGTCCAGCGAAGCTGGCGCTCTGGTTGGATTTGCGATGCTGGGGTTTAGCTATATTGGAAATTTGATCTATTGAAATGTAAGCACAGCGGGCCTATATCTACGTCACAGACTGAGGACACACACGATTCGTGGGTAGAGACAATGAAGTTTTATAGCGCGGCTACGATAATCGTGGCGCAGGCTCTAGTGCGCCGCACAGATGTCCGCCGCAGAGCGCGCCGCATTGCCCCATGTCAGGGGAGAGGGACGTCGCCTGTGGCGAGGAGTACACACGACTCGGGAAAGAGGCGGCGGCAGCGGAGAGGAGCATAAAATGGGGCGGTAACCATGCTCTCACGGTAGACGGTCGTGCTTCACTGTACAATGCAGAATGCGGGAAAGCCAGTTTACAAACACCAAGTTTACACTAATCCGCCTAAAGTCGCTTCACCTCTACACAAAAGTGCATTATTAGGAAGTCTTTTACATGGGGCAATAAAGTCACCTTACGGAGGCCCTCATACTCTGCTTTTATTTTTGATGACTTTTTCCGCGCGTTGAACACACGCAACTGAGCTATGGTTGCTGCCGGAGACCCTGGAATCCTAGTCATATACAGCTTTACTGCAAAATGGATTTCCCGCACATTACCGTCCGCTTGAAAGTAGATTTACGGCATTTGTGCTAGAGATTTAGCTGCTTCGTGGGGTCGAATGTATATCTTTTACTGCCGCCAGCAGATCTTCACCGCGCTTGAGTTAGCGAGTGAGTAAGAACGTTATTGGAGCAATCGAGAACGAGTCAAGAGGAGGCTACCCTGTTAGGGTCGCCAGTGAGACTGACCAGTGCTCATCCGTCCGGTGAGGGGGATGTAGTTGTCCCAGGCACTGCCAAATACAAGTACCGGTGGTGTTCGGTATTATCCTGAGTGGTACCATGGGTAATCCCCTCTGAACGGCGAGCCGGCTTCTGTTGGTCTAGTGCGCTGTTGCGTAGTCTAGTGGCCCGGACTTGTGTCTCGCAGTCTTCGCTTCTCATCGCAGCTTCAAACTGCGGTGGGAACGCCGTAGTGGTGCTAGTAGGAGGCTGGCAGTTCCGCTTGAAAGGCACGGGCTCCGAAAAGGAGCTAGTGCTCAGTAGGGCTGGGAAAAGAGATGCAACGATAGGCCGCGCTTAGGCGGAGCCGTAACTGGGCTCCCGCCTACTGCAGGATCTTTCTCAACAAAGTATTTTCCAATCCAATCCGAATTCTGCATAGCTGTAATCCTGCTCGTAGGTTTACTGGCTGCTTCTCCGCTGAGCGTTGGCCGTTTCTTTTTGTCAGTAACCCCACTGACATTGACGCTTTTGCTGTAAGATACACGTCTGCGGTGTACTGCGGCGTCTTCAATAGTTCCACTGCCGTCCTGCAATCAACTTCCAGTTCCATTACTAGCACCATAGTGCCATCATTTCTGGTGAATACGGGGCCAAAAACGCTTAAATTTGTTATTATTTTCGCAACACCTGTGGTGCAGTTGGGCTAAGCACAATGTCGCCTTGTCAGTCGGCATGCATGCATTGACATTCACTATACCGCTTTTCTCGGGCGTCCTTCGGATCTCGGATTTCTTTGCGCGGAGAAATACGGTTGTATGTGGTATCCTACGCTTTCACACTGAGCACATTCATTTTATTAGTTTGTGTCCTTTTTTACTACTAGTTTGATTACTTCGTGTATTTATCAATTTTGACAGCAAACCAAAAATTTATTTTCCTATTATAATCCGGGTAAATAAACATCGGGCTCAGAGTGCGCACCGCAGAACGGCAATATCTTTAAAAAATCACTAACTTGCTAAACTTAATTTGTTACTGCACTACAGTTCAGAACGGTACTTTTTACCACAGGTGTTGATAAACGCATGTCCTCTCGTCTCGACTTGCTGCAGGATCTGTTGTATCAATCATCCTGCAAAGCTTTCAGAGGCGGGGAATGCTGAGCGCAGCAATGCGCCACGTAGCAGAGAGGCGCAAAATTGAGTTTTAGCCTGTTGCCGAAACAGTCGAACAGATAACATTTGCGACGTCGCCCTTTAGCGTTGGTGGTTGCAGCCGACGCCATGAATGGTTACCACGACAGCAGGAGACGCTAAACGCTTGGTATATAATCCCCCATTGTACATCCCTGTTTAATTGAGCGTATCGCTGTCTAAGGCACGGCTCTCACTTTTTCTTGGTTTGTTGGTTTCTTGTGGTTTTAGGGCGCGCGCACTCCGTGGTATCGCTTCACGGCTCTTCCGGCGACTCGCGCTCACCGCAAAGCATCGCCTTGGGCATTAGAGTTCAGTTGTTGCAGTAGGTGTTTAAATTATTGTTTAGTGCAGTGCACCGGACTCCACTAAATAATCATGCGACGTGCCGAACACGAACCATGGGTTGACTGGTTCCCTTCCTGTCACTTTCCTGGTGGGGTATACCCTCACTTCTCATTGTGCCTCCCTCCATCTTTCCCTCCTTGCTGCTCGCCACTGTTTAGCTAAGAGATGGCACGTACCGCTTCAATTTTGCCAGCGGTAACGCTGAGCTTTACGATTGTCAACTTTTGTCCGCTTGATATTGTCTTAGTGGTGGCGTGTATGTAAGGCGGAGAAATCATCGCACTCTCTTGACGTCTTTCACTGCGAGGCAATTTTATTGTAAATTCTGTTCATTCCATCTGCGCTCCTTAGGACGGTTGTTTTATCATAGTCCTAACATTTTGACCAATTCTTCCCGCAGAGGTATCAACCTTGACTTTTTCTTTCAAGACTGCCGTGGCGTCCGCAACGACAACACCGCGCCCAGCCGCCGCTGATATCGTCTGCCCTGTCTATTTCCCCATGGCGCTGCCACACCTTCCGCCGTGCCTTCCGCATTCCCGTGCCGTTTACGTCCAACTGCTTCAATTTCTAGAGCGCTTTTCGGCGCTGGCATCCAGGCACTGCAGTGCCCTTCTCTTGTTCACGCGATCCTGCGCCGCCCGTCGACTTGCGTTTTTAAGATTGTAAGCAGCACTGACGGCATTTTCTTTCGTTTTCTTTCTACCTTTCGCTATTGTAAAAGTTGCAGAAGTAAATATTTATTATTGATTTGCAAGTACCTTACAGGCCCTTGCATAACGCGTTGAGTAAGGGGGACCAGAAAAGGCACGAGTTTTAGCATGTACAACAAGTAATTTGTGAAAGGTGCAGCATATAAAGCAAGCGCTAAAGAGTAGTAGCATAGAGACCAAAACTTATTATACACAAGTGATTGATTCATTGTAGGGTTTAACGCGCCGACGCAACGCAGGCGATGAGGCGCGCCGTAGTGGCGGGCCCCGCATTAATTTTGACAACCTGGGGATCTTTAACGCGCGCCGAAATCTCGTACACACGGGCGTTTTTGCTTTTCGCCTCCACCAGAAAAAACGGCCGCCGCACCGGGAATAAAACCCACGACCTCGTGCTCAGCAGCACAACGCCTTAGCCACTGAGCCACCGCGGCGGGTAATATGTATTTAAGCATCACACATCATGACCGTACAACAAAAAAGATGCAGTTCACGGCACAGAGCAGTTTTTTTTTTTTGCGATAGTACCTGATGGCATAATGACTGCATTACAGGTACAAGTTAGCTCTAGTTCCGCCAAGAAACGCAAGGAGGGAGGGGTGGTCGGGTTCCCATATCCACCGTTGGAAGTCGGGTGGTCTGCTGCAGGGTGGAGGGCTATGCCTCGAAGGTGTCGTGTTCTGGCCGCTTCCAATGAAGGCACGTCCACAGCAGGCGTTATGTGTCTGCATCTTTGGCGGGAGCCGTGCAGAAGAGGCAGTTATATGCGAACGGGGCTCTCCCTCTCGGGCCTGAGAAGGTGTCGGCACCCCACGCCAGACAGTTTCGGGCCTCTTTTCACTACTTCTCTCTCTCTCTCTCTCTCCCCCCCCCCCTCAAAGACCTCATGGCATCGCATCACATGGTAGCGTGGTGGCCACCCCCGGGTCACAGCGGGAGAGGGGGCTACACCAACATGAAGTCTTCGCAGCAGTTCGAAAACTGTAGAATATGTGTGACTGAAATTGGCAACAGTACTTAGCATCGTAAACTGGAGATGTCACAACAGCGCTTACAGGAAATCAGAACAGTTTTTCGGGTAGGGCAAAACCAAAGAAAATGAACCGCAAAAAAATAAGTTTACAAAATAAATTTCGCGGTGCATTATATATGTCGTATACATACAAGAACAAAGTATTGAAATATAAAGTTATCAAAATGTAAGAGTACTTTGTTACGGTAGGAAAAAAATCGGGCCTGGTGTCAAATGCCAAGTTATCGGGAAGAATATTCTACAACTTGGCGACACGAGGCAATACGGATGCACTAAAATAACTTGTTTTACAGTAAATGCGCGAGAAACTAAGCAGGTTGTGCCGTGTAGTTGATAAGTACGAGTGTCGTTCGATAGGAAGTCTGGTCATTTTAGTGCTATTTAGGTTTTATGAAAGAGGCGTTAAATACAAATTTTGTGGTGAGTGGCTAATGATTGAACTGAACAATATATATCCTTTTACAGCAAAGCTATATACCTCTACCCCCCAGCGGTTTCAGTGCTGTGGGCAAAACGATCTCCGTGGGCAAAACCACCAAAGCCTAAGACGCCGAGCGCATGCGTCAGGCCAATCAGGCATACAGCATGGAGCTCAGAATTTATTTAAGGAATGGGAAAACCAGCGGAAAAAAAAACCGCAAACCCGAAGGAGAGACGAGATTACACCCACGCGTGACTAGCAGCTGAAAATTTAATTAAACCCATACTCCCTGAGAACAACCAAGCCAACGCATCCTCTAGCACGCACGCGTAAAACGATTGAAAATGTTATTGTTCACTTAACTTTTTCTGCTTCTGTATTACAACCGCTCAACACTGTAGGAAAGCGATTTCCTCATCGCTGAGGGAAATAGACGGTGCGCTAATACCATTGCCTTCCTACTGTTGGCTGATGAAGAACGCTTCATGAATTTCATTTGCTCCAACAGGTCCAGCAAGCTGCACTTCTTCATTTAAGGAAACTACAACACAAGCATTGAAGCCATATAATGGATTATAAGGCGCCTGTGAACATTGGGACCCCCACCCCCCTACGATGTGTTCCTGGTAAAGGGTATGTTTGCCGATTGTGTTTATCATGGTTATACATCAGCAAAAACGGAGGCACATTCTTGCACGGCTGAAAGCGAATCAAAACCATTGAGATGAACGTTGCCCAGTTTCCTTGCTTCCAGTCAACACCGGCGTCCTATTGGCTGATTTTCTACGTTGCGTATCAACGAGCTGGAATATGCAAAAGTTCACAGAAATGCACTCAGTTTACCCCTTCCAGCGCCATGACGCGATCTGTGCGTGAGCGCCAGGTCGCGTAGAGCCCAACCAGGAGCAGTTTCAAGAACCCGGTCGTCCGGATGATCTGGCACGCTGAGAAAGTTTGCTCCGTACCACGTTGGATACAAAGTGATGCCGATGTCTAGCCCCAAACGAACTTTGTGCTAGAGATGCTCCGCGCTAGTACAAGATGACAACATCATCATCATCATCATCATCATCAACAACAACAACAACAACAACAACAACAACAGTAGCAGCAGCAGCAGCAGCAGCAACAACAACAACAACATGCGCTAGGGAGTCAGGGGTGGGGGCGAAGCGGACAATTCGTTGACCAATGGCATCAAGAAACCTTCCCCTAAACTATCGAGGCAGAAGAGCGAAGCGCTTGTAGCAGTTGCATTAAAGAACAGAAACAGAAGTGCTTAAAGCGAAGCTGTAGATAGCAATGGGTGAGCACAGAAAATGCCGGGTGTGTACCCACAAGGGAACGGAATTTCGATTCTATATCGGCGCAGGCCGGCCGCTTCCTGTTACACCTGGCGCCGACTACTGGTTAGCACTGAACACTGCCGCAATATTCTCGATTAAGTACTGAAATGAGCTTGCTTTTCGTCCTCTGGGGCCTGACGGTTAGCGTAGCGGATTTTTGGTTTCATGCAATACTCACACAGCGCTATCACGTAGTAGCACATACCGGCATTGGTGTATTGGCCTAAGCTTCTGCCGGGATTTTACGTGCCGCGCGAGTCCAAACCACATACAATGTGGTCAACTCAGCACTGAGCGCACGTATTTGCTGCTGTTGGAGTCAAGATTCAATGCCACGGACTCTGTGGATGTACTGGGCGTCAACAACAGTGACGGAGCGGCAATATTTGCAGTCTACATAATCCTCAAAGACACCAAAACAGATATCAACACTTTCACGCATGAGCACTTCGCATGGCTGGTACAAGAACTAGACACGCCGGTGATAATCGTCAGCGACCTTAATTGTGACAAAATGAGTTAATGGCTACTATAGCAGCGCGCACATACGTATGAAGAGGAAGAATTAAAAGAAGCAACAGGATAAGTGCTGGTTGCTTTTCTTCATGCGTCCTGAGTATTGAACCAATATGACCGCCTTGATACACGCCACGTGCGCCTATTTTAACAACAGAGCTGTTTAAGCCGAGCTTCATCCGTTCGTCGCACAAAAAAACCTCGCGGAGCGATGAAGTGACCTCGCGTTGTCTAGCAACGCCCCACGCAGCTAAGCATAGCTTCGCGCTTGCTTCGCTAGCCTAGCCATGGCTCCGCCGAGCCTCATCAGCACCCGTCAAGCCGTGACGTCCTTGCAGAACTCATGGTATAAAGGCTCGTGTAGAGCGTCGTCGTCCAGGCTTGCGCGTGGGTTGAAGGGAGAGAGGCCGGCTCTGCTGTTTCTTCCGCCTTCAACCACATGTGCCAGCTGAGCCATTTTTTTGCGTCGTATAAGAAGAACCGCGAATTAATAACATGCTGGTAGGCCAAAACAATCAAAAGGATACCCAACTATACCCTTATACTAAAAAAACAATGCTTGTAATTGACATAAAGGGACACTCAAGTGATTTGCGAACATTGCGGGATTACTAGCGCAAATTGTAGTCTGGAGCATCTAGGCTATGTTTCGACCCCTCTCGCTGCTTTTACGCGACTTTATTCAGTAGAAAAAGCAATTCGAAAATGCTGTCATCCTTTCTGCATCCTCCTTACCTATTTCCTACGACGTTTCGTATGACGTTTCCCATGGCTTAGCTTCACAGCGCTGCTGCACGGTTCACCGACCCTCCGACAGAATCAGTCGGCCCAGCGTTTAGTCGGCCGGTCGCCGGTGGGTCGTCGCAATTCGTTCGCTCAGTTGAAACTAAGCCACGGCACGTTTGCGACAGGAAAAATGTGTGCTTGGTTTATTAGTTTGCAGACAGTATCAAGTTCTAAGTTCAAGTCGCTCCACACATGCGCACATGCGACGCTTCGCTGACTGGTAGGCTAGTAGAAAAACCTAAGGCCAATTGAAGGTGAGAGAAAAGTCAGCGAAGTTAATATAGGCACTAAGGAATTAAATTCAACCGAAACCTTTATCGTATATGGTTAACCCACGGTGCGGAAAGCACATTTTGTGCTGGGTGAACTAGCACAGCGTTCAACAGCACGACCACACAACTGCGAACGTTTTTCCGCCTTAGGAATGCAGTCGCGAGGCATGAGATATTGTGGTAATTTGTGGGACGCTTACTCCACGAGCGCTATACAAGAAAGTCATCTAAGCTACTTGATATGCTCAAAACAAAAAAAAAGAGAATATAAACTGCCTATACATTATGTAATTTATATATCCGTTCCTGCCAATGCTGTCTTGTGACCGAGCTCCAGTAACTGGCCATCTCTTCGCCCGTCCCCCCTTCCCGTACAGAGCGATGGCGACGCGGACGTCTTCGTCAGCGGCATTGTAAAGCAGCCGGTGCAGCTTCAGTCGTGCCTTTTGGTTTGACTGGTCGACGACTTTACACCGCTGCCTCTTCACGTTGACTTCAGGGTTTTTCGAAATCTTCCCGTCCTGGTTCTTGAAAGTAAGCGCCTATAAGTGGCTCACTTGATAAGCCCCAAAGGCGACTACTTCGGAAAACAGTCCCAGTATCGCCAGCGTACCGCGAAAATCTTCGACGCCATCCGGGCGGGCACGTAGATCGCTGTGCAAAAAAAAAAAAAAAAAAAAAAAGGCTCCAATATACGTTGTGAAGGTGCTTGGACTGCAAAGCCGTACACGACACCCCCAACGATTACCGATGCGGCGTCACTCGAATTCACACATGGCTCTACAAAAAGCGAAACCAGAGGCTCTCTCAGCCGTTGCCTGGGATTCGCCGGGGCGGCGACCCGAACGCAAAAGCGTCGGAAGAAATAAAAAATTAAGCCGTTCCACTCAATGGGAAAGCTGTCGGAAGGGCAGATCAGGGATTCGCCATAATGGGCTGCAGGGCCGTTATCAGCTCACTGCTACCAACCCAATGCAATTCAAACTTCCCGCCCTCGGAGTGCTCGCGCACCCCCTGCCTGAAACTGCGACAGCGGGTGTTCCGTTCTTTTTGGGCTTGTTTTTCCTCCCGCACGTGCCGGCGTTGCACTGCCAATTTTTAATGCATAGCATTCCCCGGCAGCACGGCAACGGACAGACTTCTCAAACTGGGAGTACACAACACTGTGGAGGAGCTCATAGAGGCTCATTTGGTAAATCAGCACCACCGTCTAGCGACCACAAGAACAGGACGCCAACTGCTTGGTCGCCTTGGATACAATAGCCCAGAAGAACAAGGTAGTTCTTCCATGGACATACCCACAACCATAAGGCAAAACATCTATGTGGCTCCCATTCCACGGAATATGCACCCTCAGTTTCACCAAGGAAGACGTGCGGCGAGAGCACAGGCATTAGATATAGTCCATGGATCAAACCCCAAAACTGTGTACACGGACGCTGCCGACTACGCTCGCATGGATACGATGAGAGCGGTCGTCACCACATGCACCGAGCATGTCACCAGTGTCACACTTACTGGAATCAACACTACCCAATCAGAAGAAGCAGCCATCGCTCTTGCCATTGCCCAGACCTCAGCCGATACAATCATTACTGATTCTCAAGCAGCATGCCGAAGCTACCTACGCGGAAGAATATCAAGACCAGCTGCAAGAATCCTTCTCCAGCGACCCCCTCAACGCAAGATCAGTCTGGTTTGGGCGCCTGCCCACTCGTCCCTTCGCGGCAATGTCATGGCACACACGACAGCCCGAGAATTAGCCTACCGGGCACCGCGAGACGACTGGCTTCAAGCGACTCTTCCCCTAGTAACATACCAAAGCATCACACAGCACTACAAGCTGAGTCGGCAACAATATCCTCCTGCCCACCCGTCACTCACCAAGGAACAGGAACATAAGCTCAGGCTTCTGCAGACAAACACGTCCCCACACCTATCTAAACTTCACGCCATCAACCCCACCCTCTACAGCGCCACATGCTCACACTGCGGTGAGATCTGTACCCTCTACCACATGGTCTGGGCCTGCCAGAAAAACCCAAATTTTCACCCAATTCCCAACCCTTCTTATGAGCAGTGGGAGAGAGAACTGGCCAGCTCCAACAGCGAAACTCATCTTCGGCTGGTGGAACGTGCGGAGAAGGCAGCAAGCTCCAACAGGATCCTGAAATGAGGAATTTGACCACGTGCCCCCCCCCCCCCCCCTTTTTTTTTGCAAAATAAAGTTTACTCTCTTTCTTTTCCGAGTACCCCAACAGTCCGGACCGTCTAACGACCTGCGTTTCCACAAAAATGCAGATATCGCTGAAGTTCCATGGAGATAACTAGTGGCACGAAATTTTAAAAACTAAGAAACAAGAAAAATATAAAATAATGACGAAAAATTGCTAACCGTGTACTCCTTGCATTTTCACAGTAATGAAGATTTCGCCAAAGTTCCAAATGAAATGCTTATAATAACGTAAATTGAGATAATGGTCGGACGAAGTTTTCAGAAAATAAAAAATAAGAAAAATATTACAAATTACGGGGAATGGCCAAACATATAATGCATGGCATTTCCACAAAAATGCAGACTTCGCGAAAGTTCCACCTGTAATCGCTGGAATAGAGCAAATGAAGATTGTTGGTTGAACGAAATTTTGGATAACTAAAAAAATAATAGAAATATAAAACATTAATGGGAAATGGCGAACCATGCCCTGCATTTCCACAATTTTGCAGGTTTGGGGAAAGTTTTAAGGTAATCGTTACAGCGACGTAGAAGGAGATAAGTTGTCAGACAAAATTTTGAAAAAAACTACAAAAAATAGGAAAAATATAAAATATTTATGGGAAATGTCAAAAAGGTATACTGCGTGATATTTCCACAATAGACCTTATGTAAAAGTGCCGCCATCTATCGGAAGAAAAACCAAACGAGCACGCGACGCTATGTTGGGGGTAGTTGGGGGGATGGCGGCCGCGGGATTGCTTGGTACGGAGCGTGTGAGGGGCTTTCTCGGCTTGGCAATCCTTTTATATTCAGATTTAAGCGCAGCAAAATGAGCGACGAGTGATCTGTGGACCTTTCTTTGTTGCCCACGTTTGCGGGCGACTTCGTAAATACGCGCATATTCATCCAAAAAGCAGTCATGGAGGCACCAGCAGGGAAGCTGTTGGAGGTTGTCGCGTTTCTTCTCCTTTTTGTTTTTTTGGCTTTGAGAACGCAAACATTGAAAGTACATCCGTGTTGGTTCGCATCCTGCGGGTTTATCAGGAGGTCATTCCTGAAACGCTTCGGAACTTGCGGGCTGTCCTGAGGTTGAAATGGGGAGGGGGGGGCACTCGCGATATAGCTATACGCTAAGGGTCGTCTGGGACGCAGAGGAAACCTGCAAAAGAAAAAAAAAAACACTTAACAAAATAAATTGCATACCTGGCATTTTTTAACAGTGAAGCTGTTGTAGCTGGCCGTAATGTGTAGCGTGTAACGTGTGTGGCACGTAACGTGTTAAACATTGCCAATAAATTACCAATAAATTGCCAATAAACAATTAAATTACCAATAAATTGCCGAGCGCTGGTGAGCGCGTGCCTCGCGGCGACCACCGAGCCTCCCAAGCACACGCAAAGGCTTTAGCAAAAAAAAAAAAAAAAACTGCGAAAACCTTCAAGGGCGAGAAAATGCCGAGCGCTCGTGAGCGCGCGCCTCGCGGCGACCGCTGAGCGTCCTTTGCTCGCGCCGTGGACAACAAAACTGGGTGCACACTACCGCTTAGAAAATTCCGCTCGAAAAATTTGATCTTGGTAAAATAGGGTAAACGGTCGAACAGCAGGCGACGAGCGGTAAATGACCAATACACAGAATTACTACGTACGTTACTTACGCTACTCATGGCGCTACGTGAAGGCAGCAACTCTCGCGGATTCCTTATTTCCTGTAACGTTTGGCAAACGAAAGAATGCGTAGTACTTCCACAAAACCCTACCGAACGTCCAGAATAAAAAGAAAACGCGGGCATGCAATGCACGAACGGCAGACTCAAAACTCTACCCGCACGATAAAGTACGAGCTGACCGATGCAGTGCGCCTTAACTATAACGGCAGGCAGGAATGCTCGGTGGCCGATACAGGGCTAGAAAATAGCTCACTTCGGGACCTTTTTAGTCCTGCACATATTATTTGTTTCGTGACTATGCATGCGACCTAGCTATAATATTACTGCGCGAAGGGAAGTCGACACCCGCAAGCGACTTCACGCAGGGCTCGAGTCATGCTTCCATTAAAAAAAAAAAAAGAAAGAAAAAAGATGTGTACGCTATTTCCGTGGTCGCCTTCGTATCATCTTTGTTCACAGCAAGTTACACGGCAGTATTTGGGTATCTTGGATGCCGACGTGCGCGTCGCTAAACCCGGCCTATCATGTACACAGTGTTGTACACGTTCCTCCAAAATAGGAACGAAAGCTCGTTCCTCGTTCCTTGCCAATTTTGAAACGAGTTCCCGTTACAAGTTCCTTTATTGCGAAAAGAACGCGTTCCAGTTCCACTTCGAAAATTGGAACGTGTCGTTACATTAACGTTAAAATTAGGTTTTTAAATTAAAATATAGTGTCGGATAATCTTGGGTCGAAATTAAGTGAGACATTTAAAACTCACATCGAACTACGTATATTATACGAATATTAACACCACCGGCAGAAGATTATCTGGAGATAAAGATAATCAAAAGAAATGCTCCTAGGAGAATTTTTTCAGGGAGCACCGGATAAACTCCAGACGGCTCGAGGACATTTCGGTGCAGGATATTTTGGTGCGGATATTTCGGTGTACGGACATATCGTTGTACGGACATATCGGTGTACGGGCTTTTCGGTGTACGAACATTTCGGTGTACGGACATTTCGGCGACCAAATTATCCGGTGCTTGCCTGTTTGCGACAGCCGTTATATTTGTATTTCCACCTAACGTGGGTTATGGACAACAATCTGAAGCAGTGAATTTATTTTCTTGATTGATGCCGTGTTCGATCTTGGCCAGGTATTTTTAGAAATTCTACATTTATATATTTTTGTTTAATACCTCTTCCTGGGGACACCTGTTATATGCAGCCGATTGAATTCTTTAGCACACGTTTATTTTTCATTTATGACAGGCTGTTAATTTATATACGCTGAGAAAACTACCCGTGTTTACGATGGTCTACCGCCTCTTTTTTATTTTTTTTAAATTACACACCCTCAAATTACATAAATTACATGCACACTCTCAATATCCAAAAAGTAACAAACATTAGCTAGCCCCCCAGAATGAAGAGAACCTTATGAAGAGTATTACGTAGGCTGGGCTGCCTTGCTAAAATGAATTCGCAAACACTGACCTAGGATATTGCCGGGGAGGAAAAACCGGCCTTTAGGAAAACAGCGGCAGGTTCTAATGTCCTAAATGCTGATTAAGCGCGTACCGGTCGTTCATACAAATTCCACCCATTGGGTTCGGGACAACCAACCTTCGTTTAATGTTTACAAGCCTACATTTACCCCATTTTAATTCTTTGTTCTAGCGCCCCACCTCCCTCCCCACTCCCCCCTTCCGCCTGTACGCTCAAATCTCGACCAGATTTTTTTCAGCCATATTATTTTCGGTTTCCCCTGAAAATCCTACTGGCGTGGTGGAGTTCACGGTCTCCGAAGCGTCACCGCAGTGATTTTTTTTATTTTTTATTTAGAACATACTGCTAGCCTCTTAGTGGAGGCTTTTGCAGGAATTGGGTGATACATTCAGAACAATGACATAGCACACTTCGCGTTTAAAACAGAGAAAAAGCTTTACATTCACCAGGAGCTCACGAAACCTCTATAATGTGACACAAAAAGCCACCCAAAAAGCCGTTGAGAACAGAACGGCCACTATGCTGGCTACGCCCTTCCGCGCGTCGCGGTCATATCGACGGCTCCCCCACTCCAGGAATCGCTCTTTCTGCGCCTTCAGTCGCCCTCTTGGGAATTAACTCAAGTAGCGCATATCATGGACACCCCAGGTATACATCGCTTCCTCCTATTATAAGGAGCAAAAAAAAAAAAATGAATAGGCTAGTGTGACGAGAGCGGCAACAGTCGTCTTCAGGTTTTCGAAGTCCAGTCGACGCAATGGTGAAGCACAAGTGACACCCCTCTCTCTCTACTTAGGGGATGTTTGCCGGCGGGGCTCAGCTTTCCCCTCCCCTAAGGCGAGATTGATTGAGAGAATAATTAAAACGAAATGCACACGCGCCTAATCGACCTCGTTTTTTCTGTTGTTGTTTTTTCGCGGAAGTTTTGCGGGGGGGGGGGGGGGGGGGGGGGGGGGCGGAGGAATAGACTAAAAGAAGCAGCGTCTTGCACCGTTGGGTGAAGGGAAAGGAAAGCGCTTTGGTAACACTTAAAGTATTAGGGTTGTTCACATGAATGTTAAAATAACAAAAAATGGTTGAATGATCCAAATTAACAACGTTAATTTTTACCATCTGCTAAAGAAATTGGGTTTCACGTGGCAATGCTCCGCCAGGGTTTAGCGTTCGTTTCCACGAACGGCGGCTCAAGCACAAGTCTCGAACGTAAAATCATATCCAGTTACGAAATTACAATATTAAAGCTAAAATGTTCAAAGAATGCCTGGGACATCCCCTCACTCAAAATGTCTGGGCCAACACGTCGTGCACCAAAATGTCCGTGCACAGAAACGTCCACACCGAAACGTCCTGGACCGAAATGTCCGACACCGAAATGTCAGGATCTCGTTTAGCAGTCCGTCCGTTTCGTTGGCTACGTTGTTACCGGATTGGCCGGGACCGGTCTGCTCCTGAGCGCGCGGAAGGGCGAGTAGGAAGGGTGTGGAGGCACGGACATGGCGAAGGCAGGCCCGCGGAACTAATCCTGCTAATCCCCCAACCGCCACGAATGCCCAATCGCCCAGCCGGGTCCTGGTCAACCCAGTTATAGTGAACTATAGAATACTCTAGTTCACTATAACCCAGTAACAACGCATACGACAGAAGGACGGACTGCTAAAACTCTCTATTCTTTCCCCGCCAGGGAACAATTCCATCAGCCAGACGCGCATTCTGGCCTCCTGAGACAAACGATGAAGGGTGAAAAGCATTCTCGCGGCTACGCTATTCACCAATCGAACGCCGCGTAAGCAACCAGCATGAAAGCAAGCACAAGCTGCGGCCTGCTGCGTGGTTATTCTTCTGCCTTTGACCTTCGAGGAAGCACGTACGGCTGAAGGGCGGGCAAACTGACCATCTTATAGGAAGAGAAACGCAGTAGCGCTTTGTGGATTTTTGTACTCGAGCCTTGGCATCAAAAACAGCCAAATCCTAGCGATGTAACGGCCGGAACGCCGTTCCTGCCGTTCCTTCAAAAATGTAACGAGTTACCGTTACAGTTCCACCGACCCTTAATGGAACGGTGGCGTTCCTCCGTTCCTCCAAAAAGGAACTAGTTCCAGGAACGCCGTTCCTTGTAACGCCGTTCCGTACAACACTGCATGTACACAGCGGTTTCCGGAGATCCGGGAATCCCCCAACATGGCGGAAGGGCACGCGGTTCCCGCAAGACGGCGCCAGTTTTTCCATAAGGTCTATAATGCAAATTTCGCGAAAGTTTTAAGTGTAATCGCTATAGTAGCGTAAATGGGGATAATCGGTTGAACGAAATTTTGAAAAAAAAAGACAAAGAAAAATATGAAATAGCTACGGAAAATGGTGAACCATGTAACCCCCCGCATTTCCACAATTATGCAGATTTCGCGAAAGTTCCAAATGAAATCCTTATAACCTAAATGGAGATAATTTTGAACAAAAAGTTTTGGTCATTTTTCAGAAGTCGAAAGCCGCCCCCCCGTCTTAAACTAATCAGCTATTTCATATTTTTTGGACAAAGTTTTGAAACAACTAAGAAATAAGATAAATATTAAAAAATTAAGGAAAATGGCAAAACATATAATGCATGGCATTTCCACAATAATGGAGATTTCGCGAAAGTTGCACCTGTCATCGTTATAATAGCGTAAATGAAGATAGTTGGTTGAAAGAAATTCTGAATAACCAAAAAATAAGACAAATATAAAATAATTATGAGAAACGGCGAACCGTGTAACGCCCTGCTTTTCCACAATATTGCAGACTAGCTTAGCTTAGAGAACCAACCTGTCCTTCGTAAAATTGCTCGTCCCCTAGGGTACAGAAGTTGTAACAACTTCATTTGACAAGGCCAAATGCAAGTTTAAGAGTAAAGGAGGGGTATGCAGGCGCATACTACGACGATGTGGGAGCGGCGGAGGAACCAGAGCTGATCCCCAGCTACAGTGGCCGTATATGGCTTTTTTTGATGGAAAGTAATCCTTCAATTTGAAATAGATATTTACCCAAAAAATTAGCGTATATTGAGGTTGTTGTGGGTGCGCTGAAGATTGGATTATGTCTGACTGGTGTTGCGTAAAGGAAGAAAAATCGCGAATGGCATGCGGCTAGCACACACAAGACAGCAGAGATACTTAGCACACACATGAGACAGAGATAATTAGGAGGACAAGAATGGGGTGAAGTGCATTCGGCAGACATTCTCAGATAATGAATGGAAGCCTACCATTTCCCCTGAAAAGACAGTGCATAACAGCTGCATCTTACCAGTACTGACTTACGGGGCAGAAACTTGGAGGCTCACTAAAAGGGTTCAACTTAAATTGAGGACGACTCAGCGAGCGATGGAACGGAAGATGATAGGTGTAACGTTAAGGGACAAGAAGAGAGCGGAGTGGGTCAGGGAACAAACACGTGTTAAGGACATATTAGCGGAAATTAAGAAGAAGAAATGGGTGTGGGCAGGGCATGTAATGCGAAGTCAAGATAACCGTTGGTCATTAGGAGTACAGAGTGGATCCCTAGAAAAAGTTAGAGTGTGCGAATATTCGAAAGTTTCGAATATTACTCGAATATTAAATATGTTATATTCGTATTCGCTTCGAAAACTATGTATTCGAAAGATTTCGAATATTTGAAAGGGTTCGAATAATCGGCTATTGTCGAATATATGGACTGATTAGTTTAATTGGGGGGGGGGGGGGGCGGCTTTCGATTTCTGAAAAATGACCAAAACACGTTTTTTTTTAAAGCCAATTATTCTGCTTCTATGTTTTCTATCCTCTGCGTTTGCAAAGTTGTCCGCTGAAAACCGTCGCAAAGTGGCATAAAAAATACTTTTGCTCGCCGCTGTGACAAACGTCAGCGCAAAAGAGCGAAAACACGGCGCAACGGTGCCGCCGGGTGCGGCCATTTTGGTACCACTGGATCGGCCGAGCGATCCTCTTTCCGGTCCTGGCCGTCTCTTTTATCTTCGTGCATTCACAAAAGGACGAACGACAGAAATAAAAGACGCAGAAACGAAGCCAGAAATAAATGCTGAAGCGCGTTGGCCTTCCGGTCGCCGCGCGTGTAAACGGCCCCCCTGATTGGGCCTCGCTGCAGCAATGGAAGATGGCGTCCGCCTGAACTGCGTAGTGCGCGTTTCTCAGTTCATTTACGCTGCTTCGCTGGGCTAAGTTTCTGTTCAGTCATTTCATCTGCTTTGGTATTAGACCCGGACATTATCGCGATGGGAATGCCTGAGATCACAAGCCAGATCACGGGAAGTTGCGCGGCTCGAAAGGCGGAGGTGATCGAACGCTTCGTGCTGCGCGTTACTTTACTCTGGAGGGTGAAACGCGGTGTGCGCGATTGTGATAGCGGTTCGCGAAGTGAACTTTTCTTCTGATTTGCGATGCTTACGTGCTTAGTAATTTGTATGTTTGGCCGTAGGCTCGCTAGCCTTGGGAAATAAACGGCCGATGCGTCAAAAGTTGCTACGCGCATGGCGTAGCCGTTGCGCGTTTAAGTATCGCCTGACTGCGGAACCGGGTACGATTAAACATTAGATGTTGTAATTAATGCCCGTGACGTTAGATTTAATCTTAATAGCGACCTGACGGGCCATGTCAGGGATGAACAAAGTATCACATGTTGCGGTGTACGAGCGCCGCTATGCCGGCGAGCCATAGCGTTTTTTGAACAATTAACGTTTCCCGTGCACTTCTAGAAATCATGCAAACAGGTCTGAGTCAGGAATAAAAACGTGTTGACGGCGTTAAAAATGTACTTACTGTAGTTGAATTTAACCAATTGAATTTTAGGGACGTTAATAATACCAATGCATACATCTATAGTTCATTGCATATTCACTGTGCTGCGAGGAAGATTGGATGCCATGAATTTCAAGAGTACTAAAAAATGGGCCGTGCATTGAAGTTGGAGTTATGCAGAATATTATGCCAAGCTTCAGAGTACCTCATTTGTATCCTTGTCTTATGTACACTTTTGGCGATGAACACCTGCACGTAAGCTGCTGCTCCAAACAATGTTAGAAAGCATAAGAGAAGTTAAAACTCAGTTTTCAAATTTAAGTAAAAAAATTGCTTCACTTGTTGTCATGGCCACAACACTGCAAAAGGAAGGTGTCCAGTGCAACACAAGCAACCAGCTAACCTACTTGGCATTAAAAGCCATCTCCCCTCCCCCCCCGTTTGGTCCACAAACTGGGCTATGTATACCCTTTTTATGGAAGTTTTATGGAAAGAAAAAGGCTGCAAAAGTCACTTCAATTTCAATGCAAGGCTTTCCAGAAGCCCCCGTGTTCAAAAAACACGAACGGCTACAACGCTAGCGACATTTGATTGAAATGTATGCTGCAACTTCGGAAGCATTTTTCTCAAAACAGTTTTTCTTGTTTTTCTTGCCACCTACGTCTCTTGTTGCAGTGATTTCTTTGTGACTGCTAGGTCTATTTTCGATTCCGCTCTTTGCGTTACATTCCGTGATGAACACTTCAGGTCGTGACACTCGGATTCAGATGTTTACTTTTTGTGAATTTGTATACTAATAGTCGTTCATGGTCGATATGCCCGTTAATCATTCACCTGCTAAAAACTGAAGACTAAAAAAAAATGTGTTCCAATAAAAAAATCTGAAACTTGCACGACCTCGTCCATTCATTTGGGAATGCAAAGCACGTTGAACAATTTTTATATCAGGTTTTATAAGCCGCTCAAGCTCGTTACAAGATGAAAAGAAAGGAAGTTTTAGGTGCGGAGTACCTTAGGACCGCACAATGTCCGTCCGCCTCCGTGCGCATAGCATTTGCAATAGCAAAAAATCACACAGGCACCGGCAGGATTCGAGCCTGTGTCTGGTAGACGAGACAGAGTTAGTGTCAGTCGTCTTGCCCATTGGGGTATGACCGTTTTTTTCTTTTTGTTACCTTTTTTTTCGCACACAATGCACGTCACGGATAGATTAAAAACCGTTGGCCGAACTTTGAGTGACGGAAAAATTAAAAATAAAATCAAACGTACACAGTTCTTCTAGTACAGATAGCCATTCCATATCGGGCGTCTGACGCTCGTGCACTTCACAGAGCAAACTAATACTCTGTGCAAAGTATTTGTTCAGTGCTCACAGTGAGGGCGTGCGGGTCAGCGTGGCGCACCGCCATCCTCGACCTCCAAATGGCATGCAATCCTAGAGCCATGATGAGGTCATACGGCACACTGTTATCACTAGGTACGCAAAGAAATCGTATGCCTTGGGGTGAAACGGGCAGGTCTATCTTTAAGGTCCTTTGCAACACATCCCAAAAAAAGATGGCGTCCCTGCACTCCGCGAAAACGTGCTGAAGAGTTTCTGGTTTGTTGCACAAAGTGCACGTTGTAGGACCAGCGACAAACAAGCCTTTCTCCTGCATCCACGTCTTAACGGGAAGTGTACCGGTGTGCAGTTTAAAAAAAAGGTTTTCACGGATGCTGGGACGGCCATCTTTTTAACACGAGATAACACGTCTATACACTGATCGGTAAAGTGGCACAGGTAACAACACATCCTTTAAGTCTTTAGTAAGTGCATTTCTTGACACAGCTGCTAAGTACTCCAGTGAAAACCGTACTGCTAGAAACCTGAAAGAGTTTACAACCTCCTTCATGTAGCCTTTAGGGCTGCTACAGCTTTCGTCTGCGGACGAGACAATATATGTAGGCAACGCTTTTGACAGCACACTTTGTAAAAATGTTCGCAGAAAAGAATCATTCGTATCCCGTAAGAACAAAAACCGATTACCGTATTTACCCGATTCTAACGCGCACCCGATTTTCCTGGCAAAAAATCCGAAAAAGCTTGCACCTCCGATTGTAACACGCACGGGACTTTGTGACCATGACAAACGAATGTGAGAGAAACGGGCGATTTATTTCCCGAAGTAATCTCACTTATCTCACTCCTCGTCGCTCTCCGCTGACCACAACATCTCGTCCTCGGTGCCTTCAAGCGCGTTCGCGATGCCACACTTCTGAACGAACGTTCAACCATGGTCGATGGGATCGTTGCCCACGCCTCGCACGCCCATCCCGAGAGCTTCTCCAGAGGTGCACGCTTCAGCCGACCGCTCGTTTTGAACGCGTGGGAGCCGCTGCTGCCATTGCTGTTATCAAGCGTGCAAGTGAAACGATTTTGACGATTTGTGTGAACGCCGATAGAAAAGCATAGGCGGCCTAGGCTTGCTGCGTCCGAAAAATCGTTGCTAAAAGCTTTGGCGCCATCTTGAGATGGCGATGGCGATGGGTGGGACGAAATTTCCGCTGTTTCGGCAGTTGCGGTTTTGTATCCGATTTTAACGCGCATGCAATTTTTCGGCCTATTTTTTCTGAAAAAAAGTGCGCGTTAGAATCGGGTAAATACGGTAACAAGCTGGCGAATGTTAACGTGACACAACTTAACCCCGCCCTCCTTAACACGCCGGAAAAGATTGGTTCTGCTTGAATGGGCTATGACCGTGAGTTAGAGCCCGAGAGTCCAAACGGCTTACTCCTCGCCTGTAACAGTGCGAAGTACCTTAGGACCTCCCAATGTCCGTCGGCGTCCATCCGTGCCCACACCACCATCAAGCGAAAATCAAGCGAAATTCGATTTGAGCCGTGAGTTGCAGTTTCATTTAGGGAATAATCAAGGTGCAACTCACGGTTCAAATCGAATGACGGTAAGGGCGCAAATCGGATGTCACTCGGGTCGCAACTTGGATGTCATTTCGAGTCCCCGTACTCCGCACCTTTGCCATCATTCACGGAGTAGAGATGCTGCCATTTTTTATATAAAGTTTTCGAAATATAGTAAGTATGAAATTTTTATGGTGTTATCACACAAGCATTTCCAGTTGCTGTGCTAATTTCTATCAAAATCCACAAAGAAATATAAAAATTTAATTTCGAAAGCCACGTCCCTCCTTAATTATTCGATATTCGATTCGATATTCGAAGCTAGATATTCGGATTCGATTCGTATTCGAAAAATTTGATATTCGCACACCCCTGAGAGAAAGTTTGTGCTGCTGAGCACGACGGTCGCGGGTTCGATTCCCGGCCGCGGCGGCCGGCTTTTCTGATGGAGGCTAAAAGCAAAAAGGCCCCTGTGTACGAGAATTTCGACGCACGTTAAATATCCCCAGGTGGTCAAAATTAATCCGGAGCCCTCCACTACGGCCCGACTTATCGCCTGCGTTGCGTCGGCGCGTTAAACCCCACAATCAATCAATCCCTAGAGAAAGCAGGCGTGGCAGGAGGCGTCAGAAAGTCAGATGGGCAGATGAGATCAATAATTTTGGGGAATAAATTGGTCGCAGTTAGCACACAACCGGGATAATTGGAGATCCATGGGAGAGGCCTTCGCCCTGCAGTGGCCGTAAATAGGCTGGCGATGATGATGATGATGATGGTGATGATGATGATGATGAAACATGAAAGCGAGATGGAAACCATTGAGTAAAGAAGGATGCATACGGGCATGGGGGCATTTTGGGAGAACGTATGAGGTGCATACATAGATGGAATAGGTGCGGAGCTTGCAAGAAAGACTTGGGTGGCTTGTAGCTGAGAAGGGGGGGGGATTAAGTATCCTGCAGGGGTGGCTGTGCGTTTGCGCAGGTGCGGTGACCGTATCCCAGCCATCGTACCGAGACCGGTTCTCCACTCTGCTATAACCCTTCATTGAGATACCAGGAAATACAGAAGACTAATACAAAGCTCTTCGACGACACATACCAGAGCCGTAAGCGCACGGTAATGATTCAAAGAGGAGTGAGCAGTCGTCACACCAGGAAAGGCGTCATATGAGCAGACGCCATCTATCCGAAATTATTTACAGCCTGTCCACAGGTGCCATTTAGGAAGCTTTATTGGGAGATATGAGGTGTACGAGGAAGTGAAGAATATTCAAGCCACTTGAGGTTTGCAAACGCAATCGTTCTGCTCAGTGGGTCCGAAGAAGACCCGAAAAGAATTATTGAGGAAATATTCTCAGGAAACGCACTAGTAAGATTTAAAGCAGAAATCTAATTTAGAGTATAGCAGACATACAAAGAACTTCCATTTCTGCATGGGTACTTACTGCTTGAATACGTAGATGAATACAATTAACTTGAAGAAGTTTTCAGAGCTGGTGCAAATCACTGCAAAGAAATAAAGTGCAGGATTAGCATCAACTGTTGCAGTCTGCGAACCTGCTGATGTCGTGACTATTAGGCTACCTCAGTCACCAAAGTGAACGGTATTCAACGAATCAATATTCACCGTAATGACGGAAGAGGCAGAGACCTACACACTTGCTAAACACGTTGAAATAAAACTTAGGTCTGCGCAATGAGCTATGCTAAAATATTTGGCTTGTGCTGTCGTCTACTCTGCTTCCGTTACCCCGCTTGCAGTATCAGAAAAAATTCTAAAAGAGAAGTCAGCAAGATAGAAAGGTCAGATCTCTACATCAAACTTAGATGCTGCTGCTCAAGTGAGCTCGCGTTAGCAATGAAGTCATGATCAGAAAATCGATCTGCTTTTTACGCTGAATGTACGCTTCAGTCTACTCTGGTTTCTCACAACGGTCATCGCTCGCTTTGAATTTTCTTCGTTATCTCTCTCTCTCTCTACGTGTACTTCGTCAAGGTTCTCGGTCCCCGCTGGATGAGGAACCGGGAAACCTTCCAGATCATCAACATCGTGCGAGTGTACAACCTAGCCATGTTCCTACTAAATGCCCGCTTCTGCTACATCTTAATCCACCACGCCTACTATCCGCGCAAGCGGTACAGCCTCTGGTGCCAGGGCGTGACGGGTAAGATGGACGACGAACTGGCCTACTACTACAAAACTGGCTGGTGGTACGTCGCCGTAAGATACGCCGACTTCTTGGACACTCTGTTCTTCGTGCTCCGAAAAAAGCGTAACCAGATAGCTCACCTGCACGTCATCCACCACGTGATGATCTCTGTGAACGCCTGGTTCTGGGTACTGTTCGCTCCGGAGGGGAAGGCAGCGCTAGGCTTGGCTATCGACCACACTGTGATGTACTCGTACTATTTGCTGGCGACATTGGGCCCTGTAATCCAGAAGTACTTGTGGTGGAAGAAGTACCTCACCCGTCATCCAGATCATCCAGAACGTCGTCTTCATGAGCCACATGGCTGCACCGCTGTTTGGAGACTGTGGATTCCCACGCTACCTTATTTGGATTGCGAATATCCAGACGTTTATCGTCATGTGTATGTTCATAAACTTTTACATACAGTCGTACATAAAGAGGAGAGGAGCTCCCCAAGCGAAGACAGAGGTAGAAGACGCCATGCCCAAAACACCCGCAGTGACCAATGGCAAGAACGATTAAAGCTTGAGACAAGCTTCGTTCTGGCGGCGGTTTCATAGAGAGTGTTGGATGTGGTTTGTACTATACGTTTGTTTGAATGAGGTGACGAGTTCTGCAGTGCTGTATAGAGCGGGGTCGAATATAAGATGGCCTGTTGTCTGTTTGTCTTGTGTGACCGGTTTTCTTCTGCTTTCTAGAACATTTGTTACGGGAATGTGAGTCCTCACAGTTTTGAGCTACGATTATTCAACGGGACGATTAATTCAGCCTTTATATATGCTAACTAGCGGTAGTACACAGCGATGCGCGGGTGGGCCATTATATTAAGGACACTAATAAATGTAACACATGCTCATTCATTTGTTAGTTGTCCCAATTGGCTAGTCCACCGTGAAGTGGTGCAGACTCAGGAACTCCTCCCTGTTGCCTATACATGGCTCCAACCGCAGGCGCGTCGTGATAACGCGAAACGTCCGGAACTTGTGTTTTACTGCAACTCTCGCTAAACAAATTGCACCAAGCTGGTGCGCTCAAGCGAGTGAAAAACGTTTTATTGAGCCGGTGAAGTGAGTGTGGTTTCCTGTTACAGAGAGCCATGCGATGAGCGGGCAGCCTTCGCTCTGGAGGAAAAAGTGTCTGGGTAATTAGATCGCTGCTAGTAACCCGGTTCTTTCGCAGCTCATGGGTGGGAAGGGTGGATGGAAGAGGGGGGAGGTTGGGGTTCTGCTTGCACTCTAATATGAGATAAGGAAGAGTGCCGGGTTGTAAACAGAACTTGCATTCGGCAGGAGGTTGCATGGGGAACTTAGGATGTAGGCGGGCTTGGGGTGGGATGGTATTCTTACCCATGAGGCAGGCTATCTCATCAGGTATGAACTTGCTCATCGGTCATAGTTTTATAAGTAACATGGGCTCCATACTGGAGGCGCGGGGTTGCAGAAAGTCCCAACAGATGTTGAGCGCTATGCCTTTGCGCTTTTTACCGGCACGTCTTCCCTTTTAGATTTATGAGAAATAACAGGGCTCATACGGGATGCGCGTGGTTGCAGAAAGCGCCAACAGATGGGGAGCGCTATGCGAACGCGGGATAATACAACTTAATTTCACGTCCAGAGGGTTGTGATTTAAACCACCTCGCTCGCCTTTTTATCCGCATGTTAGGACGAAATCCTCAAATCGGTTTTTGGGCAATTGGATGCGCACCATCCGTAAGCAAAAACGAATTAGATATATTGACGGGCTGTGTATTTATTGAGGAATGTGTAAAAACACGCCGTTTTCCCGAAATCTAGGTTGTCTCTATTAGGTGGGTGTCACGGAAAAACGTTGTAGAACAGTGTTTAGATACCTGAGTAAGTTATTTCTATCAATAAAAACCAGTTCAATATCTTAAATTGATTGCGATAAAAAATTTTATATGTGAAAGATTATTTCACCGGTTTTCACTCTCTCGGTGGTGTAATCTTTAAAATTACCAGCAACATTGAGCTCAAACACCGTAATCTCAATTTGCTCGTGAAATATGAAGCCGTTTGAACCAGCAGTTTGACTAGGCGTTGATATCCCCGGTTAGGCCTCTTCGGCTCGTCAGGCGTGTCATTTGTAAAAAGTAATTTGGCCCTTTGGCCGGAGTTGCTGGGCGAAATCCTTAAAATCGGTTTTCCGCTTATGTAAGAGTACATATATTAGCAAAAACCAAATGGATAAATGAATTAGTGAAAGATTTATTGGAGAATCTTTTGGAACACCCATTCTATCCCGAATCCGTTAGTGCTGGTTAGGGCGAAATCATAAAACTACTTTTTAGATATTCCTTAAGGCTATATATATATATATATATGTGTGTGTGTGTGTGTGTGTCGAACCGAAAAAGATACCGGTTTGGTTACGGTTATGGTTCAGGCAAAATCATATCGTTCCGGTTCAGTTCCGGTTCGACAAAATCAAGTACCGAACCGGTTAGTGAACTGGTTCGCGAACCGGTTCGATGAGTTGAATTATCACTGAAATTAGAAAAAAGAACCATTGAGTAGTTTAAAAGGACAGTCAAATCAAGATACAAAGAAAAATTCAAAATGCTGCTGTTCCCCGAGGGCGGTGGCGCAATTGCAAAGCAAACATTAAACAATTACGAGATATTAGAAAAACAGATGAAGTGGTGACGATTTACCACCTACTTTCTAGCCCAGACTTTATGTTGTTCTAGCGACTATTCATAAAGCCACCGCCATGAGATATGACGGTTGGATATATTTTCTGCCCTTTCCTCTTTTGTTGAAATCGCGATCATCGCTCTGGGATCACGCGAACCTTGAAGCCTTAAATTTATGCCTGCGTACTGACGCGTTCAAATACCAGCGCTTAATACCAGTGGAGCACATTTTTTTTGTATTTGTAACAAAACAGAAAAATCCTACAACAGGCACATAAATACTACCAACGAATTACATTATTTGGACACCCTGAATAATTTGTCAGCTGTCACTTTATCGACTGTGTTAGCCACACTTTTGTTAAAGTTTAACGCTACTGAGGCACTGCCTTATTGCTCTGACCACTCCAATTTCCTTTTGCGATACACTATACCTGGGTTTGGTGCTTGTTGCAAAGCTAGTAGTGGCGCAAATTGCAAAGCAAACTTTAAACAGTCACGATATATTAGAAAAAAAGATTGGCCGCGTATCTGCTTCTTTCGTTTGCAAATGTCGTCAAAAGACGATAGTCTTTATTGACTTTTGCCAAGTAAATGCCTCCCTTCGCCCTTCCCCGCTCACCCCTCACTGGTTGTTCTCTTGCGTTCGGCGCTCCTCCAAGGTGAAGACGCCAAAGGTTTGCTTAATCATTTTTTAAATTTGCCCGCCGTTCCACTGCTGCAAACAGGGTGTCTCGATGCCAACGCTGCCGTACAGCGAAGACGCGCGTGAATCGAGGCGCCCTACTTCAACGTTTATAGAACCGCGTCTCCCTACTCCACGTGCGTTGCAAGCAGAACGTGGAACCAATCTAGTGGAACCTTTCGTAACTGTTGCCAGTTGATTCCTTAAAATGCCGCAAGAAGCTATAGTGGCGCGGGCGACAGCAGGTGACAGCGAAGTGAATTTTTTTTCTGGAGTTGATGAAGTATTTAATTTCGCCAAAGTCAAGCATATATGATTTTTTATAAAGGAACACTGCAGACATCACTTCTGTATTAATTTGTTGTCTTATATTTGCGTAATGTCTTGTTCTTCTTCAACAATGTTGACAGGTATGAACATTACACCGGACTTAGACGGGTAGATTTAGCTGTGACTATATAAGACTATTGCGCAGGCATTGTTTTAATTTGGCCGGGTGGCTGAATCGAGTCACAGACAGACGGACCGACAGACAGACAGACAGACATACAGACAGACCAAAATTTCTGGGTTTAAGTAGCCCAAGAAAGACTATCGTCTTTAAAAGATGAAGCGGCGACCATTCACCCCCTACTTTCTCGCTCAGACTTTATGTTGTTCTAGCGACTATTCATAAGGCCACCACCAAGAGATATGACGGTGGGATATATTTTCTGCCCTTTCCTTTTTTGTTGAAATCGCATTCGTCACTATGAAACCGCCCATCACGCTAACCTTGAAGCCTTGAATTTAGGCCTGCGTACTGGTTCGTTCAAATGCCAGTGCGTGCTTAATACCAATGACGCACATTTTTTATATTTCTAACAAAACAGAAAAATCCTACAACAGGCACATAAATACTACTAATGAATTAGATTATTTAGTCACCCTGAATAATTTGGTAGCTGTCGCCTTATCGAATGTGTTAGCCACCACTTTTGTTAAAAGTAAGCTTTAGTTAACGCTCAGTCACTGCATTATTGCTCTGACCACTGCAATTCTTTTTGCGATAGCTATACCGGATGCGCGCATTACAATCTGTATGTCATCGTACCGCCTGAACCCCGGGCATCGTTCGTCTGCTACATTGCTGAATCATTATAACAGATTTATGCTGTTACAAAATGAAAGGGAAATTTTGAGTCGCGGAGTATGAGATGGAACTTTTTGGTTAGGCCTCTTTAATTCGCGCACAGCAGTACTCCCCTCCGGACGAGTAGCAGTCGAAGTAATGTAGCGAGTTGGGCAGTCAGTACAAGTGCACGTCGAAAAAAGCCGATCTGAAAGCGACAAACACTGCAGAACAAGCAGAAAAGATGATCGCTGTGTGAATGAGACAGTGTGAGGTAACCGGCCTGCCTTTCTGCACGTGTGATCTGCATTTGTTAGTGTTTCTGCTTCCAAGACAAGGTCGAGGCCTAGCAGTTCATCTTGCCAAGGGAGTAAGTGCGCACCTTAACAGTATTTTCCTGACCATATCTGGTTGGTATTTGTAAGCTGTAAAAAAATGGAACTTGTCCAATGGACTGTCCCCAAAAACTGACCCACGGAACTACACTTCCTTCGCGATTGATGACACGTTTGGTTGTGAAAGGCAGGGCAAAGAAAAGTATAGAGCATATCCACGTTTTGGAGGTTTTTTTTTTTACATATTCGGTTTTATTTACTTTTTGCTTAATATTTTAAAACAACGTGATTCGCCTTTTCCTTTTTGTTGTTTTCCGTGTAAACGCATAAAAAAAACTGGCGCATTTGATTCCCCGTGCTATATCTCTGTTTCGAGGCGCAGCTTATGTTGCAGGCCAGCAGACTTATTTTAACCAGCTGGTGATATTAAACGTGGATCAAAATCTCGATACACCGACGTTCTCGATTTTCATCTACTTCAGAAAAAAACGGTCGTGGGGAAGGGAGATCGAGGCCACTTGTGGTCAGCAGCGAACGGCTTAGCCACTGAGCAGCTCCTGCGGTCACACTTGCCAAGTATTAACAATTTGCAGGTGTCGGACCTTTTAAACAAATTATGAAATGCAAAAGGTTTGCACACATCGGGTGTGTGCTTTCGCTGTTGCGCAGTGGAGCACTCCTGCAGCCTCATTGGTCCGATAAAGTCGCAGCTAGGGAAGGGCAAAGTCGTTTTATATCCCCTGCAAGCTGCCGAGAATGAAATTTCGTTTGGCCAGCTTGCACTATGCTCGCGGTTTTAGCATCAACAGACCATTGCTACATTGTTTCATAGAGGCGTGATACTGTTTCAACTGTCTGGCGTGAATGTGCGCGATAGCGTTTACGAAGTTGATGGTACGTGAAGAAAAAAAAGACCTGAATTGCATTGACTGTGGCAATATCAAGAACGGAGGTCGAACCGTTTCGGAATGAACCGGTTACCGTTATTTCTTTTTCGGTTCAGTTTCGGTTCGGGTTCACAGCGTGCTCAAAAAAATAACGGTTCGGGTTCGGGTTCAGGTCCGGCAAAAATACCGGTGCAGTTCCGGTTTTCGGTTCGGGTTCGGTTCCGTTCGACACCCGGATATATATATATATATATATATATTAATAGATATACTAATGACGACTGCAACCTTGATATATATATATATATATATATCAGCTAAGAGGACTTCGATTATGTAAAAATGCGGAGTGACCGAGTTATAATCAGGAATTTGCGGAAAAACCAATTTCGCCCTTTTGCTGTTTAAGGAGTGTACTATTTCGAAATCCTCACCCTCGTGAGCCCTACGCTGAGAACGCAAATGTACTCAGTGAAACTTATCAAGTCTCTATCTCAGATCTGACCCGGTTTTGGGCTGGGGCGTTGATGAGTCCGTCAGGGGTTAGTTCAAGTCGGGGCCACTTGCATTTTATAGGTATAGATTTGGGCAAAACTTTCAAAAATAGTCCTTACAGTTGCGTAAAAGGAGATAAGGGTCGGATGAAAATTTGAGAAATTAAAAAATAAGAAAAATATTACAAATTACGGAAAATGGTAAAATGTAGAACGCATAGAGTACATTTCCACAATAACGCAGATTTCGCAGCGAAGTTCCACCTGTGTCTCGTTATATAATAGCGTAAATGGTCATAATTTGTCGAAGCAAATTTTCCAAAGCTAAAACAATAACAAAAATATAAAATAATTACGGGAAATGGCGAACCGTGTAACGCCGTGCATTTCCACAATAAAGAAAATTTCGCGAAAGTTTCACGTGTAATCTTTATAATAGCGTAATGGGTAATAATTAGTCGGACAGTATTCATAAAAAAAACAAAAAAAATCGTTGGAAAAAAACCCACACTCCAGACAGGCGGCATAAGAATGCTACGCGTTAATAGATAATTCTCTGAATTCCTGCTGAACGTTTTCGCTTACTATCATAAAAACCAACCCAACGAGCGTTCCTAACTAAATGAACGCGGGCGCTTGTCGGTTAATTACGTATATTTTGCCGCAAATGTACCTGGAGTTTTCTTTGCGCTAAACAACGAGATGTGTGACAAGCGCCAGCGGTTCACGAGTTTCGAATGCTTATGACTAAATAAACCGCTTGGCTTTCGAAGCCTCTATAGGTTACGCCGCGACTACGGAACGCCGTGTGGCTCTACCTGGGCGAGCGAACCCCTAAAGTGTTCTTCACTTAAAACGGTGAGGAGCGTCTTTCGAAGGGTGGGGATGAGGGCGGCACGCGTGGCTATGGCGCCATGGCTCTCACTGCCTCCCCCTCACTTTTGTTTCATGTGTCGTTTCCAAAAAGTGTCCTTCCCCCCCCCCCCCCCCCCCAGACGTTGACTCAAACCACTCGTCTGTCTCCCCCATCTCCACGTGTGGGCGTAGCTGAGTCGGCGAAACGACGGGATCTCGCTTCGCTTCTTCTTTGGGCCCAGGTTCAATCTCTTGCGCCAGACATGAGGCAGTGCATACGCATTAAGCCAATCCCCCGCAATATGCACCCGGAACATCATACGGGCAGAAGACAGGCCAGGGCCGACGCTCTAGGGAGAATTTACGGGAAAGATGAAGGGATGGTTTACACCCAAGACGCAGCAAGCAGTAACCATAAGGAAGCAATGGTGGCAGTAGCAACATCGAGAGACAAATGCCTCACCAGTGCAACCATCCCTAAAACTACCCCTCAAGAAGCAAAGAAGTGGCCATAGCGCTTGCCATAACCCAGACCAAGGCAACGACGACAATTTCTGACTCGCAGCAGGACTGCAGAAGATTTACTTTGGGATCGGTGACTCCCGCAGCATACCGCATCCTGAGTACAAACCCCCCGAAACGCACGTCACGATAGTACGGGCGCCGGCACACTCCTCCCTCGCGGGCAACGAATTCACCCACGCGACGGCCTGCGCACTCGCGCACCAGGCCCTGGAAGGAGAACCTGAACCCACCGCTGTTGTGACGTACCGTAACATTACCCAGCATTACCGGCTAGAACGCAGAGTATATCCACCACCACGCCCACAATTAAGTAAAAAACAAGGCTCAACACTTCGCTTACTTCAAACAAACACATTCCCTCACCCAGTCCGGCTCTATATGCAATTCCCCAATCAGCATCCACCTAAATGCAAGTTCTGCGGTAAATCAGGCTCTCAAAACAACGTAGTCTGGGAATGTAGCCAAAACCCGGACTTGCCACCCCCTTTCCCTTCCCCCAACCTCGAGCAGTGGGAGACAGCGCTGTCCAGCGCACACCTCACCGACCAAGTCAAGCTGACGGAGAGGGCGGAACATGCGAAGACGACGCTTGAACTTCTGGACTAAGAAGCCGTCCCCACGCATATAACTGCTCAATAAAAGTTCTTCTCTCTCTCTCTCTCTCTCTCGATCTCTGGCGGTGCCAGTAGTTTGTGTAGCCCTGGCTACTAGCTAGTAGCCAGTGCTAACCTGGGATGTTTCTTTGTGTAGCCAATAAGAGCCTGGGAGCTTTTTGCTGACGCGGACACAAAATTTGCCTTGTCAGGTTAGAGGTTTATTGCTTCGCAGTAAATACGGTGTTCAAGACACTTGGTCCGGTGGGCAGAGTGGGCAGCAAAACCATATACTCGTTGTCATGCGCAATAAACCTGTTACCGCTTGCCGCCTGGCCCGCTGAAACCGCTCTATCAGAGCCCGTCATCTCACGTCCGCTCAGTACGGTGGCCGGAAGGAGAAGAGCTCGACGGTCAACATAACGGTCAACATAAAGCACGGTCAACGCAACGCTCAAGGCTGGTCGACGACTTGTCGCACCATTTGCGAGTTGCTGGGGGACTGGCCCTACTAGTAGTCCCGGGACGCGACCCGCACGTCCGGCGCGAATGCAAAGTCCTGCCACCGCTTTCTTCAGGAGGCCAGCCAGTGCGTGCGTACGTACGCCAAGATCGCAATACCAGCGCCTGAAGGGGAGATAGTGTCCGAGTTCATTTTGGATGAAGCTGACGCCGAGAACGTGGCCAGGGGCAGAGAAAAGTGGTGTTATTATTGTTCCTTATAATTAATGGCGCATACCCAATCAGGGGATCGGCCAAACATCAGTCGTTAGACCGAAAGAGATTACAGCCTATGTACATTACTCGTGGAAAATTAGAAAAATTTTGGAAGCTTTTTTCTTCTGGTGTTTGAGGAATCGAGTTTGAAAATTAGTCAATATTAAAATAAAACAAAAAGGGAAAGAAATAAATAATTAAAGAAGCAGAAGAAGAAGAAGAAGAAGAAGAAGAAGAGGAGGAGGAGGAGGAGGAGGAGGAGGAGGAGGAGGAGGGAGAAGAAAATAAGCAAGATATTCAGAAGTAAAGACTTTTGGAGGGCTTCGGTGAGGTGCCAGAATAAGAATCGAATGACGTTGTGAATCTTTTTGGAATTCCTTATGAAGCGTAGAAGAGATGAACAAACATCCCGGCGGCAATATCGCGTTTCTGAAGCCCCAAATGATAATAGAAAATGAAGCAAAGCTCTTCTTCTTCTTCTTCTTCTTCTTCTTCTTCTTTTATTGCTTTCTTTCGTTCCCTTTTTCGTTTTACTTTAATAATGACTAATTTAAACTCGATTCCTCAAACACAAAAAAAAGCTTCCAAATTTTTCTAATTTTCCTCGAGTAATGCACCTAGTCAGTAATCTCTTTCGGTTTAACGAGTGATGTTTGGTCGATCCCCTGATTTGGTACGCGCCATTAATATAAGGAACAGAAAACAACTGGTGCTGTGCTTATTTCGAATCAGCCGACCCTCGCGAACACGCCTCTTACGATACAGGCACGAACCATGGCAAGGTCCAGAGATGAGGAAAAAGCGCATTGCACTTGAGCGTCTGCGGTGACGCGGAGGGCGTTCATCCAGTGCGTACGCCTCGGTTAATGGGTGTTACGATTGCAAGCTGTGCTGGGTAGGCTTATCTGAAGCATTTTACAGCCGACAACACGGCGGAAGCGCGGAACGCCGATTATTGAGATATCGAGAATACCCATCCAAGGACAACTTCGAATACTAGGCATGTTGTGTCGCAGAACCGAAACTGAAACTGGATTGAATTCTAATCTTGGAAATCTTCCAATCACGTAGCACCTTGTATTTACGTCACTGCTGTAAGTTTGTGCGGCCGCCGCAAATCGCGCGTGGTAGTCATTCCTCTTTGAGGCTTTATAAAATAAATACCGCCTTTTTCCCCATATAAACGATGAAAACTGTGTTCATTTGAGATACTCTACGCAATTCAAACAAGAACAGCAGCTGGACAAATTCACTTCAGTGTCACTCCAAAACAATATGCCACAGCAAAAAAAAAAAAAAAAGAACAAGAAAATCTGGTATTTGCAAAAAATAATTCAGGAAATAATTCAAGCTGTGGGGCTCGAACCCAGCCCGTTAGCGTGAAAACCAACGGCTTTACCCATCGGCCATTGAGGCCACCAGGAAAGCGGTATTAGCAGTTCCTCGTGAGGATAGGAGTGTTTCAAAGCGAAGCAGTAGATGGCGCCAGTTGTGCTGCGTCCATGCGGCCAGGTTTGTCAATCACGTACCCCATGCCCAGTTTGTGATCCAACATTCCGTTTTTTTTTTTATTCGGCGCGACTGCCGTGCGTCACGTTTTGCGCGGTGTACAGAATCGCTATCAAGAGATTCTGAATGCATAATTGTTTTTAACATTCTGTTTCAAAGTCAGTGCAGGACTGGTGCTATGCGGAATGTGAATTAAACGTTATGATAGGCTTCCTTCCGCACATTAACCCATTTAAAGGATGCCAAACTACCCTTACGTACGGAAAGAATGTGTATAATTTATCTAAAGGAGAAATTTTCTAAATAAAACGAAGGACCCAGGTTCGATTCCGTCCACGAGAAGCGTTTTTTTTCTTGGGGCGCTTGAGGTGCCTTCGCTTATTATCATCACCGCTTTGTGGCACCGATTGTGTCCTGCGGTGCGTTATGTATGGACATCGAACATTTACCAAGAGGCATAGACAGCGTTGGTTGATTAAAATATCCCCGAAATAAAAAAAAAACATAGAGGAGAAGCCGCTACGTCACCCTAGTGGCCACAGACGCCGAACACTAAGCTCATTTTACCGGTTGATCAAGAAGGTTGTGGCAATGACCGAGGCGGACCATCGACGCCAGGGGCAACAAGAAGTGCCCGCCCTGAACTGACTTGGAAACGGAACGTCACGTCTGTGCGCCCTGCTAGCAGCCATCAAACATTTTCCATGAGTGAAACTTAAGCGCAAAATTTTTCACAGGGACGAGAAAGGGAACGACACAGGCGCTTACTATCAACTGAAAGTTTTAATGAAAACGAAACACATTTATACCACCCCCAGACCGAACAACCCAGCACGTGTGCCCTTCGCACATGCGTACGGCCGTACAAGAGAACCGCCCCATTCCCTCCTCTTTTCCCTTCTCCTTTGAAAAGAGAAGTGCTGGGTTGTTCGGTCTGGGGGTGGTATAAATGTGTTTCGTTTTCATTAAAACTTTCAGTTGATAGTAAGCGCCTGTGTCGTTCCCTTTCTCGTCCCTGTGAAAAATTTTGCGCTTAAGTTTCACTCATGGAAATTGCGAACCAACTAGCTCGTCTCTCCATTTTGCATCAAACATTACCAGCTCGCCCAGTTGTCCACTCTGTTGTGACATTGCAAAGCGCGGCAAGGGCGAGCTTGTGGCATTTTATTGAACAACCTCGTGGTCGCATGTAACCCCAATCAACCAACCACTCTCGGCAGGTAGTGTTTGGATTTTGTCGTGGCAACAAAGTGATCGTCACTACCATAAAATCTAAGGCTACAAAACACTGCATATCCTCAGAACTGGCCATTGGTGCCGCGCCTACGCCCCGAACCCCCTCCGGTGATTTCCGGGGGGAGGCGGGGCTATTCGCCCATCCCTACGTCTAAAAATTTACATTTTTTAGATATGGGCATTTCGTCACTTGCATGCAGGAGTCATAAATATATACAATTTATTCAGTAATCAGAGTGAGCCCAACCTGCTCTGATTGAGGTTTAACGCGCCGACGCTACACAGGCGATAAGGCACGCCGTAGTGGAGTGCTCACGATAAATTTTGACCGCCTCGGGATCTATAACATGTGCCGATATCTCGAACGCACGGACGTTTTCGCTTTTCACCTCCATTAGAAAAGCGGCCGCTGCGACCGGGAATGTAAACCCGCGGACTTGGGCTCAGCAGCACAACGCCTTAGCCACTGAGCCACTGCGGCGGGTTGCAGTATAGATTACTATGCAGTTCAGTTATAGTACAGTTGTAGTCTATTGGATGGGTCAGGGGGCCCAGCCAACCCCCCCCCCCCCCCACCCCCCCGACCCCCCTTTCCACTAAATCTTTCCGCCTATGGCACTAGGTGCAGTGGCTTTGCAACCGCTTTGCTGGACATCTAATTTCGCAGTGCGGGATGGCACACGAACGGTTTTCTTTTACTGTTACCCCTGCACCGAGATCCGAATCGTTATTACCGTTGATTGGCGCAACGCATGCATTTGTGCTTTTGAGGGCTGCGTACAACAAAGGAAGCACTAGACATTAAGAGTGATCCCGACTGCACGGGGAAAGTCAATTGCAAAGCGATGAAGCCGCTGTTCCAACAGCACCTGAAGGCACGAAGTACACTAAACGTGGAGTGATGGAGAGTTTCTTTTTAATTTTGGGATTCCAGCCTGACACACGGCACCACGGAGTCGCCCACCACAGCAAAGCTTCAGTATGACGCACACAGAGAAAAATAGGCCATCGAGAGCACACTTTTGTTCGTTCGCGTGTAGATGGGCGACGGGACAAAGGGGGAAAGAAAGCAAGCAGTCCCAAGGTGTGGGCTGAAGGGAAAGCGTTTCAAACTATCAAACCAAGCTCACTGTTCTTGCTAAGTTCCTGTGCTGTTCTGTGTAAGACTGAGCCCCACGAGGTGTGGCTCAGTCTTTCTTGGTTTCGTGCACCGACTCCGGGCTGCACGACGCCGCGACCTTGGTGAGTGCTTCCGTCGCTGCTCCTGAAGAGTTCGCGGCAAGTTTGGAGGCGCCGACGCCCGCCCTTTTGTAGGCTTTCCCGTAAAACGATAAGAACCACAGGAGGAACACTATGGCCTCAGTCACCATGATGAGCGTGAAGCCCGGGATGGCCTTATCCTTGAAGTAAAGGTAGGACATGCTGTGCACGAACACGATGCAGAACTGGGCCAGCTGAAACTGTGTGAGGTAGCGCTTCCACCAGGTGTAACGTTGGAACGCAGGTCCCAGCGCCGCCAGAAGGTAGTAGGTGTACATGACCACGTGCACGGTCGTGTTGACAGTGGTGACAAATATGGTCTGACCATGGCCGCCGTACGTGACGTTCATCCACATATTCCACGCGACCGCGACGTGGTGGAAGACGTGCAGAGGCGACACCTGGCTGTACTTCTTGCGCAGCACAAAGAACACCGTGTCGAGGAACTCGAACAGCCGCAGCAAGTAGTACCACCAGCTGAGGTTGATGAGGTGCATGGTGGCCGCGTCCGTCGAGAAGTCGACTCCCTGACAGAAGATGGAGTATCCCTTGGCGATGAAGCCGTGCCGGATAAAGGCCCACAAGAAGAAGGCGTTGAGCAGGACGAGAATCAAGTTGTACGCGACCATGAGGCCACGCAGCTCGAACGGTTTTTTGTCCGCCATCCACTTGGGACCCCATATCTTGACCACGTACACGTAGAAAACGCAGATGGCGATTAGGGGAATCGGATTGCCGATCAGCGCCCATCCATGGGTCCGGCTGTCCCACTCCGGGAACCAGTGCTTGGAGGGGTCGAAGTCTGTCGGTGGCGCCATGATGCCTTCAGCCCTGTCTAGGTCTTTACCACCGTAGGATCACCCGTAGGCCTTGCTGCAGTAAAACAGTTGATATAAGCTTCAGGACATCGGATTGAAATCTTGGACCTCGGTCACTTACGGAGCGCATAATGCGCTGCCGAGGCAATTTCGGCTAAACCTAGTGTCTTGAGTGCCCTTTAACATGTGCCTTGCCGAAAATCCACGCGCCTATATTTTAATCCCTTTGCAAGGACAGGCAAATGAGCTCACTAGCCTTTACCTCACTTCAACCTCCACTTCATCATTGAGGTTGTGGTCCGCTTAGTTAAGCTTACCTTCTTAGTTCTTGAATACCAGGTACATTACGACAAGCTCACTTCAACCTTTAATTCCCCTACAGCTCAACCTCAGTCACATGGATTATGTTGGGTAATCTTAATTTTATAGAAAAGATTTAAGGCAATGCTCTCCATGCCCGTTAATTGAAAACCGTACTCACTCAGCATTACTGGCTGAAATTTACGAAGATAAATAGCAGAAATGTCATAAATGTATTGCCGCGACAATTGAAGGGCGCAATTTTTCACTAATTCTAGCGTTTCATAGATTGCTAAGATGCGCTACGCGATTACCACTATATCACCATGAAAGTTTTTTGCGGTACTGTTCCGCCAACCAAGCAGTCTTTACAAAATGAAAACTGAATGAAAGCAGAAATAAGTTTATGACGTTTAAACATTTCATCTGTACCGTGATAGTCAGATCCTAACCCCGCCTCCGCACGCGAAATGACCCCACGATCGTTTCGCATTTTCCAACCTCTGTTCTTTTGGATCCATTGTGGGCGTTGCCACATTTCGCAACACAGCACCAAGATATTGTATATTCAGTCTGTGCGAGTACATTCACATGATTTATGCTCCAGCATCTTGAGACTTACTTATATTGTTGAATCGCTATTGTTGAATCCAGCCCAACGGATCAAGTTAGCGGTCAGGTCAGAGAAATCCGCCGTCTGAATAACAGTACTGTTTTCCGGTCCGGACGTACTGGCTCTGAACGCTGCTAAGACACGCTGGTTGCCGCTGTATCTACAGGATTCGAAGAATGCGTACGTATGAAGCGCAGCCACAATATTCTATGCCAGAAAGCGACCGTAACTCTTTGTTAGTTAGGGACCTTACTGTCCTAACGGATCAGGAGCGTTAGGTCGTGGTAACGTTATGATAATTTATGATCGCAATGGCCAAGGAGTTCTCAGAACTTGTACACATTCTTTGCCCGAGGCCTGGAGTGTACAGGTACGCCTATGACATTTTTTTTTTGTCACAGGGCTTCCGCGTAGTTTGACTGTGGAATTCGTAATATTATTGTAACCTGGAAGTCTGAGTTGCGCCCGTGTTGTGTGTTTCTGAGCGTTCATATTAAGCAGAATAATTATGTTCAGAAACTAAGCCGGTGCGGCTACACCGCGGCTCTAACTGTATACGCAAGTGGGACCGATGAGTGGACAGCCGTTAGAGGTTTAGTCATTGCAATTAGGGCAAGTAGTAAGATGTAAAATTGACATTGGTTCATTACTACCTACTCTTAACCCCTATATGAGAAGCAAAAAAAACCGTACTGTGGCAGAGCATAATTAGCAATTGAATTGCAGGAAAACAATACACAACCTTACTATACCGCCTTCGTCTTCGTTGGCCGACGCGTAGGCTAAGCGGTTAACTCATTCATTTGACCACTCGAGCTCCCCAGTATAGTAACTGTCGTGACATTTGTATTCTTGAGGAAAATGGTACTTAAAGAAAGTTCGACAGCGTTAAAGAGCCTCGGCTAGTCGAAATCCATTCAAGTACCTTCTCCATGAAACGGGTCAAGGGTCAGCATTTTCTCAGTCATTACTCGTGCTCATTACTGCGTACTATCAAGCGCCATATATGAGATGATGTAAAGCCGGGCCGTGGACGAACATCGGTAGCAATGTAATGGCAGTATGAAATACTGAAGACTTACTAAACGCATTCGATCGGTTTCATTGGCCGACGCCGAGGCTAAGTGGTTATTCATTTGCCCAGCACGAGCTTGCGAGTTCTCGTGACGGTTCCCGTTACGGTTGTACCATCTGTATTCCTGACGAAAATACGAAAATGACACAAAAGTTCTACCATGTTAAGCAGCCTCGAGTGGTCTGAATTCATTCAGGCACCTCCGTCGTGTAATGTGCCACAGGCCAGCTGCTTCTCAGGCCCGTAAAGCTCCAGATAGAAATGTCAGTTTTTCATTTTTTAGGTGCGGAGCACCTTAGAACCGCACAATGTCCGTCGGAGTCTGTGCGCATAGCATTTGCAATACCAAAAAATCACACAGGTACCGGCAGGATTCGAGCCTCTGTCTGGTAGACGAGAAGAGTTAGTGCCAGTCGTCTTACCCATATGACCATGAGTTAGTACCCGAAAGTCAAACTGCTTACTCCCTCGCCCGTAACGGTGCGGAGTACCTTAGGACCTCCCAATGTCCGTCCGCGTCCATCCGTGCGCACCCCACCATCAAGCGAAAACCAAGCGAAATTCGATCTGAGCCGTGAGTTGCAGTTTCATTTAGGGAATAATCAAGGTGCAACTCACGTCTCAAATCAAATGACGGTCGGGGCGAAAATCGAATGTCACTCGGGGCGCAACTTGGATGCCATTTCGAGTCCCCGTACTCCGCACCCTCGCCATCATCCCGGGAGTGGAGATGCTGCCATTTTTGTGTGTGAATTTCGCATACGGAGGTTTGGTGTACCGGGCCTGACGTGATTGTCTGATGTTGTCACAGGTACTATCGGCGTCAAATGAAACAGCGAACACGAAAATATGAATCAGAACGTGCAAAATTGAAAAAATACTGTTCGTAGAATTGATATAATGGCTTGCTATTGGTATGTTTAGAAATCCACTTTTCCCAACTTTGTTTTTGTAACTAAGCCACGAGTAATTTTGGCTTGTATGGAAAGAAATTGCGCTATTTGTGTGTTCAGGTTCATATTTTCGTGTTCGCGTTTCATTTGACGCCGATAGTAAATCTTGTCACCGTTAGAATACGATGTAAGCTTTGATTTGTACCAGCTTACGCAAGGTGCAAGCTTTCACGTTTTGGTATTGGTGAGAATAAACATGTTTCGTACCCACCTGTTTATAAGAGGTACTCTTGTTATTTTACTAATCACTGTACCTTATTCTGTAAAGCATGACATCTGCATACCCGCACTACGCCTCATTTTAGAAATTATGAACCAAAAAAGCCCGAAAAAGGTATCCAATATAAATTCAATAAACTGTGCGCGCAGGACACTTCGGGCGTGTAATTTTTGTCTCTGAAAAGCTGCGGCCAAGATTGAAAGTCAAATACTACTTCCTAAACAGACACTTTTAGACCAACTTTATACCTTTACACGCAGTGAAATTTGACTCTCAAAAGGGACACTGAAGACAAATTTGAAGTTATTCAAAGAAATAGATTGGTGTCCCCAGAAAACAAGAAAATGAAGGAATCTCACACCAGGCCGTAATACTTGAAGGTAGCGAAGCCGTACGCAATCTAAGACCACCACCAAGGATTGCAGAAAATTTGCTCCTTTTTCGCCGCCGAAACGACCTTTACTTCATCATTGATGCTATAAGTGTGAGCTTTTTCCATGTTTTTTGGAAATTATCATTGGACACCACCTTGGAGGGGCGTACGCTATGGCGTGTATTTCTCGTTCCGAGCAAGTATTGCCACGATTACGGTGAGCGCTGGAGTTTTTCTTGTTTTTTTTTGCCAATCTCGGTCAAATTTCCTGAGTGGGTATGCTTGGCTCGACGAACGTATGCAGGAAACGCTGGGCGGTCGTCGTGAGGCACGCGCACAAAGAATTAACGCTAGACATTTTCTTGGTTACTTAATTGCCGGTGGTTGCCGCGAGGCCTGCGCTCACGTTCACGCGCTCGGCAATTCCTTGGTACTTTTAACTGCGGACACGAAAAATTACGATTTGCTAAGCAGCCCCTGTTCGCTGTTAATATAACACTCTCTGGTTCAGTACGTTTAAAGTAATCTCGCCAATAATAAAAAAAATATGTCAATAATAAAAAAAAATATGATGCTACCAGTCGCCCAGCAGGGACGAAGTAAACAGCGACTGGCCGGATGTCCAGAGTCACGTGACAATAAGCAGAACGAGAAGCGCGCACAAAACCTCTAAAGTAAACACGCAAAATCTTTCCTTACACATTAACTTTCATAAGGCATAAGCAATTATAAATTTAGAGGTATAATTCAAACCTTGCCGACATTCCCAAGCAGCCAAGCCACGGAGAAGCTGGCGGTTGCGATGGTTATTGCAGGTTCGGCGTAGTAACATGCCTGTTACATCCAACTATACGTATACCAAGGCTGCGCTAGGCATGGAGGAAAGAAAAGTCTAGGAGGGAGCGTCACGTGACTATCGTGAAGCCTAGTCATACAAAATAAAAAGGAAAAACTGATGGGAGATGCCCTACCTCACGTGATAGGCAAGCGGTAGTTCTTTGCGCCTCACGCGGCCGCCCGCCTGTCCGCGCTATGCTGCATCGTTCCGTTTGGTTGCCGGGCCGTCCGGGTATTCGGGTTTCGGCGACGAGTCCCCGTCCGGGCGTTGCGCGCAGCGCTGCCTGCAACCCTAAACGCGCAGCGGGCTGATCGTGCAGACAAAGTGTTCGGACGGGAGAGACAAAACATCCTTATTTATTGAGCTCTGGGATCCGTCGAAGTGCGCCGCAGTCGAAGTGTCGTGTTCCGCCGCAGTGCAAAAGTGGAGATGTCAGATTACGACATCCGTGCCTCAGGTTTTATTTCACAAAACACACCTCACTTCTTTGGTTCTGGTTATTTTATCTTTTCACCTCCCAGGCGTAATTTAGCGTTCGTTACCCATATACCTATCGCACGGATTGAGCAGTACTCGGACACCCAGCCCGCGCTCTGCCTGCGACGCGAGGCGGAAAATGATTTGTTCTTCCCGCGCCCGCACCCAACGTCAGTGGTTCTACACCTATTGGACCTCCTCGATTATCAGTCCCGGACCGTCCGCTGACTGCCCAGGACGCGATCCGGTGCTCGATTTTTCTATGTATTCCTACGAGACCTCAGTCCGAAGGCAGTTCTCGGACTGCCCGCGGGCCGTCCAGGGCTGGTAAATCGAGGAGGCCCATTGTTTTCTAATGCACCATGCCGGAGCACCGATAAGGCGAATGTATGCAAATGCCCACGCGAGCGAAACCAAAGCTTTTCGCATCACCTTTAAGCTGATGGGACACTCTTTACAGCGCTATGATGTAAAGGGAAGGTGGCGCGACAACTCCCAGCCAAATTCGAAACGCAATCGTCAAAGCACACCTGGCAAACACCACGCACCCGTAGGCCGCTCCGTGCTTGTGAAAGTTTACAGCGGCGCGTTCGAGCGATCCAACGTCAGAAGTGAAATTCGGCTTGCAGCTCGTGAGGGTGCTTCGTGAGAATGCGATCGAAGTCTCGCCTTGCTTTGAACAGTGACAGCGGCAGTACTTCCACGATACGAAGCTTGGAGCGCAACGCTGGCGAACAATCTTGTACGGCGCCTTCGGCGACGGCGCTCGCCTCCACCTACACCGGCAGCCAGCCCACAGAACAGGGATGGCCAGCCGGAGCCACTAAATGCTACCGCGGGCCTAAGCGTGGTGGATTTTCCATAATGCATTGCGCGGGAGGAGCCCGAGGAGAGGAGAAAGCGGCTTCAGAGGAGGTTGGCTTGCCGAAGCTGGGCCGCCTGACGTCATGCTCCCTCCTAACATTTTTCTTCCTCCATGGCGCTAGGTAAGCCTGTCTATCGAGCCGTAAATTTGAATACCTTTCTCGAGTTCTTAGAATGAAAGTTCGCACGCACGCCCTCATAATAATAGCACGCAAGTGCACGCGTACTACCTTTCAGGTGTTCGTACACCGAAGTATCTAGGCGCCGTTTTTGCAGTGGGCATTGTGCGCTGTTACAAGGGCAACTAACAGATGGCGCCACGTAGTCAAGCTGAGTGCATAGACAACAGGCCAACCCACGGGGTAAAGGCCCCAACCGCTGTCCGCTAGACGTTTTGTAGATAAAGCAAGGCCGCGCGGGCCATTCACAATGTTTAACCACCATCGCATGTCCCGTGCGGTACGAAGATTGGCGCACACAGAGCGAAAGCTACAGACGTGTAGGGCGGGCGAGTGGTTTTGTCGTATGCGCCGAGAGCGCGACCTGTGGCTCCTCCGGCCGCTCTGGTTTGCTTGGTAGGTTAGTTTCCTGCTAGACTATACGGTGGTCTGCCGCTCCGGTCTCCATTTGCGTCACGCGAAATGTAATGAAGTGGCGCGATGGAAGAAGCGCGTTTTTCAATTGGTAATTTCTCGGCAATTAAAGCATCTTTAGCCGCCTAATAAACGCTGAGAGGGCTACAGGGCGGTTCAACTGTCGTCTGAACCAAACTTGCAACTTGCCATCAGTGACCCTTCAACTATGTGCCTACAAAACTGAAACACAATAAATCCGTGTCCTCTATCAACTTTGTGAATTTTCAACTCAGGTGCGTTAAAGACACTGGAAGGTCACACTTCCGATGCAAGTGCACGGACGCAATTCGTCAAAAACAAATTATGAACACTGCGGGCATTGGTAGAACGGTGTGCGAGTTACAGAAAACAATAAACAGAGACCGGAAGAATTTTTGTTTTTGAGAAATCGGACTGCGAACGCATGCTATATAACAATATGAGGGCTCCACCCAAAAGCAAGCTACAAACACTCCGTTACTATCAAATTTATTTTAACCTGCGAGACGCAGGTTTGTATCAAGTGCGCGCGTGGTAACGGTAAATTTGACGGAGGGATGCCTTGAAGGCATAATCCACAAGGAAAAAAGGAACACTACCCCGAGTAGGCCAAGTGTGGAGCCTTGGCCTATGTAGCACACAACACGTGTAAAAATTGCCAGAAAGGTCATCCCAACAGTCCTACGTATATGAGTTTGGTTCCTATACCTATGGGTAAGTCAATGTTCTGGGCATTGTCCCACAGCGTCTCCCTTAAACCTCGCGTTAATCACGCAGACAGATTCTTTGATTTCCTCGTGCGCGAGTATCTGGCGTAGCAAGCACTGCCGCTAGCAGAGCTGACCTCTCCAGCCCACATTAAAGAGTTCTCTCCCCTCTCTCTCTTGCGCGAGTAATTTTGTGACACCGTGGCTTATTACTGCTCGTGTGACAACGCGAAGCAATGCGTTGAAACATTGCAGATAGAAAACCAGCTCCGTGGCAGGCGATGCATCCGACGCTGGGCGGCAATAGGAACTATGGTCGTGTACCTCATCTCGGAAGCGTGTGTTAAACTATGGTAGCTTGAAGACGTTCTTCTCAACGATCGAAACTCACGTGCTGTGCGGGACCTGGGTGCCTCTGCCGCCTACAGGGCCGATGATTCCATCCCGAAGGCCAGCTGTCCCTGGAATCTTGCAAGAGACAGCCACATCCCTCGAGAACGACGGCTATCTTCCTCTTCTTCGGGCAACGAGTCACGTGGACGGCGACCGAGTCTAAGTGGGCTTTATTGCAAACAAACACAGGATAAAAACAATAAAATTTTGAAAATAAGTTAAAGGTATAGGGCAAATTTTTTTTTCAGCCCATTCATATCTTTGAACAAAGCCGTGGACTTTCTTCACAGCAACAGGGCATGCTTCAATATTTGCTCGCCGCGATGATGAGCCCGGTCTCAGCGTTACTGATGATGATGGTCACGATATGCGCTGGCTAGCGCGTCCAGATCAGCCGCCATTTTCCCATAAGCAAAAATCTTTTTTATTTATTTTCAGAATAAACAGGTAAGTACCGCCGTTGTTCCCTGTGTCAAAGAAAATAGACGACGAAATGCGACCTTCGTGTGAAGTTTGAGCGCGAACAGAGAGGCGGTTGATTCAGAAAAATTTGTTTGAAGTGTTCCAATTATCGTCGCACCACCCCGTAGAAAGGTGGGTTGCACATACTCGCAATGTGGAATTGGCCAACCAAAGAATCCATCCCGAGAAAGCTTCGCCTTCAACCATCGTCGTCGTTAGACGGAGGGGTGCGAGATTTTTAATCGATTCATGACGGGACTTGTGTGCGAAAAAAAGGTAACAAATAAAAGTAGAAAGCCCCGCGGAAGCGCATCGGGGCTTCTACTGAGGAGACCCGTGTTCGAATCCCATCGGACCGCACATCTATTTTTCAGCTACTCTCTGCAGCAGCGTCCCTTCCCTTTGCCGGGCAGGAACGACAATGACGACTACGGCGGTGGTGGTGGTGGTAGAAACTCTATTCATCCGAAGCTGTAGAGAAAGAGGCGCCGGCTGGGAGCACCGGTTTTTTGCTGAATAGAGGCACTCACACGCACGCGCTTGCGGCAATCAACGCAACGCCGTGAAGAGCATCTGCAAAAGCAAGTAGGCCAAGCCCGTGAAGCGATGGCAAAGTCAAATGAGTTCAAAAGGCGGTAGCGCCATCTCAAAGAGTTCGTAAGAACTTCCTTTTGCGGCAGGCTGCAACTCTTGCCGCTCGCTGGCAGCAGCGTTCCGCAAAGCAATTGCCGCTTTTTTATGCTTGACAGGAAAGCAACCAGGGAGGAGAGCGCTTGTGGCCTGAAGATCCAACAAGACAGAAGATTCAATCAAGCCTGAATATTCAGAGAGAGAGAGAGAGAGAGAGAGAGAGAGAGAGAGAGAGAGAGAGAGAGAGAGAGAGAGAGAGAGAGCAGTCTTTAATTTGCCCGAAAATTTTTACTTTTGAGCGTCGACGATCAGCGAATTGTGTTCGCTGATGGCGGCTTCTCCTTTCGTGCCGAGACGGAAGATCTACCGTCTGAGAATATCCAATTGGGCCTGAATATCCCCCGAGACTAAAAATCCACCGTGACGCAAGATTCAATAGATTCTGAATACCCATCGAGATGGAAAGCTCAGCCAGACGAAAGGCCCAACGGCTGGCGCCTCGTAGGTGTTGTGAAATCTCCCCCCCTACCGGATAATGGCCCGCCGCGAGAGCCGTCTGTCTTGATTTCACCTAACTGGCCAAACCGCTTCCGCTCACTGACTAGCCAGAGTCACTGTTAATTATTGATAGTGACGCTGGCTAGTCAGTGAGCGGAAGCGGTTTGGCCGGTTAGGTAAAATCAAGACGGACTGCTCCCATCCAGTACAGCAATCCTAACTGGTGTCGTTTCGCAACTGCAAGTGATCAGTCTGTCTTGATTTTACCTAACCGGCCAAACCGCTTCCGCTCACTGACTAGCCAGAGTCACTACAGTGACTCTAGCTAGTAAGTGAGCGGAAGCGGTTTGGCCGGTTAGGCAAAATCAAGACCGACTGCTCTCGCGGCGGCCGTCTCGGGGTAGGGAAGGATTTCACAACACCTACGAGGCGCAAGCCGACCCAACAATGGTCTATAGTGTGCTTATTCGGATAAAGCGGATATATTTTACCCCGCGAAAGTTATTTTAGCGTTTTGGATAATTTTTTTAGCCGTATGTAAGAATAATGCAGGAGCCAGTTTTGCGTCAGTGTAACCTGCTGCACATGAGTGTTTTCTACCGCTATGCCCTGGTCAATTTTAGCAAAATACTAGTAGTATCTTATTTAAACATATGAAATTTGGTTTTGAGTACTGAAACCCGTTCGGGTCTAATCCATTGGGTTTCTCGCACACAGTTTAATCGCATCATTAAAAAGACCCTGCAACTGTTTTTTTTTTTTCATTTTTTGAAATCTTTTTTATCTTGAAATACGCTGGGTATTAGCCAGCGCAATATTTTGAAATCTTAATGCTTTCACAACGTAGTCAACGAACCCACTCAGTACTCAGATTAAGCGGTCTCAAAGTATCTCAGACAAAAATTACTGCTCTCCCATTAGAGGGCTAAAAACTCCCTCAAATGATTTTTCTCTCTTTCGCTATCTTGGCGTTCTTCAACCGCGGAAATTACGCCATTACAGCAGTGCAGCGGCTCTTGGACGGCGTTCCTTCAGTTGTAGCAATGAACGCATTCGATAGCCAGTCTAAAAAGAAAGCCACAAAAGCAAAGCCGAAACGAACGCTTATGTGCTGCGACAACAAAATCACGCCGTGTCGCTATGTGCTAGCAAAAACTTTCGCTGTCAGTTTCTTCGCTTAGCAACACTGGGAACGGCCACGGACATGGCCGAAGTGCAACGGACATGGATGGCGCAGCTTGTTACACTGCGCCCGCACGCTGAAAAAAAAAAAAAAAAAGAACACCGGCGTGCGTCGTCTGCTCCGTTTCAACCCGATTCTCAATGGTGGTGTCAAACAGAGATGTTATGGCACTAACATGGGAGTCGAGGCATTACTTTGCGTTCGGTGGTGTAGAGCTTGGACCGTCCAACGCACGTCATGTGCTTAGCACGGACAAGTATCGACCTCCCGCGGAGGGCGACGTAACCAGTGACGGCGTACTCACATGGTTGCCTGCATGCGTGCCTCACCAGTGAATACAAGCTATAGCCTTTGCAGTGCTTCCAGGCGCGAAGGAAAGAATGAAAGCGTTTATCGGCAGTCTTTTTAGAGTCCCTTCAAATACACGGGAAGACTGGATTCAGAAAATCACGCTTCGATAATTGCCCCCCGTCCCGAAAATGGAATTTCTTGCCCATGTAATTTTCATTGAAAACAACACATGAGCTATCTTAGTTGGCCGGCGTACCATGGGCGCACTACTAAAACGTGCTTCAAGATAAGCTTGATGAGAATAAGTTTGACCGGAATAAACTTGCCGACAAAAGTGCTCAACACCTTGCAGAACGAATTTTGTAATCCGTGCTTTGTCGGCAACCAGCCCTGTCACTCTTTCACTCCGTTGTTTCAAGTAAATGTGTACAGTGTAGACCACTGTACAGTTGCAGTCTATAGCATAGGAGGAAGGCGGCAAACGATCCGAGGGTGACAAACATTTTAAAAGCATCTAACTTCAGTTAGAACTGGGAATTTCCGAGTAAAAGATACAGTAATGCTTCGAGGACATTTATTGGAGGGGGCGGGCTACGGATTATTTGTGAGGCCTAATTATATCTAGCGTGTGCTTCAGTCTAGACACATGGACGTTTCTTCTTGTACACAGTTCGTCTCCTGTTAATATGAAGTCAACGAGGACCGCAAGGGCACTGCGAATTAACCGAACTTCCAACTAAACAAAAAACACTAGGACGGTATTGTTATTAGTTCGCAACCTGCCTACTGCATTTCGTTCAGGCTCTTGGCCGTCGTCGCCAAGTAGAGCTTGCAACACGAGTTGTGATCAAAGTTGAGACTTATCGATAGGATCGGAGCCTCAAGGGTCCACCGCGCAAACTGCTCACACGACGCTGTGCGCAACAAAGAAGCTTGAGGACCTCAAATTAAACAGATGCGTACGCTGGCGCGAGTCAACTGGTGGGCCGCTTTAACAGCTGTGTGCCGCCTTAGTTGCGATTGCGCCGACATCAGTACCACGATGGGCTTTAACAGTACAGAACATGGCGTTGTTTTTTCGCGTGAAAATTTTGAATTTTGTTCTGGTATGACGGTCACCCCGAAGACTTTTGTACGAGATAACTTCGAATTAATAGGTATACGGAGTCTTAGCTTCGTCGATTTTTAGTACTTTATCGCTTTATAGCTTTTTTGTACTTTATAGCTCTGCTTCTTCGTGTTGACTTCATGGCAGAAGCGGCTGCCGTTGCTGGGAACCAAACCGCAACTTTCAGGCGAGTAGTCCAGTACCTTATCCATGCACTGCGCCGTCATTTTGTAGAAATAAAATGGCTTCCAGGGAGATTTTTACGGGAATTCATTTATGATATTAATGTGTGAAAAGGCGATAATACCGTTACACTATTGTGACCTTCGTTTCAAAGGGTAACACCAATTTCGAACTTTCCCAATTTTCGGCCAACCTGGAACTGTTTGGTGAAAGATGCAGCCCATGAAGAGTTTCAGGAACGTTGTGCACGCAAATAAAACAAACGAATTGAAATTTAAGAAACAATCCTTGAAGTAATTCTTGGATTGGTAATTCGGAGCCAACCTCATTTTTGCTGAATGCGAACATCTTGTTACTGAGGGCGCCGAAGGCATTTACTTCGATTCGCAATGACGAGTTTTGATTAGCCTCAGATTTACTCTATGCTCATAATCCACTTTCATGGGCCACATTTCTTGCTTGCGGTTAACAGCTTCACATGGACCCTGTGTGCATGTGTGTGTGTGCGTGTGTGTGTGGTGGTGTGTGTGTGTGTGTGTGTGTGTGTGAGAGAGAGAGAGAGAGAGAGAGAGAGAGAGAAGAGAGAGAGAGAGGGCTTGCTACTTGAGTGACTTGGTGAATAGGTAATGACAACGAAATGATAAAACGAATAGTAGTAACAGAAAGAACGGAAAAAAGAGCGAATAACCATTAGACGAAAACACACAGATTTACAAAAAAAAAAGCGAGAGAGGCAGTTACCAGCTGGAGACCAGTCCGTAGTCTCTCATGAGACGCGCAATTGCTTTAAAACCTCGCACCGTACTTTCCTTGATGTTCCAGAGGCGTAAATGTCCTTCCTGCTGAAATTTCTTGCGTGTATAGTAACCTTCGCGCCACAATTTGCGCGGAGAAGAAACGTGGACAAACACAAAACACGTGTTCAGTGTCCTCTCGTACACAGCAAAAGGGACGCAGTCAGCTGTCAGTTTTTCACCAGTCACCAGTCAGATTTTGTAAAGAAAGTTTTTGGTATAGGCTACTTTGAGGCGCGGTCGATGTAAACCTTCAGTTGGTCCGAATAAACCGTGTGGTATACGAAACGTACACTGCGGGTCGGCAGCGTAACGGGGGCGTACTGCACATCCGGATTCCGCCAGTCCTGCAATGGACCATTTTCCAGTAGCGCTCTGCGCATGCGCTACTCTCGCTCCCAACGACCGATCCGCCATTATTGGGGGGCAAAATGTAAACAAAACGACCCCATATTGGATTAGCCAGTTGTGAACGCCGAGCTAGCAAAGTGCTGCTCTGTTTAGGAGTCCTGAAAGCAGCAGACCGGTAGGCGCTACGGCTGCCACCGAAAAATGCCTCCCCCACCAAATCCATACGTTGCGCCTGCGACGGCTTCCTGAACTGCGCAGTGCAGCGTAAAAAAAGGGGGCGTGTCCTTCTATAATCCCGCAAGTGGGGTTCGGGTGGTCGCCGCAAGAGGGCTACGCTACTGGAAAAAGGTCCATTGCATGCGCTATCCGAGAGTGGTATTTAACTGTTGTCGTCCTCCTTGCACTCTCTGAATGCAGTGCAAAGCTGTATGAAAGCTGCTTTCCCTGTTATTAGTGCCTGATATTTAGCTTTTTTTTTTGACGCGAACACTCTCACATTTTCTCTTATTGTTGCCTTAACAGGCAAGTATAATCGATAATTCAAATAATTTTTGCCCCGTGCGCCTGGGCCTTGGCCTTGATAGTCTCAAAACAGTACACATGTACTCAAAAGAACAATTTTTAGAAGCACGATAGGCGAGCGGGAAAGCAGTCACCAATGTCCTTTCTGCGACCTGTTCTTTTTGGCAGCCGTGTCCTTTACTCAGTCATGGAATCATCCTAACAATATCTTCATCTTTAACGCAGCCTCACAGTAATTAGCGATGTACTGCTTGCGATACGCGGGGAACATAGTTCCTCTGATGGCCTCTCTGTGGCCTCGTATCCTTAGAATACAGACATCTCTAAGCTCCATCGATGCGCAAGAGACATGATACTTGAAAATACCCGTCATACACTTAATCAACCTCCCAAAACTGTCCATTTTCAGCCCCTTGATTATCATCACTCAGTATAGGTGGTGGTGGTGGTGGTAACACGCTTTATTTTATGTACAAGGGATACAAAGACGTCATGTTACGCTTTAGCGAATTTTGCTGTCTAGAGGAGAGGGATTAGGTAATGGGAGTTGGGGAAAAGGTATAATACATCCAATGGTACATCCAATTCGGTGTGGAATCAAAGGAAATGGTGAAGGCCAGAGTTCTCAACGAAGTTTCGTAGAGCGGCGAGCAGGCGCCGTTCTTCGCTCTCATTGGAACGGCTTGGATAAAACCAATCATTAAGGCTCGGTGGGATTGCCGATCCTACGGTTTTGAAGGCTTGTTGTCGACAGTCGGCAAAGCGAGGACAGTCCCACAGGATGTGTGCAATTCCAGTATTGGCTGAGCCCCGCGAACACTCGGGGTCATCTAGGCTGCCGTATCTTGTGGCGCGAAAGTCTGGGGTTCTTGCCGATCCAGTTCTAATACTGTGAACGATCGTGTGCCATTTCCGGGGTATGCTGAGGTATGACTGGGCGCTTCACTTCTAGGGCGGCTCGTAGTTGCAACTTCCTTTCCACCTTGCAGCGGGTGTAGAATTCCGAGCTCGAAGTAGGTAAAGGTTCTCTACTGTGTTTTCACAGTTCTCATACGTCTGCTCATCCCGAGATGCAGATGATGGAACTATGACCGACGGAAGCTCAGGAGAATGCCCATGCTCAGAAGAGAAGGTTGATTGATTGTTGTTGTTGTTCCTTAACATTACTGGCGCATACCCAATCAGGGGATCGGCAAAACATCAGTCGTGAAACATAAAGAGATAACTGCCTAGGTGGATGATTCGAAGAAAATCAGAAAAAAAAGTAAGCTTTTTTCTTCTTGTGTGTGAGGAATCGAGTTTGGAAATTGAGCTGTCAAATAATCTTTTTCTTCATGTTGGGGGCGCTCCGGCGAATACAGACTGGAAAAACTGACCTTGAATGGGCAGAAATAGCCACTTCTTGTGACGCTGTTGGAATAATGTTGCCAATGGGCAAGATTTTAGTGAGCATTGTGCCAGACGCGCGAAACAAATCTAATGTATGGGTGCGCGAAAAGTGGAAGTGTTTTTCAATAGCAGCGCTGTTAGAGCTTTTAGTTCAACCGTCGTGCGTTAACAGAAAACTCAGCCCAGCCGAGCGCCCGTGAGCATGCACCTCTTGAGGAGTGCCCGGCGTCATCCAAGCTTAAAGGCCAACTGCACTCAAATTTTTCTTTGTCCACATTTGATCCAAATAAGTAGTCTATGCTTTTAAAATCACCATGGCGAAATCCTAAGCTTTTGGAAGCACAGAGCACACTTGGTACCGTCGTTCAAAGTAGCTCCATGTAGACGAAGTTGGCACCTGGCGGAGAGTCGCCGAAACAACTTCCGAGCGGCCTGTGACGGAGGTTGGGTAACCTGTCCCGTGAAGCTCGCTTTTCTCCGACGACCATAGCCGGGCGCAGGGACGCGCTCGCCCGGGGTTTCTCTTCTACACCAGCGCGTTGTACCGCCATCGCCAACGCATCGCCATCACACGTCGCCATCGCAATATCCGCTATTTTTTTTTCATGTAATAAAAGAAATTAGAAGCCTACAAACTAGTCACGCGCTTGCGAACGTTTTGGAATTAGCAAAACCTTTTTTACTTGAAACTAACTGAAAGAGAAAAATACCGCGAAACGAGCACTTGTGTTACGTTTGTCGTTCCTATTGCATCTACCACAGAAAAAAGGTATTTCATAAATTCTGGGCCCCTTGCCCTTCCGCGTCCAATATTGGCCATATTTGGGCTGGCCCAACGCCACCTCAATCCTTTAGACCTTTTCAAAAGTTTGACGGCCTAACTAGAGTTGTTGTACAGGCGGGTGTAAACATGGGTGCGACTTTTGCCTCACTCGCTAAGTGAACCAAAATCAGCCTTTCTCGTAGTAACAATACATCCGCGCAAACATCCGCCATCGTCTTCGCGAAGTGCCAATGCTAACGAAACGGCTCCTTTCCTAAACAATAGACTAGATTTCTGTTCAATTCCCGAGTGAAGTATTTACTTTTGCAGCGCTTTATATTTAGTTTACTTGCAAGTAAAATGTTTTCAACACCACATGTGTCTCGTGAAAGAGTAGAAAACAGCGGTAGATTGGAAACTTTCTTGTGTTTTAGGGCATCATGTAGCTCTGGAAGCTGCCTTATAATTTCAGACCACTTTTATAATTGGATTCCCGTTGTGCAGCAAGGCGAAAAATACTGGGTCGATATTCACGAAGCTGTTTTACGTAATGTATGGTAGAAATAATTATTCCACCCGCGTGCGGTTCGTTCCCTTCAAAGAGAACGATATGATAGCCAAGCCACCGGCTAACGAAAGCTGCTTTTCGATATCGTACGAGCAAGTAGCTTTGTAAATCAGGGTCTGCTTTTTCACTCGCAATGTGAAGAACTGCTACTCCGGTAGTTATGCTGATGGAAAAGTATTACTGTCGGACGGTCTGCTTCATCTCGATTGATAGCAACGCGATGGCGGAATAGCGCCTACCTCCATTATCATGGGCAAACGTTAGTGGAAGTTCTTCTGTGGAAATAACAGTGCGAAACGCAATGCTACCACCCGCATTTGAAGGCGGCTCTGTGCACCCGCGGGTTCTGCGCGGGCCCTCCCGTCCGGCCGCCGGGGATGGCCGCCTTTTTCTATTCAGTTTCGGTTCCGGAAGCGCCAATGTCGCGAACCGTTTTCGTCGCGCGCGTCGATGTTTGAAACGCAGTATTTTGCATTTCGCACCGTTTTTATGTGTACTATTATGTGTCATTATTTTTACGTTGTCGTAAATTTGAGTGCAGTTGTCCTTTAAGCGTGGGCTTGAGCGGGAGGAGCTCCTAAGGAAAGTGCAAAAAAAAAAAAAAAACGGAGCTGGCATGAACGTGCGCCTCGTGAGGAGCGCAGGAATCGGCCAACTCGACTTTTGAGAACGCTCAGCCGAGCATTTGTGGTGTTATCTCTCGCGTGCTGTTCTCTTCGCCAGTTGTCCTGCGTTCGCGCCTGAAGTGGGGAGCGCAGGCGCCGAGTTCGCGCTACAGACGCCGAATTCGCGAAGCTGGTGGCCATGGCTTCTAGCGCGTTCGCAGGACACCAATAAAGTCTTCTTCTCTCTCTCTCTCTCTCTCTCCTCTCTCTAGCGCGTGCTAACGCGGTGTACTTGGGACAAGATGTGAAAGCCTGCGGACAAAATGGTCCGGGCCGGCCAGTAATAGAGAACTTTCAGCGGCAAGTTCGGAAATCCATGTAAGGTGCAACAGCGTGGTTTCCTACGAAGGGGGAGGGGCCGCCAGCTCTACTGATTCTCCAGCGTTGCACCACTAGTACAAGCTGCGCCATTTTTTTAGATTCAAAGCATTATCATCGCTCTAAATTTGCAGCTCTCTTGTGTCAAAGGGCAAGTTCAGAAGCTCCATACCCTACATGGGATAGGTCCCATTTGATTGAATGGCAGACAGTGAGGCGTGTGAAGGTACTGTGACACACCGGAGACCCATACGGAGACATACGCCATCTTCTATGCGAATGTCCACGTTTTTCATCGGCAAGAAGGCAACTCTCCTCAACTTTACGGAAGCTCGATTCTCGGTGGCCTTGGGCCACTGGCCTTCACTTTCACCAGAAAATCCTGGGCCACTGGCCTTCACCATCATCTACGCACAAAGCGACAAAAGCGTTCCTGTGATTCCTAAAAAACAACGAACTTGCCACAGAATACTGTAGCACAAAAGACTACTGCCTATGAAGTCAATGAACTCTATCGTATATAGTGTCGTAACGCTGGCCACACCACTTTACGCTCTGTCCTTACCTTCTGCCTCTTTTACTGTTTTCATTCTTTTTTTCCCATCGTCCCCCTTCCCCTCGTGTAGGATAGCAAACTAGGCCGCAGCCTGGTTGACATTCCCGCCTTTCCTTTACCTTTATCCCTTCCTTCATTCTAACGTGCCAGACATTGCAACGGTTACACAGCCTCTTCCTTCATTGGTATCCTGCGAGGCGACCGCCACGTGCCAGCTAGCCGCGGATGTACACTGTGCCTGTGCACAACAAGATGAAAGTCGGTTCAAGCATTGCTCGCTCTACGACTCCCGCCAGTCATAAGCTACCCCAAGCATGTGCACTTCCTTTCGCCTGTTTTTCTATCTGGCCATCCATGCCCGGCCACCACTATCCTTCTAACGTCTACATTCGGCAACGGCTTTTCGGCAAGGGCAAGCAAGATAAGCTTATTCGAACACGATTGGGATTAACCCTGGTTTCATCTGACTGAGCGCCAGTCGACAACCCCGAAACAGCTGTTATGAACAATTTACAATTAAAAAGAGCGCTAAAAGTTTCCCGCCCACCGCAAAATATGTGGCGTCAACCCAAGCGCGTTTACTGCAATTTTGCGAACAGTCATCGTGGATATCTCAGAAGGGGTTTTTACGCACCGCGCCTACTTCAATGATAGCCCGGGTAACCGTGTCCATATTTTAAAAGTTTCGCTCCCCGTATGCAATGTTTCCTATTACCGGGAGCGATGATTGGTCGGGTGGACGCCGTGTCCAATAAGAGAAACATTCAAGGTCTTTACGTGCTGGAGAAGATGCTGCTCGTATAAAATGTAGCCGCCAGATTGAACTTCAGGGCACCTTTGCTGCCCATTCTGCGGGTAAGCGTACTGTGTGGCGCACTACAAACACGTAGAAAGAGACGTGGTCACCTGTCGTGAGTGTCGAGCGTGGCAGGGTGCGCCGCTATGCGCCCAGATTCATTGCGCCCGTGCTGCTACAAAGTGGCTTTGCATGTCGCCAGAGAGAGAAAGCCCTGGCCAGTCATTCGCACTATGATTACGCGCGGACAGCCTACGACGACGTTGCAGCTGCCTAGAGATGTTCGACGCGCCTGCCTAGACTGAATCACAGTTTTTATGCTTCCCATGCACATGTTGCAACGGTGGTTCCGGCCAAGCTCCGCGAACATGCTCCCATAATCAGCTGTGTGTGCTCTCTCACATATGTTGTATGTGCGTTTTATGTAGAATTGCGTGTCTTCCCCCATTCTAACCCTGTATTTCCATTTGGAGTAAAATGCCAAGCTTGCTTGTGGAGCTGGCATTTCTGCAGAAAGTCCCCCTTCTCTCTCTCTTCTGCAACTTTTATTTCTCGTACTTATCCTCATCTCCTCTCCCCTTTTCTTATTCAACCAGCCACCCAACTCGCACCCGGAGTCTTCCGTTTGCACATAAGTAATAGTACTGGTCTTATTCATTGTTGGCGGCGTCAGCGTCAACTATTACGGCGTCTGTGACCTTGTAGGCGTCTTTGACAATGAGATGAGGCTAAGCGCACACGCGTAAAGAGAGCAGGAATTTCTTGCTTCCTCATCATAACTATCAATTAGGCCTCCTATTCCTTCAGAGTTTTGGTGCGAAAGAATTTGTTGACTATGGCTAGGTCGGAATCTGTCATCCATGGCAGAGTAAACATAGCCGACGTGCGGCATCACAAAATATCCTCCACTGCGCAAAGTCTGTTTGTTGCATTCATCTGGAAGGGTCTTTGCGGCGACGTTATCGCAAGTGCCTTTCATGCACGCGCACAGTACTGGTGGTAGCCATTTTTTAAAGCAAAGCTTTACTACTTTTCGTCCAGCGATTTTGTGGAGGATGCGCAACGGGACCTTTTGACGGGAGTCACCCACCCCCCCACCACCCCGGCGACACCACCCCTCGAAGCCGCATCGTGCGATTCGCCGGGCCCGCTGTTGGCGCCTGCGGGCGCCGACAGCGGTCGCCACCCCTGCTGCGGCCGAGGCAGCCGACCACCCCCGCAGGCCTCCCATACATGCGGCGCTGGGGTCGTCGTTGTTTTTTTTTTTTGTTTTTTTTTTGTGGCCCTTACTTACTTGGGGGATTGGCGTTTCGGGCAATGTGACTCGTCTCGCGCCCGGCGAAAAGGAACGGTGCGTTCGTTATGAATGAACGCCGCGTTCGCCCGGTCTCCTTCTGTGAGCGTTGCATGGAACCGAACCGCTTTGAGACGTGGTTGGCAATACAGCTAAATCAAGGGTTAACTAAGCGAAAGCAAGTCTCAACGAGACTAAGCCAAGTTTTGCTTTGCATACCCAAGGGTTAGTTGGGCTAAGCGGACTCTGGCCGTAATCCATTTTTTTGTGCACGCACGATCAGGCTAGGTGCGATAAGCGCAGTACAAGGGCCTGTGCACAGCTGGTGGCTGAAACGCTCAGTGCGGCGCCCACCATTGGGAGCAACGTGACACAAGCATGCTAATTCCACAACTCGCTTTAGGCGAGCAGCAGAATATGTCCCTGCTGAATGTCATCCTTGGTTGCCGATGAGAATGTAGGTGTGTGCTGAGTCATAGCAATCGAAACAATGAAGACGCAAAAGGTAAATAATGACCATATTGACAAGACACGTGCCCGTGCTTCGATTGGACACTCATGCTTTTAAAATCAGTACATAACTAGTGCACAGTTGTCTTCGTATTTTTTTGAGTACGCTTTTGCAACACAGGGTACAAATGTGACCCTCTAGGATGCAATACGTGTGTCAAAACGCTTCTCATCTACCGTTATGCGAACGTGAATAAAAGCAAGCGATACGTTTTTGGCTATGAGAGAGAGAAAGAGAATAAATTGTTTATTCATCGAGATATGAATTCATACCGAAATTGAACCTTCCTACTATATTTGCATGAAAATAACATTACGCGAGAATTAAATCTTTTGCGTTATATTCAAGGCTAAGCGGGAGTTAAATATTTCTTCTTAGCGTAGTCGGTAGTTAAAAACTGTGCTGACCCGTTTTTTGAGCGAAGCTTCATTTCCCAGGCAGGACGCGTGTAGCAAATATGTTACGATAATTGGACCTCCAAATACAGGCGATGTGTACGTCATGGCATCACAGGTGGTCTGCATATGAGGCGTTTTTTTCGAAACGAGCCAGATCCACCTAACGCGAATTTGGATAAACAAGCGGAAGTTTGTTACCGGACCCAAATGCAGCGCTGTCAAAGCCCATTATGTGATATAGTTGATATGTCAGTAGGCGAAGATATGGCCAAAAGTAATTAAAATGATGACGTAAATTTGAGCAATATTGGGGTAATAAGTATGGATTTGGCTAATATGAATTGAAACAGTACACGTTGATTCGGTATTCTTATGACAACTTTATTTCAATTAACCTTCAAGCAGGGTGCGATTGAGGTTTGGTGGCAGAAAGGCATTCAAATATGCAACAGGGGCCTCAGGAAACAGGGATATTGTGAGGCAAGTTAAAAAGACATAAAATATTTAAGTGCCTCAGCCTGTGCTACTAGGTCTACGGCTTAACCCAATATTAATATAAAGAATTGGCCGAAAGGCAAAAGAGTTTTTGACCACCGACGTGGAAAGAAATACAAAAGGGAAAAGCTACCCTACCAAGCGACACCACAGACAGGAGAGCGGGCCCGGGGAGACTCCCCTGATCTCCCCTAGGAAGGTAGCGGAAGGGGTTTGAGATGAAGGAAGAGGGAAGTTGGAATAAAGGAATGGGGTTATGGGAGGTTGGGTGGGAATGGGGGGCAGCGAGATTTTAGATCTGATCCTTCGAGGTCTGACTCCTATAAAAGGCCTGATTGCTCAGGATGGCATCAGACTGCCAATTGAATTTTGGCGGACCCCACAATAGGTTCCGTACTAGCTGGGCTCCGATCAGCGAAGCAGCAGGGAGAACCCTCATAGGAGTGGCGACACTATCCTCCAGCCCGTTTCGGTACTAAGCCGCTCGACGAACACCCGCCAGATCCCCCGCGTACTAAAGAAGACGTTCGGCAGACCTCGGGTACTAGTCCTCGCCTGTTCTCGGTTTCGGGAACCGGTAGGTCTTGTCCGACAGAATGGTATAAGCAACCTTTTAGACTGTCGATAACAGTAGAAATATGCATGGATGTCAGGTGAGTCCTCTTGGCACCATTAGCAGACAAGTTTCGAATTCTTACGTGGGGTAATTTTCTTGCGCACGCTCTGAAGGCACTCACGAAGTAAGCAAACATTTCATTGCTTTGCCATGAATTTCCATAGCGCTTCCTAAGAAAGAGTTCATATCTTCTTCACCTCACTGAAGTGAGGCTCAGTGGGAGGGGAGATTTGCAATTATTGTAAGACGGCAGCTTGTTTAGTTAAGTACTAAAATAATAAATATTGGGAGTAAAAAAAATAAATACAACCAGCATATTTTTCGTAGGAACGGGTGAGACGATAAAGAAATCCATTGTTTCATTCATTTCGGTTGTCAGTTTACTTTCGTTCACTTCATCTTCCATTCGCTTTGTCGTTTGGCATCTGGGGGAAGACCTTTCGTCGATCTCCTAATGGCCGTCAGAATTCATAATAAGCCAGCTCCGAGAAGAGGAAGAAAAGAAAACTTCCGAACACAGCCACGAACAGTCTGAACAGTCAAGCCAAGAGAAAAACTCCCATTGGAAAAAATATTTGGCTCATTTTGATCCGTGAAACAGCACAATCTGGTTCATTTTGCATACGACCTGCAATCTCCGTACACGTTTTCAGGGCGTTATCTCAACTATTTTTTGCCACCCTGTTTTTAGGGGAACGTTGCCTCGTTTTTCTTGTCATTGCAGTTGTATTCGATTTAGTTTCGGTTTCTGGAGCTGGTTCATTAAAAAAAAAACCTCACATGTTCATGGTCCTCCCAGTTAACAAAGGTACATATTCCTGCTCCAAAAAAAGAATAAGAAACAGTTATCCGTCACATATGGAGACTGGAAGAATTTCGCGCCTATATCGTAACGCCCAGCCAACCCTTTTCACGCAGGTATTGCCGTCCGACAAACCATGAAATACGTGCTCCATCGCCCGAAAGAAGGCTTGAAACGTATTCGCCGCCATCGTGCTACAGATATGCTCCTTCGGTTTTTACCAGTAACAGACAAAAATAAACACGAAACCTTATCTTGGAACTGCAAAGAAATGAATAGACAGGCGGCCATCGAGCCGCTGTCCGAACACCGTGACGCTCTGTGGCTCAGAAATCGAAGTCCGATAGCAAAGCTGTTGTCGAAGGGTGGCATAATTAGACTGCAGTCTCGCTTGCCAGGCTAATATTCCTACCTGATTTAACTAAATTTCTTGAGGCAGTAGAACAATCAACGAAAAATAAAACTCGGACATTCAGGGTTTATCTATTTGGTGAAACCGGAATCGCGCAGTCTTGCGAATAATAGAAAAGTGGCGCAGTGAAATGGAACAATCTCTGATTATTATAAACAGTGATGCTCCCACTTAGGAAATGCGAAATAGTAATAATTGCATAATGGCTACTAGGGCACTCCCTCAAAACCAATGAAATTATAAATGAAAACGGCAAATTGCATAACTCAGCAACTAAATGTTTGCACTGTACAGTTACGCTTGTTATAGGGGTATACGTGGGCATGCGACGGGAAGAAACTTGAGAGAGAGAGAAAGAGAGAGTGAGAATAAACCTATTTATTAAAAAAAAAATTGTGCAGTGGTGTCCTCATTTCAGGACCCCATTCGTGGTGCCAGCTGCGACGGCCCTTTCAACCAACCGAAGCTGATCTTCCGCACTGGAACTGTACAGCCTGCTCTCCCACGGCTCATAAGACGGACAAGGAATTCTGCCTAACCGGGAGTTTTAAAGACGATAGTCTTTCTTGGGCTACTTAAACCCACAAATTCTGGTCTGTCTGTCTGTCTGTCTGTCTGTCTGCTGTCTGTCTGTCTGTCTGTCTGCTGTCTGTTTTGTCTGTCTGTCTGTCTGTCTGTCTGTCTGCTGCTGTCTCGTCTGCTGCTGCTGTCTGTCTGTCTGTCTGTCTGTCTGTACTCGATTCGCCACCCGCAAAGTAAATGGATACTGCTCAATAGTCTCCTATACTCCCAGCCAAATGTAAGGCATTTAAGGTGATTAAGGTTCTTATTATACGATGAACCGGATTATCCAACGATACGGAGGATACACGACACGGAAGACCCAAAAGAGCCTGAATATCCACCGAGACGGAAGACACACCGAGACAGAGGATCCAATCGAGCCTCGATATCGAACGAAATAAGAGATTCGCCGAGACGGAAGATCCACTGTTGGATCTTTCGTCTCGTTGTGTCTTAGGCACTGAATCGGAGGAAAAACTTTTATAGGAGATTTACCCGTAAGAGCGTTCCTTTATCGCGTATGACGTCACACGCGTTCTGTTTGTTTTCAGGTGCCTGCGCTCATCCTTAGGAGCTAGTCTCTGGTGCTGGTGGGTCTTTTCGCTTTTTATTATAATTTTCCGCCATACTCTGTAATGGCCACACCCGTGTTTACGTGGTAAGGGCGCAGTTGCGATTGACAGAGTTCACGAATGCCGGCGCAATGCTGCCCATGCTGCGGTGCTATAGTGCCTAGAATATGCTGGCCCTCCAGCGGGGCTGCGATATGTGCAAGATTAGCGCCAGTAAGAGACTCCAATGGGCGACCCCTTGGTTGCGGTTTGCAGGATACCTGATGGTGTCTACGGCTGCTCCCATCCTTGGTGTTGCAAATTTTGCCATTCAGCTTACGACTACCTTCACAAAATTCGTACCGGCACTTCTATGTGACACAAACAGCGGCAATGCAAGGCGGTAAGTCTTGCATTGTCCCTGTTTGTGGTGTACCGGTCACGTCAGTTGCAGCGCTTGCAAAATCCCAATGTCTCCACTTTGCACTGCATTGCTTCATAAGAATGTCAAATGAGAAACAATCGTGTGTAATTTGCACTGTAGCTTGCGCGGAAATTTCGAACGCCCCTATTTTTCAGGGGCGAATGCAATTCGCGCTGTCGCATTTAGGGACAGCGCCAACTGTAATATTTTCATGGTAGGGCATTTCTTGTTGAACATATAAGAGGTTTGTTGCGTATTCTTCTTGCTCTTTTTTCCGGCTGTGTGTTTAACCCTATGAGCATCGAATCATTGCATGGGTCGGAACGCAATTTATTGGCCTTTAGAAGGGGAGGGGTTGGGGAAAAGAGGCCCGGACTCCGGCTCAGGTGAATCCGAGTGCCATGGACGCGGCCTCAGCTATGCCGTCCAGTAGCAGCTGGTCCTCGAGGGAGGGGTGGGTCAACTAACGCATTTAGCAAAGTAATTCCTATGACGGGGTATTGAAGAATGGAACAAGCTGCCAGGTACTTTGCTCGTGAACGCGGCAGTGTTTAATTTAAAGAATTGCAGTCACCTCACTTCATTCTTTAAACTTTAATACTAGGCATGACTTCTTCCATTTTCCCACCCTGATTTTTCTGTTTTTTCTATCACAAAATTATTTTTTCACGCATGTACTTCTATTGATTTGGAATTTGTATGAGCCGCTTTGCACTCTGACGGTCCCCCCCCCCCCCCTTTAATTATGTGTTACCCCATTAGGAATGCGGAATGCCTAAATAAGCGATAAGGACAACGATAACCGTAAGGACTCTATGACAGGTGCTAGAACACAATGTTGTACTACTGAATTTAGACTATATTGACAGCTAAAACAATTGTTAATTGCGCAAATACGTCGCCGGCGAGCGGACTTGGGAGCCCAAGAGGAGACTCGCGCTGAGTGCAAACGGATGATACCGCGTTGCACACGTGGCTCGGCGCCTTGCTCATATTGGGGCCTCCAAAAATACCACAGCGCGGAATGCATCAGATTGGACGAACGGGGAACATTAACGCACACCCAGTCCCAACATTGAGAAGAAAGTGCGAAGCTATAACGTTTACGGAGTCAGCGAGAACGTGACGGATCGGTGCTTACACACCTTTGGAGGATTTTCTACAGATCATCGATTTTTTTACGGCGTGCTTCACTTGTACACGCACATCAAAACTTCTGACCTTTTGGTAACATACAAGCCGGATGAAAATTCCTTGTTGTGTTATCATCTGGACTGCCCAATCTTGCACTACAATCTGGTTTAAAGATAAATTACACAAATTCCTCCAGATGTAGCCATTACCCAAAATACCCTATACGTAGCGGTGCAAGATAAAAGTTTTATCGTCCATTTCCATTAGGTCTTACTCTCCCAGAGTATAAAAAAGTATAAAAAATAGACGTTTTCTGGTCACACCCTAACGGCCACTCGCAGATACACGGAAAAGAATAAAAAAAAGCGGCCGTATGTCCTTTAGGTCATGAGGTTTCATACTATACTAGAGAGAAAGCTGGCGCTGCAATCGCCGGCCGCCGTGGGCGGCGCCGCTGCAGCTACGCCCCTACTCGCTTGTAACCACGTGGTTCTTTCTTTGTCCCGAAGTCAAAATCAACAAAAAAATGGGTAAAATTATTTTTCGTGTTCATCTTGCGCTAAGCTTGTAAACAATCACTGTCTTAATAACCTTTTTCAAGCTCCATTTTATAATAATGAAACGAATTTCAATAATCTTTTACAGTTACATTGTTGCTTTTTCCGCAGCCAGAGGCAACTTTTGAGCCTGTTCATGATCCATGCTAAGGACACTTGGAACGTGCCTTCCCCATTACATGACGTAACGCTCACTGAAGAGCGGCTCCCCTAGACATTGGCGCCAGATTTCCCTCGAGTATATAATAGTAGGAAACGCTATGCTTTGGGAGCCATGCTCAAAGCAGGTTCTCCTACGTTCTTCTATGTGCGGTCATTAGCGACTGAATAGCTTAGCCCCCCTACATTACCAGGTCATCAGCTATCGGCGGGAGTGAGTGCGGCTCCAGATTTTTAAAATCGCCTGCAGGTGGCCTCCGCAATAGATGGAACATGTCAGCAAAATTTCCTGGACGCTCTGTTTATTTTCGCATCGCCCTGTAAACAGAACGAGTGATCGAAGAGCACGACGGAATAAGTCTGCGCAAAAGGCGAGGACGAAGACAGACAGGACAAGACGACATATCTTTGTCCTTCAGTCCTCGTCCTTTTGCGCAGACTTTTTCCTTCGAGCGTCATGAACCAACTAACCAGCAACCAAGTGCTATTAGGATCTAAGAGCGCTGATCGGCCGAGTGGAGAAAGCACGCGGAGAAACCGCGCACAGAGAGCTGCCTTCGAGAGGGGAGGAAGTTGCTGTCGTAGAGCTGGAGACGTTGGCTTATAGAGAGAGAGAGAGAGAGAGAGAGAGAGAGAGAGAGAGAGAGAGAGAGAGAGAGAGAGAGAGAGAGAGAGAGAGAGAGAGAGAGAGAGAGAGAGAGAGAGAGAGAGAGAGAGAGAGAGAGAGGGCATTTATGGTGTTCTTGCAGGAGTGGTTCTTTCTCCACAGGAATCCATGAGCTTAGCATCGACTCCGCTCTGGGTGAGCAAAAGCTAGTCCGAGAGGCAGGGGCTGGACCACTGCTCTTGAGGGCTGTGGGTGCTGGGAACGAATTGAGGTGCTTGTTTTTTATACACTCTATGACAGTATGTTTGGGAGTACCTGGTTGTTGGCAGTACAGTTAAACCTAAATATAACGAAGTTGACGAAAAATCGCGATATTTCGTTACACGCAGGTTTTCGTTTCATGCAGATTTCGAGTTAAGAATGGTGTGAATGAAGCAGAAACGGAACTAAAATGCTAGACATCAGTGACGGTGAACTCACCCTTCAAGTATTTATTTTACAGTAAGAAAAACGGCGTGATAAGAAAAACGGCCGCGAGCTTAGTCACTACACGGCACTCCAAAGACGCAATGTCACTCACCCCCGTACTTACCGACGTAACTGAAGTATCACTTCTGCCGTTTGGCACTTTCCGTTGCCTTCACGCGTTTCTTAGGGCCAAAAGTATGCTGAAATGGCGCCTTTTTTGAACAATATGCTCTTTTCCGCACTCAAAATAGGTGAGGGGGTGCTAGCTGGTATACTTAAGCGGCTACGTTCTTTTTTCTCTCCGGCGAAGATGGCATTTAAAACTGCGAATGTGTGTTAAAAAAACAAAACTTTTCGTTTTCTGGCAGCAGAACTCACTAGACACCGACGACCCGACACCATATAGATAGCAGTGGAGACGCGCGACTGCACTCCGACTGGCAGGCCTACCCTAACCGACACCACACTCACGTGGAAACGCACGCTGTTTGCGGTGCAGACGAAATTCGCCAATAGTGCACTTCTCCAGCCGATTTTCCAGAAAAAGTGCAGAACACCATGGCTCATCAGCGTAGAGAATTCGTTACATCAAGGTTAACCGTCGCCACACCTTCGTTACATACAGGTTGCAAACACATGGGTTGCAATGGGGCTGGCAATGGCGAAGTGGAAAATTTCGTTAAATCCAGCAATTCGTTACATACAGGTTCGTTGCATACAAGTTTAACTGTATTTGCATTCGCTGGCTACTGGATGGGGGATATCCGGTGTAGCCTAATAGGATGCGGGAAGTAGTTTATTTTTAAAAGTATGCGTGTTGTTTCTTGGGACTTCGTTAGGTTTGCGTGAGGTAGTGGAAAAGTCGCCAATTAAGCTTCTAATGTTGTGTTACTTATTGGTAGGTTACAAGTGGCGTAAGCTTCTCCACGTCCTCCGTGGCCAGGTCGGCAAGTTCTCGTGCCTTTTGGTTGGAACATTTGTTGCCGTCCATGGAGGTATGTGCACGCAATCCTTACACAATTTTTACCTTTCTATTAGGGAATTAGGCTGAGAGCATGCGGTGCGTTGCTGGTGCCACCCAACCCGACATGAAGCTCCTGTACTCTGCCTGAGAGTCAGTTACGATCAGCATGGCTTTCGTCTTCGTGAGGGCCAGAGCCACAGCTAGGTCCCCCGCTTCCTTGGGCGATGCGGTTATTAGTGTGGCACTGACAAGCAGCTCTGTCTTTGTGCTGACTACCACTGTAATTGCCTTCTGCCATGGAAGGCGGCTGCATCCGCGTGGATTGTGTCCGCAAGGGTGCCGTATTTCCTGTTTAAGGCTTTGACCCCGGCTTCACGCTGACCGGAGTGGTGAACCGGGGGAATGATCTTTGGCAATGGGTGGGATTTGATACGGGGCCGTCACCACTCATGAAACTCCTTGGTCGGCTTGACGTCCGGGGAGCTCTATTTGATTCGGTTCAACAATTTTTGACCGGCTTGTGTCATTGCCAACCGTGCTTTCTGGCTGGAGAGGTGGCCCTATATGAAGTCGTCCACCATGCTGTGCAGACCCTTGCGGAAGAGCCTGTCGGCTGGCGTGCTCATGGGGATGCCCAGGACTTGCTTCGTGTCTCTACGGATAAGGGTGCTGAGTTTGTCTGTATCTGTCTTGGTTAGTGTCATGTAGGGCACTGCGTATGTCAGCCTCGAGTGAACAAAGGCCTGGATAAGACGTATGGTACCGCTTTATTTCATGCCCCGGTCTCTATTCGTGACTCTGCGAATCACATGTACAACATGTTAGGTCGTTCTGGCTTAGACGACATGTCGAAGCGCGGCTGGCCAGCTGTCTCTGCCTCGATGGGTCATGTGACACCCCCCGCTGCTTGTACGCGTTGTAGAGTCGAGTGTGCAGGCAGTGCGGCGCCGTGAAAGAGCAAGGAATGGGTCCGTGTCGGTCGATTCTCACTGTGTCCCGTCTTAGCGCAGTTCCACATTGACTTATACCAACCCGCCCAGCTAGAAACCCTCCTTAAGGAAAAGGAATGACGACGATAAAAATTCGGCACTGGTGGACAAATAAAGGAGTTAAAGTGGCAATTATGCTGCTGAAACTCGCAAATGTGGCTACTGGGACGGTTGGAGCGCTAAGCGCGGATGCAGGGTGTTCTATGGTTCCGGTGTGTAGCTGCCTGGTAGCATGTCTAATAACTCTGCTTACGAGAAACGCCCCGTTACAGACTCATAAAGCCGGACCAAGGTGTGCGCACCGGTGAAGCCTGAAGTTCGAGTGGGAGAACGACGAGATCCGCACGTATTCTTCAAGATCCACCAATTAATTTTCGAATAATTTGTATTTTTGTTCCCCGTTTGACTTCACTCAGTATGAGGAGATACCGCCACGTTTCGCTTTGTACTCCCTCCCTTTTTTTCGTATCTCACCCCCAGGTTGAGCCTGCGAGGGATTTCTCATTCTCGTATGCAAACTATTACTGAACCCATTTCTTAGGGCGTGGTGAGAAGGGCAATAAACGGCAATTAAGAAGGGTGCGTGATGGGGGGGTTCGATATGTGGATGCCACTTCTCACGTTTAATTTAATCTGTACCCCCGGGTGGTAACAATCGGCAGCATTGCGTAGCATTCTTTGCCCAGTAACCCCCCGCCAGGACCATGTAACATCCTGAATTTCCATAATAACGCAGATTTCGCGAAAGTTCCAAACGTAATCGTTATAATAACGTAATTGGAGAAAATTGGGTTAATGAAATTTTGAAAAAAAAAAACAAAGAAATGAAAAATAATGAAATTCTGGAAAATTATCAAGCATATAACGACCTGCATTTTCACAATAATTCAGATTTCGCGGGTGTTCCACCTACTTGTAATCGTTATACTAGCGTAAACGGCGATCATTGGTCGACCGAAATTTTGAAAAACTGGAATAGAAGAAAGAAGAAAAATACAAAAAAAATTACTGACAATGGCGGACCGTGTAACGGCCTGCATTTCCACAACAATGCAGATTTAGCGAAACTTGCACCTGTAATCGTCATAATTGCGCAAATGAAGATAATTGTTCTAAAAAAATTTTCAAAAACTAAAATTAAGGAAAATATAAAAGAATTACGCGAAATTGCGAACCGCATAACGCCCTGCATTTCCACACTAGTGCACATTTCGCGGACGTTCCACCTACTAGTAATCGTTATAATAGCGTAAATGGAGATAATTGCTCCAACGAATTTTCGGAAAACTAAAAACATACGAAAAATATAAAACAAATACGGAAAATTGCGAACAGTGTAACGCCCAGCACTTCCACAATAATGCAGATAGCGTAAATGGAGATAATTGCTCCAACGAATTTTGAAAAACAAAAAACAAACAAACAGAAATATAAAAAAAACCAACGGAAAATAGTGAACCGTGTAGCGCCCTGCATTTCCGCAATAATGCAGATTTCGCGCGAGTAACAGCTGTAATAGTTATAATAGCGTAAATGGAGATGATTGGTTGGACGGCATTGCGGAAAACACGAAAAAGTGGCTATAAAAACTCCCACTCAAGACAAGCGGCAAAAATTCCCCCGCATTTCCCCGAAGGGAAGAATGTGAAAGTGCGAATGCAGGAGTTGAATTTGCGTGGTTGGGTAATGTTCGCGAAAGAGAGATCACACACACACACACAACTACAAAGAAAGAAAGATGCATTTATTCACAGACACCTATTTGTGTTGTCGTTGTACTTGATTGCTAGAGCGGATCTCAGCTTTGAAATTTCGTGTCAGTACTCCTTTAAGCGGGTGCATTAGCCCTTCTCACGCCGATTCCTGGCCAACCCCCCACGTGGGTATGTGCCATGTCAGCGGCCAGGCAGCGCGCGCCCATCTCCCCCCGTTGCCAAGGAAGACGAGGAGATTCCTGGCCAATCTCCCACGTGGGTATGTGCCATCTCCCCCCGTTGCCAAGGAAGACGAGGAGCGCGCGCACCCGCAGCTGTTGCTATGTGGACGGACGGCGGTCAACAGAATTCAGGGTCGCTTATAAAGTGCATTCGCACTTAAAAGAATGCTACTCATTAGTAGACAATTCTCTGAATTTCTGCAGATTTTTTCTGTTAATCTCTGCAAAGCTTTGTGGCGTGTCCACTGGAGCTTAACATCTGAGTATCTTTGCCGGGGCAGTTTGTGTAGCAAACTGTGATTATGAGCTAGTTGATCCGTAATTGTTTAATGTCAACAGTGCGAGCACGAGACCTAGAAAAGAAAGACACGACATGAGCGCCTCGTAGCGCCTTAATTAGCGCGAGCGCATTCATTCACATGTATGCGCCAACTCGCCCAGCTTTATACCCTTTATCCCCATAATTCACAAGATGCAGCGTCGCCGTAAAAAATGAGTACTTAATAAGCAGTTTTCTTGCAAGCGACGCTGTCTTTGGCCTGAATCCGGGATTGTATGGCGTCCGCGTGACGAAACGCTTAGCTAAAATGTGAGAGTGAAAGAGACAAGTGAGAGTGAAAAAGCCCACAAAAAACGCAAACGCATATCGCCGCTAGCATCATGGCGGAAACTCTTCCCGAAAAAGTAAGAGTAAAAGTGCGCACATCCAAAGCAAATATATCGCAAAAGGAAACGCATATTTCCGCTCGCGCCAGATTGTTGACAACGATGTCCACATACGGTGCATAACGCCGCTTGCGAAATGAAGTACAGTAGTTCGGTACGTTGTCGCCTATACGTGGTACTGTGCGGGGGCTGTGGGTGTAGAAAAAGGTGCGCAATTTGATCAGCTGGCCGTGCCCCAGTGCTACCGCTAAGATATATTGCACTTCGTCCACGGCAGTTCGTAGTCTGGCCATTTGGGCGTAAAAAAAACTATTTGCTTGACCGCTTGCTTCCGAAGAATAATTCGGCATGGTGCGTCCGCGGAGTAATATTATTTGAATGAACCCGTGACGCGTGCAAGCGCGTAGGTGAATATGGCAGCAACGCAAGAGCTTCGATTAAGCATGTCCGTACCATTAAAAACCGGCCAGTAATTGATATACTGGGTCCGCTTCCCCCATCAAAATCGGGTACCGTGACATCTTTACCGTGATGTCCCCTGCCACAAAACTCCCCGAGACAGTGCCTTGAGAGAGAGAGAGAGAGAGAGAGAGAGAGAGAGAGAGAGAGAGAGAGAAGAGAGAGAGAGAGAGAGAGAGAGAGAGAGAGAGAGAGAGAGAGAGAGAGAGAGAGAGAGAACAACTTTATTTAGCCACACAAAATTGCGGCGACTACGTGCCGGATGGAGTGGTTCCCTCTTCACGGGACCCATATGCTTCCGCGGCTGCCTGGCCCCTGGAGATCAGGACGAGCTGGTCTTCCAAGGCGGAGCTGGTTAACAAGGTCTCCCATCACTCGTTAAGGGGTGTGGGAAGGGTGATGGAGGGTTGGGTAAGGGGTGGGGGGATTGCCTCGGTGAAATCGCACTCTCCGATGACGTGCCGGAGCGTGCCCAATTGCCCGCAGAATCTTCACTCTTTCTCGTATATCTCGGGGTACATTCTGCTTTGGAGATAGGGGTGCGGGAAGGATCCTGCTTGTATTTGGCGATAGATCGTTTGCTGTGCTCTGCTGAGCGACTTGTGCGGGTCAGGGTACCGCCGTCGGCCTTCCCTGTAGTGGCTGGTGATGTCCTTGTAACTCGTTATGGGCTGCGGCTCGTGCTCGTCTGCCCGGTGTTCAAGTTCTCGGGCAAACTGGTGGGCGAGTTCGTTGCCCTCCAGCCCTGAGTGAGCCGGTGTCCATATAAGTTCGACTTTCTGCTCGGGTATGCGGCGTATTCCTCCCTCTAGTATTCTGAGTGCCGTCAGAGACACCTGCCCTTTTCTATAGCTGGCATACGCTTTTTGCGAGTCCGTGATTATTTTGCTCGCGTTAGGCAACGTGAGCGCCAAGGCTATTGCCGCCTCTTCCGCTTCTTCCGGGAACGCCGTTTTGACAGATGCGCACGTCACCAGCGCGTCTTTCGTCGTGACCGATATCGCGGCTCGTGTCGAAAACTTGGGTAGAGAGGCGTCCGTGTAGAGGGTGATCCCCGTTCCATCTTCTTGTTCTTCTGCTTGTCTCAGCTTTTCGACGAGGGCCTTGACCCTGGCCTTTCTGCGCCCGTCGTTGCGACCCGGTCTCATGTTTTTGGGCAGGAGTTTGCTCTCGATTTTCTGAGACCAAAGTTTGGGTAAAGGTCCCATTTCCTTGTGGTCGGCCTCTTGCCAGCCCAGCTTGGCCAGTACCATTCGGCCCGCCAAGGTTTGGCTGAGCCGCACTCTCTGGGTAGACAGATGAGCTTCAACCAACTCTTCCACCGTGTTGTGTTGGCCATGCCTAACAGCTTCTCGGTGGACGAGTCGCGGGATATCTAGCGCCACCTTTGTTGCTTTGCGGAGGATCGCGTTCAGTTGATCTTGGTCTTTCTTGAGCAGCTGTAGGTACGGCGCCGCGTATACGATGCGCGACGTCACAAAGGCCTGGACCAGCGTGAGCGCGTCGTCTTCCTTCAGTCCTTTTCGCCTGTTTGTGACCCTTCGTATCATGTTCGTGACCTGTTCCGTGGTGGTCTTTATCTTGCTTAGCGCCGCTGCCGCCTTGCCGTTGTTCTGGAAGATCACTCCCAAGATTCGGGCTTGCGTGGTCGGCGTTATATTCGTCCCGTCTATGGTAATACGCACCTTCTCTTGCTCTTGTTTCTTTCTTCGGGGCTTTATGATTAGGAACTCTGATTTTTGTGCCGAGCAGTCGAGGCCGCCTGTCTTTGCATAGTCGTGTACGGTGTCGGCCGCTCTTTGAAGGGCCTCTTCCATGCAACTCTCCGACCCCGCTCTAGACGTCCACACGGTGATGTCGTCCACGTAGAGAACGTGGTCAATTCCCTCTATGTCTTGGAGCAGGGCTAGGAGCGGGAGTAGCGCCATGTTGAAGAGTAGGGGCGATTGGACCGACCCTTGCGGTGTGCCCCTGCCTCCCCAGCGCTATCGGGCCCGACGTCTCGTCCCCGATCTTAATCTTGGCCGTTCTATTACTGAGAAAGTCCCGGACGTACTTGAACGTTCGCTCTCCGCACCCTGTGTCTCGCAGGTTACGGAGTATGCTGTCGTGGGTTACGTGGTCAAAAGCTCCCTTGAGGTCGAGCGCCAGGATCGCCCTCGGGGTGTGGTTCTTGGCTTTTTTGATCACCAGTTCGTGTAGCTGCACGAGGACGTCTTGCGTGCTAAGGTGCCCTCGGAAACCGTACATGGTTGGTGGCATCTGGTGAGTGGTGTCTAGGTGTATCTGCGGCAGTTATGGTCGGTCGAATTTCCGAACAGCTGTCACAGAAATTCCGAAATTCTGTCATTTTTCGCGCGAGTGGGTTTTTGCTGAAATTCAGTCTGATCAGGGCGCTGTTTTCCTGAGCGCTCTTCGTACAACCTCCTTTGTAAAGTGTGGGGCTAGACTGATACACATAGTCGAACTGACAGAGAAATTTCACTGGGTGATGAAGCACGTTGTGACAGCACTGCTTTGAGAGGAAGCTGAGGGACTGCGGTAACAATGTATGTGCGCTGGAATGTGCCTCACGAAGCGGCTGGTTTCGCACCGGTTGAGCTTGTTTAGGACCATTCACTGAGTTCACCCCTTCGATACCACGGTATAGTTGTGAAGGTCACGGTGAACACCCCACCGTTGTAGAGCATGTGGTTGCTTTGTTGGAGTGTTTGCACGAGGCACAGTAATTGGTTGGCTGCACGACTGGTGGAGGGAAAAGCTGATAGGGCAAAGCTGACTGAACGGCCAAAGCCCGCAGTTTTACGGTCATAGGGAAGGTAATTAATGGTACTTCAACCACCGTCAAGAAACAAGTTGCAGGTACAATTGGAGGTTTCTGTCGACGTAATTGAGAAGCTGACAGATATCAGCTACTGTTTAAGTGCGCAGCGGAGGCCCAAGAAAAAGCAATTTAATGAAGTATATTTGAACCATTAAAACACGCGAAGTAGTGTTGAAATTGTCGTTAGACTGTCTCGAGGATTTACTCTTATCTAGACCATTCGTTATCTAGAACTGCAACAAACACCGACAGCAGAAAAGTATGATTGGCGGCCTTCTCGTAGTCCAAAATTAGTCAAACTAGTGTATATTCTCAGACAAACTAGATAGCACATCGCTAGATCTCCACGATCTAGGTTTACTTCTTCTCACCCTATTCGGTCGAAGGCGCATCGCGTGCTCCAACAAAAGCGTAATATCACTTAGGCCGAAATCAACAAAACAGTTGACGTTGGGTGCCGTTGGGGCAGGTGAGATCGATTTCACTTCGCCTCTCATTTTGGTGGCGACCCTGGTAAAGATCGGCGTCCTTGCGTAGATTATGTAAGTATGAACATACGTACGAGGAACCAGACGTACCAAAGGTTTAAGAGCACTAAGTGTCTCTACTATAGACTCCGGTAGACTAAGGGCCCTTAACCGATCAGGCCACTAGGAATGCGGCCTTAAAGCATTGAGTTCTTGTTCGGAAAACGCGCGTCGTTCTCTTTTCAGTCTTACGGATAACGTGTAAGAAGGCCAGGAAGGATTTGCGTTGCCGTATCAGGATCACATTGCGATATTCTCTTGGTATATATAATGGTCAGCACAGAACAACTACGCTAAGTGCTAATCGATTGCGTGAATTTGGCCTCCTGGTCAAACCCAAAAAGGTCAGTAAGAACGAAAGGAAGTAACTTACCTACGCCGGGTAATAGGTGGGGTACATCTTGGACTTTCCGAAGGAAATTAAGTGCGATCCGATGCTCCCCACAACCACGAAACTAAAACCGATATCAGAATATTTTTTGTAGTGGCACTCAACTCGTTTCAGTAGAGTGAGCTCTAGTTGCTTCAGCGGGACAAAAGTGGGAGACGGACTTTAAGGTGCGAAAAAGCACGCTGATGGATCGACATGTGCTGATCATGTTCCACTGCTAAAGGCCTTTTATAGTTCAGTGCGATGCAAGAGAGTGGCACGTAGTGGTGGAGTTACGCTGGGAGGACGCTGACAGGGATCACATATCCAGTGTTGCATGAAGCCGCAAGCTAGCGAGAGGAGGCGTACAGCGCGTGCGGATGGTTAGCGCGACGACGCAGAGAAGAACGTCGGCGTGAGAACGAGAAGAGGGAGAGAGCCACAGCCGCTCGCGAAATGCTGAGAAAGGCACGTACCCAGATAAACATGCTGTACCACGCCACAGTCGGTTTGCGCTGTGCCAAAGCTAGCCTCCTGCGTTGCTCGAAACTTACGAATGAAATGGATCACTGCCCCTTGATTCGGTTGCAGGCAATGTTGCCAGAGAACAGCCCTCTCCTGTTCTGGAGTCGTGCTCTGCAACGACGCTCCTTTCATCGTCCGGTACGAGAAGGGAAGACTAAGCGGCGATACCGACAGGCTGCCATTGAGATTGATGTGTGTGATGGCCTTCAGACGTTCACTTTCCCTTTTTGGCTTCCTGGTCCACGTTTGCTCGTTGTCAATATACAAACCCCGCAGAAGTTATTTTCGTTAGGGCTAGAGCTTTAAAAAACTCGCCGACAGAAAACACCGACTCAAGTTATTCTTCCAATTGCTGCAAGCTCAATGAAGAAAATATAAGAACATTTATGTACCAGCGCCTTAAAAACGAAGTTCCCGGGCTAACAACCATGGTTCGGCTGTTCAACCTTACAATGTTCGAACTGGTGTCTTCTGTTATTCATTTTTCCTATTTTTTTTTGTAATTGTAGGACACACTTCCCAACGCTGTTGTTAAGAGAGGACGTTAGGGAACTTCAACGTGCTATTCAAATTCATTTCCATGTACTCTCAGCCTATATCTTTGGTAGTATTTGCCATGAGTGATCGTATTACGTATGTATTGGTTGCACTATTATGAGTCCTTGCACTGTACGTGTACGTGAAATTTGCTTATCGTTGGATTTTGACTTTATCATGAAGGATCCACAAAGAAGGGTCAACGGTACGAACAAACAAACAAACAAACAAACAAACACACAAGCAAACAAACGAACAAACGAACAAACAAATAAACAAACAAACGTTGTATTGTTGTATGTGTTTGTTTACCTTAAAGAGCTGTTTATTTTGTCTTCCGGGTTTGATTTAGGGAAGCTTAGTTCACGCGCGGGAACGTTTAAAAATAAGGATGCATAAGACTACAGTAACTGCGAGGAAAATGTAGCAGATCTTGCTTCTTTTGCGGTTATATTTTTGTTTTGTTTCCGGGGGATAATGGGTGAATTAAGGACGGAAAGTTGGGCTAGTTGGTTAGATGATACTGGGTACATTTTACTAGCGCAAAAGACGGACTACAAGAGTAATAAAGTCACACAGCGAACGCTAGTCCTGTGATTTTCCAGCGTTCGTCCTGTAATTTTTTTACTCTTGTGGTCCGTCTTTTGCTCTAGTAAAATGTACCCAATAATGGGTGAAGCTTTGGAAATGGGTTGCCTGCCTAAGCCCCTGCTTGTTGGCTTGCTACATCCGGAACACCTCATGCCCTGTCTTCTTGCAATTGCGGCTTGCGGTTCGAGCTGATTACCGACCAACAGCTGTTGCAAGAATACTTCATGACGTTGGCTGCAGGCCACCAATGTCATGGCGGCGAGGTGTGATAGCGGTGCGGCCATGCCAGCCATCGTTCCGCTGGGCCGTACACCAAGGGCATGTGCCGCCACGGCTTCCCATATTTCAGCGCTGACGGTTGAAGGCGCCCCCAGCATCTGCTTCCGCATACACCCCTCTACTTGTGACGACGACGCTACGGTTGACCGCTGCTGGCAGCCAAAACCGGAAAAATGGTTTTGACTGATCATTGGAGGGCTCTCTCGTTGCACGCGCTACTGAGCAGCTTCGACCGCGTCAATCAGACACGCTATGTGTGTCCATGTAGGCTTTCGTCACTGTGGTGTCCCACGAACTTGTTCGCGTGTGCTGCTGGGCAGCTGTAACTGCGTCCGCAGGCTAGGGAAAACCCAGGGAACCTAGTGACTACCAATCTTAACTCTGTCAAACACTTTTTTCTGCTAACCTGATCTGTACAACTCATCTTCACTTCTTCATTTAAGTGAAGGTCTATTTCCTTCGAGTCTCGTCTCCTCCAAAGTCCCGTTCCTTTCAAACCCAACGGCTACGTACTGCTACAGGGCTGCTAACGGCTAGCAAAGCGCGGAAGATTAACGAGGCTACCCCCTACTTCCCCCTCTCGAAACTTTCAGTAAGCTTCAGCAAAAACAGGCAACGAGTCAACGAAGGCGCATCCGCCGTAGTTTTTCCGCATTTCGTTCCTTCTCGTACCCTCTCAGAAGGGCCACTCGCACAGTAGGTGACCACCACACGCCATACCTACGTGCTGCCACAAGTGCGAACGCTCAAGAAAATTACCGGCGATCTCGTGAGGAGCAGGCAGCATTGCATAAGGTCAAGTACAAAGCGAATGCCACCACACGCAGGGAAGTCGGCAACCAGGCCGACAGCAGTCATTTTCTGCAGCTGCTTCCAAGCTGGCATAAACACTTGCGGAAGAATTACGCAACACAATTCCCCAAGGGGAAGTGATCCTGCCCGCCTAGTAATCGTAGCTGCTGGCCTAACACAATTGTTTTGCGCTAGAAAATTCTGAAATGGATGGCTTAAAAGAATGCCTTTCTCCTAGCTGGAGCAAAGCAATTAGCTCTATTTGTACACCACTTTACCACGGCGTAAATTGTTTCAATACTTAAACCGACCTGTTAAGCAATGTCTCACAAAGCGTTCGGAATTATAAAATAGACTGGGGTAATTGGCGGTAGGTGTTGGGTGTTGCTTCTGAAGAGACAAGACAAATAAGGTAGTTATGTAGAAAACCGAACTGCAATGGTATGGGTATTTTTACTTCTGTTTCTATCTGACATTCTTGGATTATGAATATAGCGGCTGCGATTTAGCTTTTCATTACTCTCTGCACGGAAATCGTGCGGTTTCCAGAACTGCTTCACACATTCGTTTGTTCCTGGCGTTATGTAAATATGTGGGCTCTTGCACATTCACATGACTGCCGAACCAAGGAAGACGTGCATTTCTCACGCTTAGAGAGGGCCATTTCGAAATGAAGGCTATCGTTTTAGGAGATTGCGGCCGCATCGTCCGCGTGCCTTTCTCCCTTTGCTAACTTAAAATTCCCTATTGGCCCAACGAGTTGCGGTTTTAGCCCGTACGGTTTATCCCGACACGTTTTTATTGGTTTACTTCGGCTTACTTACTTCCAGCTTCGTACTGGCAGAATTTTGCCCTTAGAACAGCTTCAGGATGTTTCTCATCTCTCGTGTCCCATGCGAAGTGCAATGAATCTGGTGTTGTGACAGCCATTGGTTCGCACGAGTTCTCTGCTAACTTTCCCAAAGGCTGCTTTGCTTGCTATGGCTGTTGTTTTAATGCTAAGCACGAGTCGCAGGTGGGAGTCTCAAAAGATGACTATATGTTTTACTAGACCGTTCACCTTTAATTTGTGTTCGTGGCTGGACTGTCTAAACCTGGCTTTAAGCCACGTAAAATCAACGCTTACTTCGAAGAACTTCGAAAGAACATTAATCACGGACGCGTAAGGCAAGGTGTGGAATTCTGAGTTCCCGTAAATGTCTACTGCCCCACGAAGCGGACACCGACAGTGACGTATACGCATGCGAAGCCACGCATGCACATACTACCGAATGGGTAAAAACTAGGAATGGGCACATACTGATTTTGAGGTTCAGAAGTGAATTCGAAGCGTATAGTGATTTGGTAGAATAATTTAGAATTGAATAGTTCGAAAGTTAGCATCACAAATTACAAAAAACTGCAAATTGTGACCCCAGTAAGAATTAGAACTCACGTAGGCACAGCCGTTGTGAAACTCAGTTGAGTATTTTTTCAGAAATTACAGGCACAGCTTTCCTGTGCTGTATTCACAAGCTTTCGTGAGGAGATAGTTGCTCCCCATCGTCCAGGATAAAAAGCTCCCGCCGGCTGCTGACAACATTTCCAGCTGTCGAGACCAGCTCTCTCACTGTTCCCTGCGTGGCAAAAATGTAAAGGTACTTTCGGGCTACCTTGGCCAGCTCTGTGTAGAGCCGGCTGCCATGGTTCTTCCATAGGGTTTTCAGACCGTGGGAGCAGAGGAGCGCCTAAGTAGTTTGTCACCTGTCGAAGAACACAGTGTGTGCACTCTGGTGCCCTACGTTAGAACTTATGGGAGAAAAAAAAAAAAAAACGCCCCACAGAGTGTCAGCCTGAGTCTTCTCTACGTCTGGGCAACCGGATGTCTGGGCACAATCTACTGTGTGCTGTCACCAGGCTCGTTCACTGATTGTCTTGTCATCTTCAACTGCATCTCCAAGTGTGGCTTTTTCAAGCTTCTTTTGGCTCTCTTCAATGTAGCAAACAACTTTGTATCGACGGTCAACTGGCATGGCCTTTGCTAGAACAGGTTCCATTTTTATGTCAGGAAACCATGTTGCCAGGCTGCGCAGAAGGCTCATAGCAAACGATGCTGCCTCATCACCTCCAGAGATGTGCTTACGCAGAACCACTTCTGTACAATGAATGAGAGGTAACTCTTGGCAAAGTTTTGTGTAGTCGTCTTCGCACAGCTCAGTCGTTTCTTGGTCCTGGGGCAGCAATATTTTCACAGCTGCAGCCATTAATTTCCACTCTTTTGCACTCAGGTTGTCGAGATCATACTTGCAAAGTTCGAGTGATATTGGGGCACGGAGTTCACCAAACCTCACCATCATTGCATGCTCGCTGTTCCAAAGGTGGGGACATCTTGGACCACCTCGTGCTGGACCATGTGCATGTCCTTCTGGGCGTCCATAAAGCGTGTACATGAACGTGGGCTTCCTTTGTAGCGAGCTACAATTGATTGCGGCTTCGCGCACAGCTGGGAAAATTTTCCGCTTCCTTTTTGGCGTTCTTTATGCAGAGCTGCAGGGTGTGGGCCAAGCAGGAAGTCCTGACCAGTTGGAATTGGCAACCGCTGAAAATAAGTTCCTGCCTTTGCCCGTAACAACAAAAATCTCGATATTGTCGGGCCGTCCCCAATCTTCGGTAAAGCCTCGAAAAAACTGAGCTATGTTCTCTTCAGTGTGTTGCTGGGGCGTCGGTTTGCAGGCGAGGGCGTATGCATGCTGCCTGAAGTCGCCGTCCACCGTGTGGACCGTAACGCAAACGTAGCTGTCGCATGCCCTCGATGTCCACTTATTTGTGGCTAGAGGGACACACTCGGCACCCCCATAGTCAAATACGTCCCGAACACGCTCGTTCAGTTCATTGCTTTTTGGTCGCGTAGAAATTCGGAATGTCCGTCCGCGTAAACGTCTTCCGCAAAGGAACGACGTACTCTGAAATCCCACTGCGCATAATGTCAATGGAGCTGAATTCCTCGACCACGCTGTATGGTTGCAGGCCGCGGGCGATGAATGCTCCAGTCTTCCTGCTCGTCTCCTGTGCTTGTGTCGATGACAGCTGAAGTTGCGGCTTAAATATACTGGCCACGGTCGGCTGCGTTGACAGCCCCTTCGGTTCACATTTTGTTGGGCAAGCTGTAACGCTTATGCAATTCCGCGTATGCTTTGTACTTGCCCGGATGTCGTTTCAAATGCGCGACGAGGGTGGTCGTCGTCCCAGTAGGGGTCTTCAAAACAAGTCCGCAGGTCTCGCACTGAGCTTCGCGTCCAGCAGGCACTTTAGAAAAAAAGTTTCATATGTGGCTAGTGAACGCACGCTGCCCAGACACAAGCACGATAGACGCCATTTTTTGCGACGGCGACTTACAATAAGGAGATAAGCCACCACAGCCACCACATGAATTAAGGCGACTGAAGACTGAAGCTACTGAAGCCTATCCAAGTGCACGGCATTGTCACGGGTGAAAAAGCAGTTGATATCTACACCAATGAGCTGCAGCTCACGCAGTGAGGTGCCGTACTTTTTAGAATCTAATTTACTAAATTGTAAGGAAAATACTGAAAAGAATGTAAATACAAAAGTGATGGATCGACTTAGATTAGAGGTTTGTAATCAAACGCAATAAGTAGCCGCCAAAATAGAAAAGCGACACGCAGTTGGCTTCAGTTTTTGGCGCCATGTTGAAGCTCTGCAAAATAAAGGAGTATTGTAGCCATTGGTACCCGCCGCCGTAGCCAACCAAAGCGCAAGTTACAGGCCGAGATTTCGAATAGTGTTTCGCTAGTCCCGTATCGAATCGACAGTAAAATTGCGCCGGCTTGGCGTCGCTATGTCGGTAGCGGTGTCGTTTAATTGTTACCCTTGAACGGAAATTTGTGCTATGGCGGCCGAGAGCTCGTCAAACATGGTCGTCGAAACTCTAGGAAAGGCAACAACTTAGCACCGAGGATAGAAATGTCTGCATTGGCGGAGTCTTGCGATATGCCTGGGATGACATCTCAAAAGGCTGGAACGAAAAGCTTGGCTTTTGGCTGCCCATTCGGGAGCGCCGAATAATTCGCAAAAATCGAATACCTGCACTCGGATCGCAGCGAATAACGAATAGAGAGAAATTTGATTGAATATTCGACAACACCGATTATTCGCCCATCCCCAGTAAAAACGAACGCTTTAAAGCAGACGCAAATTACGAATTCAAATACTGGATTCGATTCCAGAATGCTTCGTAACGTTCTTGAAATTTTCATTCCGTCATACCGCTATAAAGCCCTAATATCTAAAGAAAAAGAAAGCTGTTGAAATATCCGTAAAATGCAACCTCCTTAATATGTATGGTACCTGCCGATAAAGCATATGATCCATTATTTACACTAAGTCGTACTAATAGGACTCACATGTGATTGTGCCCATCCACGCTTCGTCAAGCTATCTTTCCAGTCCATGCTTCTTCAGCCCGACACATAAGAAAGCAGCTAATGCACCTTGCGAATCTATTCTTCTGTGCCTTATTTCTTTGGCGCTTACAATCTCTGTAGAGCTGCGTGAACTTAGTAAGGTCGAATACATTGGGAGGTCACTGAAAGCTTGTAGGAGCGACTTCGCCCCTCACCTGAAGGGGACACACGCTAAGTAATATTTGATCCACTGGCATCCGAACTGCTCTTTCTGATACGTTTCAAATGCATTTCGAAATGCTGTAAAATTTATGTGGCTTATTCTGGCATCGGCTTGCTTTTGTAACTGTTGTATTATTACCCATTTCTTTCTTGTTTTGTGTGCGCGTTGGAGTCATTGTACAGTTAATTAAAACAAAGCGGGAAGTCAAGATGTGGAGGCAGTTTTTTTTAATAGATAGCATTGTTTGCCGTGTACCCCCAGAGCCATGACTGTGTAACCCGCTGTATTTCCCAGAAAATGATGATTTGGTAGAAGTAGCAGCTGTAACCGTTATCGCAGCGTAAATGGAGATAATTTGTCCAACAGAATTTTGGAAAGCCAAAAAATACGAAAAATAGGAAAAAGGAAGTTTTTGCAAAAATTACCCGACAAAATAAAAAATATTCATCTTATGCATCTCTCCCAAACCAAGAAAAACAAAACAAAAAAAGACCGCGAAAAATCGTTCAAAATAGGAATAACAAAATATTGAAAATGTGAAACCGTGCAACGCCCTACATTTCTAATAAAATGCAGATTCGGGAAAGTAACACCTGTAATCGTTATCACAGCGTAAATGGAGATAATTGGTCGAACAAAAGTTTGAAAAACCAAAAAATAAGAAAAATAAAAAAATAACATTTTCACGAAATGATCGTAGAAGATCAAAGATATGCATCGTGTGCACCTACCCCCCAAAACCGAAGAATAAACGAAAAAAGTGCGCATAAGAACGTTGAAAATACGAGTTCAAATATCGAAAATAAAGAACCGTGCAACGCCCTGCACTTCCACAAAAATTCAGATTTGGCGAAAGTAACACCAGCAATCGTTATAATAACGAAAATGGAGATAATTAGCCGTACAGAATTTTAAGAAACCTGAAAATACTAAAAAATAGAAAAAAAAATATTTTAACGAAAGCGATAAGACAAAATAATATGCATCTTATACATCTCCCCCTAAAACCCAAGAATAAACAAAAAAAGTCCGCGAGAGAACGTTACAAATATGTATAAGAATAGAGTTAAGGGGCCAACTCAGCGGTACGCCTTCCTTCTTCGGAAAAAATACATAATTAGCCCAGTAAAGGCCCTTCATCGCTCGCCATTACCACCGCAACCATCACCACGATCATCATCATCATCATCGTCATCATCGTCATCATCATCATCGGCGTACTCGGGTTCACTGCACGACGAAGGCCTCTCCCATTGACCTCCAACCGCTCATGTTGCTCCTGCGCTGCTCGAATGCACAGTTTACCACCAAATTTCTTAATTTCATCCCTCCATCGGGTTAGTGGCCTTCCCCGCCTTCTAGACCCATCTCGGGCTATCCACTCTGTTACACTAATTGTCCACCGGTTGCGGGTTCGTCTAACTACATAGGCACCACAAGTCATTTTTTTTTCTTTATTTGAACTACTATATCTTCTTCTCTCGTTTGTTCTCTGACCCAGGTAGCTTGTTTCCTGCCCCTGAGCGTTGTTTCTAACATTATTCGTTCTATAATCTGTTGAGCCAACCTAAGGTCGCTTTCTAGTTGTCTAGTAAGGTGCCAAGTTTCAGCTCCGCACTTCATCACTGGCAGTGTGCGCGGCTTGTAGATTTTTCTTTCGAGTGACAGAGGTAGCTTAATTTCCATTATTTGGGAGTGCTTACCGAGTGCTCGCCAACACGTGCCTATTCTGCGCCGGATTTCTCTCTCGTGGTCGGGGTCAGCACTAACCATCTCAACGAGGTTGTCATATTCTTTTACCTATTCTGGCGTTTCGTCTCCTAAATTGAAGAGGACGTTTTTGGCATGCTTATTCCATATTACTTTTGATTTATTCATATATATTTTTAGTGCCACGGCCATGCTTTCTCATTGGGTATAGAGCCAAAAATTAGGGCTCTACACCCATCCAATACCCCCGAAACTTGCTAAAAATTTTCCTCTCTCTCTTGGTGTCGACATTATCTGCCCGCTCGAATGGCGTCATTCAAGCGGTGTCGCGACTACTGATTGGCTTCTTTTCAGCTGTACAATAAACGCATTGAGTAGCCTCTTTAAAGAAAACCGCAACAAATGTAAAGCAGAAACTGGAAAATATTTCAACTACATGACTACACTATGCACGGCGGCTGTGCTGCCGCTAACTTGAGCTTTGGCAGTTGGCACCACTTTTGGATGGCACGTTTAACAAGTACGTCCGTTTTAACTTGATCACCACAATCGCGAACCATTCGCTAATGCTGTGGAATTACTCCATATACCCTGCAATGTCTTTGTGTATCAAGAATCGAACCTCAAATTCATTTATTTATTGCGTCTTAAATCTAATCAGAAAACAGGCGAAACTTGCACGAAGTCGCGCAAGGCTTGAACCATAGAAAAGCTGCAGGATTTCGTTCTACGTGAGCACTGAAGTACACATCACCACGCACTTGTGCAAGTTTGAAATTGTAAATTGTTTATTTACATGTTCTGCCTTCGCTTTGCAATGTGCCAGAAGTAGTCATCGCCTTATTCATGGATATTGTCGTGTTACTCATGGCGAGCATCACATGCGTGGTAGCGCTTGACAACAGCTGGGGCGCAGCGGTGGCGCGTAGGTGCACGGTGCACGCGCGGCGTTCGTGGAGTCACGTCGAGGTTCCGTGGAGCACGTGTTGCGCTAGCTGTGGCGTTGTTGGTTGCTAGGCAATGCCAGGCGCTCCTCAATGTTTTCACCAGTTGTTTCCTTTTTTTTTTCTAAAGCCAATGTGCGAGCCGGGGACGGCTGGCGGTCGCTGCGAGGCACGCGCTCACGAGCGCTCGGCATTTGTTTTGATATTTTTAACGGGTTACGCGTTGGGCGCCACATATTGCGGCCAGCTACAACAGCTTCGCTGTTAAAAATGCTGGCCTTCACCATGCTGACGTGATGACTGGCGCATCGGAGAAGCTTCCAGCGTCTATGACCGGCTTCCACAATCCCTCTAGCGCCGTAGACAGCGTGCTGGATCTGATCAGCCACCTGGAACGTAATTGAACATACGATTTGTCAACTGTTGGCGTGCTCGTTGATTTGTAAAGCGCACGACTTCCCAGAGAAGTTCTATTTTCAGTCGCCTGCAAGTCTCCGCTTCATTCATGCTTTCCTGACCGACTGCAGCTTCGTGCAGGTGCGCCAGCAGGGAAAGTTTTTGTACGGATAGAAACCTAGTGCGAGTGCTCTAGGAGCATGAGTGGAGCGTGTGCGAATGCTGCACAGAGCAGTGTTCTCTCACCTATGCTGTTCAACGTCACCTGGGTTGAACTGCCTACTGCCCTGACAAGGGATCGCAGAACCTCTCGTACGGCTATATATGCAGAACAAATCTACATTTCGCTTTCTGTACACCAGATCACGATGGTAACGTACTGTTCCGTCTGCGCAACCATACCTTTGGTCGGTATACGCTATGAAAGGGGAAGTCATGTTTCATCCCCTTTCCCGGGATGCAGCACAGGCCTGCGCGTTTCAAGATAGCCCTAACGGATATGCTCCCGGTTTTCCTCCGGTCTCCACGGACACAGATATAGGTGATATTTCATGGTGCGGCGCCGGGTTCAAGACAATCACGTTGTTGCACATCGCAAGTATTTGGCTAGGAGCTAAGCAATGCTTCCAGCCTTAAACGACATTTAAGCAGGGCGAAGCCCACAATGGTGCATTTCGCTAACCGTCCTTCAAAGACCAGTCCCTCGCCACCTCTGAAATTAAACTGGACTCATGAGAGGTCAACTGGATTATTATCAGACGAGAAGTGAACCAAACGCACAGTTTTACATACAGTCTTCAGGGTGGCGCGAGAAGAATAATGGTGGTAACGGTGGTTTAAGGTGACTGATGAGAGTAATTAGACTCGACTTTGCATAGGCCTAAAACCAAAGACCCATTATTCTCACTCTTATTTGCAGGGAACAGCATTTGGTATCACTGGCATTACCCGCAGTTAAAATTGCCTATTTCGTTTTATTCACTGTGCCGCGGCGCTAGCAACTAAAAAGACAAGAACGTCAGCGGTAAGGCCTAGGTTACTGACGAAGCTTGGGCGTGGGCACGTGCCTTGAACTAATGAGGTGCCGCTTTCCTGGCTGCCTTCATTATGTTTTACGCTTCTATTTTGACCGCGTGAAGCCTGATGGTCACCTCTGAGGCGTAATTGGTTTGCCCTTGCTGTCATGCCGCCCAACCATCTAACTTAATACCAAGCCGCCATTTAGGCGGAAAGTACTTTTTCTTTTCCTCTCCTTTCGCGCGTGCTGAGCTGTTTTTCTCCCCCGCTCAGTGGACGAACGCGGAGCTCGATTGTTCATTGTCTACGCGAGGCGGCGAAGAAGTGGAGAGACAGGAGTAAAGAAGGCTGCTCGGAGAAGTTTTCCTTGTTGCTCAGCGAGAGTTGCACTTGTGAGACGTGCCGAGAGGTGTTACCAGGCATCCTTTTCCGTCTTAATTCCGCAGGTTGCACTTTCCCGCTGCGAGCGTTTACGTTCCATGCGGCTGTTGAACGATGGTGCAGTGCGTCTTGCCGCGGGCGTGTTTATTTTACGAGGGCGGTACGCCAACAAAGGCGACCTCATTCGGGGTCGATCAACTGTGCGACACAGTCTGAACTTTCGTTGCTCAACTATAACTTTAGAAAACTCCAGAAAAAAATTACCAGTATTTAGGAACTGAAAGCAAATACCGGTCGAGCTTAGAAGAAATAAGCTTGGGTGTACTAGCAATTTCTAATAAGAGAGACTGCAGAATCCTGGTGGGGGAGTTCAATGTTTCGCCTGTAACAATCTTTGAACTCGCTTACCATTACTGCGAAAACGCTTTTTAGAATGCTTAAAACGCTCAGCGTCATCGCCATGGTGAATTAGGAATTAGCGTGAGATTTAAGCTTGTTCTTTGCTCATCTGGGTGCTAGGAGTAGTTATGCATATACAAATTAGCAACCACAATCGCACAGTGCTCAATTTGCTTCGCGGCCCACCGCGGTGGTTTGGTGGCTAAGTCGTTGTGTTGTGTTCGATCCCTGCCGCTGTGGCGGTTTTTTTCATGCAGGTGAAAAAAGTCATGGCACATTAAGTTTACCTACGCGCTTTGAAAGCGAAAAACCTGGAAGTTATCACAGTCTTATTATGCCTTTTTTAAAGATATTTTATATCAATAAATCAGGTGCCTGTTTCTTTAGAAATGAGATAAATGCACGAACCGCAACTAAGTCGGATAAAACTGTAGTGACAAGAAAAACTCGTCAATTTTCTCTTGTAAAAGGGGTTCCAACAAAATAGGTGCAATAACACCCGGCAAACGTGTACACAGATCTTACTTCGTATCGTAAATGAGCCATCCCTATACGCCTTGAGCGCGGCCTGTAGGGGCGCCACTGAAATCCCCCTAGCGGCCCGTTTCGAAAGCAGGCGCGGGAGTCCCCGGCCCGCTCCCCCCTGTCGCCGTTGCTTTTGGGGCTCGTTCAAGACAGCGATTTACCGTTTTTCCGCGTTCGAAATACCGAATAACGTGGAGCAGGCACTCTGTTTGCAAGCGTGGGGTGTTCACGGGAGTATAAACGTTTATGACGCGATCTTAGTGAGATGTATATGAGCGCCGGGCGTGTGTCACAGGCCGGCGTCCCGAAGCCAGCATTTGCATGCAGCTGATTGCAATTCCGCTGCCCTGAAATTTAGTGGCAGTGTCTCCGTAAGCAGTGTTTCCTCCGATGGTCATGTAGCGGCCATACACACTATGATGTAAATCGACTTTGTGCACTTAGAAAATCCAGCGGAGCACTCATACCTGACAGCACGCAAGTTACGCCTGCTAATATCACAAATCAGATATTGATCAGTACCATGAACAAGCCAATGCGGCACAAATTTCACAAACATTGTACCAAAGAAGTACGATGGATAATGCAAAATTACACTCCGGAGTCAGCACACGACGACAAATTTAATGCTGTGTCGTCTTGTCCCGAGGTGAGCGCTCGCAAAGATTCATCTGTTACATTTATCCTCCGCAGTAGCGCGAAGATGGGCTTATAGAGTAATCCGCGTCCGTGACCAAACTCTTCTTCGAAACATCGTCTTATGACACAGGGAGACTGCAGAATCTAGCATAAACCGAAATCAGAGACTCTTATCAGATACGACACTCTTCCAACGAGCCCGTGTGTACGAGATTTCAGCGCACGTTAAGGATCTCCAGGTGGTCAAAATTAAACCGGAGCCCTCCACTACGGCGTGCCTCATCGCCTCCGTTTCGTCGGCGCGTTAAACCCTGCAATCAATCAATCAACTCTTCCAACGACACCTCGTATCGCTTGTGAACTGCCTACCCTGTATTCTTCAAAAAATGCGTCCGCCGAATGATCAGCCGTTCGTTGAAGGCGAAAAACAAACTAAAAGTGAACACGCAGCTTGTGTGTGTGATTACTAAAACGTTCATTCGTTGATTTCGCTCCGCATTTGTAAACAACGATAGTTGAGCGTCCTCCTCCTCACCCCCCCCCCCCCCGAATGTCTAGCGAAATAGCACATTTCGCATCTAGGTGGTCTGGTGAATACTACCTTGCTCAAACAAACGTCTTTAGTATTTCACAGGCTGCACTCGGTTTATTTTCATTCCCGTACGACTATTCTATTTATTCCTGACTTGCGGACCATTCATTTTCCCGTGGTTTCATTAACTTATATCTTGGTGCTTGCTATAAAGCTTCATTGGGCACATATTTCTTCACAGAGTGGAAGGGCACTAATTTTTTTATTGCCTTACTTTGACAATACAACAACAAAACACTACATTGATAAAACATTGACAACGCATGGCCTTCGAGTGTACTTAACATTTTCGCGTGGCTTATACTCCCATAAAAGGCACAAGTTTTTGTCAGCTATTGGGTTATCACATCCCCGAAACATATTTTGCTACGACGTACATATTCGAAGCAAAGCCGCATTTGTTGTCTGCGCTGCAAAACGAATCAACCTCTTACAGTGCCATATCAAGGTCTAAACGAGGCGACAATAAATAGAATTCACTTGTGCTGACGTGTTCGAAGGTGACAGCGGTGATATGCTGCTGCCGTCGCCGACGCCCGCAAGAGCGGCCAAGAAGCGCGCCGAACCGCCTCCCCGGGTAGCTCTTGTTGGCGTTAGAGCACTCTACCAAGACGCAGCTGTTTTTTTTTGGAGTGCCCTAAACGTGCAGTTTGCTTACAGACGTCACCATAACACGTTGTTTAGTGCGCGGAAAAGCAAAGATAAGCGAAAGAGAACCAAAACACTGCATGACCACCTATCAGCCACGCAGCGCTAATCCCGCAAACGCCGCGGAGAAGCGGCGGCAGGCGGCGCAGCGATCGCGAATCTCGAGGCGTATATACTGTATCAGGGATCCCTTTGAGCGAAATCCATTTGCAAAATGGGAGTTAGTTTTGGGCGTGGTTGATCGTACTGATTCGTGGCTGTTTTCGGAAATTATTTTGCTTTTCGGAGCTGGATGATCATGGATTCGGGCGGCAGTTAAGAGATCGGCGAAAGGTCTGTCCCCAGCCGTGAACAAGGAAGTGTACCGAAGGCGAAGGGAGGCAATGAAACTGAGAGATGTGAAACAATGATTTCATCCCGTATCCCCCGCCGCTGTGGAGTAAATCTGTTTTTTTTTGTGCTTTTTGTTTCACTCTCATATTTACCATTTTATTAGTTAACTGTATAGCCACCGCTTATGAGCGCTGGCAAATACTCCGACCTCTGTGGGTGCGAGCCACTTGATTAAGGTGAGGAAGAAGAAGATATAACGAGCCTTCTCGTTAAGCGTTTTTGAAATTCATGGCAAGGCACTAAAGAGATTGCTTACTTCGTGAGGGTCTTGAGGCGTGCCCAAGAAAGGGATCGTGCGGCAGAACTTTAAGAGAGCTGCTTATGCAGTGAAAAAAAGTCACGTGCTCTTCATGTGATGTTCTAGTGTTCTTGAAGTTCTGCTGCATATGTTTATTGCCTTTCCCGCCGAAGCCTCAACTTACCAATCTTGAACGCCAATTTAAATAAAGTTTTCATAACAACTCAGCACCAGATTGAATTTCTCAATTCAATATGAGCCAAATTCAATCTTATAATCCTGAAATTTGTCAAATCCGGCGCATAATTCTTAATTACTTGTAACCGTAAGATTCCAATAGCTATGTAAACCATATCTTATAACGGCTTTGACAGCGTTGCATTTAGGTCCGGCAACACTTTCGCTTTTTCTCAAATTCTGTTCTGTTACATTTGCGCTCATTCCGAAAAAAAAAACGCCCCTTATGTGCAATGACTGTGTCACATTTACCCGTTATACAGTAGTAGGCATGGGTTCGGGCTATAAAGAGTGGAGGGGGGAAATGTGAGCGTTTACTCATGCACCTGTGAACTATCACAGGCCGTGCCTGTGTGGTCCACCGGTGTGGTCATTCTCTCACCTGTCCATAACCATTATAATCATCATTTTTTGTATAATCGTCATCACCAGTAGCTTGGTTGTGGAATCACAATCTAGGAAGTAAAGAACGGAACCGTTCTATCTGCTGCCTCAATTAGAGAAGCGTCCTATCTCCTTATTAAAAAACATTTCTTTTTTGTATGCTTTTTTTCTGGCCCCGAAATAAATGAAGTCTTATTTACTGCTGCTTCGTACTTGAGGATCTTTCGTCGCTTTCATTTCTTCGTTTCTTTTGGAGGCAATTCATTCGACTGAAGACTGGCCTCAATTTACGCGACAGCTTCCCCATTCAGAGCTGTCCTTTACGAGCACCTGTTCTACTTACGTGACGTCCAGTGCACTTGTCACACGCCACGCACCCGGTTAACTCTTGTACCCTCTCTAGCAGTGTGTCGAGCTAGCACCGCCTTAGTCCTGTGTTGGGCAGAGCGCACATAGAGTCTTACCAGAGCGGTGTGCTTTCGCATTCATTTCTAGAGTCGCACACCATTTTCATTCCAAAATCAGAGGACGAAACCAAACTGAGAGTTATAACCGGGTACCATCCAATTAGTCGGACGAATGGTGACCACAAGGTTTTAATTAAAGTGTTGGCTTCCCCAGTGTAAAATCACAACAGGAACACCGCAAAAACCTAACAAAAATTCCTCTCGTACGAGAAAAAACTTTGTTGTGGCAATAGACGTCATGTTGCTACGACAAAGCCATCTGTTGTTACGACACACATTTCTGTCGTAACGACAAAGACAATCTTCTCAACGAAAAACCTTCCTGAAGCCACAACATAACTGCTATTTACGCTACTCTTCACAATGGGCAATAACATTCAAAACATGTGCAGCTTCTGATGGAACATTAAAACCACGACAAGACAAAAATTCGGCACGACGAAACATCAAAATAAGGACAAAAACACTACACACGAGAGAACATCAGAATTCCGACACGACAAGAATACGACAAGACGACAGTACGACACGCGAAAATATGACAAACTACAAGCGAACATTCTCATGTTCATGAAGAAACTTTCCTCATCATCAACTCATACCCTTTATCAATGCCCTGCGGCAAAATAAACGCTAAAAAAAAACTACAATCATTTTTGTTGTCGTCCTTTTCGACGGGGTCCTGCCTGCAGGCTGTCATCAAAGACATTGTGGGAGCACGCCAAACATGTGGAATACAGGGGATGTCGCTAGACCTAAATTTTCCCACCGCACGAAGCGTTTTATAGTGCTGCGATAGCTTGAAAAGCGCTCTGGCCATGCTACAGGTAGACCAGGCCAAAGACTTTCACCAGGTATTGCACGAGCTTGTTAAACGTCTTAAAACACGTCAGTGTAGGGTCAGTTATTCTTGAAGGTGTGTGCATGCAATACACTGGTTGCTCAACCAGCGTTACTGTCAATAAAACCATGGACAAATCCACCCGGTTCAGAGGTCTCTGAGTAATGGTTGCATGCTGTCTCTTTTGCTTTGTGTGCGTATATTGAAGTCTTTGTTCGATCACCGTACGGTGTAAAATTATCAATGGCTTCAATTAGAGTCCTGTGAGGTGCGTATTTGAGCATACGCAGATGATATTGCTCCTTTTTTGCTCTGGTAGGGGCAGTATAAGAGTCGTTATAAGCAAACTGGCAAAATGTGTGAGTTTTTGCCGTGGCTACTGGGGCTGTGCGCCGCCAGTTTTTGAAGGGTATCAGCTGGAAAACTACGCCGGCAAAATAGTTGGGAGTTCCTGTGGAAAATTACGTTGATAGCGACCCTTACTCGTGCAGGAAGGCTGTCGAACTGCACGAAAAAAATTGGCTCCAATCCACGCTGTGATGGTGGTTGGAAAGCAAAGCTTTAACTCACACCCACAACAATGACCCATGTCACGTCACTTGAATTCACACACGTGGCTGTACAAAGAGTGAAAGCGGAGATTCTGCCAGCCGTTATCTGGAATTCGCGGGGGCGGCCTCCCGAACGCAGCAGCGTCGGCCACGGCCGGGCTAGAGCGGCGGACGCCGACGTTGTAGCCTCGCCGTGAGTCGGAAGAAAGAAAATAGAGAGAAGCGTCTTTCGAAGGGTGAGACAGCGGAATCTAGACATCCTGATGTGCTAGCTTCGGGCTACAGCACCGCGCGACGCAAGCGCAGACACCGAAACAATTCGCCATGTGAGCTTAGTGATTCCCATTTATACAGGTTTAAACTAGTTAGTTAAGTAAGTTTGAGAATTGCGAGAAAGCCGAGGGAACTTTTATAATCGCTATTTATCAGAACCAGTTGTTACTTTCGTCTTTTGTAATACCTCTTAAAACACAACAGAATGGGTATTCACCAATTTAGAAAACGGAGTCACGTTCGTGGCGAGCGTGCGAAAAAGGTAGCGTGTCTCTAGCGGCCAGATGTCTGTATTTGGTTTGTACATTTTGTTTTCCCGCCCTGCAAATCAATCCTTAACGTATGTTTTCCGTACGGCCACTTAATTCCGTCGGGTTCAAGTAACCCTGGAGGTGCTGTCGAACAAGTTAATCAAGCTGTGCGAAGGCAGTGCGCAATGGATGCGAAGCTGCGCCAAAACCGGCCCAGAACAACTGTCGACATTGCAGAGGCAAAAGCCGTACCGCCGCCGCTGGTGAGCAGGCACTTGCGCGCGGGGAACGCTGAGTAAATTCGCCGCTCCATCTATAAGCCTGCTCCGAGAGTGAAACCCTAGCACCCCCTCCCCCCCCCCCCCCTCCCCCTGCCTCTCGCCGCCGCCTCCGCCACGTTGGGAGAGTGTTGTCTCTCACGCCACGAAAGAACAGTCGGCTGGTAGAGCTAGAAAGCTTTGTTTTAAAAGCTAAAACGATGAAAGGGAGCGCGCGCTGAGTCCCAGAGGTCGGCGAACTCACTCATGAGTCCACTCACTCAGACTGGTTTGGACCGAAACTCACGCGTGAGTTTGAGTTTGAGTGAGCGCGAAGCTAGTGTAGCATGGTGAGTTTGAGCATGAGTGAGCTTGAGCCGAGTGACACCGACTGAGTATTAGTCCGATTGAGTTTGAGTAGTGAATTCTGAGTCCATTTTGAGTTCTGAGTACATTTTGAGTTTGAGTCCATTTTGAGTTCCAAGTCCATTTTGAGTTTGAGTCCATTTTGAGTTCTGAGTACATTTCGACTTTGAGTCCATTTTAAGTTCTGAGTACATTTTGAGTTCTGAGTACATTTTTAGTTTGAGCCCATTTTGAGTTCTGAGTAAATTTTTAGTTTAAGTACATTTTGAGTTTGAGCACATATTGAGTTTTGAGTACATTTTGAGTACTGGGTACATATGAGTTCTGAGTCCATTTTAAATTTGAGTAAATATGAGTAGCCTAGCAGGCAGCTATGGTTGGCTGTTAAGTTTCATGCGTCGCTGTGGGCTCGGAATTCAGGTTACCTGCGGGTACGGCACCATTCGCGATCCGCATGATCGGTTGGGAGGAGGGGTGTCTGATTTTTTTTAGTTTCCTGTTGAATTTTCATGGCCCTAAGCACTTGCTGTATACCAAGTTTTCCCGACTGGGCGCGTGAGTGATAATTGACTGGTGAGGTCATAAAAAAGGTTTGCCTTAACTTTTCCTCCTGATGGATCCACTAAGAGGGTAGGAAAGGGTGGTGGGAAAGCACACTGCGGCGCTTGCTTGCTGGTTGTTCGCCTGCTACTGTAAACAGCTTCATATACTAGGGGTCACAAAGGAAGAGGTGAGAGCCGGGGGGAAAAGGGGGCGGGGGCTGTCCCTTCTGCTGTTTTAAATGAATTAGCTGAATTTTTCTGGGCAACGCCCCTTTAGACAGAATAATGACCGCATTAGATTGGGTGAAAAGTCAAACTGATGACGCTAAGGCGTATAAGGTATCAAATGAAAGGTCCCGATTAACGGAATCACGATGGGTAAATAAAAAAAATGCTTCCGGAGACCCCCACGGGGAGCACAGGGACGCCTCAGGGCTCAGTACTCTCTCCCTTCCTGCTCAACGCCACTATGATTGAACTTGCCAACAGGCTGCAGGGTATTGACGAAGTAAACCACAGCATCTACGCAGACGACGTCACGCTGTGGACTGCGGGCGGCCGAGACGGCGACATACAAGACCGCCTCCAGGAGGCCATCGACGCTGTCGAGGCACGCGCAAAAACCCTAGGCCTCTCGTGCTCCCCCGAAAAATCGGAGCAGCTTACCTACCAGCCCACACGCAGGGGCAGAAAACCTAAGTGCGGGCCCCAGACGCACAGCATAACGCTAAAAGTGGGAGAAACTCCGATCCCCGAGGTGTCCGAAAATACGAGTCCTCGGCCTGCACCTGCAAGCCAACGGGCACAATGGCAAGACCGTGCAATACCTAGAAAAGACATCCCATCAAATCACGCGACTAATTACGCGGATTGCCAGCAAGAACAGGGGCATGAAAGAACAGACGCTGCTAAGGCTCGTCTACGCCTTCGTTATTAGCAGGGTTACATATGTATCCTCGTTCCTACCCCTCAAACAGGTAGAGAAGCAGAAAATCAACAGCCTCATCAAGAGAGCACACAACCAAGCCCTCGGGGATACCAATATGTACCCCAAACGAGAAATTCGACGCGTTGGGTGTACACAACACGCTCGAAGAACTCATCGAGGCGCAACGCACTTCGCACCTCGAACGCCTCACCAAGACGGCCACCGGCAGACACCTACTCGATAGCCTGCGCATTCCATACGAGAGAACCTTCGGCGACAAGCTCTCCGTCCCCGCCGAACTACGGAAAGGCATCCGCGTTCCACTTCTTCCTAAGAATATGCACCCGCTATACAACGAGAAGCGGAGACAGCTGCGAGCCCAGGCGCTCAAGAAACAACTTCGAGAGGATCCGCACGTCGTTTATACAGACGCGGCCACTTACGAACCACGTGGAGCTATGGCTTCGGTCGTCACTGACCACTCAGGCAAAGTTCTAGCCGCCTGCTCCATCCGAACCAAACACCCGGAGGAGGGCGAAGAACTGGCCATTGCACTAGCCCTAGCAACGACCCAAGCGCGGAAAATCGTTAGCGACTCCCAGCCAGCGATCCGCAATTTCGCACGAGGAAGAATTTCCGGCGTGGCGCTAAGGGTTCTTTCCCGCCGCGAGACAAACCAAAATGCCACAATCACGTTGATATGGACGCCCGCACCGCGGCACTAGAAGGCAATGAACGGGCCAACGAGGCTGCTCGAGATCTTACCCACCGAGAGCCCCCGCAACCCGGCTCACAATCAATGGACAACGCCAAGGATCGCCTCTGTGCTTACCTAGACGTGCTCGAACACTACAAAGGGGAGAGACGAACCTACCCGGCTGCCCACCCCTCGCTCACCAAGAAGCAAGAAGTCGCGTGGAGACGCCTCCAGACGAACACGTATCCTAATCCAGGCATTTACAGGCACTTCCATCCGGACATACACGACGGCAAATGCAAGCACTGCCCCGAAATTGCAAGCTTGACACACATGTTATGGGAATGCCCCAGTATTCAGAAACAAGATTTTAGCAATACCAAAGGCACATTTATTATAACCAGTAAAGAGCAATGGGAGACCGTGCTACGCAGCGAAACCCTGACATCCAGCAGTGGGCCGTCCAAAGGGGCCGTCCAGGAGTCAAGATATCTTGGCCGTCGTCTAAGGCGCCACGGGCCTGAATAGGCCTCTTCTTTGGACTAAATAAAGTTATTTCCTCCCCCTCCTTCCTGACTGTAGTCATCAGGCAGTCATAATGAGTCATAGATTGGGTTAAAATTCAAAATGACGCTGCGAGGACATCTGGGGAAACAAATTCAAGGTATCGATGTGGGGGAATCATTCACTACAAAAATGAGTTATGGTTATATCCTGACGTAGTCATGGTTAGTCATAGATTCGGTTAAAATTCAAGTTCATGACGCTAGGGTGTGTGGTGTATCAAATTAAAGGTTTCGATGAGGGTAATCACGTGCTTCCTGATTATTATCATGACATAGTCAACGTGGGTCATAAATTAGGTTAAAATTTACAATGACGCCACTGGGCGTGCGGGGCATCAAATTGAAGGTTCCGATGAGGGAAATCACGTAGGACAAAAATGCGGTACGGGTATATCATGAGATAGTCATGGTTAGTAATTAATTGATTTAACATTCAAATTGATTCTGCTAGGATTTGATGGGTATCAAATTAATGGTCTTGATGAGCAGAATCACGTGGGAGAAATACAAAAATGCTTCCTGGTTATAACCATGAGATAGTCATGGCGAGTCTTATATTGGGTTAAAATTCGAAGTGACCCCGCTAGGGCATGTAGGGTATCAAATTTATGGGCTTGACGAGGGGAATCACGTGGTACAAATAAAAAAGGCTTCGTGGTTCTAATCTTGAGATAGTCATTATGAGTCATAGATTGGGTTAAATTCAAGGTGAGGCCGCTAAAGCATGTGGGGTGTCAAATTGAAGGTTTCAGTTTGGGGAATCACGTCGGATATTTAAATAATGCGTCCTGGTTGCAGTCATTAGAGTCATGGTTAGTTTGACTGCTATGAATTCCATATGATCCTGCTAGGATGTGTGGGGTATCAAATTAAAGGTCTCGTCGAGTGGGATCACGTGGGACAAATATAAAAATGGTAGCAAAAGATACCTTTCTTTAATTGCTGGGTCGGTTTTAACCAAAATTCCTTGCCAACCCGTGAAGCAGTTGTGCTATATACATGCGAAGGCTTGTCCAGAGATGTCCATCAATGCGGTATGTAGTAATAAAAATATTGGCGTCTAATTGGTGAATCATCGAGGGAGGATTACATGGGGTAAAAATAAAAGCCATGCCAAGCTCTCAATCTTAAATCACCAGACTCAAAAACTCCCTGCTAATAACTGCCATTCAAACGTTACTTCCTCCATTTCCCCGTGTCCCAAAAACAAGCAAATCCTTTGACACATATGGTGTCGTGGAAATTGTGGACGACCATAGGTAACAGGGGGCATCAGAGCTCATCAGAAAGGTGAATTTCACATTTGTTTCTGAATAAGCCTTGCGGCCGTGTTTCGTGTCCGTAATTTCCTTCCCAAAGTGTACCAACGTGAACTCGAAGCCAGAATTGAACAATTACATGTGAGACACATTAACTACTTGCTAGAGTGTAGGAGATAGAGAGGAAACAGAGCCACCAAGATATAAACAGACATTGCGACAGAAGGAAAACACTTCAGAAAAATAAGCAAGGGCAGTTTGTGTGTGCGCTCAAACTGATTGTATTACGATAAGAAATCAGCGCAAGATATCAAAACTAACGCATTATGACAATGTAAAGGAAAAGAATTAACTCGGGCTCTGCAATTCTCCAACGACTACATGTCCAACACAATGAAAGAACAGATGACTAACGCAACACACGCATACGCACACACACACGCACACACACACACACACACACACACAAACACACACACACACACACACACACACACACCACACACACACACCACACACACACACACACACACACACACACACACACACACAACACACACACACACGTACGTACGTGCTGACCATGCAAACACTATAATAACTACCTGGAGAACTGCCCCTGTGGGAATTAGTAGGGTGATTGCACCGAACGAGATATGCCACAAAGCCACTATCCCTCGACCTTGGTTACGTGTTTTCCGTATTTTAGCAGTTCTTAACGCGTGTAATAACATCAGCTTAATGGTGGGTTCATTAGTAACTTGATCACCCGATAAAACGTTGAGGAATTAGAGGAATGGAATTGAACTGCCCGGCAATTCCCGGAGTGGGAATGGGCGATGTTCCGGCATTCCTAGGAATTGAAAGGAATGGAATTTAGGCAACTTGTAATTCCGCGGAATGGAATTGGAATGGAATGGGGATGCCCATTCCGCAACACTGCTGTGTACGGTGGCAGTAATTGTTTACAACGATAGCGTGGTGCTTTTCCGAGCTACGAGCGCTCATCCTACCTAGCAAATGCTAATAAAAACTAATACAAGTGCCTCAGCAAACAACGAGGCACTTTTCTGTTTGTTCCACGAGATTTCTCTCCTCGAGAACCTTAATTTGATACACCACATTCTTTAGCGCCACATCTCTCTGAATTTTAACCCAATCTGAGACTATCCATGACTCCCGTGTTATACGGTTCGCCATTTTCGATATTTTTTCTTATTATATTTCTTTTCTTTAGTTTTTTAACATTTAGTTTGAACAATGGTCTACATTTACGATTTTATAAATATTACAGGTTGAACTTCCGTGATATGTGCATTTTTGTGTAAATGCAGGGCGTTACACGATCCTGGAGGGGGTAGGAGGAGGGGGGTACTCGGCAAAAAATGCTACGCATTAAAAAAAAAACAAAGGCATGTTCATGAACGCCTCGCACTTCAGAGATTCGCGGGGACAGTTCGCTTTGACACAAGGCGTTTTTTCAGGACGCAGAGCAAGAATGCACGGAACCGTAAACCCTAAACAGCTTCGACGTCAATGAACGGAGCAGTGAGCGCACGGCCCCTCGCCTAATCTTGCTTGTTTCGACCCAGGGACCCAGCTCACCATCGAGTCTGGACCGCCTCTGTCATAAACACGAACATGGAGCCTACATCAAGAGTTTGGTATCCAATATATACGTACAATTGCTTGCAACCAGCGCTAGTCATCATGGGCAGCAGGTAAAGCTGTGTTAAATCTGCAACGAAAATTAAATTGTTTCCGACCTTACAGGAGCTACAGTGTCATGTTGCGTCGAATGCAAGAGTTCGAGCTCACAAAGTTGCACCCGTAATATTTTTATCAGGCGTGAATTTGAAAACACTGAATGCTAATGAAGTCAGAGTCCTCCTGAGCCCGAGTAAATTCCTAGCCCGAGAGAGTTGTGAGGCCATTTGAATTTTTTTTGAGTTCTCAGCCAATTTTGAATTGTGAGTTCATTTTGAGTTTTGAGTACATTTTGAGTTTTGAGTCCATTTTGAGTTTGAGTACATTTTGACTTTGAGTACATTTTGAGTTTGAGTCAATTTTGAGTTCTGAGTACATTTTGAGTTTTACTACATTTTGAGTTCTGAGTACATTTTGAGGTTTGAGTCCATTTTGAGTTTTGAGCCCGTTTTGAGTTTGAGTCCATTTTGAATTTGAGTACATTTTGAATTTTGAGTACATTTTGAGTTTTGAGTTCATTTTGAGTTTGAGTACATTTTGAGTTTTGAGTACATTTTGAGTTTTGAGTCTATTTTGAGTTTGAGTACATTCTGAGTTATGAGTACATTTTGAGTTTTGAGTCCGAGTGAGTTCTGAGTTTTGCGCTCAATATGAGTTTGAGTTTTAGTGAGCGCAGATGTGCTGCTCAGCATTGAGTCTGAGTTTGAGTGAGTGGTGATTCGAAAAAAAAATTGTGAGTGAGTTTGAGTGAGCCGCGCCAACTTTACCGAGGTATGGCGCTGACAATGTTTGGGAAGGCATGAGTGTGTAACTTGCGTTTGATCAGCCAATTGTGGTATGTTATTCATGTACTGCCTGCTCTGTTCGCGAACAAATGTACAAGCCTTGCACCGTGTTGATCTGGGAGTCGGCGTGGGATCGAACGAGCCGCACGAACCTGTTTCGGGGTGTGCTTCCAGGGGGCCTTTCCTTATCGCACTTGTCTTCGAGGCAAGTTGTTAATCTTTTTTGCGCCTTCAAGATGTGAGGGGCCAGTTTCTGCGCACAGTATGTCAATTGAATCTGTATAGGGGGCTACTTGACTTCGTTGTCGCGTCAACCTACTTTTTTGTTGCAGGTATGGAGGAAATTTCAAGAAGGGGTACTGGTATGAAATTTTCTATGTACCGCTTCACTCTGTATCTGTCTAGCGTGACACGGGAAAGATTGTTTAGTGATCTGGTTGATGCATTACTACCTATTCTACTGTATAGAGTAATGTACAGTTCAGAGCCAGCACAGGATATGCTAAAGCGTATACAAAGAATAGCGGTGCCACCATGGGTGAAGACCTTATCCAAACTTCACGCTGGGACTGGAAAAACGTGTCGAAAAGAGAAATGGTTGTAGGTTTCACGGGAGGTTCATCGCTATCCCGTGTAAAAAATTAGCAGTGGCTTAGTTCAGCTATGCCAGGATATGCGTAGCGTGAGCTAAGTTTCAGCTGGTTATTCTTAGCGTTCTTCGTTGTCTAGAATTAGCTTGATTATCATGCTTACTGCTGTTTCAATTACACACACACGGTATACGCATTATGTGACACATGTATATTTATCAAGCGGCTCTGGCGCAGCGTCACCAATCGCCCCAGAGCTAAGCTGGTTTCACAAGCGCACGCCGGTGTTGCTGCTACGCACGAGCCATCGGTTCCACACCCGGCCACCCCTCGCATATCATCAAGTGGACCGGGCAACCACGTGCGGAACGGAGGTCGGCGAAGACGCTGGGCGCATGGGGTGTGTGAGAGACGCCGGGCAGCGAGCAACCTTCTGTGCGCCGTGTGACGTCACTGCTCCTCGCTTATGCGCAGCACGGCTCTCCAGGAGCCACGCGAAACTGCTCAACCTCGGCCAGTGTAGCTCACGCTACAAAAGCCTAAGATCGTCGGACATGTGTTTTTAAAGTGCTGGGACGGGGTCTTTTTTTCGTACGAGCTTCAGCGGACACTAAAAAACGATTTCCCACTTGACGATAACGAGATCACGTTTTTACCAATCGAGCGCGATAACGGGAGTACTGTATGACCTTGTGTGGTTCTGGCTCTGCACGGAATATGGAAATAACGTATGGCCATAGGCCATCACGACGTTGCCGCAAAGCGGGCTAAAACATATTTTGCCAAGTCTATGCGAATGATCATTGAAGTTTGGAGAGCTCAGCCTGACCCTCCTGATTGGCTGCTCGTGACGGAAACGCTCACAAACCTGAAGAAAATTTAACCGTCTTTCTGCTAGCAAGCTGTCGGCTAGCAGTTGTACCAATGTAGTGTTCGTTTCTGGCTTTATTTTCTGGTGCATATTTTGTCAAAAAAAGGCGATCAAGAAAAAGAAAGTCGAGCTAGCGTAGTGTAACCGCCCCTGGCTCGTGCTCTAGACACCCAAATTAATATCCCGCATGATCTCTATTTTATTAGTTTATCACATACGGCAAACCTAGTTCGTGCGAGAGAGGGCAATACAGTTCAAACGGCCAGTTAATATACACTGCAGTACAAAGTATTGTCGCATTTCACAAGACACCTCTAAAAAACATGTGACAAAAACACAGACCAAGAACATAGACCAAGCGACAAAGGTCGCCAACATGGTCTTTACAGCGGCGACCATTTTGGAGCTATACGCGTTGACGCCGGCGACTACGGTCACTCTTCACTCTTCATGAGAAATGCATCTGAGGTTTTCGCATTAGAGCAAACACGCCGGTGTGTTGAGATTACGGCATACTTTATTAAGGAGCACCCGGTGGTAGAAATTAATCCAGAGCCCTCCACTACGGCGCGGCTCACAGCCCGGAATATAGCTCCGGCACGTAAATCACCCAAAATGTGGATAGCTTCTGCCGGGATAAGATAGTATGGTAGTGGAGCCGATAATTGTAGTGGCGGTGTGGTTTATTTGTTTATGCCTGTATAGCTAATAAATGGATCCGGACTGACGGCTACGTTTTATGGGCAACAGAGTTACGACTGCCACGTTCTATGCTAGCAGTCGGAAGTTGCACTGCAGACGAAGAGAAGCTGACGAGGCTGGTTATTAAATGTAGCCCCAAGTTGCGGCTAGCACCGTCTTCACTCGGTTAAATGCCTTGCGCAACTACTCCGCTCTTTTAGAACGGCGTTCGCCCGCAGTATCGAATGCCGATTGACCAGGTGTGTGCATGGTTGCAACCGAGGGCATAGCGTTCTGCTCAAAGATTATATCCGCTTGCTTTAGCACGAACCTCGGAGCGCCAACGCTGGCGCGGTTAGTCACTAGACAGTGGAGAAGCAGAAGAGAGACAGGTCTTTATAATTAGCGCCAACCTTGAGTAAGATTGGCTTGGCGACGCCGAGCGCAAGCTCCAACGTCGGTCCGACCCTGCAGCCCGTTTGTTAACGGTGATTTTGCGAAGACGCATGGGCGGCACTTAAATAAGCATTGTGATAACCCCAAGGCAACAGGGTACCTCTCTTGAATGCTCGGCAGAACGGGAGGCGTAAAGCGAGACATAATTAATTGTGGAACAGTTGAGAAACGCTTTAACACACCATGGTGACGAACCGTAGCATGGACACCATGGCCGCCCCTTTTCAGGTTTTCTGGTCAACAATATCGACACGCTCTAAGGGCTGAGCAATTTTGAACAACGAAGCTGTTTAGCAAATCACAATTTTTCGTGTCCGCAGTTAAAAATACCAAGACATTGCCGAGCGCGCGCACGTGAGAGCGTGCACGCGAACGCGAGCGGTGTACCGCTGCTCTCGTGTGGTGGACAATGTCCGCACCCCTACAGAATCAGTGATCGCCACATTTGCGGGCTCCTCATGCCCTTCAGAAATCAAAGTCTGGCCCCTCGTCTACAGAGTTGAGCCTTTGTCCCCCCGTCCTCGCCAATGTCAGAACTGCTGGCGCTATGGTCACACTGCAGGATCTTGTAAATCATCCACTCGCTGCTGCAACTGCGGAGCCGATCATTCCGCTAGCCAGTGTACTGCGGATGAAGTTACATGTTGCCTCTGTCGAGCTGCTCATCCAGCGGACTACTCGAACTGCCCAGCCCGCGAAACGGAAGTCAGGGTCTTGGAGGTCCTGGAAAAGCGCCGTTGTTCCCGCTCAGAAGCGGTAAATATAGTCAAAGAGAGAGCTTATGGGTATGCAGGTGCTACCGCCCGCCACACCCCAACCAATGAGGCTTCTCTTGCCAAGGCAATAGCGATGGCACTAAAAGAGGTGTTGCCTGAGGTTTCGGGACAAATGGTCTTGTCGGTGACGGAACAGGTTTCGAACCTTTTGCCTGCTCAGACACAACAAATTGTGCAAGTCCTGTCTTTGCCTGCGCCGGTTTCCCAGGAGCAGGTCTGCTCGCAGCCTTTGTCCACGACTAACCGGGGTCAACATCCCAGGCTTCAGCGGTGCGAGGGGAGAACCTCGCGAGGAACCCTTCACCGATAATCTCCCCCAGACGGCTACTTCCAACGAGGCTATTAGCCCGGCTCTGATGACCGCCTCAACACACCAGGTTCTGGCTCCTTCGTCTCCTGTGGTTTCACAGGGTCAGGTTTCCTCCCCAGTTCTGGAGTCAGATTGTGAACTTGAAATGGAATTAGAGCTTCCAGCTACTTCGACAAGTAAACGGGCAACTTCATCGCTTTCGCAACAACCTACTTCCCCCACAGAATCGAAATCCAAAAAAAGCTAAAAGGGCCAACAGAAATTAAGCTTAAAGAAAGCATCTTGAAGGCAGCCATGGCTGCTATTCACTCCCCCTAATGTCCCTCCGGGTTCTTCAGTGGAATTGTCGTTCGATAATTGCGGCTCTCACAGATCTTAAATGTCTCATTAACATTCAATGTCCTGCTATTACTCTCCTTCAAGAAACTTGGTTGTCCAAGGATAAGCCATTCACTCTTCCGGATTTTCGTGTGTTTAGATTAGATAGGGAGACCCGAGGAGGCGGATTATTGATTCTTGTATCTTCCAAATTTTGCCACAAAGCCAAACTGTATTTTCAGTCCTTGTCACCGGACTGCGAACTGCTGGCGATTCATATGTGCCTCCCTGGATGCGTTTCTTTTTCTTAAGTCAATGCATATTTCCCTAACGGAGTGACTACCACAGGTCCCCTAGATCTTGCTCTTTTGTCGAGTAAGCAACACCTTGTGATCGCCGGTGACTTCAACTCACATCACGTCAGTTGGGGTTTTAAAACAGATACCTGTGGCTGGCGATTATTAGACTGGATGTCCACCAACAATCTTCTTTGTTATAACACGGGTAGTGCGACATTTTTTCCGGAGCCGAATGCGATCTGTCTTGGATTTAACATTTGCAAAGGGCGTGTCAGTCTCTTCGTGGAGTACTGTCGATTGCCCGACAAATAGCGACCACATACCGGTAGTTTTTCATGTAGCTGTCTCTCCAAGTACACCGGAACGGGTATTGCGGACGCTGGTAAATTATGAAGTTATGAAAAAGAAATTGCATTCGGCTATCATATCGCTCCCGAATGAGTCTGAGGAAAATAGGGCTAAGAAGGTAACAGCCGCATTGAAAAACTCACTAAAGAAGTCTGAATTCATTGTTGCTTCTGCAAAGAGAGAGGGTATAAGCCCCTGGTCGGATCAGGACTGTTCTAGAGATTATCGGCGTCGGAAGGCAGCGTGGAAGAAGTTCATTCATAATCAGAGTCCCGATAACTGGTCAAATTTTAAATATTATTCGGCTATTTTCCGCCGAAAAATCTCTACGGCCAAGCAACTGCATCATTCGCATTGTTCTCGGCGCTTTCAGATACAAAAAACAGACGTGCTATCTTTGCTTTCTTGCGTAACCGCAAGAGTGTAGACAATCGCAGTAACGATGTTTCAGTCGTGGAAACGTCTGATGAAATCGGGAATTCGATCGAAAAGGTCGCCCAGGACTTACAACTCAGGTTCTCATCTACACTCTCACCAATTGTCGTAGAAAGTATACCAGTTGTAGACTTCTCCCCTGTCACGATGGGAGAGATGGGGGATGTTGTTATGCGGCTGCCGGGAGCTTCCCCGGGGCCAGATGGGGTTTCTACTCCCACGATAAAATTTTGTTTGAGGAATCTCCTGACGATCTATTGAATATTATAAATACTTCATTGGAAAAATCATGGATTCCTGCAGATTGGAAAATCGCAAAAATTGTCCCCCTTCTAAGAACCCAGCCTAGGTGTTTATTCCGGACAATATTCGACCAATTGCACTAACTAGCAACCTAGGCAAATTGATAGAGAGAATTTTGTATGGCCGATTAGCCCAGTTTTTGTCCAGTAAAAATATTCTGAGTCCGCATCAAATTGGCTTCCGTCCGGGATGCTCAATTTGGTCCGCCCATGTTGACCTTGAGAGCCGTATTCAGTTTGCGCGCCGAAACAAACAGGTATGCGCACTCGTCACTCTGCATGTTGCTAAAGCGTATGACAGCGTGGAATATAGCGTATTGCTAGCCAAACTTAAAGAATGTGGGGTACCCAAGTACATTCTTTCATGGATCCAACAATTTTTAATTGGACGCAAGTTCTTTTGTTCGAAAAATGGCTTTAAATCATCGACTTTATATCAGACAAGGGGCGTCCCCCAAGGCTCGGTGCTTTCCCCCATCCTATTTAATGTACTAATGAGCTCAATTCCAATAAATCAGGAAGTCTGTACTTATGTTTACGCTGACGACATAGCCTTTTTCTCTGCTGCCCAGGACATTCATGTTCTTTATGAAATGCTAACAGGCATATTTGTTTTCCATCGAAAGGTGGTTAACATACATAAATTTGAAACTTGACGTCAATAGTGCGCTGTCATTGTTTTCCGAAATCTGCTCCGGTTACCCCTCTGCCTGACGTATCGGGAGGCGACTATCCTCAGGTGGCGTCTTTGAAGTATTTGGGTGTAATATATGATCAGACAATGGACTGGCGGCCCGCATATAAACCATATGAGACCAAAGGGGAGCGGGCACTTGGACTGTTGAGGAGACTCAGCAATAGGTCTTTAGGAATGAGAAGGGACACTTTACTTTTTATTTACAGGGGGTACATGCAGTCCCATTTAGAGTTTGGCTGCGCCCTCTTTTCCGGTTCACCAGATTACAAACTCAGAAAGCTTATTATGTTGGAGCATCGTGCACTGAGATTGTGCCTCGGCCTCCCAAGGTGCGTGGCCAATAATATCTTGTATTTGGAGGCCCGCATTCCGCGCCTGGAGTCTCGGTTTCGGCTACTAACAGCACTGACGGTTATGAGGATTTTTGAATCTCCACAGAGCAGATATTTTTCATTGATGGTTGCTCAGCCAGCACTCTTTTTCAGCTCTTGGTGGCCTCGGTACATTCGACCACAGTGTGTTTATGCCCAGACGTTACTCTCACCATTGAGTATCAATATTCCCACAGTACTGACAATGCCCTGTGACGTTCCTCCTGCGCCTTTAACTTTTCATAATATTTTCCCCAGCAACGCTAAAATGCTTACTTCGCGATTTTTAACAGGAATACTCTACGACCATTTGGCAAGCTTTAAGGATTATGCAATGGTTGCAACAGATGCATCCCAGCGTGAGGAGCGAGCAGGTGTGGGAATTTTTAGTCCACACCTTAACTGGTCACTCTCGCTGCGTTTACCTGACTTCACACCAATATTTCAAGCCGAATTCCTTGCGATAGTTCTGGCCTTAAAAGACGTACCTCCGCAGCACTTTAACGTAGCAATAATTACTGACTCTTTATCGGTTTGTTCTGCTCTGTCTTCATCCGAAAATTCCGCTCTTATTCGTACATTAAACTTCCTTGTGCCTTCCCATTTGCGGGACATCTGCCTCATTTGGGTTCCAGGTCACAAAGGGTTACAGCTTAATGAACAGGCGGATTCCTTGGCGCGATCGTCGTTAGATGGCCCTCCAGTTGACCTATGCCCTATTCCCTTCATTGTAGCAGGAGCAAGGTTTCGTACCTACCAACGCCTAGCAGGAGTGCAGGAAGGAATCATCACTAATTTTGAAGATTATGTCCATTTAAAACATAATTGAAATACCCGTTTTTGTGAATCTCGACAATGCGAGGTCACATTGACTACCTTCAGATGCCGAGTCCCCCAACTCAACTTTTATATGCACCGGGCTGGTCTAGCCTCCTCCTCCCGATGTGCTGTCTGCGGTGATCAGGAGACTTTAGAGCACTTTCTATTGCATTGCCGCGGTTTTTCTATGATGAGGCAACGTCATCTTGCCACGCCATTACGACGAATTGGCCTGCCTATTTCCATGCCCGTTCTCCCGTTCTACTATCTTTTGGGGCCACATCACTGGGATATTGTCACCGAGGGGTGGCTGCAGCCATTCATGCATACGTTTCCGAGTCCAGGCGCCTGCCCTGTTAGCGTTGATTCTGGCATGTAGTTTTTCCGCTCCAAAAAGCTCAGTTGTTGTAATAAAAAATGCACCTATAACTTTCAACCAATTCCATTTTTTCTCTTTCTGCGTATAAATAGAGAGGTGTATTAGTTCCGGTGTTTTAAGCGGGCGCATTAGCCCTTCTCACGCCCGATTCCTGGCCAATCCCCCACGTGGGTATGAGCCAAATCGCCTAGAACAACAACAACAACAACAACAGCGAGCCTCGCAGCGGCCGCTCGGCAGTTAACAAAATTTAAAAAATGCCCAGCGCGGGTCCGCTATCTCATGAAGAAGTAGCGGACGACCCCCAGGTCCGTTATACTGACATCGCCTATGATTCCATCACTCGACGCGCAACTTTGGTTACCCTAAATCACGCCGGCCGAATCTCCACGGCTGCCACCACGCACACCAACAAAATACAGACGGCAGAAGCTCTGGCAATCGCCTTCGCAGCCACCACCCACGCCAAGCATCCGCACATCACTGTAGTCTCCGACTCACAGCAGGCATGCCGCCTCTACCAGGCAGGTCTAGCCCCACCCCAGGCCATTCCACTCCTCCAGCGTCTACCTGACGAGACCACTGTTACGATTGTCTGGACTCCCGGACACTCCGGCCTTCCGGGGAATGAAGCGGCCCACGCCGCCGCCCGAGCTCTGCACTTCCGGGCATTCTCCACCGATGGTCAGGTGATCCCATCACCCCGCACGAACGACCACGACCTCCTCCAAATTCCTATTGATAATACGTACAATGCCCTTCTGTCCCACTACACCCTTACTCGCCGGGTCTACCCCCCTCCCCACCACTCCTTAACCAACCAGCAAGCCATAATCTATCGTCGCCTTCAGACCGGTACCTTTTACAATCACCTCATCCTCCACCAGATCGCACCCACTATCTATCCCCATCAATGCCAACACTGCGACACCCCACTCACCACATTCCACCTCGTATACTCCTGTCCCCACTCCCCTAACCCACCCCCCTTCCCTACCCTGGAGCAGTGGGAGATTGAGCTGACCAGCCCGGACCCGGCCCCCCAGAGGGCCTTGGTTTCTCGGGCCATTGAGTCGGCTCGGTCGAGAGGCATCCTGGACTAGGGACGCTTCACCACCACCCTTTTCCCTTTCCATTTTGCTCCAATAAACGTTTACTATTACTACTACAGCGCTGGTGTGTGCGTGCCTTTCGGAGATTACCCAGCGTCCCGTGCGCACGCTTGTCGAGCCAAGCATACCCACTTAGTCAGATTGGCCAAGACTGCGGCGACCGCCCGGCATTTGAAAAAGGCCGTGTCTAGAGTGCCGTCCGACGGTATTATAAGCACTGCACTATATGGACGTCCACCGGCGTTATATAACAAAATTGCCGCGTCTGGCAGTACATCGCTCTAGATACCGTAAAGCTAGGCAACCTAACCTAAACAAATATAAGATAACCTAACGCCCACAAAGAAATCATTTAAAACACCAAAACTAACCTAAGGCATAAAAATTACACTTCAATTAAATAATGAAAATAAAAACAACCGAGGCAACAGCCGGTCTCGAACCACCGACTTTGGTATCAAGAACTTAAGACGGATCCTCTGTACTACAACGACAGACTCTTTGGGCGGTGCTAGCCTGGTTTTAAATATTCGAATGTCGTCGGACGGCACTCTAGGCACTGCGTTTAAAAAAACTAAGAAGATGCCGAGCGCTCGTGTGTGCGTGCCTCGGGGTGAGAGAGAGAGAGAATAACCTTTATTTCGTTCCAGCATGCGGGATTCCCACCGGCCGCGCAGGGCGCGGGGTTCACCCTATCTAGCAACCACCTTTACCTCGGTGGCACCCGGGCCTAGACCTCGGGGCTAGGTTGCCGGCCTCCTATTGCTACTCGGAGTGTCCCCCTTTCGCTTTTGGAGGGCCAGCGCAGCCTCGAGCTGCCGGACGGCCCGTAATTGTTCTTCGGGATGCCCCGACCCCACACAGTGTTTCACAGGCGGCGGCAGCACGCTGTCCGTCGCCCCCCTTTTGCCACACCCCCACAGCACATGGGCCAGCGTGGCCCTGTCCAGGTTGCACAGGCTACACGTGTCGTTTTCATAGAGTTCCGGACACATGTGTTTGCCAACGCGGGGGTGAGAACGTTTTCAGTTTGTAGCTGCCTGAGTAGTAACCCCCCTCCCGCCGAGTGAGATCTCGGTGTGGTGGGGGGAATACCCGGCGGGCGTTCGCGATACCATTCGAGGATTTTCCCTGTAGCTGGTGAGTGCTGGTTTTCGTCTTCAGGCTCGTAGTCGTCTCCCTTGCAACACCCGGCGGCATAGTTTCGCCACTTCCCGGCACTTTGCGAGATCACGGGCCGCGGCGTTTGCCACCTCGTTTGCAGTTCACTGTATGTCGTACACGTCCCATCCCGCATGGGCTGGGAACCATTTCAGTGTCACAGATGATGCTGGCACTGAGTCCCTTAATAAACTCGCAGCCGCCCCGCACACGGCTCCGCGCCCGAAATTTCGTATCGCGTTCTTACTGTCACTCAGTTCCGTCCTGACTCCCCCGGTTTTCAGGGCCAGAGCTATCGCGACCTCTTCGCCCTGGCCCGCACCAACGGCGCGGACACTGCACGCGTTGATCACCGTCTTTCTTGTCGCCGAAACCACCACTGCGACGAAACGCCCTTCTCCCCCCGGGGTCCTGGCGGTGTCCACGAAGACCGTCCCGTCCTCGCTTCCGTGCAGTTTGAGCAGCGCCCTGGTCTCGCTGCTGTTCTGGGTTCATCGGTTTCGTCGGGTCCATGTTACGGGGTAACGGGTACACGATCAGCTTTCTCAATGTTTGCTCGTCTATTGGTGTCGTGGTGTAGTCGCCATCCCTCGGGGACTTTAGGCGACTCGCTCTAATATTCTTCTCCCAGCAGCCGTGTCTCCTAGGCGCGTTAGCTGGGCTGTGCGTTGGGCCTCGCTGATCTCCGAGAGCGTATTATGAACTCCCAGAGATAGCAGGCCGACGTCTTCGTGCCATTGAGGAGGCCCAGGGCTCCGGTGTATGCCTTCCGGATGGCCAGCATCGATGCGGCGCCTCTTCTCTGGCAGTCCACTTGTGGAAGGCGCCTACGTACGCCGCGTGGCTGATGGCGAAAGCCTGCAGCAGTCGTACGAGGCTAGCCTCTCTGGCGCCACGAGCTCTAGTCGCAATTCTTCTTACTAGCCTCGTGGCGATGCCAATCTTTGTTACCACTTGGTTGGCTGCCGTGCCGTTGGTGCGGTGGGCGTCAATGTGCATCCCCAACACCCGGATCTTGTCCACGTGAGGGATGGGCATGCCGTCCCCGATGCTGATTGTAATGTTTCGTTCCGCTTCTGCAGCGGATTTTTTTCGTTGTCTTCCCGGTGGGGGGATGATCATAAGTTGGGATTTCTGCGGAGCGCATTTCAGTCCGGTGCCCTCCAGTGTCTTCTCGATAGTATTTACAGCTTGCTGCAGGCCGGCTTCTATATCGCCGTCGCTGCCGCCCGTGGCCCATATTGTAATATCGTCTGCGTATATGCAGTGACGGATTTTCGGGCCGAGCTTGTCTAACTCTCGGGCGACGTCTATCATTATTAAGTTAAAGAGTAGAGGGGGAATCCGGACCCCTGTGGGGGTGCCCACACTGCCTCCCTCTTTTCTCTCCCATCTCTCTCTCCTCCACCTCCAAGCAGGCCGTGGGCGGCCCGTGAGGAAGGATCGCACGTAGTTATATGATCTTTCGCCCATGCCGGCGCCACCATGCTAGAGAGGATGGCTGAGTGTGTGACCCTGTCGAAGGCGCTCTGTAAGTCTAAGTCCCAGACCGCTCTGTTGTCCTTCTGTGGGATGCCTCCGACCGGTCCAGCACCTCTCTCTGTATCAGCAATAGGGGCGTCTTGTGTTCCCGATGGGATCGGAGCCCAGCATGGAGTCGCTGTAGTGGCCCTGGGGTTTTCCAGGAATCTTTGCCATCTGTCGTTTAGTACGTGTTCGAGGACCTTCCCCACGCAGGAGGTGAGGGAGATCGGACGTAGGTTTTCTATCCCCGGGGGCTTATTAGGCTTCGGGAGGTGACTACCCAGCATCCCCGACGCACGTTTGTCAAGCCAACTATACCCACTTAGGGGGAGTGGCCAAGATTGGCCAGAAAAAAATTCCAGCGTTCGCCGTAATCATGGCAACACTGCGAACGAGAAAGACACGTCATAGTGTGCGCCCCGCCAAGGTGATGTCCAATCATTATCACTTCAAAAAAAAAATAATAAAAGAAGCTGACACTTATGGCAACAATGATGGAGCAAATGTCGTTGCGGCCGCGATGATGAAGGAAATCAGCTACAATCGTGGACTTAAACCTTCGTGATGGTCGTGAAGGTTGCGTACAGTTTCGCTATCTTGAAGGTTTACGCGTTAGTATGAGCTTCCTTCATTTTTTTTTTGCTTTTGTATTCTCTACGTTATTTGTTGCTGAAAACAACTTTCTTTAGAAACTGGAAGGGATTTGAGTCGGGTGGGGAGAGATAGTTCTTTCAAATAAAACAACCATGCGTTTTGTCTTCACAGCGTCTCTAACAGCACCGTGTGCACCGATGGGATGCCGTGCATTTCGTCAGTCGAGAAGTTTGGCTAATTCCAGAATGCCTTTTTATGCAACACATCGCGTATGCGCTACCACGTTGCTATTTTCACCTACCGCAGATTACGTACCCACTTTTTTGTTGCAACAATTCTATCTTTTCGTATAGGGAACGTCTCTGCATGCAAATGAGTCGCCAGATCCCACGAAGCCTGTTTACAGCGTTTGGTAACTAGTGGTTGCGGCAACTTGGCCATGGCGCTGTGGTACGCAGCGAGCAGTGAACTTGTTGGCGTTGGGAAAATTGGTAACGCAGTTGAAGCTGCAAAAGCGAACTTCCTTGAAGTGACGGGAAGCTGGTTCGCGCGTATGCGGGCAAATTTGGTCGGCATCACGAATAGTATAGCTTTCTTCAAAATTAGTCTCATTTCCCTTATTTCAGTACTTCATTGCCATGCTGTTCCCTGTATAACTTCATCTGTCTCGATTTTCTTCTGTTGACGTTCGTGCAAACCTTAGTTTATTTTGATTTCGGTTTCCGTGGTCATTACTTCCAAGTGTCATAACTGTAAAATTCGTTTTCGTTTGTGATATATCGTTCTTTGAGGAAATAATTAAAGCGTGTGTGCATCAGCGTACGTTTTTTTCGTTTAAAAGTGTCGTTTCGTTTTCAAAAACATTGTGTTGATATGCCGCAAGACCATTTCTTTAAAAACCGTATACTCTTTTGTTATGTGAGCGTCAAGAGCAAATTAGAGCAATTTCATGTTTCGAGTAGGGTAAATAGCTTACTTCCCAGACCTTTCACTAAACAATAACAACAGTATCTAACCCGCCGCGGTGGCTCAGTGGCTAAGGCGTTGCGCTGCTGAGCACGAGGTCGCGGGTTCGATTCCCGGCCGCGGTGGCCGCTTTTCTGATGGAGGCGAAAAGCAAAAACGCTCGTGTGTACGAGATTTCGGCGCACGTTAAAGATCCCCAGGTGGTCAAAATTAATCCGGAGCCCTCCACTACGGTGCGCCTCATCGCCTGCGTTGCGTCGGAGCGTTAAACCCTACAATCAATCAATTATTTATTTATTTATCCATTTATTTTCAAATACCCTCAAGGTAACTGAGGACATTACAGAGTAAAGTGGGGAAAAATTGTACAATAAACAAGTAGTACAGCATATGATGCGGACATAAGACCATGTCCAAAACAATCAAGAAAATATTACCGTTTTAAACATGAAATCCAGACCTATGAAACATCAGAAAAATGCGCAAGTAGGGCAGCATTGAATAGCTTGTTATCATGTATCGATACTAGCGGTTCGGGAAGGCGATTCCATTCACTCACAGTGCGGGGTACAAATGAATGATAAAATGCGTTTGTTTTGCAGGGGAACGGCGCAACTTTGTAGCGATGATCGACAATTATTCGCCTGTTTTTATATTGTCTTCGGGATTCTTGACCATGTATTTTTATTTTATCCCTGTACGCGGTTTCATGAACATGTGTTTTATCTTCTAGATACTGTTGTTGATTGATTGATTGTGGGGTTTAACGCGCCGACGCGACGCAGACGATGAGGCGCGCCGTAGTGGAGGGCTCCGGATTAATTTGACCACCTGGGGATCTTTAACGTGCGCCGAAATCTCGTACACACGGGCGTTTTTGCTTTTCGCCTCCATCAGAAAAGCGGCCGCCGCGGCCGGGAATCGAACCCGCGACCTCGTGTTCAGCAGCGCAACGCCTTAGCCACTGAGCCACCGCGGCGGGCAAATAAAAAAATAAATAAAATGTATGGTGCCACAGAATAAACTGCACGCCAACTAATCCAATCGAGGACAGAATTTGTTACAGTGTACCCCCGTATAATTTAGTCCGATAATAGATTATAGATTAAAGCTCATACTTCAACCGTGTTTAAAAATTTCGAGCACATCCGAAAGAACTCTCAGTTTAATGTTTAGAGTAAACTCGAGTGCCCGAAAATTACTCGTGGGCCCGAAAATCAGCCGAGTTGCAGTGCCCTAGAAAATTTGCAGCACCCGTCTTTATTAACGGGAAAGAGGCAGACAGTCATTTTTCAGCGTGTCCTCAGTATAATTACGGGCTGAAAAGCGAGTCAAGTAGGCACACTTCCCATACGTGGAGCGAAATGAGTTTTTGGACTACCGTGGCAGAAAAAAGGAATAGTGGTGACCAGTGCATGCGTTCCCCGGCGTTCAGTCCTGACACGTGTGGTATAAAATTTAAGGGATCAGCTGCAGGTACATACAAGCAGAACGGCCTGTGTGTACCCTTTATGGAAACTCTAAATACCTATATGGCTAGCAACTTTAGCTAGACTGTGCTACACAGCCGTGTACCATTTGGACAGGGTGACGATTGCTTATGGCGTGAAACATTAACTTTGAAGCTTCCATTTTTCTACTGTATTATGTCTAATTTCATGTCAGCTGCCATATTTGAGTTTTTGCACAAGAGAATCATATATTTATTAAGGATTTAGGTATATCACCATTTACGGTCTGAGTACACCGCGAGGACCATGGCTGACAGGGCTCCATTCTCGTGCTATACACATTCCAGTATAGGTATGATCCAATGTGTTTATACTTCTAACGAAAGTAAATTTAGCGGTCAACACGTTTGGTGAGTTTCATAAAAATTGAAAAAGCGCTTTTTTAAAATATGGCACTGTACCGTAAAGCTTTGTCTTCTTTCCCCCAATCCATATACAATAAGTTAGGCGCAGAGTGGTTGTTATGGTGCCAACGCGGACATACAAAATGCATTTTTTTTGTGTGTTACATTCTCGCTTATCGGATCCGTAAAGGCTTCAATTCTATTTTATACAAAACATACACACGTTATACGGAATCTGAGGCAAGTCACGATCCCTACAGTACGTCGTCGAGAGCCGGGCGGACAGGGTTCCTTTCTCGCGCTGTACTCGCTCCAGGAACAAATTGATGAAACATGTTTTTGATGATTATGCAGTTACATGTAAAGGCCTACAACTGGAAAAATTTGAGGAAAATTGAACCTGTGTTTTTTTATATTAGCTCCTGAAATTTATTATTTCAGTTTTTTCGTCAAACTTGCGTGTCTGTTGCACCATAATTGTACAGTATACAAATTTATTATTCCGTGTGTTTATTTAGATCTGTAAGGGGCACACGTGAGTAAAATTTGAAGGTTGTAATTTAAGTACGTGTTGCAATATTTAGGCTCAAAATTCGAACAAATTTGCGCTGTGACCCAAATCTGACATTTTATTTCGAAAAGTATGTATAATTGACAGGAGCAAAACTTTTTAAGATAAATTTACACCAGACGTAAATATGGTATAAAATTTACGCATTACCCCTCATCAATAATTTTGTAGCTAGACGTCGCTAAATTTGGCCAAGGCGCATGGGCATGTAGCAGCGAGGGCCAACCTCGTCGCGTTCCAAAAAGTTTTACACTTAGAGAAAAAATTTCCGGGTGAAAATGATGCTGCATCTCAAGATGGGAACAATCAGAGAACGATATCAAAAATTTTCAAGCAAATTGAGGAAGTCAACCAGGCACACTTCGCTTGATCTTTTCTTAATCCACCCACTGGCCCTTTATGTCTTTATATAAAACAGCTTATATTTCCCCTGGGAAAAACGGGTTATCAGCAATCCATTTGTGTTAACACGTAAAGCCGACTTTAAAGGGATGGGTGTAAGTTTGGACTTTATAAGATGGCTTTCCCACATTGTGATGCAGAGTGAAGCATATCCATCTAAGGAGGGAGTATGATTACAGAAAACGGAACTAACTTTTGTGTAACAGAAAGGTATCTCGAAACTGATTACATGACAGCTAGCCGCTAAGATGACCCTATCATTACGCCGATATTCATTTACTTGTCAGTCCTAGTTCACTGAAGTTCTAAATATTGTGTAATTCCCGTTTGCTGTCAATACATACCCATATACGGAGGCAGCATTGCTAATCCTTGTAACTGTCTCTTGCTCTGTTGCTCTGTTACTGGCTGTAACTCTTTTTTATCTAAGTGATTCCGAAACAAATAATACCACAATTAGCCGCTAAAACTACTTTAATATTACGCCGACTTTCATTTACTTCTCAAGAGTGGATAGTTCACAGTAAAGTTTTAAATATTGTGGAATTCCCATCTCCTGTCAATACATGGCCTTTTGCGGGAGGGAAACGCACATGCATGTTTGTAATGCAACTCTAATTCATCCAAGCTTCATTAAGGTAATTACCTGGGAAGTATGCTCGATTGCAAATTACAAACAAACGTGCTGCGGTTCGTGCACTTTTTGGACTATGCCCCGGTCAAAGCATATTGTCGCTCACGTTGAAACGTCGGCACCAGAGCTTCGCTGATAATCCTTCAACGCAAAGTGGAAGGGCACTGAATTTCTTTTATAATCACCTTTTCACGATTGATTCTTTTTGTTTTTTTTTCAGGAGGATGTCAAACACTAAAAACAATATTGTGTATGACAGTCCATTCACGCGAGCTAAGTATTTCGAAGGCTGAACCCTGAACGGAGACCGCGAATCAATCCCCACAGACAGAAGTTGTCTCCTAAAATCCCAGTACGTAACAGACCATGTGCACTACAAGCAGGTAATACGGAACGGTGGAACCCAGCCTTGAAGACGCGTGCGCGACGAGAGAGTTGGACAACACCCACGCTGGGGCTAGCAACAGTTCAATGAATAAGATTTCGAAGGAAAAAACAAGGTCAGGGCATGCGCCGTACAAACTAAAGTAAAAAGACCAGCGAATGACGGAATTCAACATCTGCTCTTTTTTAAATATTCAGCTTCTTTGCCTGATGCCGCAAGTGAGGGCACACTCACGCAATTATCCAAAACGCGCTTTCCCTTTTAATAAGGTTCAATAGGCTCCCTCTCGGGGTTTGTGGTTCCCCTACAAATTATACAAATTAGAGAGGGGGTGCATCCACAACCTCAGGTGTGTACCAACAGGCCCAACACCAAACTCTTCTAGGTAATATGGCTTAATGCAGAAACAAAAGGAAGCTTGCCAGTAAGCCAGTAAAAAGTAAGTTTAGTTGCATTAAATAACATTTCAGACAACGACAGTTACGCAACAATAACCTAGCGCGCACAAGCAAAGCGTCAATATCCACTGTCTGATTTAAAACTTTATATGCAACGGATAGGCATTAAAGCGAAATAAAACTTCCTCGAATAGCAGGAATACGACCTCTACAATGAAGGGACCGATGAAGCATCTGTTGGGTAACAAACTTTCGCACAAAGCGAGCTGTCTACTTATCCAGCGAAGTCGTTCGCTGCCAGTGCATTGCTAGAAAGCCCTTGTATCAGCGTACCGACAAAGCATGCACACATATTACGATGACGCAGTGCGATGACACATATTTGTGCCGGAGTATTTTTGCCGCGGTACTGCGCATTCTTCTTCAGGCACTCGCGACATTGTGAGCCAGGAAGGGACGTATCAGAGGTAAAAAAAGAAGCATCAACTTCAGTGGTTTGTTGAACCTCTCAGTGCGTGCATCTTTATTTTATAATGCAAGAGGTACTACAAATACAAAAAATATAATCTGCTCTCCACAAATATAATTTTGAAGGTCATCTTTTACAGAAAGAGGAAAATAGCGATTCAGCATGAAAACCAGTAAGCCGCGAGCATTAAAAAAAAGCCATAAAATGGCAAGCCACAAAGTATGTCAATACACAAGGCTGAAACACATAAAGACTAACTGTTTTAAAGTCTTTCAAAAAACAACGTGATTTCTACGTTGTTCTGTTATACAACTGTAAACGCAGAAATCAAGCAAAAGGAAGATGCAACTAGACGTCATGATGAAACCTTGCGAGCCTTTAAAGGGTGCATGAAAAGAAAACACAACTTTGGTTAACTTAAAAAAATTATGCTTCAGTACCTCACTCAGCTCCATTTCGGCCACGAAAGACGTTTTTTAACCGATAAAAACGCAAGAAATACTTAAGAGCTTCCAAATTTCGCGCCACAGGGACGTGTTATCGGCGCGAGTGACGCCATATGAACCAGCACTAAAAACATAATTGTCAGTGGGTTAGCTGCACGTTAGGATTCAAGTGATTCGATCAAACGGAACTAGCGGCCCCACTACAATTGTCCAGTCATGTGTCCTGGTGATTGATTAGTTCGGCCGCCGTCAATCGCCCAAAGAAGCTTCTGTGACGTCATAGAAAAGTTGCTGGAAACTGGCTAGCGAGTCGCCACAGCTCTACACGTTTTCTTTAATATTTCTGTTATTTTTTTTCGTAGTTTGTGATGAAACTGGTATCATTTTTATCAGGGCAAAGCAGCCTTTGTAATGAACCAAACTTGTATTTTGTCTTCATGGGGCTCCTTTAACATTGCGAATAGAGCTACGGCGTCGGACATATTGTTGGTATATTAAACTTTGTTTTCAATGGAAAAATTTCCAAACATCACAGTCTTTCATCTTCTTATAGTCGATCCTAATTAGGTCTTTATGAGTTTTATTTAGAGCCCATTCTCTCCGCTGTCGCTGCTGAAACGGGCACTGGAGCAAAACTGTGGAGCCCTAGATGAGAAAAAACGTAGTAGACAGCGCGACGCTCGCCAATTTTTTCGTTTTCGCGACCAAGAAACGGACGATCCTTCCATCTTCGAAGTAATGACAACGGCGCCCGTTTTTTTAACGAAGGATACGCTCGTAACATTATGGGATTTTTTACAGTACCACGTACGCGCGCCTCCTCTGTGCTTAAGCGTGCTACTGAGCTGACCGAATGTGGTATAATAATTTGTATCTTTACGTTTATGATTAGTCTAGAAGTGCTGACTCATTTCGCTCGGCTTTATTGTCGATTTGCATTCTGGATGGTTTGTATTGGACAAAGCTTCATTTCAACCATTTTTATTACAGAAAAGTGCGTTTTCTTGCAAAATGTTTCGCAGAAGTTTTAATTGAGGGCAATGAAACTCGACTCCGCATAAGGGGCGTTGGCTACGCTGAGTAATAAATGTGTGCTTTCAATAGGTAAGCCGGCATTGTCTGCTTATATCAAGGTTGCGGTTACTGACCAATTCAAGTGAAAAAAGTATTGAAAAGCCGGTATTATCAACTTTTATGGAGACTAACCTATCAGGATTCCCTCGCAGAAGCCACAGAAAACCCACTGTGCATAGATACTTCGTATCTGGCGTGTCACAAATCTTGTACACCACGGTGCATGGCAAGCGGCATTACCAGGCCGCCAGTAACTGTTGTAGTGAGGGGGCACAAAAAATGATGTTAGTTGTGACTTGGCGCAACCAAAGGGACGAATTAATCACGCCTCTCAGCTCAACGTCGTGTTGTAATTCCTTGGGCAAACTAGCGGTCCTGCTCTGCATTCGAATCGATCTCTATTGCAAATTCTGGAATCGCGCACACGAAGGGATAGTTTGAGAATGGTGGCAAGCAACGCTATTATTTGTATGTTCACTGTATATAACGCTTCGCTACATTATTTCCATGCTTTTAGGCAACGGTTATGCTGCAGCTCTAATAACTGCAGCGCTAGAAATAACTAAATTCCCGCTATTGTGCGAGTAACACACCTGTGTTTGCTATATGCAATGTTGGCTTTTGAAGTTTAATGCTGTAGTACCCCTGTCTTAATGCCTCCATACATTCTCTGGATGCATTTGAGGTAAGTTTGCGTATTTGTGCTGCGTATTACGTAGGTGTTTTAATTCATTCCACAAAAACCGTATGAGCTAAATGTCAGTGTTGCATATTTGCATGTGCACAAGTGCATATTTGCATTAGAGCCTCTTCAATGCTCTCTTTCTCATGTCTAGAAAACCGATCAGAAGAGTGCGAATTATATGAATATGAGTTCAACTTTCTTAAATTTATCATGTCATTCGCATTCATTTGCAGATATAGGTCATGGTGTCACCCATGTGTTTTTGTGGGTGGGCGTGCACGTTTATGCACGAGCGCAGGTTTTTTGTTCCGTCGAGAGCTTCCTCTTTCTACAGAAATTCCGAGCTATGATTCTAGTATTCAAACAAGGTTCTTGTATGGACGTCTGAGCAGACAACACGAGGTACGCCCCGGCCGGGCAGCCAGCTACTGCACCTCCATTTACATTCTGCGCGTGATGCTATGACCCACTGAGTTAAGATCACGCTTTCAAAAAACACAGTCAAAATGGTTCGGTCAGGAATGACGCGAAAAAAACAATGGTTTGTGTCACACACATCAGGTGTCCTGTCCTTGGCTACTGAACAATGGCCGGGAGATCTACGCGGACCGTCAAGGAATGCCCACTTTCTCACTCTCCTGCGAAACACCCCTGAAAACCAATTTAGGATAACCCAATGATCAAAATGGCTTATTTTTGAAAGCTCATTGGCATAAATTTTGCGCAGTAGGTTGAAGAAAGACGTACAATCACTTTATTTGTGTTGCGGGAAGAAAGAACACACTCGACACGCCGGAGTGCGCACGTTGATGGCTACATGAACGCAATTCGAGTCAACGTGACTGTAGTGTGAAAAAAAAATCAAAGTTTTTTAACTTTCAGAGTGGAAGATTGTGGGAGCTGATATGCCATGACTGGGAAATAGCGCAAACGGACGAATTCACGAGAAGAAGGAAAAAGAAAGAGCTTTCGTATTTGCTATAAATTTCGGCTTGCGCAACCAATAACATTTCTTGGGACTTGATTTATGATCCGTGTGATCCCCCTGTTCCCCTACGTCACTTTGCACAAGATATAGACAAATTGTCGAAAAGGTTGGAATTCTGAATCTGGGGGGATACCGCCAAAAACAGTTCGCAAGATAAATTCGTGACACCCAGCTCATTTTTCACTAATAACTGCGTAGCTGTTTTAAGAAAAGCCCTCCAGTGTCCATAGATGACAAAATGCTCACTAGCGGATACGTACGTAGTAGTAGTCACAAAACACTGTTACTTAATAGACCCACTGCATCCTCAGTTCGAACTAGCTTAAGGGTCTGTAAGAATATAAAAGGGTTCGAGCACCGGAAACAAAAAATATCAGCCGTTCTACTTTGTCAAGAAGGATGGCTAGTGAAGCTTAAAAACAACAGCCTTTCTTGGGCTACTGCAAGGTGAAAATCTTGGTTTGTCACTTAGTATGTGTATCTGCCCTTCGATTCAGCCGCCGACAAAAAGTTGAAGGCATTTTGGAGCATGACGTATATATAGCAAAACCCTTCCGAACTACGAAACCCGATAGCGTATTTCTTACGGGTTCATACCCTCCAGAACAAAGAAAACATTAGATATACTTGAGGCAGTACATAAACAAATACAGGACACCCCTTGTGTGTTTTTGAATTTCAAAATATACGTGGGCCTGATTCTTGCGATAGCGAATAAAACGCGTTAAAACGATATTTTAACCACCAAATAGAAAAAAATGGCTTGTTCTGGAGCCACGATCTGGAGGCCGCGGCAAGTCAAACCTTACGGTAACAAAAGGTCACAGTAGACTACGGGCCATAAGTGCCAAAGGGGAAAAACTGAATTGAACTCATAAAACCGCCGTTTATCCATGTCAATTGTTAACATTTTTGATACACACTAAAAACAAAAATAAAGCCCACACTTTGTTTTTTTCCTAGAAAAACAACCACCGAGTGTGAATCTCGCCGACCTCGCGATAAGTGAGCTATTGTGTGCCTCGGGTGTTAAACGAGAAGGAAGGGCGCGTGTGCAGAACTGCTTGAGGAACATAAAAAATGAATACCCATGACCGGAAGCCAGGTGGGTGAGCGCGCGCTCCACGCAGAAAAGAAGTGCTGCTCTCCCCCGCTTTTCCTTACTCGCTCGTTTTGTCTGAACTGCATTGAAAACAGTAGTAAACCAACCAAACGTACTGCTGCCGTGGCCCCTCTCTCAAATTTCTAGTGTCATATAAGAGGGACTCGGAAGCACCTTGTAGACACTGCTTTTCCAACATCTGTCCACGAGGTGCAGACACGTCCGCTTCGCACGTTCCCTTTTGTGCTCTGTGACCTACGACTCAGCCGGCTGTTGGTCATGGAAGACGGTTTCATCATGTCCACTGCACATCATCTCATGAGCCTCAGGGATCCCCGTACAAGCGACTGGAAGATACTCAGCCCGAGTTTCATCGTCATTATCCTCGGAGGTTACCTGTACATGGCCAAAGTGTGGGGTCCGCAGTTCATGAAGAATCGAAAGCCGTACAAGCTTAAGAGCCTCATAAGAATATACAATTTGATCCAAATTGTCTCAAACATCTACTTCTTGCACAAAATGATATACTACTCCTATTGGAAGGCAGGATACAGCTTGTTCTGCCAGGGCCTGACGTACGAGGCCGACGAAAACTCGATGAACCTGCTGAACGCCTTCTACTGGTACTTCTTCGCCCGAGTCGCTGACTTTTTGGACACGTTCTTTTTTGTGCTCACGAAGAAGTTTTCGCACATATCCGTGCTGCACGTGACCCATCACACGATTGTAATCTTCAACGGCTGGATGTTTATGCGATTGGGTGGCGATGGTCACCCCGTATTTGGTCTGTGCCTCAACGCATTCGTTCACATCATCATGTACGTGTATTACTTTTTGGCCTCACTCGGTCCCTCGATCCAAAAGTACCTCTGGTGGAAGAAATACCTTACGAGGGTTCAGATCGTCCAGTTCTTCATCATGATTATTCATGGCTGCATACCAATATTTGTGGACTGCGGCTACCCTGGCATCTTCCTGTGCATTGGAATTCCTCAGATCTTTCTCATCCTGGGTCTGTTTGTCAATTTTTACGTGCAATCGTACCTGAACCGGTCGTCTGGAGGTCCCCCCAAAGCCGTGGCCATTCCACTGAATACCGAGGACTCTGAAGGTCGTACAAAACCCGGCAAGTACCAAAATTGGAAGAAAGACCAGTAACATGTGACACTGAACTCGAGAGGGCTCTTCAAAGGATCTCTAGGCTTACGGATGTGTGTAAACTGTAAGTCCTTCCACTGCGAAAAGGGGATGACAGTCCGGAAGTTGAATCGTGTGATGCTCTTGCGATTAGTTCTCATTGCAGAAAGGCCCTTTCTTAACACGTGTGAATGGCGTAAAAGCTGAGGTAATGGGCTTGAAGCGACATTCGAGGCTCGGTGCAAAAGGTCCTGATGCACTGCATTATATTGTTTGTAGACAGAGGTTCAAAAGTGCACGAAGATTTTCTCGTTGACGCTGGGAAAAGTGCCTGTTGTTTGCAAGTGGTTGTGTGTAACAGGAGGCGCGGTTTCAGTGCGGTCATAAGGTTTTGATGGGAGTGCTTTGATCTGGAAGTTGGCGTATGTTTGAAGAAGAAAAACGCGGATTTTTTAAGTAGTTTTTTCTGTAGTTTATTCAAAAATCCCGCAGTAGAAAGCAAACCATACTCCCTGCAGCCATATTGAGTCACTTTATGCTGGCATCCTGTCAAGTTAAGCAGGTGCACAAAATTGAAAATTGGTGGTTCTACAAATTAAGGTTGCACTAGCATCTTGATTTCAAATTCGATTGGAAAATTAGTGAGGGCTGCCAATAGCCATTCGTATCCATGGATTCTAAACGGGCGGTTCACGATGAATTGTGCTCGACTTATGCCTGGGTTGCATTGCTTTTGTACATAATACGGTGTTGAATGTTACTAGTTAGTGATTATGATGCGGCAAAGGTCAGTGTTTTTGGCAATGTTTACTGGGGAATGTTAAACGGAATAATTTTGTCACTTTCATTTTTGTACACATGTTCGTACACTTCCCCAACAAGAAAGTTCTATGCAAAATATGTTAGCGAACAGTACATGATGACATGTTTGTGAACCCGTGAGCAGTCATTCACTTGTTCAGTTGTTCACTTTACATTATTAGCTTAACAATACTCTGCGATGCTGATGAAGTGTATCTTGCCTTAGTGGGCTTCTCTCGATGGGCGAGGTGTGCTGTGTGATTGTGTGTGCGTGTAACTGCTTGGTTTTCAAACGAACTTGTGTAACACGCATTTACATAATTCGCAGACTTAAAAAAATGGCGTCAGGACTGGACCATAGTGTTATGATGAATACGTGTGAAAGGTAGATAAATTATTAGCTTTTATCTGCCAAACATGGTCTCAGAATTGATGGATTGTTTCTACGACGAAGGCATGTGATATGTACAGGGTTTTACGACGATAAATCGGCGCCTTTGAAATTTTTACCTGCGAAAACGGCTTTTCCGTTAGTATTTAGATTTTATATAGAGGTCGAATTTTGCAGTTTTGCTGAACGCAAAGAACAGTGGCGGAACTTTCGTGATTATGTAGAAAATAAAATCGATTATCGCCTATAGGAAACCGGCAGCGATTTTGGGCAGCCATGGACAACTTGGAACGACGGTGCCACCTGCGGTATGCAGAACAAAACGCGCAATTCCTGTTTTCGGCAGCGAGAAAACAAATGAGGGGGCAGATCTAAAACCTGTTTTTGTTGCTATTTCAATACAGTTACAAATAATACTGAAGTGTTAATTAAAATCACAATCAAATATTCCCATGGTTCACAGTTGCCAATACCAATAAACGTTTGATTTTGTCTTCCATCTGATTTCGGATCATCTGTTATCGGCTGTGCCAGATTACCTTTGAAATCAGACTTGCGATTCTTTCTTTATACTTTTTGGTTTGTTGCCGTTTTACTTTTATTGTTGTGAGCGTGCGTGTCTGGTGTGTTTGTGATGTGCTGTTATGCGATCTTTCAGTGCAGACGATCCGAACAATGAACCGTGAGAATATTTTATAGCGATTAGTAGAAACCCTTGTGTAACTATCTGGTGTTATTATGCAACTACCTGGGACTGTATCTTTCACAAATGATGTGTTCTCCGACTCATAGATAACAAAGGGAAATCCTTATCACGAGTGTTTGCCCCTGTGAGCGTGTAATAGGAAGCCGTGGTATTACACTGAATTCAAAGGCCGTGTTCACAAATTTTGCGTTGTAATTTGCGAAATATTCTTATTTGTACTCCTTCTAAGCACTTCATGTCACAGGTATCTTTTCTATTGTCTTCCCACAAATGAATCTTGAAGTTCGGAGCCAGTGTAGAACAATCACATAGAGGCTACGTGATTTCTGCCGGCCACGATGTTGTTTCGATGCCACGTCATGGTGTTACGTCACGATGCTTTGTTACGTCACGATGCTCTCTTCCGTCCCGCCACAAGCACAGCCAGTCATCTGTGCTCTAGCTGCTATTCATTTAACTTTTTAGGTTATTATTTGACCAGGAATCAAGCTAAGGATGGTTGCTGGGTGGTGAGGGGAAGTTGGTGCTATGACATGGGACGCAAGAACTCTTCTACAAGACGACGGATATACGCGGTAATCCATTTCAAACCAATGAGGAGCTTCGTGTAAGATGGGCACGCAGTGTTGCTCGTGAAAATCTTTTTCTGCGCAAGAAGAGCTTGGTGTCTTTTAATGGTACTTTTAAGTTTTGCATAGCACCGCTGTGGTTCAGTCATGATTCCTAGGAAAAGTTGCGGTACGTATAAAATGACCATCCGACTAAGGTAAGCAGTCTCTGTTCTAGCGAGTGCGTATTAACAAACAAGCACAGAAAACAAAATCGCCGAAGATTTGATGCTGACGTTTTGCGGAAAAAAAGGTTGGTTCAGATCAATCGAACATTATTTCACAGCAGGTAACAACCGGAGATACATAATAATGTTCCGAACGTCACCCTGGTTCAGATTGTGCCCTTCTGTATTTTTATTGTGTGGCTAGCTTTTTCGTCTATAAGTTGCACTTGCTCTGACAGAAATTAAGCAAATCAAGTGAGTTCCTCTCAATGCTACTTAAAGAACCAAAATGATGCCTACTGCTGCGATCAAGCGACGTTAACTAGCCCACAAAGAAAATCACCACCCCTCAAGACTTAAAGTTACGCTTGTAGAAAGTGTAGACTCAGGTTTATCGTGATAAACCCAAAGTATGAACAACCCCAACATTACTCAGGAAAAGAAAAAAAAAAGATCCAGCAAGCTAGTACATTGATTTATGCAATCAGAACTCTGATCAGCTTCCGACGGTGGGGCTCCTCGATTATCAGTTCCCAGAAACGCGTTCCGGCGCTCAATATTTCGCTACATTGATTTATGCAATCAGAACTCCGATCAGCTTCCGACGGGGGGCTCCTCGATTATCAGTTCCCAGAAACGCGTTCCGGCGCTTGATATTTCACTTCATTTCTAAGGGACGTCCTGGTCCGAACACAGTATTCGGACTGCCCGCTCACCGTCCAGTACTGGCAAATCGAGGATGCCCATGATAGGCATTGCTCAACAAACCTTCCTCCAGTCAATTTTTGTGACCAGAAGAAAGGTTGATGTTGTGTAGATAGAAATACTACAGTGCATCCGCCGCAGGTAACCCAAGCACAAGAACAAGAAGGCCAGTTGCGTCAACTCGCGTGACGTCAAATAAGGACCCACATTGAGCGGCGCTGCTCAGAATGAGCGTAGCCTTGATATGACGTGGCGCCGCGCCGGCCACGCACCCCGAAACACAATATACGGATCATTTGCATAGAGACAATTGCCGCGTTAAAGTTGGCGTAGGAGGTATTTCGCTGCCGGGATTATGCTAAAATCCTTGGCTGCAAGATTTCCCTTGTCATCTGGGTTCACCCGGTGAACGCAACCTGGAAGTTCCGATGCAAATCCCAGTTTCAACGAACATTTTTTTTCGGTCCTCGCGAACCAAAATCCGCTTAGTTTAGAAATTTGTGTCATGCGTGACGGGGTTCATGACTGTTGGCCTGCGTCTACAACTTGGACTAATGCAAAAGGCAGTGTAGAATACCATGCCTTAGAAAATATCAGCTTTTACGCAAACTTTCAACGCACATTGTCAAGATGGAGTACAATGACCGGACGTCAGGCCTTGAATTTTAATATTCTACGATGAAGCATTGCAGCAAGGGAAAGTTTTCGGACAATAGAAACCTTGGATAGCATTGGTGAATGTCCTGTTCGTTGGACGTACGCTGAATTGAAGATAATCGGCCGCCGACGAAAAGGCCGATGTTCAGGCTTCTGCGAGACAATCCGCGAAACAGCGTTTTAATTACTTTAAGTAACATAACTTGTCATAAAATCTAAACTTTACCCTCGTCTAGTTTCTTTCTTTTTACACAAAAATTCCATACAACCTCATAGCAGCCTATAAACGGAGCAAATAACTTTTTTGAGATAAAGCCGATATTTGTCGTGCCTGAAGTTTTGACCACCTCCCGCGAAATCGGCATGAACTTGATTCCTGTCCCGTATCCTAATTTTAACAGTGGAAGCTTGGGAAAGTTGGCATGCGAAAACAGGAAAACAACGGTAACGGGCGAATACGCGAAAGGCAGAAAAAAGGAATCGAGCCATTTCATTTGCGATAACTGTTTGGCTTGTAGACCAGATAATATTTTAGAGACTTGATTTATGCTCCAACCGACGACCCTCCCTCAACCTGGAAGAGAAATAGTCGAATGGTCGAACAGGCTAAAATTACTAAGCTGCGGCGGTGGGGCTAGACAAAGGGGTCACAAGACAAACTCGGAACGCCTACCTCACCTCGGCCGAATAACTAAGCAAATGCCTTTTTATCAAAAACAAAGCATTCACATGAATATAGCCGGCAGATCCCTCACTAACAGATATTTAAGCAGCACTAGTCACAAAACGCCGTTTCTGAGAATAGCCACTTAGTATTCGCTTGGGGCAAAGGTGCCTGGCTCACGAGTGTAAGAATCCGTAAGGATAAAAACGCGCAAAAGCGCTATAAACAAACAAACAAACAAACGAACGAACAAACAAACAAACAAACAAACAAACAAAAACAAACAAACAGAAGCAGCTAGTAGAAAGAGTTAAGTGGTGGCTGATTCAATTTAATGCATTATACGATTGCAAGCTCAAACAGTGTTTTGAAATGCCAGCTAGTGTAGAGCAGAAGCCGAGTAGAACATAAAAAAAATAATTTGCACCATGCCCGCACGTAAGAAAAGGACGTCTATTCATATCAAAGAGCGTTTTGAAGAGGCCAGTACTAGTTAATATATGGTAAGTGTCCGCACAACCAAGAGGTAGTTAGATAAAAAGACAGGCGCGCAAGCGACGTAAAGAGCACAAGTGAAGCGTCATACGGAGGGAAGCTTGCGCTTCACTTAACACTGAAACTAGAAGGAAAACCGCCGCTTTTGTTTCAGTTTGCCGGGCAAAACCACCAGCGAATTCACATCTCGCTGGCTGGAAAATCAGTGCCCATTGTGTGTTGCGGGTGCTAAACGGGGGGGGAGGGCGCTTGTGCGTAAATGCTTGAGGAAGATGAAAAATGAATTCACCGTAACCACAGGCCAGGAAGGTGAGGGCGAGTTCTACGTAGAAAGAAAGGCTGCTCTTAAAGGCGTTTCCTCACTCACTCCTTTTGTGTAAATTCCAGCGAGGGCTGTAGGCGAGCCAACCAACGTCCTGCTGCCATCGCCCCCTATTATAATTGTCATATAAGACTGACTGTCAAGCACGTAGGACGCTGCTTTGCTAACACCTGTCCGCGAGTTGTAGATACGTCCGTTTCGCCACCGTCTCCTTCGTGCTGTGCGACCCGCGGCTCAGCCGGCTGCCAGCCATGGAGGAGGGTCTCATCATGTCCACTGCACATCACCTCATGACCCTCAGGGATCCCCGTACAAGTGACTGGAAGGCACTCAACCCGAGCTTCATCGTCATCCTCCGTCGGTGGTTACCTGTACATGGCCAAAGTGTGGGGTCCACAGTTCATGAAGAATCGAAAGGCTTACGAGCTTAAGGGTCTCATCAGGATCTACAATTTGTTCCAGATTGTCTCAAATATCTACTTCTTGCACAGCATCATATACTACTCTTTCTGGAAGGCTGGATATAGCTTGTACTGCCAGGGCCTGACGTACAAGGCCGACGAGAACTCGATGAACTTGCTGAACGCCTACTACTGGTACTTCTTTGTCCGAGTCGCCGATTTTTTGGACACGCTGTTCTTTGTGCTCACGAAGAAGTTTTCGCACATATCTGTGCTGCACGTGACCCACCACACGATCGTAGTCTTCAATGGCTGGATGTTTCTGCGGTTGGGTGCCGACGGACACACAGTGTTTGGTGTGTGTCTCAACGCGTTCGTTCACATCATTATGTACGTGTATTACTTTCTGGCCTCACTTGGTCCCTCGATCCAAAAGTACCTCTGGTGGAAGAAATACCTTACAAGGGTTCAGATCGTCCAGTTTTTCATCATGATTATTCACGGCTGCATCCCAATCTTCGTCGACTGCGGCTACCCTGTCATGTTGCTCTCCATCGGTATTCCTCAAGTTATCCTCATCTTGGGGCTGTTTGTTAATTTTTACGTACAGGCATACCTGAACCGGTCATCTGGAGGTCCTCCAAAGGCACCGGCCACGTCCCTTAAAGCCGAGAACATTGAAGGACGTCAAAACAACGGCAATTACCAAAATGGGAAGAAGGACAAGTAACATATGACTCTGAAGTAGAGAGTGCTCTTCACACCATTGATAAGCTGACGGATGTGTGCAAACTGTGAGTCCTTTACACTGTGTGTAGAAAATGATACCGTGTGTTCCTTTAGATGTGTCGAGTTTTATTTTGCGAAAAGGCCTCGTTCTTACACGTGGACACGGCTTAAAACCTGATAGAATTCTTCGGCTTGTAGTTGATCTTGAGGTTTGTGGAGGAAGGCCCTGACTCACTCCTTCCTGCTGGCAACTGTCCCTTGTAAAAAGGTACAGAAATACTTGCTTGTTAATACTAAGGAAAAGTGCTTGTTGTATTCAAGTATGTGTGTCTGGTTAGGTGGTATCATTTTCCTGCGACGCCAGCATTCCTAATGTTTTCATGGAAGCAGCATGTTCGAGAACATGGTTTAATAGTAAGAGAAAAACACGTGATTTTAGGTCATAGTTTTTGTAATAACTTGTTGAAGACCCCAAGTGTACAAGGCCAACAAGACAGGCCCAGCAGAGAGTATGAGCAATGCTGCCACGTTGTCAGGTTAGGCAAATGCACAGAATTCAATGTTAGACCTACAGAAAGCGTAAATGTGGTCCCGGTAAGGCCCAGTACACTGTTGGCGCAACCGCATACCCGAAGACCTGGTTCGCCGCCTCTGCACACTTGCAGAAGCCCTGGTCGCTTACTGGGCATGGTACCAGGACCGGATGCCCGCTCGGCAATAACTCCCAATTGACGGAGTTACAGAGTAAGTTCGCAGAAAATCGTGCTGTTTATTTCGTTTGAGAAGTGGATATGGCTACGGGCCGCCAATAGCCATACTTGCGATGGATCCCGAAGATGTGGTTCAAAGTAAATTGCGTACAACATCTATTTGGAGTGTATTGGTTTTTACCTGATGCGACCTTTTATGCAATCCGGCTGAGATGATGAAAGGGCAAATATCAAGATTTTAGGCAATGTTAAGGGTGCGTGTGAAAGGAAAGGTTCTCATCACTTTCATAAAACATTTTCACCCCCACGCTATCTTAACTGTTCGAGGTACATTCCACCAACTACAAAGTTCGTATCAACCGGTTTTACGCTGTGAGCGTAATCATATTATGTAATGCTGAATGAGTGTTCTTTTCTGTTATGGACTGTTTAGTGCGCGCGGTGTGTTTGTTTGCTTCTAACAATTGTTATGTAAAAAAAGATATCGCTTGGAAGTTCCATTTACACACTCCAGGTATTTTAAGCAGAGAATGGCCTCAGAACAAAAGTATAGCTTTTGTTACGAATACCACCGCTGGATTAATGTGTACTTTTTACAACGAACATGTGTGATATGTACATAAGCTCATGCTCCTGACTATGTTTTATATGGCAGATGCAATAAATAGTTAATTTTTTACAATGATTGCAAGTGTGTGTACATCACTCTGGGCTTGTTTTATACTTGTAAAATTATTTTAGTTTGTTCATTCGCTCCGCAATATCGGGACCCATAAATGAAAGGATTGGGGAATACAGAAGCTATTGCTGTGAACCCTCATTGAGTAGCATCATATTTCTAAAACTATTTCCTTTCACACAGCCTGGGATACCGTAGCTGCCGGTTTTAGTGACACGACACACTTGCCTGTGAATGATTGTCCACACCTTTGCTCTTCCATCTCCGTAAGAAAATATTTTTCCCTGGACGATATCAGTGCTTCGCAACCACAAAAGGGATCTAGGCTTTCGAGCGCTTCCATCTTGATCATTAGCTCCCACGATAAAATCAGCTTCCCCCAAACCCCTCAATTTCCTCGATTTTGGAAATGCGTGAAGCACAGAAAATCACTGTGAGGTGCACAAAATCATTCAAAAAAGTGAAAATTGAACGAACCGGGGCGCGCGAGCATGGCATCATGCGCCAGGAATGCAAAAACAGCCCTACGGGAGGAGAAGAAGGAGTAATTTGAGAAAGGGAAGCGAAGTGCGCGCCGGGAAAGAGGAACGTCTGCGGTAAAGAAGGGTTGGGCATTGCCGCGCATGCAGTACGAGCCCCCTAGAGAGGTGCAAGTACCAAAGAGAACAAATAGGTTACTCGTGGCGATGGCAAGCGAGTGAAACGAGCTTCGCAAATGCTGTACAGGGAGATGATGTAGTGAGGACCGACACGGCCGGGGAGTTCAGAAAATTCAACAGCAGATCCCTATGAAGCTGCTGGTGGTGGCGAGCTAGCGGAACGAGCTTCGCAAAGTGCTGGTTAGTGATGACAGACGGTGCTGCGACGTTCAGAAAACGAAAAATTTCAAGAGGAGGTGAACAGAAGGCTTAACTGGGCTTTCAACCTCATATTCTTAAGGTGTTCTAGCCATCTCCCTAAATTTTTCGTACGGGGGAGGTTTATTAGATGAGGATTTTTTATTTCCTTACTTCATTTTCATAGTTATTTGTTTTTTATTTCTTGAATATTTCTGGATTTATAAATATTCTCTTCAACCAATTATCTCCCGTTCTAGCGAGTGCAAAGGAGCGCAAGTCTATTAGCAACAACGTGACCGACAATGCGATGCCAAAAGTTATTCCTCAGACCCCGCCGGATCCGGTCTAACATTTTACAAGTATACAACCGGCGCTATGTAATTTCAGTAAAAAATATCACCGTCGTGGAGATGACACCTTCTTTTGTGGCTTCGTTTTCTGGTCCCTAAACTTGGGCTTTCGTTGCTGAAAACTTAAAACGGGCAAGTGATTTCTTCTCAGTGCTGATGAAAGAACAAAAACGACGGTTCCTAGTGCGATTAATCGATGTTGACCTGCTACAAAAAAAAAAAAATTGCAAAGGCTTCAAAATCATAGTTACGCGCGTAGAATGTGTAGGCACCGGTTCCCTGTCTCCCTGTCGTAAGTGTACGCTATGAACCGCCACAAAAATAAAAAGTCTAATATTCTATTATGTGTTTTGGTCAATAAATAGTACCATCAATGTTCAGCGTACCGGGGCATTGCTCTAGACAGTGCCCCTAACTTACGTGCGCCGCATGGAAGTAGAGGTTGTGTCTAGGAAAACACGACGGCGCTTCCACCCTCTGTGAAATACCAGAAGCGCAAGAACTGGAAGTGGAGTGGCGTCAACTCTCATGACGTAGATTAAGGAGCCACGTTCAGCGGCGCTGTTCGGAAGGACTATAGACGCGATATAGCTGCGGCGCTGTGCCGACAACACATGACCGAAACTCTATATATGGATCATTTGCATAGAGACAATTACAAGGGTAAAGTTGGCGTATGAGCCATGTTGCTTCCGTGAATATGCTAAAAATTTTAGCACCGGGGTTTTTCTTCTCGTGTGGGCTGATGACGGGGAATCCCATTTTCAAAACGCATTTTTTTTCCGGCCTTATGAATCGAAATATGCTTAATTTTTGAATTTGTGCCATTCGTGACAAGCATTAGGGCTGTCTGAATGCAACCACAACTTTGCATAATGCACACACACTGTAGAATGCACTTTCATGACATGCCTCCGGGAAAAGCAGCTGGGTATGCAAATTCTAATCACACATTGTCAACAAGACGTACAATGACAGGACGTCAGGCGTTGCAGTTTAATTTACTAGAGTTGTCGCTGAAGTTGGTTTCGGACAAAAGAAACCTTGGGTAATACTGTTAGACGTTCTGATCGCTGCAAGTACACGGAGGGTCAGACGACTGATGCTATAAAACGTTTGTAGAATGTGCAAAAAACTGTCTAGTTATTATAACAAAAAATTATTATAACCTAGATGCCCGTTTTATTTTCACGGCGATTGTAACCTAATCTAGTGAGGGTGCTGGAACTGCTTTAAGAAACATTCACTTCCTGCTACATCTGTTAAAAGTGCTACTTCCAGTATCTATGTTACTGAGGTAGACATTCCCACTGTCTGTAGGTCATCGGCGCAGTCAAACGAAATGCACGCTGGGGTATGAGCGCGTAGGTTCTTTGAATCGAAAGATATTGCATAACATTGAAACAGAAGGTAGTTGGTAAAGACATATGACTAATATTTCAGTTTTATTAAAACTTTAAATGTACATTTAGCATCTCTGGCAGCATGATATAAATCTACGTTCGTGCATTACCGCCGGAGTTAATGCGATTTTAACGACGAAAACCAATATATGCATCAAAATACAGTGCACAGTGATATAACCGAGTCTGGTTGTCATCAGGAAATGGCTGCCGTAGAGAAAGCAGGACCGGTTAGAAAAAGTGGTAGGCGCACGATCTGCGCAAGGGAGCCATGGCGGGGTGCAGACGATAGAGGGGGAAGAAAGCCCCTATCGGGTCACACAATTCGCGCACGCCTTCTCCCCACACGGGGTGTTGGCTACACATATCTTGGCCATGTCGGTGACTGAGGTGGCCGCGGAAGTTGGAGAGAAACGGCGTCGCCAGGCTCGGCCGATGAAAGACCCCTTCACGCGGAGCTTGGTTTGCTGGAAAATGCTGCGGAATAAGAACGTATGGCCGTCCGTAATGCTGAGACGGATAGTAAGAGCAGCGGCGCAGCATTCCGAAAAAAGGGTCGATGTGCGTCTGTAGAGATTTTCAGATTAGTGTAGTAGAGATATCAGGGGATAAGGGTTTCATCGGCTCGTCAATACGTCTATCTCAGGTGCACTCAAAACACGCAACTATTTTATCCTTGAAAGCCAAAGCGCTGTCCGATCGAACCATTTTTTATGTAATGAGCAACAGTTTCGCAGGTGTGCCGGTTTTATTTTAGCGAAAACATCTAATAAAACCTTGATTCTTGAGGCGTACATGTTCTTCCGGTAGTTATAATAGTTCCAAATCAGCCCGTTATTGTATTACTGCAAGAAGCACTGGCGCCACTGGACGTCAATGGTCGCCATTGATTGCAGCAGACGGGCAGATCACATGTCCAAAGTTAAGCATCGTTGAACCACCGAAAAAATAGCATGGACAGAAATAAGAACCTCTATAAATTAGAGATTAAAACCTGGGGCGTTCGGTACGCTACGCTTCAAACACAGAATGACAATTTTATTTGACCGTGAGCGTTGCATTCGGAGACTCTAGTTTTGTGCTGTTTATAAGGGAAGTACAACCTGACCAACATACATCTTTCTGGCGTCATGCTGGTGATGATTCTTGCAGTCCATATTTAGTTTTCCGGCGGCTATTTCAACCCGAATTGAAGTACGCGCTTTGCCCGTCATGTGCAATCACTGGTGGTAAGTAGCATTACACCTTTAAATATCACTGTACCTTTGAATAAAACATTCAACAAATTTGATATTATTCAAGCTTTTTTTTCTTTCAAGAATACTCGTTGCATTGTTTGCCTTAACCGAAATAAAACTGACACATTTAAGGCACTCTTTCTGAAACCATAAACACCTACGAACCGGAGTGGTGCTCCCAGTTTCAAGGGCATACCCCAAGTTGCTCTGGCCAGCCCCTTCTGAATTTGGAACTTTTAACAGAGTACTGGTGCTACATCTGACATGTAGCCCAGCCCGCTTTCTCCTCTTTCCTTTCCGCGCTTTGACCACAGGCCCTCCTTTTCCTAATAAATTTCACTCATTCATTTTGTCTTACCAGTGCGGCAAATCCTTTAGATTCGTACCTTCGCGCCCTACGTTCATGGCGGCAAGAAAGTTTCTCTGACTTCACACCGAGGGCGCCGAACTTCGTAGCCCATGCAAGGGTAGGTTAGTCGAAAAGGTGTGTTGGGTAGCTGCCAGCACTTGACAAAAAAAAAAAAAAAAAGAGATCCCCATGGCGATAGGCTTGCTTACATCCGTATTCCTACACGGTGACCTTGTAGTACCGTAGACCGGGTGCCGCAATTACGTGAGCCGTAAATCCAGATTACGCGCGCAAATGCGGGTTATTATGCCCCGCTATCCTGCCACGCATTTTGATGACGCCACGGCTACGTTTCTACGGGAAAAGTGAGGTGTGACGTCAAAAGGCCTTATGAATGATTCCGTCTCGCGACATGTATTCGACACACGGTTCGTTTGAACCACACTTCTTTCGTGCCTGTGCTCTTGGCCGGAAATTGAAGGTTTCAGGAACTTTCTTCATTGACTGTGGGGTTTAACGCACCAACGCTGTATACACTGGCGATGAGGCGAGCCATAGTGGAGGGCTCTGGAATAATTTTGACCACCTGGGGATCTCTAACATGCGCCGAAGTCTCAAACACACGGGCGTTTTCGCTTTTCGCCTGTCAGGGACTTTCTTTCCATGCACACTGTGCGATCCCATATGCGTTTCTTAAAAACACGATTGGAGCCTGAAAGACAATCTGGCGTCTCCGGTCAGTTGCGAGCGTATGAGCAAGATTTGAGAGAGAGAGAGAGAGAGAGAGAGAGAGAGAGAGAGAGAGAGAGAGAGAGAGAGAGAGAGAGAGAGAGAGAGAGAGAGAGAGGCGAAATGACGGTAAAAACGGAAAAATTGTCTCTGGCAACGTACTCTGCGTTGGAAGAGGCGCACTGTACTAAGCTTATACACTGAGCATTTTCGGACGTTTGGAGCGGCCCTCAGGAACCTAGTAGCACCATTTTATGAACGAGAAATTATGCATGCAATAACGTTTACCTTGCGGAATTTTTTTTTAAATCTTCGGGAATTTCGCACAGACATCAAAATTTGAGGACCACAGAGTTTAACGTTATATCTTGATCACTATGGATGCCGGTAGAATAATTTATTAAGCCGGATATCGAAGATATCGAACACAAAGCAACGCTGCACGTTCACAAAAAACTGAACAAGAGATGTTTGCGGGGCACTAAGAAACTTTGGAGCAATTAGTCCTAATTATTTTGGGATCTGCGAAAGGCGAGAAAGGAGTTTCATGATGGGTTCGTGTAGAATAGAAGAAAGATGCATTTCTACTGCTGTGAGCGTTGAGTACATCATTGCGTTCTAAAAATCAACTTTTATATTCCAATAAAAAAGAGTGATTAAGTTGATCCTGCAGATCCTTGGGTACACCAGCCTCTCACGCCTACTTCGGAGAGGACCGTGAATTCAGAATCCCCATACAATTGCCGCAAAAGGGTTCATGAATCTGATTATTTCAGCCATCATCACAAAACCGAGGTATTTCACCGAAGTATTTGTAACGAAAGATGTCGAATTTATACAAAATTATCGCTGTATATGTTGTTTTTCGGTTTATACAGGGGCTAAAAACTCCCTTGTAAATAGCGTAGCGTAGCTTCATTAAAGTCACGAACGCAGCGTGCATTGTGTAGATACCATCTCAAAATCTTTCCCTATTGGTGCTGAAGTATTCTCCCCATTAAATAATCATCGGTGATCTTAAAAGCAACGCACGATAGAAGATTGGAACAATTTGCCAGAGAGCATATTTAATGCAAATTCACGAAATCCTTACGAGAATATTTTAGCAACTTTTAATTACTGACGTTCGTGATTTTAACGCCACTCCTCTAGGTTGTGCTTGATTACCACGCTTTTTATTTTTTGGATGGGAAACCTTGTTATGCCTGTACTGGAATTTAAATTTCCCCTTGGAATATTTATTTCAAATGTCTCCAAGCGAGTTTTGTGTTCATGTTACCCCGTTGTCTTCGTTGCATAGTATTATATTGAATTGAATGTGAATGCACATTTTTGATGTTTTGCCCGTCCGGCATGAATCATTTACTTGGTCTGCAGTATTATGTAGATAAAAAATAAATAAATAAAAAGTTATGCAGCAGGGGTGCGCATGTTTTTACCAATAAAGGCAGTTACGAAATCAAAATTCACTATCTGGTTTAATTCGGCTCGGTGACAGGCTCTAAAATCTAAGGTCTGTATTCGTAGACCGGCGGTTAGTTGTATGCAACGGGAAGGTTAAAGACAGAAGTTCAGCTATCAGGCTGAGAACTCTTTGCTGCATGCTTGCCGTGGGTCGGACGACCTAGCTGTGAGTCAGCGCTTCGCACGAGCCGAAGAGCTTCTAGAAGTACACCTTCGCAGTTTATTTGTGGCTTATACAATTTATTATAAACAGGATGGCACGAGGCCTGTGGCGGCGGGAGTGGGAAAAGGGAATGGGGATTACCTACGCGTCTCCCTACGGAAGCTTCAAACGTAAAGCTTCGAAGTGAGAACAGCATTCTCTGCTGATATTCCACGTCGGTCTTATCCAGTTCTAATGGTTGGGTACAGATGGCCGGCGATGTTTGTCACTTGAATCTTTCAGTCGTTATTACTGGGAAAGCAGTGTCGATTTTATTGGCAAAAATATCAATTGCACGATTGAAGGCTAGCAACATCATCGTCTTCTTCTTCTTCTTCGCCTTCTTCTTCTTCTTCTCCCTTCTCTTCTTCTTTCTCCTTCTTCTTTCTTCTCCTCCTCTCCTTCTTCTTCTTCTTCTTCTTCTCCTCCTCTCCTCCTCCTCTTCTTCTTCTTCTTCTCCTTCCTCCTCCTCCTTCTTCGTCTTCTTCTTCTTCTTCTTCTTCTTCTTCTCTTCTTCTTCTTCTTCTTCTTCTTCTTACTCTTCTTCTTCTTCTTCTTCTTCTTCTTCTTCTTCTTCTTCTTCTTCAGCCTACTCAGGTCCACTGCAGGACGAAGTCCTCTCCCAATGACCTCCAACCGCTCATGTTGCTCCTGCGATGCTCGACTCCACAGTTTACCCCCGAATTTTCTATTTCATCCCTTCATCGGGTTATTGTCCCTCCCTCTCTTCTGCACCCATCTCTTGGTATCCACTCTGTCACCCTGATTGTCCACCGGTTGTCCATTCGTCTCACTACATGGTCAACTCCTGTCCATTTCATTTTATTTATTTGAAGCACGATATCATCAACTCTAGTTTGTTCTCTGATCCAGGTAGCTCGTTTCCTGTCCCTGAGTGTTACTCCTAACATTATTCGTTCCATGGCCCATTAAGCCGACCTAAGTTCGCTTTCTAGTTGTTTAGTAAGGGGCCAAATTTCAGCTCCGTACGTCATCACTGGCAGTATGCACTGGTTGTTGATTTTTCTTTCGAGTGACATAGGTAGCTTACTTTATATTATTTGGGAGTCCTTTCCGAGTGCTCCCCAACCCATGCCTATTCTGTTCCGGATTTCTCTCTCGTGGTTGGGGTGAGCACTAGCCATCTGTCCGGGGAAGTTATATTCTTTTACTTTTTCTAGCGTTTTGTTTCCTAAGATGAAGAGGACGTTTTTTGGCAGGCTTATTCCTTATTGCTTCAGGTTTATTCATATTATTTTTTAGCACCATTGCCATGCAAGCACGGCCACGGGGCTAGCTACATAACGAGCTAAATTTGGTGACATACAGACGGCCGGCGGTTTCAATTTGATAGTTCAGCCATGCCGGTAACGGAGGCGAATTATTTTATTTATTTATTTATTTATTTATTTATTTATTTATTTATTTATTTATTTATTTATTTATTTATTTATTTATTTATTTATTTATTTATTTATTTAAACATATTGCCAATCGCTCACGGGATTCTCGCAGCAATCCCTCATTTGCTGCAGAAATTTTCAGTAATTTTAGTTAATTTTCTTTGAATATTTTATCTTATTGCTTTACACAACTATTTATTACTGTAAGTTATTTATTTTATCAATTGTGTAGCAAATATCTTGTGGCAGGGTTTTTTCTTTATAGTAGTGCGATTCCACGCGCAGGCGTACCATGACTACAATTAACCGCTAAATGAGGAAAGTTTTTATGCACGCCGACGTATAATGTACAACACGCGCTTTCGACGGTTACCGAGCGCTAAGTTAAATGCAGCAGCCGCAACCATGTCCAAACCTCTGGAAATTCCCAGAAATCCGACAATGGATGCCTAGGCTTTGTCAAGCCACGTCAGTGCTTCGCCCCTGCAATTGCGGCTCGCTTGATGAACCATCATTATTTCGCAAGAAGAATTGTCGCCACAAAAGATCTGAACCTTTTCCCGTCAATCCTTTTCCCGGCAACTGCAGGGCGACAGCCATTTTGCTGGCTTTCCCTGTATTACGCCAGCGCGAAGGATATGCGAGACAAAAGAAGTCAGACTACACAATGCGTGCTCACATGCCTCGCTATAGGCCTGACAAGCAGCACTCGGCTTACCAAACGAATGTATGCTTCGCCATCCGAACTTGGAGGACGCAATCACGTAGAATAATGAATAATTTCGTCCTCCCTTGGCATGATAAGTTTGAAGAGATTAGTACGCAACAATTCATGGAAAGAACCAGCCAATTTTAACAGGCCGCCTTGTCAAAAGCTGGCCGCAATTTTATTATCATCCCCACATTAACCGCAAAACTACAGCCTGCGCTTTTTGTAGTCTAAGAAAAACGGGTGTGGTAATTTCTCTCTTAAGGGGATACCGAAGTGAATTTATCAAGCTACTGTTTTTGCTTGCACTGCATAGACTGGCTCAAATAAACGCACTTTTCATTGTTTATCCTGTAGATAAGGCAGGTATTTATTTTATAAAGCCCGAAAGAAGAAAACTAACATGCGCAGTCTGTCGCGGCAGCACCAACTAAAGCAGTGGTGTCCATACGTGGTGCTACGCGATTGCACCTCGTTCGAAGCAGTTTCGGTATCGGTTCTGGGAAACAACATGCTTGGAATCAGACGTGATCGTTGGCTGGGCATTCTCGATATCTCTGTAATCTGATTAACACGCTTCTGCCATGCAGTCGGCTGTAAAATAAGTCAGATAAGACTACGAGGATGGCTTAGAATCGTACCAATCACTAGCCGACGCGTACGCAGTGCATGAACGCCCTCCGTGTCACCGGAGAGGCTGAAATGCGATGCGCTCCTCCCCCATTTTTGCAGCTTTCCTGGCTCGTGCCTGTATTGTAAGAGGCATCTTCGCACCATGCCAAGGCTCGGCTGGTTCGGGACTGTGCCCGCAAGCAGGCGGTGCTTACGGCAACACCACCCCAACGAGAACTCGCCAGCGCGTCACGGTCAGTCTGCACGCGTTATTCGAACTCGCTCGTGGAGCAGTGAACGTTACAGCGTAAAAATGGTGAATTCAGGACAGAAAACATTGCACCAGGACAAATAAATCAACTTAAATAAACATGCGCTATCGGAGATTCGAGCTTGCGAATTGCAAAACAAAACACCTAGTGCTCCAGAGAGAGAGAGAGAGAGAGAGAGAAAATGACTTTATTGAGAAATAAATATCCTGCGGAGGTGGGTTGAAGTGCGACGCAGGGCACCCCCACCCGGACTAGACTGTCGTCCTCGCGACGATGCCTCGGCCCGGGCTTCCGCGCGGGCGGCGCCACAAAGGTCTCTGGGGGTCACCCCCCGTTCCCCTCGCCTGCGCCTCCCTGCGCTTCTGCCGGCCTCGAGCCGCCTCGAGCCGCTGGATTGTCCTTCGCTCTGTTTCGTACTCGCGAGAGTACATCGAGTCCATGGCTTCCTGGGGCAGACTCTCGTCATACCCCCGCGCTCCAGACCACTCCGCCGTTAAGCCAGCGCTGCCACCAGCGGAAATAGAAACTATATAATATATGCAAGTTTACATTTTTATTTATTTTAGCATACCAAACAGCTTGGATGACTATTTCTTGAGTAGCACTCGCGCAGTAAGCGTCCCCCAAATTTCTGTAGATATATCTCACCTGTAGCGACTGCACTCCTTGTGCGGGAAAGCGTTCGCAGATGTGTGGTCGTGCTGCTGACTGCTGTGCTAATTCAACCAGCGCAAAAAATGCTTCTCGCACTTTGGTGTTCCGCTGTTCGATAAAAGTTTCGGTTGATTTGGATTCCTGAGTACCTATATTAACTTCGCTGACTGTTCTCCGGCCTTCAATTGACCTTAGGTTTTTCTACTGGCGTACCAGTCAGTGAAGCGTCACCTTAGCGCTTGTGTTGAGCTACTTTGACTTAGATCTTGATACAGTCTACAAACTAACAACCTAAAGCCACATTCTTCCAGGGACAAACGTGTCGGTGCATAGTTTCAAACTGTGCGAATGAATGCGACGAGCCGCCGGCGGCCGGCCGACTAAGCTCTGGGCCGACTGATTCTGTCGGAGGGTCGGCGAGCCGCGCAGTAGCGCAGTCAAGTTAAGCCACACGAAAGGTCATACGAAACGCCATAGGAAATCGCCAAGGAGGATACAGAGAGGAGGACATCATTTTCGACTTTGTTTTTCTGGGGAGTAAAGTCGCGTAAACGCAGCGAGAGTGGTCGAAACATGGCCTATACGCCAGATTAAAATTGCGCTAGTAATCCCGCAATGTTTACCAATCCCTTCAGTGTCTTTTTAAGCGTGAAACAGGAATGTATATTGCCCCCTAAGAGGTAGAAATGTTCTCCTTTCAAAACGAAGGAGCGCGTTTCTCTACCTGGAAGTGGAGAGAGATTTCCCTCTTTCGGGAGCGAATGGAGGAGCGCTCCTCCCCTAAAGCAGCATGGCGGCGCTACCGGAGCAAAGCTTGTTATGCGAGCGAGGCCTAGCGAGCTTATCGGTTCGAGAATTGAGGAAGTACATATAGGTACATTACTGAGGTTGTGCACGCTTAATATGCGCTAAAATAACCAAGACATCATCTACCCAGAACCAGAGCTGCGGTTAGCAAGACATGATTCCATCCGCATGTGCACCTTCATAAATTCGTCCGAGGAGGTGCTCTGCTTTCGCTTTCAGCGCGAACGCGCCGGCTAGCCATTGTACGCATGTACGCAGAGCAGAAGCCATAGCGATTGCATTCAGAGGGCCGCTTATATTTCCTTCAGGCTTTTAACCCCGCCCTTCTCTGACACACGAGGTCTCAAACATCCAACGCGGTCGTTCGCGAACTATAAGTTATCGGCAGGGGCGCGGAACTATTTTCCCTCTGGGGGAGCGGAAAATATGCTACCATACGCATAATCATCGACACCATTATTATCATTGTTTGTATTGTTACTTAAATATTATCATGATCCTTTATTTTTTTTAGTGCTTGTGCACGGGCTCTACAGCGGCGCTACAATGACTAGTATACACAAGTAATCGCAGTCAACCCGCTAACATAAAACCAAATCAAGCCCAATCCAATATTCACTCAACATGACAGATTCTGGTGAGCACACTAAAAGAAATCAGAGCCATTTTCTTCAGAGAAAAAATGCAAACGTTTCTCCAATGTTGCTCGAGTTAGAGTGGAAGTACGAAATCCGAGACTGTTTCAGCCGTTTCTGGATGGTACGATCGGATAGACGTCGGTTTCAAAACGTCAGGGACCCAGGTTTGATTCCGAACACGGGAAGAGTTTTTAAATGCAGAGCATTTCTTTAACTCACGATGTCACCCGGCGTTGTCGGCGTGCCTCGGCGTCCGCAACAGCCGTTCCAGGTGCGCCCTCTCCCCCACTCCTCCTCTCCCGCATCACGCTACCCTCCTCGATCTCAAGAACAGGTCCGCACCCCTCCCCCTACACTATATAAAAAGATAATACTTACCGGCGCCAGGTTTCGATCCCACGACTCTGCGGGCGGAACGCAAGGTACATAGTGCTCTACCCACTGCGCCACAAAGCCGACACAGAATGGAAGGCTACGAACGCGCCTTGTATCCTTGACTCATTCAAACTACGTCAAGAAGCTGCTGATACAACGCATTCACTCCCTGTGGGCGGAACGCGAGTTACATGGTGCTCTTCCCACTGCGTCACAAAACCGACACAGAATGGGAGGCTACGAACGCGCCTTATATCCTTGACTCATTCAAACTACGTCAAGAAGCTGCTGATACAACGCATTCACTACCACCAACTCCCCAAACACTAAACGTTAACGCAATACACCCGACGCATTTACTCGTGTCCCCCTCGCGGGGAGATGGGCCCTTTTCTTTATGCGCTTGATGCGGCTTCGCTTATTATAATCATCGTTTTATGAAACCTACTGTGTAAAGTTGGCTTTTCTGCAGTGCATTTTGCGCCATCAGTCAGGCATGGGAAGCTTCGTTTTACAGGCCAGTCAGTGACCTCACTGTGACTGTGCCCATTACACGAGGCAACGGTAGCACGAACGAATCTACGCCACTTTACTTATGCAAAACAAAACAGTGTACATATAAATACTTAAACAATAATAATAGTAAAAGCAATACAAACTCCATGCCCCTGTATGTATATATATGACTGCTAGCCGCGAACATACCACGACACATGCGCGTTCATTCTACCACATGAGGGCTTGCGCGATAATTATTGGCAAAGAAAAGGAGTTAAATCACACATCAGTCGAAAAAAGAGGTCAAGCTATGCGTTAAAATGTACTTATGAGGTCAGTGTAATCAATTTGTAATGCTCCGGTTTAATATTTGAAAAACTCCAAACTGAACCATGCGCGTTATATAACCAGAGAATGGGTACGCACAACGGATCTTTTGTTTCAATGTTGTACCGATTATTTCTTACTGTATTCTGTGCCAATAAATTAACAAAATTCCAGTGTTATAATACGGACGTATTCATATTTTGTAATACATATGGCTGCACTGCTAATATCTATACTGACAATAAGTTAGAGCCCTAGGAATTATGGGATTGGTGCAAAGCGCCAAAAGAACCGAGGTTTCCTAATAATCTTAGCTGGCTAGCGTAAAAAATATTGGCCATATTGACCATTGAGGCTGCTTAGTATTATGATAGTATGAGCCCCATAGAAAGGGCAAAGCCAATAGACCACTTATTCCTCGATTGATATCGCATGCACCGTATATTTGAAACAGAAGATTGACTTCTCCTTAGCTTCATACGAACCATATTTCCGTTGAAGACAGGGAACGTCGATATCAATATTTTTTTTTAAATTGCGGTGATTCATTAAGGCGACTAATGCCGTTTAATTAGTGACCAACGCCACCGGGATTTCAACTGAATATCGCCTGATCCTTAAAAGGACACCGAAGGCAAATAGCAAGTTGGGCTCAGACGAAAGTTCAACTGCCCCGAAACCCTATCAGCGTTTATTTGGCGGCGAAGATACTTTAATTGCCGAGAAATTACCAGTTGAAAAACGCATGTCATTCCTCGCGCCAATTGTGACGTTTCGCGTGACGTAAACGGTTGCCGGAAGCCAGTGAGACAGCGGTGTGGTCTAGCAGGAAAACTAAAACCTGCAGAGAGAACCATCGCGGCCGCAGAAGCGACTGGTCGCGCACTCGGCGCATACGACGAAACAGCTTGCCCGCCTACACTCCCCTTACCTGCCACTCTCTCTGCGTCTATCTTGATGCCGCACGGGACTTGAGATGGTGGTTAAACAATGTGAATGTGCCGAGCGGACTTTTGCGTTACCTACAGAACGTCTAGCGGACAGCGCAATTGCAGCTCCAATGACGACTGAGGCTCTTTTAAGTACAGAGCACTTTAGGGCCGCGCCTTGTCGTCGTAGCTCGCTCACTGGACCAAAGTAGAGCCACACGGCGTTCCATCGTCGCATGTCTGTATGTGGTCTCTAAATTTTGTTTTCCCGCCCTGCAAACCAATCCTTAACATATGTTTGCCGTACGACCACTTAATTCCTTCGTGTTCGGGTTACCCTGGAGGTGCTGTCGAACAAATTAATCAAGCCGTGGGAAGGCACATCGCAATACACGCGAGGCTGCACCAAAACAGACCCAAAACAACCGTCGCTAAACCTGACGATACAGCCGCACCGCCGCTGCCGCCGCCGGTGAGCAGGCACTTCTGCACGGGGAATGCTGGGTAAATTCGGCGCGCCATGTGTGCTCCGTGAGTGAAACCCTCCGTCTCCCGCCCCTCTTCATGCCGCCGCCTCCGACGCGTTGGGAGTTTGTTGGGAGTTGGGAGTTTCACGCGTTGGGAGTTGGGAGTTTCACGCCACGATTGGCTGGTAGAGCTAGAAAGCTTTGCTTTAAAAATCGCGCACACTATACATACCCGGTGCGGGGTTATATCGTCGCTAGTGATAATACCGTCATAGTAAGCACACCCAACTCGCTGGAGCTGGCCGTCGCATTTCATCGCGAACTGAGCGCGACCCCGACACACAGCTTCAGCCGCCGGCCTGGGTGCAAAACTTCGTTCGGGCAGACCGCACTACGCGAGGAAGCAAAACTCTTGTTCTATGAGGCGAAAATTGTTGTCCACAGAAAACCAGGACAGTGGAAGGCCGACGCACTACTTGCCACCATGATGGAAACCAGAAGATAACAGTCATGTGACTACGCCAAACCTGCAATAACCATCGCAACCGCCAGTGGCGCCATGGCTTGGCAGCTTGCAAATGTGGGCACGGCTTTAATTATACCTGAGCATTTATAACTGTCTATGACTTATGCAAGTTAACGTGCAAAGAAAGCTTCTGTGTTTCTAGGAAAGCTTGTGGGCGCGGTTGTCGTTCTGTTGTTCGCCACGTGACCCTTGACACATCCGCTCAGTCGCCGTTGACGCCATCTCTGCTGTGCGACTGATAGCTGCACTTTTTTATTATTTACGCCATTATTTTCAAGGTACTACCCTAGAGACTGGAATATTCGTTTTCTGGGGATTGCAATTTATATACTTAAACCAACTTCGGTTTTGAATTCAGCCTATTTTTAAGCATTTTGCCTTCTGCAAATAAACCCAACTTTTCAGGAGTCATCTGCGACATAGGGGAAGTTTTCAAGTGCCCCTTGACTGGAGGAGCCATGCTACCCCGTTTCTAAAAGAAGGGAAGCCTCCACTTCCCCTGCACTCCCTGTTCCGAAGCCTTTGGTTGTTTTTAGTCCCCTCACCTTGTTACAACCGATGAATCGACACACAGTTCGCCTGCAACCGTGAAATCAGCGCAAACGCTGCGCAGGCGGCGGGAAGAATGAATACACCGCATCCGCCCGAGTGATAAGATGACGCTGCTCGACGCCGAGTGAGCTCGGAGTAAAGCAATCATAAATGTTTAAAAACGACCGATAGGTGAGGGTAAAAAGAAGAGCGGGTAGGAGGGCTAGATCTAAGCGGAGCTATCGGTGGGCGCTTAGAGAGAGAGAGAGAGAATGCAGTTTAATGATGATGACGAGGTCTGTCCAGCAGATAGCCTAACATGGTACGTCAGGGGAATAATGAAACAAATGAAGAAAAAAAACACCGACATGAGGTCTGTTGACAGAGTTCAGTAGTTGGGCGCTTACATCAAGAGGTTTCCTCTATGCCTAATGCAGGAAACATTACAGACGAAAGGAGCAGTTAAGTATATTCGCCACCGTCTTTTCCCCTTGGCATCACAAGAAACATCTACAAATCCGGTGGTAACGGTTAACAGGGTGCGGGTGAGTCGCACATACAGCAAACCTGAAACGGTGGCCACAGAATGTGCGCCAAACAAGATACTGAGCCGCATGTTCGCGTTCCGAGCGCATGGTAATAAAAAAGACAGTGAAAGGGCAAGGCAGAAACGCAGGGGCGGTATCGAACGGAGCCTTCATGTACGCCCGATCGGCGAAAGGTGCTGTGCAACCAAGGAGCGGTTTGGTTATAGCCCTCGGCGCCATTGGCAGTTCGCAGACAACAGGGGAGAATATTTTCTCCCCAGGTTCGGTATTTGGTAGGAGCCGTACAGAGGGCGCTACATGTAATGAGCTAATCGGAGAAACTTTCTGGGTTGGGAGAGAAAATGCGCGGATCTGAACCCACGTGTGGGTTGGGATCCCACCCGGCGGGCATTTTTTCTCCGCTTTCTTTATGTCTTTCCAAATTCCTTATCTGCTTCAATGACCTACCACATCCTCCTCTTTTCTTCCCTTGGTATTCTTGACTGCCAACCCTTGTTTCTGTCTTAATTCAACGAGCCCCTCATTTCCCGTTCTGATTCGCTATATATATATATATATATATATATATATATATATATATATATATATATATATATCTATATGGACCTGCACTCGGCCCGTTGCCTTATGCTACGCCTTGAATAAACCCCCACGATCAACGATCAACTACCGTCGTGACTGCTATTCCCCTTTGCAATATATACATTCCCCTTCACTTCACAGCACTACTTCCCCATAACCAGCGTCCTCTTTGGCTGACGAAACAACACTGCATTATTCTACTCATGAGGCATATAAAGTTTCGCCCTCAAACTTGAACTTCAGCGATCCGAAGTTTGGAGGTCATCGTCCTGCGCATCCGAGTAACGGTTTCAGTGCTTGGTTCAGTTGGCATCCCATCGACAGAAACGTGGACAGGAAAAGCTTTCTCGAAGCTGCCTACGTGTCTCCTTAGAAGGCGGGGATAATCCGCATGTTTGTCGCAAAAAAGCGGGCGTCAAACGAGTCACACGAGTCCGCTCGTAGCGCTAAGTAAAGGGAAAGAAACAGCAGGCACAGGTCAGAGAACAGGGGCAGAAAATTGAAGGGGCACATGCAGAAGGAAAACACCTTTCCTTGACGAAGATGGTACAGCGCCTAAAGAAAGGAACAAAATAAACAAAGAAAGAAAGTATCGCATGCGATCCCCTCCAGACGTAATGTGAAATCTTTTTTTGCTCTCAACCTGATGTCAGTATGGTATAAAACATTACGCTGATATATGCCACCCAAATGACCCTATCAGTACGCCGAGTTTTATTTACTTGAAATCAATAGTGCGCGGCGAAGTTGTGAAATTCACAGAATTCCCGTTTGCTGTCAATGTATAGCTGTCTACGGATAGAGTATGGTTACACAAGACGGCCTGAGTTCTTATTTTATCAAAACTATCCCGAAACATATTACATGAGAATAAATGTGCAAATAGTTGTGTAGTGTATCCTTTTTCTATTTAATGTTCTGTTTACTGCAACATGACGCTTTAAAGTGTAAACTTGTTCAATCAGGCAACTTCTTGCAAAGGGAGGGCGTTACCCTTTTGGGGCCGTGGGGGTTCTCAGCAAAGAACGCTATAGAAAGCAGAAACCGCGGAAATAATTTTCTGTGCAAAAAAAAAATGCATATTCGAAAAAGTAAAGACGTTTAATCGTTGCAAAAGCCAAGTGAACAGTAGCACTTATGAAGATTGCTTGGTGGACTAGTTGGTGATCAATATTAACAGGGTTACCAGCGCATGTTGACGGGGACACAGATGCAAGAAATGCCAGGACAAGGCGCTGAACTACAACTGATTTTTCTTCAGAAAATAAAGACATATAGACCCCCGTACATCCAAAAGGATGTCAAACACAACCGGGCGTCAACACTAATACTCTCGCCCTCAGCATACAGGAGCCGACCGATTTTTCGTACCTGGAGGGGAACAAAAAGTTGTCTGAATAAATAAGCAGTAAAAAAATTATGTGAGCCGCAAAAACGAACTTTATTTTATTTAAGTACGACTGACGAAGTCCCGAATGGTTCAGGACAAACCTGATGATGATGTTGCTTATAAGTCAGCGTCACCTGGTGCCTACAAAAAGCAGTGTATAAATAAAAACGGGCCAATCATGACCTGTTTCTTGCTTTCCAGATTGCTTCCGGCGCAGACTACATGCAAAATTACGGCTTCCAAGATCAACGTTTGCTACCCCGGCTAAGTTAAGCGAATCCCCATCTAATCCGAAGCTAGTCAGGTGGTTCAATATTCACAATGGCGCCGACCGGAATTCGCACCATGGGTCTCTCGCGGGAAATTTTGTGCGGAAAATCGAGCTTTTGGCTTTATTTTGTCAGAAATATCCGTTGTTGATATACATTACTCATATGGAACAAGTGGCGGTTCCCCGGGAAAGTCCGGAATTTCAGCGAGTCCAAAGTTTCGGAGTCTGAAAAAACGGTCGGCTACTGTATTACAAACGTTGCACCAGACAATCTTCATAACCTTGCACCTGATACAAATGTTACACCGGAACGTAACCGAAGGCTTAGTTATGCAGTTTTTATAAGCCGCTCAATTTCAAGCGCCTCGATAACCTCGCGTGTGCTTATCTTTCTGTCTGGGGATGACGGCCCTGATCTGTGCTAGTCAATACATTCCTTCAGGAAAAGCAGCTCGACCTTAAAACAAACGAAGGAAAAGAAAACACAGGACCAGCGGCGTGTCTTGTGTTTCTTGTCCTCTGTTTTGTTTCAAGTTCGAGCTGCTTTCTGTCTGGTGATGGATTCGCACTCTCCAAAAAACGGAAGACAAGCACATTTACTACACTGCGAAGCCAAATGTCCCGAAACCAGTCTTTTCCACAAGGTTCTTATGTTCCCTACTCCCCTTGTTAACGCATCTACACGTCTGGCCAAAATAAGTCTTGCACAGTCTAAGGGGAGAGAGTAAACAACGCCTTCTGAACAAACTTCTCCCTGTGCTTCTTCAAGCAGCCCACTTTTTCTCTGGCCACGCCGTTTACCATCGGACACGCAGCGGTCGCTTTTCTGATAGAGGTGAAAAGCTAAAACGCCAGTGCATATATGACATTTCGGCGCACGTTAAAGATCCCCAGGTGGTCAAAATTAATCCGGAGCCCTCCACTACGGCGCGCCTCATTGCCTGCTTTGCTTCAGTGCGTTAAACCCGACAATAAATCAATCTACCATCGGATACAGGTTGGAAAGTTTGTTAGGGGCAGAGAAAATGACGTCAGCGCCTGCGCGCATACCAGTCTTCTTACGATTGTGCTCTACTCTTTACCACCTACTTTTTCGCCCAGACTGTATGTTGTCCTAGCGACTATTCATAAAGCCACCGCCAAGAGATATGACGGTGGGATATATTATGCCCTTTCCCTTTTTGTTGAAATCCCAATCGTCGCTATGGAATAGCCCATCACGCTAACCTTGAAGCCTTAAATTTAGGCCTGCGTACTGGTGTGTTCAAACACGAGCGCTTAATACCAATAGCGCACATTTTTTATATTTGTAACAAAAGAGAAAAATCCTACAACAGGCACATAAATACTACCAAATGAATCAGATTATTTGGTCACCCTGAATAATTTCTTGACTGCCACCTTATCGAATGTGTTAGCCACACTTTTGTTAGAAGTAAGCTTTACTTAACGCTCAGTCACTGCATTATTGTCCTGACCCCTGCAATTCCTTTTGCGATAGGTATACCGGAAGTGTGCATTACAATCAGTATGTCATCGTACCGCCTGACCCCCGAGTGAAGATCGTTTCCCCCGAAGTCCGGTGTCGATCAAGAACCCAATCGCCCTGGCTCCGGTTGATTTGACAGGAGGCTGGCAGGGCGATGGTGTTGAAGTTCTTGGAGACGGCGGTCCAATTGACGAACTCAAGGCGTTGGGGTTGATTAAATGAGACGAAGGGTTTATATGCAGCTATTTACAGTGGGAAAACTGGGTACATGAATAATAAAGGAAAAACTGCACACTTCAGCTATACGCTAGCTCCGAGTGCGCACAAATCACTCGAGCTCCTCAACTTCGTCTAACTCTTCCTATTCTCGGAGCGTACGCAAACCGCTCGAGAAACGACGGCCGAGACTCTGTCTCGCCGCAAGATCCGTCTAGTTGCCCGGTGCGGCGCTGCACCCTAAAACTACGACGCGATCTTAACCTCGACTAGGGGGCTCACAAATCCCAACCTAGCGTTAACGGTCGAGACTCCTTGTCTCGCCGGGAACTGCCAGCTCAGCGCTCATACGAGAACCATTTCCAACGGCCAAGTTCGTCCTTTTAAAACCTCGAGATCACCCTCTCTCGGGAACGCCCCTGTAGCGTTCGTACACGCGTATGGGAGTGCCCGAATTCACGTCGACAGCTGTCACTCAGCACGTCACGGAATATTCAATGAGGCGCCGCTATCTCAGGTCAACGGACCGCCCGCGGGCCAGAAAACGCGTACGACCCCGAGGGATGAGCGCCAACGACGCGACTGTGCGTCATGCTGACCAGGGCGCGACAACAATAGAGACACGCCGGTAATCCCAGCGGGTCCGGCAGGCGTTCCTGGAATCCGGCGCCGCAGTCTGCCTTCTCAATGGGGGATTATCCTTGAGGAATGCGGAGGGCCAGACAATCCGTCTCCCGCGCACGCCGCGACGAATTAGCGGTGGTTGCAGCGCAGTGTCGGCAGTGCTACGTCGCCAGACAGAGCGGCGCGTTCTCACGCGCAGCCCGGGCACCTGGCGCTAACCTCATAAGTGGACCTTACACCCCGGTCATCGTTCCGTGTGCTACATTGCGGAATCTTATAACAGATTATGCTGTTACAAAATGAAAGGGAAATTTGACGCGCGGAGCATGAGATGGGACTTTTTTGGGTAGACGCTCTAATTCGTCCACAGCAGTACTCCCCTCCGGAACGAGCAGCAGTAGAAGTAATGTAGCGAGTTGGGCAGTCAGCAAAAGTGCACCTTCGAAAAAAAAGCAGACCTGAAAGAGACAAAACTGCAGAACAAGCAGAAAAGATTGACGCTTGGCGAATGGGACAGTGTGAGGTACCGGCCTGCCTTTCTGCACGTGTCATCTGCTTTATTACTGTTTCTGCTTCCAAGACAAGGTCGAGGGCTGCAGTTTCTCGCCAAGTGATTAAGTGCGCACCTTAAAAGTTTTCCTTGCCATATCTGTTGTTATTTGTATCAGTAAAAAACAGAACTTGTCCACTGTACTGTCCTCAAAAACTGACCACAGAACTCACTTCCTTAGCATTGATGACACGTTTGGTTGTTAAAGGCAGGGTAACGAAAAGTATACAGCAATAACCACGTTTTGGTGCTTTTTTACTTATTCGTTTTTACTTACTTTTTGCGCAATATTTTAAAACAAAGTGATTGGCCTTTTTCTTTTTTTTTTTTTTTTCGTGTAAACACATTTACAAAACACTGGTGCATTTGATGCCCCGTGCTATATCTCTGATCCGAGGCGCAGCTTATTTTGCAGGCCGGCACACTTATTAACCAGCTGGTGATATTAAACGTAGATCAAAATCTTGATACATGGACGTTCTCAATTTCCATCTACTTCAGAAAAATGGTCGTGGGGAAGGGAGATCGAGGCCACTTGTGGTCATCAGCAAACGGCTCAGCCACTGAGCAGCTCCTGCGCTCATACTTGTCAAGTATTAACAATTTGCAGGTGTCGGACCTTTTAAACAAATTATAAAATGCAATAAGTTTACACACACCGGGTGTGGGCTTTCGCTGTTGCACTGTGGAGCACTCCTGCAGCCTGATTGCTCCAATAAAGTCGCAGCTAGGGAAGGGCAAAGTCGATTTGTATCCCCTGCAAGCTGCCGAGAATGACATTTCGTTTGGTGAGCTTGCACTACGCACGCGCTTCCAGCAGCAACAGACCATTGCTACATTGGTGCTCATTAATTTCCCCTGTTGTTACACAGAGCGTGATAGTGTTCAATAGTCTGGAGGGGAAAGTGTGCGAGCAGGTACGAAGTTGATTGTATACGTGAAAGAAAAAAAGGCCTGAATTCCATTGACTGTGCAATATCAACAACGGAGGGTCGAACCGTTTCGGCATGAACCATAACCCTTATTTATTTTTTCGGTTAAGTTCCGGTTCGTGTTCAGCGTGCTCAAAAAATAACGGTTCGGGTTCGGGTTCAGTTCCGGCAAAAATACCGGTTCAGTTCCGGTTTTCGGGTTTGGTTTTGTTTCGTTTCGACACCCTGATTTTAAATCCTGTGACCATTCAGGAGAAAAAAGTTTCAGTGCCCAGGTTACTCGCCTGGTGTCAGCGGGCTTCCCGCATCATTTGCTGACTTCAGTGGTTCGTGCCTTAGTGAAGGAGGTCAAACGTGGCCACCAGGAATGCCCGGGGGACAATACCGATGAAAGAACAATTTGTTGTGGTGCCATACATCCACAGAATAGCACACAATCGTAAGAAGACTGGTATGCGCGCAGGCGTTGACGTCATTTTCTTTGCCCCTAACAAACTTTCCAAGCTCTGTCAGATTGTAAATGGCTGGGGCAGAGAAAAAAGTGGGCTGTTTGAAGAAGCACAAGGAGCTTTTTGTTCAGTGTTACGAAGGCGTTGTTTACAGTCTCCCCTTAGACTGTGGCAAGACATATTGGCCAGATGGGTAGAGGCGTCAACGAGATGCTGAGGGAACATAAGCACCTCGGGGAAAAGACTACTCTTTCGGGACACTTGGCTTCGCACCGTAGAAAATGTGCTTTTGTTCAATTGTTCGGAGAGTGCGAAGTCATCACTTGAGAGAAAGATAAGCACACACTCGAGGTTATCGAAGCGATTGAAATTGAGCGGCTTAATGAAAACTGTATAAGCATGCCTTCGGTTACGCTCTCGCGAAAAGAAAGAGATTATCTGGTGCACGATTGTAATATGCTGAAGGCGAGAAGATAAGTGTTAAGACCAGGTTGCCGTATCTCGCATCTGTGTACCCGTCTGTGCGCGTGGTTAGCCCTGTTAGTAGCACTTACTTTGACCTACAATGCTAATTTTTTATAGATATATACTACCTATGTTGGTTACCCGGGTCTTGAAATAAAGCACGCACTAGGTGCACAATGTCCAAATCCACCAAAACTCATAATGACGTTAATGGCCAGAATCAGTGTTAGAACTGTTTCATCTCCTGAATACTAATGAGTTTTGTAGTCATACATAACGCGGTTGTAATTTACTGGTAAAATTCGGCCAAAAAACACGAAAATGCAAGAAAACAAAACAAGATCCTTGCAGTATCGTTTGCATATAGTCAAACGCATGCTAAAAACGATAAAAAGTCGCCGAATTCGGCTACTCATAACCGCATATCGCAACTAAAAGATCGGCTCTTATCCACCCTGTGAAGGTGATTGGAAAGCAAAGCTTTAAAGGACCCCCACAACAATTTCCCATGCGACGTCACTTGAATTCATCACACACGTGGCTCTACAAAGACTCAAACCAGAGATTCTGCCAGCCGTTACCTGGAATTCGAGGGGGCGGCATCCAGAACGCAGCAGCAGCGTCGGCCATGGCTGGGCTAGAGCTGCGGACACCTTCCGCTGTAGCCCGGCCAGTGAGTCAGGAGAGAGAAAACGGAGGGGAACGTCTTTCGAAGGGTGAGACAGCGGAACCTATCCATCCTGATGTGCTAGCTTGGAGCTACACCACCGCGCGACATAAGCGCATACACGGAACAATTAGGCATGTGAGCTTAGTGATTCCCATTTATACTAATTCAAACTAGTTAGTTTAGTAAATTTGGGAATTGCGAGAAAGATGAGGGAACTTTTATAATTCCTATTTATCAGAACGTGTTGCTACTTTCGCCTTTTGTAGTACCTCTTTAAACACAACTGAATTGGCAATAACCAATTTAGAAAACGGAGTATCATTCGTGGCAACCAGTGCGCAAAAGGTAGCGTTTCTCTAGCGGCCTGATGTCTGTATGGGGTTTGTACATTTTGTTTTCCCGCCCTGCAAACCAATCCTTAACGTATGTTTGCCGTACGATCACTTAATTTCGGTGGGTCCGCGTTACCCAGTAGGTGCTGTTGAACAAGTTAATCAAGCCGTGCGGAGGCACCGCGCAATGGACGCGAAGCTGCACCAAAATAGGCCCAAAACAACCTCCGCTGAAGCAAACGACAAAGTCGTACCGCCGATGCCACCAGCGGCCAGCAGGCACTCCCTCGCGGGGAACGTTGGGTAAATTCGTGGCGCCATCTCTAGGGTGCTCCGTGAATGAAACCTTCCGCCCCCCTTCCCCTGCCGCCGCCTTCAACGCGTCAAGAGTTTGTTGTCCCTCCCGCACGCTAAGAAAGAACCGTTGGCTGGAAGTGCTAGAAAGCTTTGCTTCAAAACTCGATATGGCGTAACGAAAGTCCGAATACGGATTCCTGGGCGAGTTGGTGTTGCCTGGCAGAAAAATCCACAGCGCATGCGGGCGAGGACAACAAAAGTGAACAGACACACCCCGGAGCGCTTGGTGTCTCTGTTCTCTTTTCTTGTCCTCGTCCGCATGCGCTATGAAAGTCCGAAATTCTACCTATTTCAGCGCCCTCGCGTAATTAACCCTGAAATTAAAATTAACACACACGATACCACCTAGGACAAGTAACGTTTCTGAAATGGAGAAGCGACGTAAAAATTACTATTGCTAAGTAGAGAGTGCTACCTTCTTTTGCACGATTTTTCCTTCCGAGTTCTCCCATAAGACCTTCATGTTAGGAAATTGCCACGTGGGTGGTTACATATGAAAATTGGCGTAGTATGTTCTTGCTTCAGTGGAAACGTCGTCGAGAGAGGATAGTCGTCTGTTGCCCCTGTCGCGTAACTCCTCCGCTCTGGGCTATCAACCCTTAGGCTCTTCCCCTCCTCTCTCGGTACTCTCTGTATGGATGAAGGTTCGGTCAACGCAGTTAATTTTTTTCTGCCTTCGCACAGTTTGTGCGCCATCTGCTGGGACAGCGGTCATCTTTCTCATTAGTTTTCGTTTTTGTTTTACCTGGAACAGCCAGAACTCGAGCTTTGAAGTTCTTGTGGTTGCTGTACTCGGCTTTCTCCGTCATTTAAAGGATTTTTTTATTTGATGTTATATGCCTATATCTATATCGCGGTCAAGTACTTTTTCACTGTCCTAGCGGCTGAATCAGTCAGGTCAGTCAGTCAGTCAGTCAGTCAGGTCGTATCGTCAGTCATAGTCGTTCATAGTATAGTCATGCTTATCGGGTTCTTCGTCATTTAAAGGATTGTTATTTTTATTTGCTGTAATTTGCCTATATCTACTTCGTGGTCAAGTACTTTTTCACCGGCTTGGTGGCTGAGTCAGTCAGTCAGTCAGCAGACAGACAGACAGACAGACAGACAGACAGACAGACAGACAGACAGACAGACAGAAATACCGAAAGACACAAAAATTTTCGCGTTTAGGTAGCCGAAGATTGTCATCTTTAATAGTAAGCGTACTGGGTTTGCGCATGATTTTAACCTCAGCCCTCCGGTACAATCGTAACCTGTTGAACCGTAAGCCGCTGGCTGCAGTGGGGAGCTCTAATTCCCTCCCTCCCCTTTCTTTTCCCTCCTCCCTCCTCCCTCCCCCTCACTCACTCACTCACTCACTCACTCACTCACTCACTCACTCACTCACTCACTCACTCACTCACTCACTCACTCACTCACTCACTCACTCACTTAGCCTCGCGCGGTGACGGTAGCCTATTTGTGCATCAGGTCGACCTATGACGTCGACCTTAACTCCTTTACCATGACGTTGTGCGGCACTTGGAAATGCACGTACGTGCGTGTCGGGTTAAGCGACCTCCTTAAGTAAGACACGCTTCAAGGCGCACGAGCTGAGTTAGCCGCGTGCGCATTACTGAGCGTCTCTGTCTTGCCTCGTGGTGCAGTGACTTTTCTACCCGAGCGTACTTTGAAGACGCCAGAGAACAAAAAATTGCATCCCCAACGCGTGCTTAGCCCACGCCCTGTCTCTTGTCCTGTCTTTGTTGTTGCGGTTGCACGTTCCACGTGGCGCCGCTGTTCTTTACGCATTGGAAGGGCAGCTTTCGTGCTACAAAGCACTGCTTCCTTATGTACGAGGAGAATACCCCGGGCACGCAAACAGGTCTGGTAGGACGAGTGAGAGAACGAATAGTGTGACTGGTGATGTCAGCCGAAATGAGATGATTCGTTTGCTACTCGAAGTGAATGTGGCGACGATGACGATTGAAATAGTGATGATTTTCATGTGCCCGCATGCGTTCAGTTATAATGCAGGGGCCGGTAACGAAGAGCGCTAGTTGCGCCACTTGAGAAAAAACCCTTTCTTTTTGCAAAGCTAGCATCAGCCAAAGAATGCGGAGCCAGCAAGAAAGATGAGCGTGCGTCTCCGTTGCTAGGCAACAGCTGGGCATGCGCACTGCGGCTTGCCTGCTTCGCGAAGGAATGAAGAGCCAGCAAGAAAGAGGTGAGAGGATCTTTTCTGGTGGCAGAAACGTTCCCGGCACTCGCTGCAACGCCTCGTTCAGCTGACTAAGCTCGCTTCTTTGTGTGTAGCATATAGCTGTTGTGCTGTTGATGTATATAGCTGATATAGTATATAGCTAGTATATAGTATATAGCTGATCGCGAGATGGAACAACGCGTGAAAGGATAGGCTGAGTACACGTTAAAATCTATTGTCGTTTGAGGTTAAATCATAGAATTTAACGTCGTTTCACGTGACTTAACGAACAGCCTTGTCTCGTTAATAACCTAAATTTCCCTTTAACTTATTTACCCACTATTAGAGTTGTTTAATTTTTATATTACTGTATAAATTCGCGTATCTTCACTTGAAAAAAGTTGTATGCTGGCTGAACGACTTCGCTGATTCGTACACAAAGAAACACCTTTGACACAACCATGGGCTTGCTAGACCAAGAATAACAAAGTATCACACAGGAACAGCGCCTGTCACTTGCGCTAATTTAGAATTCACTGCGTAGAACGATGTTGAATTCCTTTAACTAATGTAGTAATCGCTGGTTTCTACGTGATGTCATCTTGTAAACTACCCGCCGCGGGGGTCAGTGGCTAAGGCGTTGTGCTGCTGAGAACGAGGACGCGGTTCGATTCCCGGCCGTGGCGGCTGCTTTTCTGATGGAATCGAAAAGTGAAAACGCCCGTGTGTACGAGATTTCGGCGCACGTTAAAGATCCCCAGATGCCCAAAATTAATCCGGAGCCCTCCACTACGGCGCGCCTCATCGCCGGCGTTGTGTTGGGGCGCTGAACCCTACAATCAATCAATCATCTTGCAAACTCATTGAAATGACATTTTCCCCATCGCGGCACATTTTGTACGTTTACATGGTGTCCTTGTATTTAAACCGGGGTGCCGAACTCCAACCAAACCGAACCAAAAATCGGAACTGAATCGGCATTTTCCCGGAACTGAACCCGAACCGTTATTTTTTGAGCCCGCTGAACCCGAACAGGAACTGAACCGCAAAAATATTTCAACGGTTACCGGTTCACGAACGAAACGGTTTGATTATGCACGGTCAAAGCCATCAGGGGCGTTTATCTTTCACGCACCATCATCGTCGTACCTTCTCACGCACTTTGCTTTTCATATCAGTCACAACACTATCAACGTTCTCTTCGTCGTTACCGGAACCAATGTTGCAATGGTATGCTACTGATCGTAGCGCGAGCAGAGTGCAAGGCTGAGCAAACAAAGTGTCACATTCTCGCCAGCCCGTAGTCGATATGCAACATCGACTTTGCCCTTGTCTCGCTGCCTCTGTTTAGGGACAATCAGACCGCAGGATTCCTGCACTGTGAAATGGCGAAGGCCAACACCCGAAATGTGCATGCTTGTTACATTTCTCAAGCTGCTTAAAAAATGTCACACACATAGAAAGTGTAACTATTTGACAAGTGTAACCCTTAAGCCAACGGCTCGCTGGCTGAGCTGTTGGCTGCTGAGCCTGAGGATGCGGGTTGTGCCACCCCACCCAGCTGCCGTTTTTATGACATATACGAAAAATGAAAACTTGCACGTGTCGAGATTTCGATGCACGCTAGAGATCTCCAGGTGAACTTAGTTGCTCTGCCGGCCTTCGACATACGGTGCCCCTTATAGCAAAGGAGCAGCTTTGGGGCATCAAACGCGCCACCAGTTTTTTATAAAAAGTGTGTCCAGGGAAAACAAACAAAAAAAGAAAATACACAACACCTGCTTTTATATAATTCCGCGCCGAGTTCCCACACGAACAATTTCTCGTCTCTTTATTTTTTCCTTCCTTACCCTCAACTAACCAAGGAGGAAGCAGTCATCTGGCGCCGATTACAAACACCTATTACAACGCACCCATCCTCCACGCTATCTCCCCTACCCAATACACCCTCACCTGTCAATTCTGTCCATCTCTTAATACTACCTACCACATGTCAAAGCACCCCATCGCTTACCCCCAATCCCAGACCTTCCCCAGAGCAGTGGGAATGCCTGCTGACCAGCTCCAGTCATGCTGACCAGATTTTTCTGGTTCACCCGTGCCAGGGCTGCAGCCAAGGCCCAAGAGTACCTGGACTGAAGCGAATCCACCCCACCGAGTGACGGCTCAACCACCACCGTTTGCTCTATTAAATGATTCTTCTCTGTCTCTCTCTCTCTCAGATATCTAATGTGCTGTTAGAACACCAAAAGATAGAATTACTCTAGACAGCCATAACATACCCAAATGTGCCATCACGGAGAAGGCAGCGACCGCCTTCGTGCCTGGTATAATAGCCAGTTTTATAGGCGATAGTGTTCCTTAAGCTACCAAGCGCTAAAATTGTGGTCTTCATGCCTGTCTGTCTGTGCCTCGAATGAGATGAATATATAGGAGAAACAATAACTATTGAAGCTGGAAAAATGCTTTATATTTTTCAACAATATTCAGTAAAAAGCAGACATTAGGAATAGCTGGGGCAAAACAAGAATACATAACTCACCCTTCCAGAGTTATTTTAATTACACATAGACGTGGCCGTACATTTGGCCAATCAAACGAAACACGACAACTTAAGAACAATAGTTCAACCCCAAAATGCAAAAAAGGCTCGCGCCGGAGCCTTGGGCTCGTGGCTCGCAACCATAACAAAACGTCCCAACAGATGGCCCGGCAGAAGGGAACGCGGAAAAGCAAAAACGCCCGTTTGTTCGAGATTTCGGCTCACGTTACAGATACCCACGAGGTCAAAGTTAATCCGGAGCAGTCCACTATGGTGCGCCTCATAACCAGTGTAGTTGCGGCGCGTTAAATCCCATTATCAGTCAATGATATGAATTCAGCAAAACATATCCTTGTGTTTATCACGGGAGGACGGAGACAGGAAGGGAATAGCGCGAGAGTTATGCGATAGAGAGAGAGAGAGAGAGAGAGAGAGAGCAGAGGCAGTTACGATGTAGGAGTGGGAGAAGACTATCGTCTTTGTACGAAATTTGCAGCAAAAAGAGCAGATATGCGGCCAATTTTTCACGACGCGCACAGCGCGAAACTTCGCATTTTTTGACATGTCCATATATTTATCATAGATATAGCGCAGAAAGCTGTTAGCATACACCACGCACTTTCTTTTTTTGCAAGAAGCTGTATCCCCCCCCCCCCCCCCACCAACTGGAGGCTCCACATAATTCGTCTTGGATAAAAAACGGCGCTTAAGAATTAGACGCCACATGCATAAGCGCAGGCCGGCCCGCACTACCCCAATTGCCCAGCGCTCTTACTTTGCGATTGTTCTAATGTTTTGTTTCACGACTGCTTTATTTTCGGGGATGCACATCCCTGACTAGTCTAACTTGCTACTCTGCTGCTGCAACTGGTTCCGGAAGGGGAGTAGTGCTGTCGACAAATTAAAGAGCACCTTCCCAAAATAGTTCTATCTCGTGCTTCACGCGTCGAGCACCCTGTCAATTTGTAATTGCATACTTTGTTATAAGATTCCGCAACGTAGAGGACGGAACGACGGCGGTTGTCAAGGGAACGGAGACGAATTTGTGGTGACGCACACATCCATTATAGCTATCTCAAAATGGACTCCCGTGATCAGACAATAATGAGCTACTGAGCATTACCTAAAGCGGACTTTTAACAAACATTTTGCTCACAGTCTAGAAAACGTGACTTCCAGTAAATTATACTAGGTGGCTAAACAATTGAATTCACAGGTGGCATTTACTTAGCTGCTTTGGGATTTCTTTTCTTATGCTGCAACCAGTTGCGGTTTAGAAGGGCGACTGATTGGGATCGCTCCCCCCCTCCACCTAGGCGACCTTGAATAACCTAAGAAATGAGTATTTGCGGACACTCATAAGGGTCTATTGCCTATTACTGAGTGCGTAAATAAAGGTGATTGATTATTTTATTAACTTTATCGTGTCAGTAATAATATTATAATAATATCGTCTATTGTAATCTCCTCACCATCAGTGAAAATAAATTAGAACCGCCTCCTTTGACTACACTCACATATATCCCCTAGCTACAACTCATGAAACAAGTACACATTGGTACACTGGTATTTAAACACGTCCTCTGGTAATGCTAGGAGGTGACGCGTTGGTAAGCAGGCCTGACTTTAGGGTTTGATGTATAAGGTGATGAGCAATTCCATCGAGAAGACTGCGATTTCAACAACGCAGCAACAACAAAAAATGAAGCGGGAGAACGTACATCCAAAAGGGAGTCATTCCCCTTGGTGGTTGCTTTAAGTAGTCCCAAGGACAACATAAGGGCTGGGCGGGAAAGTAGCTTGTAAATCGTCACTAAATCTGTTTTCCTTTATATATGGCCTAATTGCTTGCTGCTGTATTTAGAATTGCACAAATTTACAGGGCAAAACAGAGTTTTGAATGCACCAGACTTGCATTTTGTTTTTCCGGTCGATTTAAACAACAAAACGGTTTTTGCGCCCTACGCTAACGCTAACAATTTAACTCTTCGAACCGGTTCGCGAACCGGTTCAAGCCTCCGAACCGGTATGCAAACCGGTTCGGGTTGTGATTTAGTCGAACAGGAACTGAACTGTAGCAAAATGAATTCAACCGAGCCCCAACCGCAACCGAACCGGTATTTTTTAGGTGCGACACATTGTTTTAAACATCTCGTATACGGCTTAAAAATAGGGCATCATGGACTGATTTTGAAGACATTGCGCCGGCTGCTACGATTCTCTGCATTAGCGCTTCGGCATTTTCACTAATTTTGGCTTATGATATACACACAAACAATGAAACAATTACAGTTTAAAAAGAAACAAGCAGCAAATCAGAAATGGACGCGTTTATTACTGCTTTTAATACCTGTCGGAGAGTGGAACAGTATCTACGCACGATGAGCGAAGAATTTCGCGGTATTTTATTTAATAGATTATAAACTAAGTGACTGCTGTAAAGTTGGCTGGATCGGCACTGGTTGACCAGCACTGAATAGGAATTGTTTCATAAGGCAGCCCGCGTAATCTTCCCACCTGTTTAAGCGGAGAAAGTGTCGCTGCAATTGTTTAAATGACACTCCAGTATACCGCAACCGAACAAAGACAGCGAAGACCACAGCTAGGCGATTCAAGCTGGTCCTCGTGCGATCGCCTTTGTGCACTTCATGTGTGCACTTCACGGAACACTGCAGTATGATGTAGAGCGGACAACATAGTTCTCGGCGATGAGCAAGTTAACAGCCCCTCACACCACTCTGACCACGTCTTCGTCCCGATGGGGCATTGGACGATACGTAGAGAGGTATTGCGCCTCCTTCTCAGCTGCCTATGTGGCACGCAAACTCGCGGACTCGTTGTGAAGGAGGCATATATTTGAAGCCTCGGGTGACACTGGCGTAGAAAAATTTACAACATACGGTGTACGGCTGGCAGCGCCAGACCCAACAACAGCATAAACCAACCATCATTCCCGGTGATAACCCTCATGCGAACCAGAATAGAGACGAAAGATCATTCGACTTATCCCGCGGCATGTTTCTTGAAAGCTCACGTTATCAAGCTGCGTGCGCCTAAAAGCGTATAAAAGCAGCTGACTTTCCCAAGCACCTATAGCATGTGACGTCACTATTTGCAAACTGGAATAATCAGAGTGAGCGGCCAAAATGGACTGATTTGCCGAAACGTAAAATTGGCCTCCACCTGAATTGCAGCCGTGCTGCTGCAAAGCAAATACATCCGACATAATCAGAAAAATTGACAGTTCAAGAACATTGTCGATGTCCGGAATTGAGCTATATCTCTGTGTGGTGGTAACCTGGCCATTCTGACGGCGTGCCTGATGGGCAGAATTGGAGACTTCAATTCTTGAGAAATACCTACGACGGTTCTATACTATGCTGAGGTACCAAAGCTTCTGCCTAATTTCAGCGTTATGACCTTAAATTGCGTAGGTGATCGAAAGAAATGTGGACGCTGTGGGACAGTACCTAGGAAGTTTCCCCTTATACACAGCTGGCGAAGAAAATTTATTGCGAAGTGAACGGGCTTAAGAAATTAAGAGAGAGCACAACTTCGGAATGGCTTGTTAGGTATGGCGTCCGTCATTTTGTGAATAGACAGGCCCTTTCAGGCTCGACTTAGGCAACGCATGTTGACTTCTCTCGAACGCAATCACCGTGAAATAGGATTCACAGAAACGTGGGGTGACTTTAAAGGGATTCCATCCATTCCTGAAGCGTGATCATCCTGGAAGGCATAGGAGAGCACCGCAGAGCAGTCTGGCTGCGCCGTAGTTTGTGATGTGGTTACTTCTTCGTGATGCCGTCAGTAGTTTGAACGTTCACTGTTACCTAAAGGTCGACATTTTAAGGACTTCACGTCTGAAAAAAAGGAGGGAGGTGGAGTCTAAAAGCGTTTAGTCAAGTACTCGCTAACATGATGAATGCCACTTCATTACGATCAATGTAAGAGAGACGTTCGCGTCTTTTTAGAGTCGCGTTATGGCGCAACACCAACTATATAAAAGGGCCCTAGCTGCAAAATCAATGTAACGGCGCCTGTCCGATTGCACGCATTCGTCAGTCTTATACATCTCTAAGTACTCGCACATTGGTAGACAGTGCATCTCTTATACTTCCAGAAATGCTCAGTGTCACGATTAGGCCAAACTCAACGGAGGCGCGTTGTACTAATGTAACACTCAAGACCGATGTGGCCCGTGCTCTGCGCGCAAAAAGAGCACGCCATTGTGCGTTACTTGACAGATAAGTTCTAGGAAAAGCCCGGGATTCCCAGGCTGCTGAGAAGAATGCGTTCTTTTCATGGTGACATTAGTACTTGAGACAATGCTGTCATTTTTCTTCGTGTTTTATTTCCTTATAATATGCACGAAAAAGGTGAAAGTGGGACAGCGAGGCAGCGCGAATAGAAAATGCGAAGACATGCACAACGCACCCATGTTTCCGCCCGAGTGGTATGTTGACCCGGTGGCATTTCCCCGAAATTCCTGTTGTTTGTCTATCCTCTCGAGAGCACACTCAGCTTCATTTGAACAAGTAGGGGTTTTATCCGCCGCATCGTTGTATCCATAGTGATAAGACAAGTGTTGTGTACTAAACTGTGGTGGCAGTGAATAAAGAAATTTGCGATAAGTGGTATTCAAGAGAGCAGCTCAAAAAAGTTAAAATCCCGATTTGGTGTTCGACTCACGACCAAGCAACTCTCTTGAGAGCACACCGTACATGACTATTATGCACTAGTAACACAAGTCCGAAATAATAAAGTGCGCCTGGCATGTAGAAGGCATGTAATATAAAATGAAACTGTCTTATCAAATTTGTCACCTTGTGTGGCATTGAATTTTGTTAACCTGGTTCATGGTGTTTCTCAAGAGACTGGCGGACTAAAGATTCCCTATACTTATTTTGCAGTGTACCCCTACTTACTTGATACGCATAAAATATTAGTCCCCTTAATTTTATGACGAATTTTTTTTCCAAAAATATTGGTAATCAAGAACAGGTAGGTGAAATAACTTTAAAGGAACCTGCAATTTGTAACTTTATTCGAAATCCTAAATGCTTGCAGGACCTGGTCAACCAACACATCCAGTACATAGAATTGAAGGTCGCAAAGTGCCTCAGCCAAAAAATCACTGCTCTATGCCTATTAGATAACTTCGAAACTTGTTCGGAAGATTTATATCCCTTTCCCGGTCTTAGAATTCTTGGACAGCTCGAATTGCGAAATTACAGCGTTGTAGCGACTATTGGTCGGCTTTTCTTCAGTTGAAGCAATAAACACATTCGATAGCCACTTCAAATCGAAAGCCACAAAAGCAAAGCAGTAATGGAAGGCATATCTGCTGTGACGAGCAAATCCCGCAGTGCTCCTCCGTGCTGGCAATAAGTATAGCTTTTACAGTGCTTCCAGATGCGAAGGAAAGAGCGAACGTGTTTATTAAGAGTGTTGCAGGGTCCCCTTAAAGGGGCCCTGAAAGGCGTTTTGAGCACACTAAATTGACTAGCGCAATCGTTAGATTGGGTCGTCAACATCATCTGTGTCAAGTATTACTCTTTTACGCGCAGCGGAAAGCTCACACTTTTGTTGCAAAGTTTGTCGCTTTTTTCTCACCCTTTCCTTCGTGTTTTTGGACGCCGCCATCTTCACATGTGTACATCATCGATTCCCAGATGTTCGTCATGAGCTAGACATCCTGCTATTGGGCGGCTTTTTCACGCACTTCCGGCAAAGAGATGAGTCGTCTGCTCAGCGTCGGCTCGCCGGCTGATCTGCCAGCGGAGTGCCGGAGTGCTTGGACATTTTACGACAAACGAAACAAGTGTAAACAAACGCTTAACCGTTTGTATTGAATGCAACAGGGCCATAACACGACATGAATATTCTCTTACTTGAGTACGTTCCATAAAGAAAGCGTTGAAGTCCCGTGGCACTTCTTTCTTGCAATCGCAGAGAACGCCTTGAGCCGAATGCCCGGGTTTGACGCATACATTTTATTCAACTTGCAAACAATCCAGAGATGCGTTTCAAACGAACACAACGTCACAACATACGTTGCAAGTGCGAACCGCGATTGACAGACGATGGGTTGCCTCCTCCTGCCCCTCGTAAATTCGGCACTCACCTCGCGCGCGGTTTGCGGGGGCGAACAGCAAGTCACTTAACTCTGGCGCACAAGCCGAGATGGCTTTTAGCCACGCACACTGCACATTACCCCATGCGAGGTTGAGTCGTACGCCGCTTGAGAAAGATAATCCAGACCATGGGAAGCACTATCCACCCGCAGAAGCACAAGGTCGCATTTCATCGCGATACAAAGGCGTCCACAACACACACACCATCACCTCCTGTAATGCCAAAGGCATCTCGCACTTCCAAATGGGAGTGAGTAGTATGCCTGCAGTGCCCATATGCCGCGAGGTGGGGCGCCAAGCTGAACCGGGATCACGCAACCGTAACTGACTTCTAGAGCGGTTTGTGCCTTGTTGCCAGGGCAACCGATGTTTGGTATTGTCAAAGAAATGGTGCTCGCTCCAGGCGCGAGGAAGCTCAGAGCCGTGGCGCAGCATGTTTTTTCCAACGTTGCCGCTCTCCACCACGCATCGCCCCAAGCTGAACTGGCGGGACCTTAAAGTGCAGCGTTTCGCGCACGGGTTCTGTATCGGTTTATAATGTCTTTTTCACATGCCGCCGGCAGGAATTATCACCGCGACAAAATAAGACCCGGCACCACCGGAGCCACATCTGATACGGCGCTTTTTGGATAAACAGTGTGCTGTGCATCCAAGGGAGCGATGGCAGGATCCTCCCCGTGCGGCTGCGAGTTCGCCGCCGATAAAAAGCCGCGTGCCGCCGATAGCAAAGTTCTGCAGCAACGCACACCGCAAAAGGGCAAGGCCAGGCCGCCGCACACATGGGGCCAGATTTTTCTCAGCTAATTTCTCAGCTAATACTCATCGCTTCAACAAAATTCTTGCGGGAGGAGATTGCTAATACATTGCTTTATTTGGTTACATGTACATCCACGCATCGGCGGAAGGTATTTCAGGACCCCTTTAACGCTTCCTATTAGCGTTAAGATCGGCATTATATTTTCATTGTTTGATTAACTCATCATACAGATATGCGCGTGTGCCTAGCGCAACCTCGAGAGAAACATACTCATGGTTACAATTTAATAAACATTATAATACATGAGCAGCCTTCTTGTGTAGCCAAGCTGGGAGCTGTGACCGCCGGTGAACTCCTCGGTCATATAGCCTGTGGTTGTAAGCCGAGTGGTGGTAACGGGGCGAAAGCATTAGTTGCTCCACGCGAAAATCCCGGTGTGTTAAACAACCGATGTCCTCAGGATTCTACCTACCTTCAACTAAAAGTATCATGGCCAGAATGAGAATCCAACCCAGGAAGGCGTGGCAGCAGCCAAGTCACTGAAACAATACTCTATATCTACGCCCTGCGAAACACGGCTCACGAGGTACACATTAGTACTCTCACGTGCTTTAAATGGAAAAGCATTATGTGTTCCCCAAGGCGATGCTTTAATCGTGCATTGCATGTGTGTCTTCCTGGTTTTATAAAGCTACCATGACACAGATTTGCAGTTTATTAGTATGGAGTTCCGAAAGATATTCGGACAGATCACATATCCACTCAAGAAAATTGGCCAATGACTGCGATAGCTGCCGTGGGAAGCTAAAAACCGACTCACGAATCCTTATTTGGCTGGGCCGTCAATATATGTCCCTGAAATCCCCACAAACCCACATGAGGTGGAATGGTCAGTGACGATGACACCTTAAGTCAGTTGCTCGCGGCCATTGCTTTAATTATGTCGCATTTAAATTGCGGAAGTAGAATTTAGTCAACCAGTTATTTTTGGATACTCATAGCACTAACACTTGCTGCAACATCCTCTCTTCACAACCTTCTTGTGCCATATTCAGAAGTGCATTAGAGGCAGGCGCACAGCTGCCGATGCTCGGATCACTGGTGACTCCTGGACGCCGGGGTCCGCACCCGATAGCCAGTATGATGTCTCTGGAACCGCTCAATACCGGCATCCACAGGCACTTGGCTTACGTGCATCGCAGGAGCTACGTCCGCTCTGGAGCGGCTACCACGCACAGTCATCATGCGACAACTCTAGACCGTCAGCAACCATGACTCGATACATCAGGTCGTCCCCTTGCCTATTACAAGCAGCGGCGTCTTCTAACTGCATTAGGGCGGATTTGGGGAGGAGTCCTTAAATATGCGAACGCCATCCGATTTACTTGTACCAACCAACTCTAAAGTAAAATAGAACGCATTCAAAGAAGATTTATCAGATGCATTTTTAGTAAATACAAGCGAACCGACTCCCCCTCGGAACTACAAAGGAATGCACGCATAACCAGTCTTCAGAATCGAGCGCCAGCCACTCGACTAAAACTTATGTATCAATTGATCCACAACCAGCTAAATACTGACACTACAGAATATTTCACCGTTTTAGAAACCAGAGCAACACATAACAAGCATCATTAGCTCTAATCGAACTCCAATTTCGCACCGACTGCCTGAAATACTGATCTTTTACTCGGGCTGTGAGGGAGTGGAACAGCCTCGATTCATCGATCACTAGCAGTTCATGCTTACAAACATTTTAAAAATTAGTAGAAACACACTTAGACCAAACATAAACAAGTTGTATGCGCCTGCTTTGAACTGCTGCCTGAGCTTACGGTAGCGAGGTTTTTACAGTTTTATGTTTGACACGTTTTAAATGCAGAGAATTTCTTTAACTCACGATGTCACCCGTTCTAGTTGTCCATAGTAGTCCGCACCCCTCCCCCTACACTATATAAAAAAATAATACTTACCGGCGCCTGGTTTCGATCCCACGACCCTGCGGACGGAACGCAAGGTACATGGTGCTCTACCCACTGCGCCACAAAGCCGACACAGGATGGAGGGCTACGAACGCGCCTTATATCCTTGACTCATTCAAACTACGTCAAGAAGCTGCTGATACAACGCATTCACTACCACCAACTCTCCAAACACTAAACGTTAACGCAATACACCCACCCTCTATGCGACGCATTTACTCGAGTCCCCCTCGCGGGGAGATGGGCCCAATTTTTTACAAGTTTTTGTGTCTTTGTTGGACTCTGCTCATAAAAAATGTTCATCTTCACCTGCTGTTGCATACTGACTGCACTCGTTTGAACAAAGCAAGTGTGTTCTGTAAAGCTGTTGAATTTATTTTCTTTTGATTGCCGAACAGATGTATGTATTTGACTGTCTTGTCCTTCTGCGATAATCCTTATTTGGATTGGCTAAATAAATAAATAAATAAATAAATAAATAAATAAATAAATAAATAAATAAATAAAATAAATAATTTCCAGATGTGTACAGTGCAAAACTTGAACGAGAAAGGGAGAAGGATGACGAGAACCATTGCTTGTCCCTGTCGTCATTCTTCGAGTTTCAATCAAATTTGCGATTTAGACGTCTGGAATCTTGACTTCACTAAACTAGATTACGAATTCGGGGCTTCTCTAGCAGCCGTTGGCACCCAATGCCGGATTGGCCTAAAGCTCCGTGCGGGAACTGCATCTTTTGACCAGGGTACCGCTTCCTTCCTAACCATGGATTGAGTCACTCAGAACCTCGTGGTACAGCCAAGGTCACTAGCTCTTAGCCTGTAGGCTCAGGGGCAGAATATACAGAGCTATTGTAAGGGACAAGCACATTGAAAGGTCCGACGGCGAAGTCGCAGTGAAAGTACGATGCCCAGTACGCGGGTAATATTCTGGATGTACGGCCCTTAAAAACCCTTGGCTGGGTGCCTTGAGCTTGTGTTCACCGTACCTGGGCGACGCCCTCGGTCGTTCGAATGCATTGGAGCCCGTAGTCAGGACTCCCGCATCGAGAACCCCGATAGTGGATTTGTATCTTGGCCTTACAATGTGGTGCTCCCAACACCGCTTCTCCTAACATCTATGTACACGCACACAAGTATAAAGTTTGGTTGGGCTCTCGAATTTCGTGGTTAAAAAATGCGACGATAAAACTTTTTCTCACCGCAGTTAGCCTTGCAATGCACCGCAAAATTTCACTATTTATGATGTCTCTTGTTCGCGCGAAGGACAATTAGAAAGAAACAAGCGGGATTGGGCCCCAACTATCTTTAGAAGTGTTTTGTTTATTTTCTTTCAAGCTACTTTTTCTTTGTCATTTTTTGTCACCTATTGCCGATACCAGAAAATGAGGAACAGGTGTCTTTCTGTTGCCCACAGATCATGCACGGTCGGTTACCTGTGTTAGAACACAAGTGAAGGAGAAAAATGATCGTCAAGTTAGTCACCATCGGCTGTAATGAATGCTCTGGTGTTTTATTTGTTGTACCGTGTTTACTGGGTTCAAAATATAGTACAGTATCGCAAAATCAAACGCTGCTTCAAAATTTGAAAATAATTTGCGTGGGGCCACGGGCACAAGATGGAGTGCCAGTGAGAAAATGTTCCGTGATCTCCTTTTAGGAACAAATTTAGACTATGAAATATAAAATAAAGCAGAGCTAGAGAAGACTAGAAAATAGCACGTTAAATGGAAGTCTCTCAAATCTAATTCCTTTAAATGCAACCATCAAAATTTTTTAGATGCATGTGGCGATTACTTATGCTGAGAAGCCCGTTCGCTTCACGACGTGGAACTATAGAGAAAAAACGGTTAACTGTGACAAACCACATTGTAGCAAAAAAAAAAAAACCGCCTTGTGTTATTGCTTCCTTTGCTTCCTTTGTCCCAAAAAAACCAATATTTGCTTATTTTTAAATGAATGACAGAACAACAGCTACCTTTTGGAAAGCTGTTTACTTGGAAAAGAGTTTCCACGTGGATCCAGGCTAGCGAGTGCTTTATTTATTCCGCAATAACAAAAAGGGCCTTGACCGTGTGTCCGAAGAAACATGTCGATCGTTCACCTTTGGCCATCTCCACGCGCCGGCTACCGGTCCGCCACATTCACCTTACGAGGGAGAAGTACGTCCTACCTTGACCTCTGGGATGCGCTGATGGTAGAGTTCCGATAAAAGCTATTGCATCCTATTATGCGCTCGAAAGCACTATACAACTGTAGGGCCAGGAAGAGAGAATCGAGCAGGAATTCGAGTGTGTCGGTAAGATACCGCCACCGCGAGAGTCCGGTTGAAATGGAAAGTAGATATATAGCAGCATTTTATTTAGGTTTTATCAGATATTAAGACTCACAGAGATGCAAGTGAGGTTCACAGTGAAGCCACCAAACAGCGACCGCGTTGCTCTCTGTCGTGCCGCCACAGATAACAATCTGGCTTTTTTTCGTGAAAATAACGACTCGCGGGGGCTTTCTCTACACGACACCGGCATGCAGACAGCCGGGCCCCAAGCCCTTGTGCGTCATTTTCCGCCCTAGAAGAAACAAAACAATGAGAGCCTAGGAGGAACCAAAAACCACCAAGGTTACACCGCCACACGTACGCAGCGCGCAGCTCTGGGAAGCACGCCTCAGACAGTGGGACACCACGAGGTACTTTCGCTCTCTCTTGCAGGCGTCCTGTCTAAGTCCGAGTTCTTTCCTTTCCCTTCCGCAACCGCGGCTGTGCAGTTTGCGGCTTACATCAAGTTTAATGCGCTTACGTGCTTACGTAGACGAGTTCTCCTCTCTTCCTTTTCGTCTCGCCTGCTTTTGTCAAAACCCGCGCTTTTTCTAACTTCAATCAACCCAGCCACAGTCTACCTTGTCGTCTATTCGCACTGGAAGCATCCAGTCGCTCGTGGCCCGCTCAAGAGACATCGTCCAGGAACGGCCGCGAACGCTTATACCATGGAGGCTATATCGCCAAAATCGACGAGTGCCCTGGCCACTATACTGTCCATGAGAGACCCGCGAACTAGGAACTGGATGACACTGGAAAACCCTATGTACATTGTGGTCCTGCTGGGAACCTATTTGTACATGGCGAAGTCTTTTGGGCCGCGTTTCATGAAGAGCAAGGAGCCGTACTCTGTGAAGAGGGCTGTGATGGCGTACAACTTGTTCCAGGTTCTGGCCAACGTGTACTTTCTGTCGCAGATATTCTACCACTCCTTCTGGGCGGCAGGTTACAGCGCCTACTGCCAGGGACTCACGTACAGCTCCGATCCGCACGCGCTGAGTCTCTTAAACGCGCTCTACTGGTACCTGTGGGTACGCGTGGCGGACTTCATGGATACCATCTTCTTCATCATGAAGAAAAAGTTTTCCCATATCAGCGTCCTCCACGTGGTTCACCACACCATCGTTGTGTTCAGCGGCTGGATGTTCATGCAGTTCGGCGCGGACGGACAAGTAGTGTTTGGGGTCTGCATCAACTCTTTCGTCCACATCATCATGTACACCTACTACTTTCTCGCCTGCCTTGGGCCTTCGGTGCAGAAGTACTTGTGGTGGAAGCGGTACTTGACGAGGACTGCAGATCGGACAGTTCGTGCTCATCATCGCCCACGCAATGATACCCCTCTTCGTCGACTGTGGCTACCCGCCCATCCTTCTCTACATCGCCATTCCTCAGGTGATACTCGTCCTCGGGCTGTTCATAAACTTCTACATCCAGGCGTACAGGACCCGGAAGGCAGGAGCGGCACCTGGAGACATGCCGGATGCTTCTATTCCCGAACAAGGCGGCAAGAAATCGGCTTCAACTGTCGCTGCCAATGGAGCTCCAAACGGCACTCAGAAGAAGGTGGCGTAGCGAAGCTGTAAACAAAGGTTTGTGTTGAGGGAGTGCACAGACTGATGTGAGGACCAGCTGGCAGAATCAAGACCGACAGAAAAAGTACAGTCGAGTTCTGCTTTGTGATCAATTTTCGGTGATCTACAGGTGCTCGTAAGCGTCGTTGTGAATGTCCGTTGTACAGTAAGCATTTCTAAACTGACAGCTGCAATAGCACTGTAAATAACTCTTGCAAGTGAAGAGCCCCCGTTATCTGAAATTTTTGGTGAGAAATACCCCAAAACAATTCTAAATAGGCATTTGTAGGGATGTGCTCCATTCTCATTTGCGGAGAAATTTGCGTTAAGCCACCTCGCCTGGTCTTTAGAATCTATGTATTTGTTGTTAGTCACTGATTAAGATGCAGCCTTGTTATGCTGGTCAACAACAACGCATAATTACAAATAAGAGCAGTCATCAGAAGTGAAACAAGCCTTAGAGCTATCTGTGTGTGTGACAGACCAATAAGGATTTGTCTAAAAACAGTTAAAAGGTCAATAAGGTAAAGGTACAAACTACGGCAACAAAAACTTTTTGGCGGTAGCTGCTCGAAGCCATGATGTGCAGCGATAGCAAATTAGAAGGTCTCACGCTTAAATTGCTTAATATTTCTTGATTTCCTATTGATGAAGGAAACGCTTTAATGCGACGCGACGAAAATATGGGTTTGCACTGCTAACAATCTACGCGTTATGAGTGGTTTTCATGCATGTGCCTTTCTTCTTTCATTTTGTCATGATAAGAAAACAGTACGCATACATATGCATTTTTCATGTGGTTCCTATATTTTTGTACTGAGATTTTGCCGCAAAGAAATGCGCGGTGGTTGTAGTTTGACGTGAAAGTATATGTCAGGGTGCGTGTGGGTGTTTATTGCTAGTCGACGTTGACTGTAGAATATCCCTAAGGGGTATTGAAAAAGCTGCAACTTGAATTGAACGCTGAAGCGAAAACCAAATGCAAGATAAATAAACATTATTTCTAGGTTTCCAAATTGCCTTTTTGATATTCAAGCATTTGTTGTGCGGTCTTCGAATCAACGCCAGTGAAGAATTCTCGCTACCACAGGCAACACAAAAGCCAAAGACAAAATTGGTGCTTAAATTACCACCTATAGCTGGCTTATACGTGTTAATGAACTGACCGCTTGCCTAAGTATCAATATGTTCTGTTATAGGAACCCCAGTGACGTTTTTTGCTCTTTTTATAGCGTTATGTAGTTAAATGCACTTGTAAATCTGTGTTTGTCGGAAGGTTTTCTGGCAGCTTAACTTTAAATGAAATTCTTCCTGAGAAAGCGGGTGTGTCTGGTTCTTTGCTCCGCGTCAGCTGTATATTGTGGCATACTCTTTTCGTTGAATAAAATGGGAAATAACATTTGTGTTACATGGTTTCTTTTATAACAGCTGCATTCAAACAGAGATTAACCTTATATTACGAGTAACTGACGCAAAATCGGGGAATTCTTTCAACGTGTGGGTGGAGTGCGTTAGCAACCGTTGCCTCAGGTGACAAAGCGATGTTAGAAATGCCTGTTCGCAGTTACTTTTGTGACTTCTGAGCTATGCAAGACGTCCACCCTAAGCTGACATAGTTATGGTTTCCTCAAAAGTTAAATAAGAACTCAGAAAGAGAATTTTACCGGAAAATAAAACCTTCAAGCCTAAACGGCTCGCAACACGATAAACTACACCCGCAAATTTCACTGTGATCGCAGAATATTTTTATATTCCACTGCCGGTATTTATGACGAAGTTCGAACAATTTTTTTACGCTTTAATAGGGCGCTCTTCTGAGACGTGAATACAAATTCGTACGCAAGTTTATCATGGTGTACATTATCTCTATCGTGAGACCATGAAAATTGGTGCGCTGAATACTCAGTGCAAAGGGCGAGTTCATGCACAATATCGATGAACTAAAACTTAAACACAAAATCTTAAAAAAATATCTTCAAATTCAAAGCATGAAACGTTCATTTTAAGCATTGGGCGTCTCCTAGACCTTTTTATTAAACCTACATGAAGTTAAATATTCAACACATGCAGTTAAAACTAAATGTAACGAACCTCTAAGTAACGAATTCCTCGATTCAACGAAGTTTTTAATTCCCCATTGCGAGCCCCATTCAAGCCCACGTGTTTGCGACCACTATGCAACGGAGGCGTTGTGACGGTAAACCTGGACGTAACGAAGTCGCTACGCTTATGCGTCATTGTTTTTTGCACTTTCTCTGAAAAATTGGCTGGGAAAAAGCTCTACTTTAGCTAATTTCACCCTCACCGAAATCTACCGTGTGTTTCACTTGTGCGTGCGCAGTCGATTAGGTGCTAGGCCAGCCTGTCGGGGTGTAGTCGCCCGTGTAGTGTTATCTTTTGGATACAAGCTCACAATTCTAAATGCCGACTCCACCGGCGAGAAAGAAGAACAGTCGCTGACCACTACAGTATCCCAGCTAGCATTCTCTCACCAATTTTGAGTGCGCAAAAGAGCATCGAGATCATCAAATTCATGAAAAGGCGCCCTTTTAGCATCACTTTGGGTCCTTGCAACGCATTAGGACACCGAAAAGAGTCGAAGGGCAAAAGTGGTAAATTTATGTTTGTGAACATTGGGTTAGTGATCTTGCTTCTTTAGAGTGCCGTGTAGTGACCACGATCGTGGGAAAGCAGCGGGCGCAAATCACGCAGTTTTCAGCTGGGAACTAAATCCTTGAAGCGTGAGCTCACCGTCAGAAATGTCTAGCATTTTAGTTTCGTTTCTGCTTAATTCACGCACGCCATAACTCAAAACCTGCATCTAACGAAAACCTGCATGTAACGAAAAATTTCAAACTTTCCCCAGCCTCGGTAGATCCAGGTATAACTTTACTGGAAAGGACAGCAAACGGCTTGTCGCTGCGGTCTTAGCTTCTGGTTTTTCCATTGCCGCCTAATTAACACAGAAAGGAAAGTGGTAGACGGTGGAACACGGAAGGGCGGATATAAGGTCTGGCTGCATTCCCAGTTGTAATTTCTTAAACGCACATTGAAATTTTAATGACGTCGCTCCACCGGGAACACGCGGACACATAAAAAAACACGACAGATTACTTCTCGCTTCGCGATTGTGCCGTTCCAGTTCTTGGTGACCGCAAGCGGTCCAGGCTTTCAGGGCTCCAGACACTTCTTGGGTGGACGGTTTACCTTTTTCCCTCCGGGAAGGGGTGATTCTGCGAAACAGACATCAAGAACGGCGTTCAAGGCCCAGCCGCGTACAAGTTTTAAGCGTACAATAGGTGCGAAATAATCGCCCACGATGGGCCAACAGAAGGCCCCTCTGGAGGAAACTTTCATTGTTCTGAGATACGCTGTCCAAGGGCAACGTTGTCATTTCCTTTTTTTCTGTGTGACACGTAGGTGCGGGCAAATAGTGGACATGGTTTTCGGCCGGCTAGACAAAACATCGTGCGGGCTGCAAAAAAATTGCTCGCTGGAGCCGGCATATGTTATTTTTATTTCCTGGTCCTAATCGTGGGACTCTCAGCTGCTGCGTTTGAGGTTTATGATTGTTGCCGTCACTACAGACGAATGGACAAAGGTGAGACTCATCAAAATTTAATTTAAGCTATGTAGGAGTAGATATGAGACTGACTGTAAAATACTACGAAGTAGCACATAGGAGGAAAGAAGTCATATCGTCATAGCTTAACACACTAACGCAATACAATTCTCCGGAAGGTCGCATTGATGACAAGAAAGCACACTCCCCGTCAGATACTGCATTCAGTAACGGTCGTTGGCCATTATCCAGTCACGTGTTTTGTTCTGGTTACGACCAATAACTTCTAAGTCAATTCCGGATATAGACATGATATAGAAAGATCTCTATGCCACTGGTCAATTATTTACTAAACTATCGAATTAGTTGTCGATTACTATTCGTCATTTGTTATCGGTTGCTAGCCGTCAATTTATTACTTAAACGGACCTCCCTATCGACAGGGTGGGACCATGTTAAGGCCACACCACTGGCTTCGACCCGCTTTAGGTAGCTAGGTCGGAGGTTTCGGCACCTAGCTCAGCCCACGATTTGGTAATTTGGTAATAGCAGATTTGGTAATAGCAGTCCATTTCTGATAACGCATGACGACCCACTGCCACTGAGTCACAGCATCAACTGACGACTGAATACGCGGTGGTGAGCACGAAGACGCGGGTTCGATTCCCGGCCGCGGCGGCCCCTTTTCTGATGGAGGCGAAAAGCGAAAACGCACGTCCGCTCGAGACTTCGGCGCATGTTATAGACCCCCAGGTAGTCAAAATTAATCCATAGCCCTCCACTACGGCGTGCCAATCTCCTTAGTAGCGTCGGCGCAATCAATCAATCAATCAATCAATCAATCAATCAATCAATCAATCAATCAATCAATCAATCAATCAATCAATCAATCAATCAATCAAAATTTAGCAATAAATCAACCAATCAACTGAATACGCGGCGTCGGGACATGTACACTAGCTTCAGTTGTCCTCAGCGTGTAGCCTCATTTCATCATGTAACCTGTGCAGGCCACAAGACCTGCAACCATTTACTAACGCGTCTTACTATTTTGTTCATTCCGCTCGAGTTTTTGCAACTGCACCACGGCATTAAAACATTACTGGCTTGGAAAACATACGGCTGGCCCGGGATGGCAATATTCCATTAGCACAATGAGAAGTCACCTAATGCAGACGGGGTCAGACGAGAAGACACCTTTTTTACGGAATTACATTCAACTAGTCAAATAGGCTTATCTTGCATTACTTTGTGAAAAAACGTATGGCTAAACCTCCCTGGTAGCCGGCTGCTTGCCGGGAAGAAAACTAGCGGTACTGCTAGTAGACCAATTTTACTGTTTGTGCAACACGCCAACCCTTTACCGTCTTCCAATGAGAACACCGGAGCAGTCGCATTGGGGTGTTTGATGGCCACGTTTAAGCCTCGAGCCAACAAAACCATCACGTCATCAGTAGGGACAGAAAGCCTCCAGCTGCGCGTGCTCGCCTCCATCCCCTCCACTCCCAACCCGTGCACGCATATTCCGGCAACCGGATATGAGCGGGCGCTTAGAAGTGAAAGACACTGACGAGCATGTCCTATGAAATCCCTTTGAGCTGACCAAGTGATATTGGCCCACGTCGCTGTTCTAAGCGGGCCACTCGCTGTTCATCCGGGAGGGAGTCGCAGCTCCTCGCCCAGCTGGAACAGGGTGTGGCAACGGCGGCGGCAGTGACTTTCCATTGTTTTTGCGCCCATTCACGCTTCCGTTAGGGCTGCCGTTTCTTCAGTTTCCACTCTTCTTCCTCCAAGCGAACGACATGAGTCCGTCCCATAGCGAGTTACCACCTCGAAGGCCTCGACCGTTACTCTAGCAGACACACACGTGGGTGTCCCTTTCGCTGCCCAGTCGCAGGCACCTTATTGTCTGCGGAACACACCAACCGCTTCGGTTGCCGAGCACAGCTGACAGGGCGCGTTGGGCCACGAGATTCCCAGGTTTAAACTCCCTCACCACCACAACGGGTAGGCCATCAGTAGGGGCATTAAGCACTGCTGTGCGTGCACGATCCCTCCCTCTACCCCCCACCCGCGCGGCTAATTATGTGCGAGCATAATTACACGTGAAATACACCGGAGAAGGGAAAGACAAAGACTTTATATCTGGCCCGACTAAAATCTATGATTATTCTTTCGACTGAAGAACTATGACCAGCTGGTCAACGAGGGACGCCGACGCGACAATGTCGCTAGGAATGGCTTTCAAGCTAAAGAAGAAGAATGTGTTCCCGCCGGCGTTCCAACGGGGCAAGTTGCCCGACTGCGCAACTTGTGACAGAGGCATCGGTTAGCGAGGGGAATAATCGTTGTGATAACCGTTGCAAAGAGATCGGCGGCGGCTAGGAGGAGCCCCGGAGCGGTGCCGAGTATTCCGGTGCCACCGGAATAAAAGCTTGGGGAGTCAGACATATACTGCTTCCCAGTAACAAAGTGGTCCAGCGCTGGAGAAACAGCGGAGCTCTGGGTCGACCTAGCTTCTTTCCCTCTGAGATCCGTTGTGAGTGTGTGGGGGAGCGACTGGAACGGCCTTGTAAAATCAGGATAAACTTGGCCTTACCCCTCACCTCAACACTTATCCTGGCCTAGCAAGAACATCGCGAAACCTAGCCTAGCCTAGTAAAACCTAGCAAAACTTGGCGAAACCTGCAAAAGCTATGTCCACACCCAGCTCCGCTGTTTCTTCAGCCTTGAACCCCTAGCCACGAAAGAGCCACAGGAAAGAACCACAGACCCGAGTCCCACGCCTTTTTGAAAAGGGGCAGCTGGCGACGCTTTATCAGCCGCCATCTAAAGCGGAAAGCGGCATCGCAGTACTTCGGGAGATGACTGATGATCTTTTCTTTGTGAGGACTTCAGCAGATCTGGAGCAAGGCCCGGAAAATCGAAAACTGCACTGTGCGAAAACCGCGCTTTCCCTTGATGTTAAAGACCTGTAGTAGTAAGTACCTCAGGATGCCCTGTGTATAGCTGTTCGAGAAAGGATTGATGTTTCCGGATCTGCTAAATTTCAAAACAGGGCTCGTAATCATGCTGAGCAGTTTCTAGAGCTTTTAAAATTTTATCTGGAGTCCACTGCCCTTTGTTTTGACTCTTCGTTTTACGTACAAAAGAAGGGAATCTGCGTGGGCACTTTAGTTGCCCACGCCCTTTGGGATATTTTTATTCTCTTTGGACAGGCGCGTAGCTGCAGGGATTGGTAACCTTCGGGTAGTTAGAAATTAAAGATGCGGGGGTGACTTCCTTGTGTTTTACACCAAAGCTGCACGTGCCTTGGTTTTCAAATATCGTCTGCGGTGTCGAATCCGCGTAGCAGGTTGATTCTCCGCACTGAGCAGCTATGGTTTTGTGTTTCCTTATTGAAGGACTTGTGGAGGCACATGTTACCGGCGTTCTTGCAGTCCTAATTGAAGGGGTTCCGGAGCCATGTTTTAGCCGGTGTTTTTCACTTTAAGCACGCGCACATCACCGGTTTCCGGTTGCGGAGGGCAGGGGGAAAATGGCTCGATTTACGGAGGGTGCGCGCATACGCAGCCAGGCTTCACGCGTTTACCGATTGTCTGTTGTTCTGGTGGGCGATTTCAACGTAGACGTCGCACTGCCCGACGAGACCTGACTGATTTCCTCCGTGGTCGAGCGGTTTGGGTTGGTGTGCTACACAGGCAGTCCATGCCTAGGATGAGGGAGAGAAACGGACAGCGTCATGTTTGTCCGCTAGAAAAAAACTCTGGTCCTTCCAAGTTTTATTAAGTTAATTAGGTAGAAGGTATTATCAATTGCAAATTTCAAACGACGGTGTTTTGTTTTCGGCACCCCGTGGACTGCGTCAAGCTTCGCTGGTCATATTTCTTCATAGAGTGGAAGGACATTGAATTCTTCAAATACCTAATATGCAACTGACCCGGACGGAGTTATTATTGAGGTCATGCGGAAATTCACCGTCCTGTCCATAGGATTAGCCACATTCGCTATTGAAAAGCCACGATGGACGCTAACTGAATTTATAAGTATTCTACTTGATATAACGGCCAAGAATATATGTGTGTTACTTCTGCAACCCATAACAAAAATAGCTTCCTTCCTTTTGGTAATTCCCATTCCAAGTTAGCTAAAAGGGTGTTGCTACAACGTGTCTTGAAACTGCGTTCGTCAAGTCGGCTCACTATAAAATAGATGGTCGCTTTAAAAACCAGACTATGCTCTAAACAATGCTGGATATATTTTGCCCTTTGTCACAAACGGGTTTGAAAACATTGTGGAAAAGGAACAAGAAAAGGGGAAAAGTCCCCTCACACTGGTCTTCAGGTCTGAAATAGCATGGTCGTCACATGGTCTCCTGCAGTGGCGGACCGCGTCTACATCACCCGCTTCAAATTAAAGTTTTTCAACAAGAAGAACAACGTCGCAGGCATCTTACTGTCTGTGTAACACACCAGCACAAATTAAAACCAGCTCGACCACGGTGGACAGCTGACAGATCGTGTTGAGCCATGGGACGTCAACGCTTAAATACCCCACGAGCACAACGGACATGTAATCGGTACCGAAATGACACCCAGCTGGCCATGCATGCCCTATTCCCTCCAACCCCCAGTCCGTGCACGCGCAAACTGGCAACTGGGGATGGGCGCGTGCTGAGGTATGAAATCCATTGGCGAAACTGTCTCTCGGAAAGCCCTTCAACCTGAAGAAAAATTATGGGCTCATGTCGGCGTTTCAAGCGGGAATGTTGCTCTTATCCATCTCTTCGTCTAGGTTAAAATAGCAGTTACTCGGCGAGGTAGAATTCGAGGCGGCAACTGCGGCGTCTACACGTTCGTTTTACGACCATTTGCGCTTCTGTTGGTTCTCCACAATTATCTGATAATGGCGCTACCGCCGTTGTATGCCGATTGCGCAACTTGTAAAAGAGAGATCCGTGGTGGCGAGGGTATCAATAGTTATGAAAGATATGTCGGCGGTGGCGAGCAGGAGCCTCGGAGCGGCACCGAACAAAGCGGCTTCACTGGAAGAAAAAACTGGGAGAGGGGGAAGTTGGGGGGGGGGGGGTTACGCATATACTGCTTAGACATATACTGCGTAGACATATACCGCCGATAATCGAAGTCGATTATCGGCCCCGCCCGCCCGGCAGGGCCCGGGCGGGCAGGGCTCGCCGTGCTCGCCGTGCCGGGCCCGCCCGGGCTCGTGCCGGGCGTGGACTCGACACAATAGGCTCGGGCCAGGCTCGGGCTTGAATTCGTAGGCTTGACCATCAATAGTTTTAATGCGAAGTGTAGAAAAGAGCCTAAAAATGAATATTCTGGGTTTACTTTTACGCGCTTCTTGATGCTAGTTGTACACATTATTTTAAAAACGTGTTTTGCTAGGTCTGATAGTCACTATACCGTAATTTTAATGACAGTTCATGTACATCATCAAGATTTTATATTTTGGTGTATGAAATAATAAAGATACGATCACAAGGAATGCCCTAGCGGGGAAGGAATTAATAAGACACCCTGGAGCTGTGCACCTATGTCTATGTACACGTGTGTTTTAGATGTCGCACCAATCGAAATGCGGTTGCCGTGGCCGGGAATCAAATTCGCGTGCTAGAGAAACACTACCGCTGAACCACTGCAGGTAAAATATTTCAACGCACGTACATACTTGTGGATTCAAATGCGGATCAAAAGATTTCAGTAATACCAACGGGTGGCCGAGACAACCACGTGAAGTTGCCAAGAGTCTGGTCATCAAAGGTGATGGTGTCTCTTGTGTAAGAATACTAGCTATTATTACGCCGATGTGGCGTGAACTGCAGAGGGTGTAAGCTAAACTACGTGCACTTTTTAACCCTTCTTTTCGGCGTTTAAATTCATGACGTGCTTGTACAGACAAGATCCTCCGTCTGATTTCCCGCTACGAAGACACTGGACCAAATATAATAAACAAATTTTCGAAAGCGCCTAAGACCGGGCCTGGACACACACACGCGGGCCCTACCTAGGCTCAAAAATAAATGACCGTGCCCGGGTCGGGCCTGGGCTTGAGACGACGGGTCCGGGCAGGGCCCGGGCTCGGTGTTACGGGCCCGGGTCGAGCTCGGGCTTCACAAAGCGGGCTTGGGCCGGGCTCGAGCCTTAAAATCAGGCCCGTGCAGTGCTCTAGCAGTAATAACAAAACACGGGTGATGATCACACATTACGGTGTGTTATCAAAACAAATAGCAAGCTGATTGTTACTACTTGCAGGCTCTGTGATGAGCCATATAAATAATTTGTACACGTCTTAGGTTTTGTTGTACATTTGTGATCACTCGAATGTTATAGCGATGTGAAAAGTGTACGTTGTGTTGGGTAGTGCGTATTTATACGTGTATATTATGCTTGCACTGTTGTCTGTTACGTCTATTGCGCGTTGGCGACGCCTTCAATGAAGTCTACGTTGCTTTGCTGCGCTAGGTTCCTTCCCAATATGTGCTCGCCGAACTCGCGGCCTCTGTACTGTTGCCTACGTTAGTCATAAAGCATAGCGTTTCTTAGTAAGTGTACTGGAGAGGAAACTGCACCTGGGTATCCATGCCCTCGTGGAGGTTTATGAGAAGATCAGTTCTGCTGGCTTAGCATGCCTATCAGATTCCTAAGCGTCTTCTTGGGTTTGCTTTCTTCAGCATGAATTACTGTGTCTACGAGGTGGCCGGAATGGTCGAAACTTGCTTCACTTCCCTTGCTTTGCTTGGAAACTCGAAATTCGTTCCATATGTTCATGCTAAGACAGCTGTGCTTCTTCATAAGTAAAGTGGGAGGACCAGCGCCGGCGAGCGAGCATCGGTACATATTTACTAAGTACACAGCCGCAATGTAGATATGGTAGTGTGTGGTAAGGAGAGTTTGCTTCCCGGTTCTTTTTTGCAGCAGAAGTACACATGTTAACAGCACCCGGACGTGGTGACTGAACGGGCCAATAGTTGCCGCGAAAGTTGTAGCCGACGGTCTGTGCACCGGTTCACAACGAAAGACGATGTTTTTCTGAGCTTCATAAATAATTTATTATTGAATTATTGGCAAAATAAGGGTCTTTAATGAGCCTTCTCCCAAAGTTTTACATTGTTGTTAACTGCGAGCTTGGTCTGCAGAATAGTAGCCCCAACCGTTCTCACACACTCTCAGTAAAAGGAATAACGCTTAAGTTTCAATTTCCTTAGCTTTAAAACCGCGTGTTTTATTTTATACATATACACTTACACACTCTTTGGGTTTTGTGGCACTGTATATAAATTTACGGCCACTAAAACGTTTCAATCCAAGCCAATGATGAAACTAAGGCGAACGTACGATGTGATCGCGGCTAACGACGACAAAGACGGGCTTGATGGAAGTCGCATAGACACTAGCGCCAGATCCCTCTCTAGTGTATATTGTAAGAAACTCAATGGCATAGAGGAAGCGCCTTGATGTAAGCGCCCACTCATAGTGATGCTTAGTAGCTACCCCTAAGCCCCCCCCCCCCCCCTTTTTTTTTTCAGGGTCGCCTATTGGTCATTTTTTCGCAATTTCTTTACTTCGAGCAGTGGCCGGGCCAGCTGGCCAGTATCCGACCTCTCAGTCCAGCGTAGCCTGTGGAGAGGGCTAAGGCAGCCAGCGCGGACCAGGGCTTCCCGGACTAGAGGAGGCCCCCCACCGAGCGGGCGTCCAACCATCAGCACCTGAAACTCGTATACATAAGGTTTATCCACTCCACTTCAATACACTCCACTTCGAGCTCGCTTGATGGCGAGCAGTGTCACCTGTGCGTTCTTTGTGTAGTGGCGTCATCGCTCCGCCGGATGAGATGATCCTTTCTTCGCGGCGCATGCGCCACCTTTGCGCTGTGATGTTCGGCTTCAGCCGATGTGCCTGTCGCTGCATCGGTTGTATCAAGGTGAGGGGACTAACACAAACTAGTTGTTCTCCAACGGCCCCACTGGATATTTATGATCTCGTATATCGTGGAACGGTGGGTTTACAATCCCGTGGGAAATAAAGGTGACACTTTGAATGCAATCGTTATGATTTCTGTTGCGTTTACAGCGGCGCTTTTAAACAGAGCCCGAAGGTGGACGCCTCAAGGCACGACTGGATGAAGTCGCGCATACCGATGGCATCATGTCTTGCTAACCGGAGTTCCTGTGGTTGGTAGATGTCTTGGTTATTTTGGCGCGTATTAAGAGCACACTACCACAGTAACACGTCTATATGTACTTCCTCGATCCTAAAACCGATCAGCTCGCTAGGCTTTTTTTTTCTTCTTGGGTAAAACCAGCGCTAATTCAGACGAAGACGAAGAAAGTGTACCACAAGGACAGCCGCTGCTGTCATTGGGGTACACTTTCTTCGTCTTCGTCTGAATTAGCGCTGGTTTTACACAAGAATGTCAAATTTCCAACTAGCCCAGCTTGCAACCCTCCGCTAGGCATTTCTCGCACAGCAAACCTTGCTAGGGGTAGCGCCACCATGCTAGTTTAAGGGAGTAAGGTTTCTCTATTATCTCACGAGAGGGTAAATCTTCCTCCACTCCCAAAGGGAGAGAGAGAGAGAGAGAGAGAGAGAGAGAGAGAGAGAGAGAGAGAGAGAGAGAGAGAGAGAGGAGAGAGAGAGAGAGAGAGAGAGAGAGAGAGAGAGAGAGAGAGAGAGAGAGAGAGATCAAACTTTATTTAAAGCGGCCCATGTCTGGGCTGCCGTAAATGTGGTTCTGGTGGGCCTGGAAGACGTTCAGGTGGGAATTCCGCAGGTGTCAGGGCCCCGCACGTGGGCAATGTGCCGGGTGAGGCGAGGCCAAAGGATGGGGCGAAGATCAGGCGGAGGAGCGGCCCAGTTTTCCCATGAGTATGGAATGTGGGATGGTAAACTTATCTCCTCTACCAAAAGAACCTCCACCATGGGACACAATTCCTAGAATAATGGTCAAGCCCATCCCACGCCACATGGACCCGTCTTCAGACTCTGGCAGGCGCCAAAGTAGAGCCCTCCATCTTTCCAGCCCATCACATGACACATATTACACAGACGCCACGTTTACCGACAACATGGCCACAACTGTCATGGTAGGTCCACGTGAAGAAACCATCCGTCAACACTGTAATGTACCTTCTTCTACAGCTGCTGAAATTCAAGCCATTGCCGATTCGATCATGCTGCAAACCCATTAAACTGACCAAATTACCATACGCACGGATAGTCAATCTGCCCTCAGAGAATTCGCAACTAACTTCTTACCTGCGCACATTCATCACGAGCTGACATGCTACATGGCAGCCCACAGTCACCTGCACGTATTTCTAGAATGGGTCCCCGGACACCAGGGAATTGTAGGGAATGAAAGGGCTCATGCCCTTGCTCGTGCAAATCGAAACCCGAGCAACCCTCAACCCTGGCCCCGGGACTACAGCCCCAAGGAAGAACGCGCCGCCCATCGCAAGGCCCGGAGGCAACAGCTGAAGGACCTTCGCAGATCCCGCCGTAATCTTCCTCCTCCCACATCTGACCTCGCACGCCGCGAAGGCACTTACATCCGCCAGGGTCAGACTCTCTCCCTCCCTTGTGACCTCGTTCTTCACTATATCATGACCCGAGATGGCACGCCCCACTGTCAGGTGTGTGGTGCCTATCCCGACGTTAAACACACCTACTGGACTTGTCCTCGCGCCAGGCGATCACCTCACTTTCTTCATCCACACCTTTTACCATCCAAAAGGGAGAAACACGCTACCTCCTCTTAAAGGGGGAACCTTTCTACGTCTTTGGGAGAAATATATGATACACTCCTGTTTCATTCTTAAGGGAGAAACTACTACACATTTTCCTTAGAGTGTACGTCCATCCTATCCCGCACAGTGCAAACAAGGATCATGCTTGAAAAAATTTGCGCGATGTTTTTACGAATAGGACCTGCTGTGGTCTTCTGTAAGAAATGCGCAACTAGGTTCACCGCATGCACATGTAGCGTTGTTTACCATATTCCTCTGAGTTGCGACCTTGCCAATATAAGTATACAGGCAGGCCGGCGCTTCAATAAACGGGCACGCGAGCACGGACTTGCTTTATGCAGCAACTTGGAGGTCACATGGGAGATCATTGTCACAGGAGCGAGTGCAGGCCACAATTTGAAAACAATGTTCCTGAACCTAGCCTTGCATAAGACTGGGAGAAAGTTTATTAAAGCCTACTACATGAATAAGCGCGGGAGAAAACTAGCAGCACAGGGCCGCTGTCACTACTTTAAAGAGAGATAAAATTTTGACGCAGTTTTTTTAACACATTTATATGCGAAATTGATCCTTCTAGCTGTATGTAATTTGGCATACAACAGTAATGAATATGTTGCTATCACGGTGCAATATAAAACCAACACATTTTCAGTGATAGCTGGATACGTGTCACCCCGAGCACGATTCGATGATAACCACTTGGACATGATTATTGACGGCTGCCCTGGAACTCACATCATTTTAGGTGACTTCAATGCGCACAATGAGACCTGGGGAAGCATCGTGTGCTCTGCAAGAGTGCGACGCACCTCGCCAACTTTATCCGCAATCATGATTTAGAAATTGTCAATGAATTTCGCCAACATTTCTCCAGAGCGCTACTTACAGCAGCTGCCTAGACCTCGCATTGCTATCTAGACGGCTTTTGTTCGAACCTGTGTGCTGTGCTGATGTTGATTCCTACGGAAGTGACCACGTGCCCACATATTTACCCGTAACCTAGTACCGAGGCTCATCACATACACGGGTACAATGTTACAGGGACTGGAACTTGTTTCGATCTTCTGTGGAAATGTCCTGTAATAGCTTGACTTCAATGACTGATTTTGAACTGAGCACCGTACAGGCGAACAGCGATGGATCATGCAGTACCGCAGTCTCCTTTAAGGCCATCCAGGGTTGCTTTGTACCAAATGCTCTACGCTGTTCGACGTCGTGCTGAAAGGACGTACAGACATACAAAGGCTTCTCTGACCTGAGAGCGTATCGTAGAGCCCAGAAACTTGTGCGGCGTTATTTAGAGAAGCTTGACCAACAGCGCTGGAGATCAATCTGTTCCAGATTAGAACCACGGAAGCCACTTCCAAAGATATGACAGATCGTTCGGGAATTGCCATGTACACCCGCTTAGCAGCATCCTTTTCGAGCTTTGGCCGCATACCAGAACCGCATGGACACAGATATTGCCGAAGACTTCTCCATTCACTTTGCCAGGGACAATGCTACAGGCATGGATCCATTACATCACTGTGCTCCTCCAACTGCGGATATCCGCCTGGACATGCCATTTACGCTGCACGAACTCAATGCAGCGCTGTCTGCTTCAGCTCATTCTACAGCTCCTGAGCCTGACGAAAGTACGTACTGGGCACTCTGTAATCTCGGTACGCAACGAAAAAAAGCTTTTTTGGACCTCTAAAGCTTCTATTGGTGTCCTGAGTCTGTCCCAAGCCACTGGAAAAAAAAGTCGTTTTGTGGCTGTCATCAAACCTGGCAAGTCTCCACAAGACATTTCGTCGTACAGGCCAGTGGCCTTGGCTAGCTGTGTAAGCAAAGTGATGGAGCGCATGGTCCTCGCTCGTCGGGAATGGTTCCTGGGAAAGCATGGCTTGTATCCAGATTGCCAGGCAGGCTTTGCAAAGGACGTTTATCAATAGACAGCGTTATCGAGTTTGTCACTCTAGTCGAGAATGCGAAACACCCCCTTCGTCGTGTAGCTGCCATATTCCTAGACATTGAGGGAGCATTTGATACTGTATCTCATGACGCCATTCTGGATGCCCTTGAGTCCATTGGTATTGGAGGACGGTTGCATCGGTGGACGGATACTTTTCACGTCTACACTTGATGGTGAGACACCCGATCACCCCGTCACTCGCGGCGTGCCACAAGGGGGAGTCCTCAGCCCTACGCTATTCACCCTGTCTCTCATAGGCATCACTAATGTGCTTCCCAAAAGAGTGTCACTATCTGCCCATGCGGAGGATATATGCATTTGACATCAGGCGTAACGCCATTTCACGGGCAAGGACCACTTCAGAAATCAGCACCCGCCACTTTGATATACCTACGCCACCGGGCAATTGAAATTTCAATGTCCAAGAGTGCAATATTGGCAGTTACCCAGAAACTCATTATATGCTGCCCAGCAAAGATCGAAGGAGCTGTTCTCGTGTGTCACTAACCACAAATTTCTCGCCGTGACAATTGATAGACATCTCTTGTGGTGAAAGCATGTATCTGCACTGAGAAGGAAATTACAGTCTCACCCACGTCCTTCAACATATGGCAGGGGAACCATGGGGTCAATCGGTTTCGTCGCTGTTGCGCCTTTACCAGGCGCTCTTGATTAGCTATATAAATACAATGCACTTATACATTGTTACCTTCGGCAATCGTCTCTACGCGTGCTTCAAATTGCACATGCACAAGCCCTACGAATCAGTTTGGGGTTGCATCAATGCACAGCAATATGTGGAACGATCGTAGAAGCGCCGGACTGCCCAGTTTAATTCTATACCTCGTGCAAGAACCTCTTCGTGTGCACCTCCGAGATAGGATGAGACATCAGTGTCATCCACTGTAGAGTTTTTTCAAGGAGCGGCCAAACTCAAAGTACTCGCGAAGTATTTAGGCGCAACATTTTATGCCCTAGAGATTTGCAGTTGCCAAAATCACAGAAGTGCCTCTATGGGTTGTACCTGATCTATAGATGCGCTTATCGATTCCTGGAATGGTTGAAAAAATCCGACATGTCGTCTTCGGTCTTAAGACAACTTTATCTATTTTATATTACTGAAATGTACGGGGAGGCATCGGATGTTTTCGTTGATGGATTGGTCACGGCGTCTTCGCCGGCAGCGGCAGTGGTTATGCCTGGGAAGGAACTGATCCAAAGTTTCTAGATTGCTCACAGGACGTCGTCTACGGCAGCAGAACTGGTCGGTTTACGCGAAGCGCTCCGCACCCTTTCTTGTAAAAGGCCACAGCAGTGGACTATCTTTTGTGACTGCAAACCAGCGCTGCAGGTACTAAGGTACCGAATGAAGCGAGGAGCATATCATCAGAAAACCAGTGATGTCGCTATCGTATTCAGAATTGAGTGAAAAGGGTCACGCGTTGGAGCTTCAGTGGATACCAAGTCACTGTGGCATTGCTGGAAATTAGTTGGCGGATGTAGAAGCACATCAGGCACACCACAATGGAACTTTCTTGGCTATACCAATCCCAAGGCAAGATGCCAACGCGATACTCTACCGAGCACGTAAACAAGCTTCAGCCTTGCGTTCATCTGACCAGCAGAATCGGCATGCCCGGCTTCACAGGTGTCGATCCAAAGCGAAAGTTCTCGCTCACTCATGCTCCTCGACTTCGCAAAAGTCAGGAGACCTTGCTACACATATTGCGACTTGGAGTAGCACTGATCCGATTGTATCTTCACACGATCGTACGAGAGGATAGCCCTGACTGCCTTCTGTGCAGTTGTTCTAAAACTATAAACGTTCGCTTAGCGTTTGTGCAAGACAGTCTAGTGCGTGAAAGAACCTCGAGGCAGCATTACTACGCTTGTACACTCACCCTCCGCCCGAACAAACTAATTTGGGCACCTGGGCTGGTGACAGGAAACAAAGCTTGATCGTTAAGCCCTCCTTATATTCCTAGTGACACCACTCTGGAGTCGAGGCTCTGAGTTGCGACAAAATTTAACAAACTGCCAAATAGCGCCCCATATATTTTTTATATGACTGTAATGATGTGCTTAAAAGTGGAATGTGAAAATCTGATTCAGAGCCCAGTTGTATTTGAGGCGTTTATTCGTCTTACTACATGTACACAGTTCATTCATCGATTTCATTGTCATTTCTTATGCCTTCCATATTCGTTCCTTTTTGCCCCAGTACCTTCGCCCCATTGAGAAGTCGCAGGCCCAAGATCAGTTTCTCGGGCTGACCTCTTCTCCTTTTCAATAAACATTTATTCTCTCTGTCGTATGTTCTCCAGATTTTCTATTATGTTTAATGTATAAAACCGCTCGGAAGGTCAAAAAAGATCAGTTGGAGGTCAGTGCCAGTCTGTTTCTTGGCGTCAGTAGTATTTCGTCCAGTTTATTTTCCTCGCCGATTGAAATTGTTTCATTAAGCCAACATTGCGTTATTTAACGTAAAAAGGGGAAAATATTATTGCTCGGCTCTCAATAAAATGCTTGGTCTAAATACAAACGAGCAAACTGGCGCACTAATTAGAAATTAAACCCTGTACATGGGGTCTCATCAACTGCGTAACTTCACAAACTACTTCTAACTTTTTGATTTCGCCGCAGCCGCGTCGATGCCGTAAGCTCTGCCTGCCAAGCAATGAATGGCGCCACGCGGCGAAGTGCCTTCGTGACGCACCAACACTCTCGGCCCCACCAGGACACTCACAGAATAAACACTTTGATAAACTGTTGATAAATTTACCTTAGTAACTCCAGACTACGAAGTGTTAACTGTACGCAGTCACAAAAGCCTTTTTTGCGTAATGTACAGGCCACCGGCAGGTAACTTTCGGGAATTTGTCTCATTTCTTGATGGGCTGCTCAGTTATGCGACCGAGCAAAACTTCGATCTAGTTGTAGGTGGAGACCTTAACGTAAACATGCTCACAACCTCTCAGTCGAAAAAGGAGCTCGATTCGGTCATTATAGCTTCTGGTTTTCATAATGCCATCACGAAGCCAACACGGATTACCGAGGGAAAGTGTGTCTTTGATAGACGTCTTCATCACAAACTACAACACGCAGCTAGTGCTGGCAGACACTATTTACACGGGCATTAGTGATCACTTTGCGATATTTATGGTGGTTTCGAAGTGCAGTCACCATTCCCGAAATGTTTCACAAGTTACACAAGTTCAACCAATCACAAATTCACAGCTTCAATCCTTTCGTACCGCTGTGAGCAGCGAAACCAGGGATGACGTTTACAAATCGGGAACTAGTGATGCCGCCTACAGAAGCTTTATCGACACGTTTAAAAGAAGTTATGACGCCAATTTTCCATTCAAAGAAATGCACAAACCTAAAAAAGCTCGAAAGCCATGGCTTACCTCTCAACTATTAAAAATGGTTAGACATAAAAACAAGTTGTATGCAAATTTTATAAAAACAAATGATCCCGAGATACTCAGAGAATTTAAAGTTTACCGTAACAAGCTTACATCTAAACTGAAAGCAGCTAAAAACTATTACTTCATCAACATGTTTTCAGAGAATAATATGCAACGCTCAGATGTTGTTTGGAAGAAGTTAAATTCTCTGTTGCACCCTAATGCATCCGCAACCATTCCTGATAACTTTGTACACGAGGGACGGGAATTGCATGGTAGGTCACTGGCTACTGCCTTCAACCGATACTTTATCCAGCAGGGTCAGGTTGGCAATAATGATTGGAACAAGTTCTTTTTCTGGCTACGATTCTTCATTGCATGCAAGTAGCAGCACCGACAATCACTGTTACTTACACCTACTGATTGCGCAGAGGTTTTCTCGTGCTTTAGTAGTATTAAAAACAGCAAATCTAGAGATTTAAATGGCTTCCCGATCGGACCTGTTAGTATGTGCTGCACATTTTATGCCCCGTGATTACCCACCATCTATAATTAATCCTCAGTTCTGGTGTGTTCCCCAAAGACATGCAAATTGGCCGTGTAACGCCAATTTTCAAAACATGGGGACAAAAACTCTTTAAAACAATTACAGGCCCATTTCCATATTATACCGATATTTCGAAAGGAATTGATAAAAATACTTCATATTAGGCTGTTATCGTACTTAAATAAGCATAACTTACTCCACGACTTCCAACACGGGCTTTCGAAAACACCGATCAACGGAGACGGCTTTACTACAACACAAAGAAATAATAATCGAATCATTCAAAAACAAAAACAATAATTGCAGGCATCTATATTGATTTCTCTAAGGCTTTTCGAGCTTATTAATCATAATATTCTACTATTCAAAATGTACAACTAGGAATCAGAGGAATCCGCATGCTCTGTTTCAATCGTACTTGTCTTATAGGAAGCAATTTGTCATGTTGATAACGCTACGCTCCGCTCTGAACCGATTAGTGCAGGTGTCCCCCAGGCAGCATATTGGGACCACTTCTGTTCGTGATATGTTATATTAATGATATGTAACAAAGGTGTTAAAAACGTAGAAATGGTTTCGTATGCTGATGACACAACTGTTTTCGTTACTCTCTGGCGTAATCAGAGACAGAGGTAGAGGGAAAAGTAATGGATGCACTAGTTGAACTGAAGAAATGGGACGAATGCAAACGGCTTAAGAATAAATAGCAATAAAACAAAAGTGGTGTTATACCTACCCAGGGGGAAAGCACTGAGCGGCATCAACATTTGTTTAGGCAGCGAAATAATAGAAATTGTGGACAACGTAAAGACACTTGGCGTTATTTTTTCTAAGAATCTAACTTGGAACGACCATGTTGACTATATTCAATCTAAAATGTCTTCAGCGGTTGGTGTAATGAATAGAATGCGGCATATTCTTCCTGAGAAAATCAAACTATTGCTCTACAATGCACTGGTATACTCCATTCTGCAATACTGCAGCTTAGTTTGGGGTAAGACAGGAATCACTAACTTAAAAAAACTACACCTGCTTCAAAAGAGAGCTATTCGGTGCATTTCAAATATACCCTTTCTTGCGTCTACCAGCCAGCTTTTTCTGAAATACGACATTCTTCCTGTGTTTGCATTATATAATTACCAGTTACTAATAAGGTACAAATCGTTCACTAATAAAAATGATAACTTCATTAGATGTTTGTCCAAATTGACAGAAAAAAGTTCAAGCCTCTGTCCGACAAGGCATGCAGAGAAATGGTTTGTACCTACTCCCCGAACAAGTTATGACACACAATCGCTAACCTATATTGCTGCCGGTCCTGCTTACAGGCTGGCACTCAGAAAATTTTGACAGACGTAACTTCCGCATCCCAACTCGCATATTAGGTTACATTGCCAGGAATGTGTAGCACCATCTGAACTCGCTTATTTTGTTGACATTAGTGTGTTCCTTGGATTTCCCAGAATCATATTTAGTTGTGATGCGCCAATACATTTTTGTGGCATAAAAAGACCCCCTGAAACTTTTAGTTAACAGCAAGAGTATTTCATATGCCTATATTACGGCAGTACGGCCTTTCAAAGGTTGTCAGCAACATTATATATTATCCTAAAAACAGCTTAGGCAGTTTCTGCTTACGAGTATGTATAGATGAATTTTTTTGTTATGGTGAGTGTTTTGTTGTGGTAATGGTTATTTCAATTATGTTGTTTACCTATGACGAGTGTCGCAAAGCACCGCCGACACTGATACCATTGTGTACGGGGCTGGAGCCTTTGTCAAGCTGGACTCACAGCTTATAGCTCCAGCCCCTTCCTCTCAAAGGAAATAAAGAATTGAATTGAATTGAATATAATTAAACGTCCCCACTCTCACTGAAGCTCAGAGATACTCCGCAACCACACTCTTACGCGCCCTTATATGAAGTCGCACGAGCCTAAGTGTCCTATGCATTTTCTTGTCCTCAGCTGCTATTTATTCAACGCTTGTGATGTCTTTTTTTTGGCCAATCGCCCGGAGCGGGTACGTGCCATTCGTACGTGCCCTGCCCCCCCTGCTGTTTTCGGTGTCCATTTTGACCGGGCCTGGATCGTTCCAGTTAGTCATGGCTTTGCGGCCTCATGATACCGAGAAGTTCCTTCAAGATCGCGATGACAAGCCCCGAAAATTCTTGAAAGATTTGTCGGAGAGTGAGAGAGACGCTCCTGTACCGAACGCACACGACCAAAATACCAACATAGACAACCTGGGAGCTCCACATTCTGGAAGCACCGCAGCTGTTGGTAAGGTAGGTACTCCTTCTTGAGGTTCAGTGGGTTAGACGGGCAGTAGAAGGGCAAGTGATCGTTGAATAGAACAACCAACTGTGCGGGAGGTAGGTCGGGTCGGTCGGTCGGTTGGTCGTTCGATCGATCAATCGATCGAATCAATCAATCAATCAATCAATCAATCAATCAATCAATCAATCAATCAATCAATCAATCAATCAATCAATCAATCAATCAATCAATCAATCAATCAATCAATCAATCAATCAATCAATCAATCAATCAATCAATAACGCTATTTGTCTATTATTTATGTTACCCGCCGCGGTGCCTCAGTGGCTAAGGCGTTGCGCTGCTGAGCACGAGGTCGCGGGTTCGATTCCCGGCCGCGGCGGCCGCTTTTCTGATGGAGGCGAAAAGCAAAAACGCCCGTGTGTACGAGATTTCGGTGCACGATAGAGACCCAGGTGGTCAAAATTAATCCGGAGCCCTCCACTACGGCGCGCGTCATCGCCTGCGTTGCGTCGGCGCGTTAAAACCCCACAACAATCAATCATCAATTCAATCAATAATCAATCAATCATCAATCAATCAATCAATCAAGTCAATCACATCAATCAATCAATCAATATTTATGTTGGAAGCGTTGCAAAATCCATCTCACTCTCCTTCCTCGTGACATCCGGTGTGGGCGTCGCTATGTTCGCAACTTCAACATTAAAAGCGCTTTAAAAAGACACTCAAGCGATTTGTAAATATTGCGGGATTATTAGCCCAAACTGTACTCTGGAATCTCTAGGCCATGTTTCGTCCACCCTCGCTGCGCTTACGCTACTTTACTCAGCACAAAAAATCAATTCGGAAAGGCTGTCCTCCTCTCTGCATCTTTCTTGCCAATTTCCTATGACGTTTCGTATGACGTCAAAACAAGATAACTTGGCTTGACTGCGGTACTGCACGGCTCGCCGACCCTCCGACAGAATCCGTCGGCCCAGCGTTTAGTCGTCTGGCGTCGGCGGGTCGTCGCAATTGGCTCGCCCGTTTCAAACTAAGCTCGTTTGTGCCGGGAAGAATGTGCCTCTAGTTTGTTAGTTTGTAGCCTGCATCAATCTGTAAGTCAAAGTCGCTCCATACAAGTGCACATTCGACGCTTCGCTGACTGCATGGTTTCCTAGTGGAAAAATATACGGCCCATTGAAGGCGGCAGAAGAGTCAGCGAAGTTAATATAGCTACTAGGGAATTAAAATCAACCGCAACTTTTATCGTACAGCATAAAACCACGGTGCGAGAAGTATTTTTTGCGCTGGGTCAACTAGCCCAGCGGTCAGCAGCCCGACGACCCATTTGCGAACGCTTTTCCGTCTAAGGAATGGAGTCGCTAGTCATGATACAATGTTGGAATTTGGGGGACCCTTACTGCACGAGTGCTATACAAGGAATAGTAATCTTAGCTGCTTATAATGCTCAAACGAAATAAAATGTAGACTGGCTATACATTATATACTTTGTGTTTCTCTCCATGTCATCCCTGGCGTAAAGCCGAATGCTCTGGAGTACTAGGTGAATTGTTTTGAAGTCGCAAGTTCGAATCCCCGATAGTGCGTGTTTTTTTAAGTAGATTTATTTGTTTTATGGGCAATGTTTTCTATTCTGAATTCACCATTTTTGCGCTGTGACGTTCAACTGCTCCACGAGCGAGTTCGTATTATGCGTGCAGACTGACACGGACGCGCTGGCGACTGGCGAGCCCTCGTCGGCGTGGTGTTGCCACAAGCACCGACGGCTTGCGGGCACAGTCCCAAATTAGCCGACGCTTGGGCTGCTGCGAGGACGCCTATTACGATAAGGCACTGTGCAGGCAAGGTCCAAAGATGGGGAGAAAGCGCATCGCATTTGAGCGTGTGCGGTCGCGCGGAGGGCGTTCATCCACTGTGTACGCCTGGGCTAGTGGCTGTTACGATTCCAAGCCGTGCTGGTACGACGAATTTTACAGCCGGCAACTAGGCAGGAGTGCGGTATGCCGGTTACTACTGAGATATGGGGAATGCCCATCCAACAATAACGTCTGATGCCAAGGGTGTTGTTTCGCAGAACCGAAACTGGTTTGAGTTCTCATCATGGACATCGTGCAATCACGTAGCAGCTTGTATTTACGTCACTGCTGTTACTTCGTGCGGCCGCCGCATACCGCGCATGGTAGTTTTTTTCTTCTTTCAGGCTTTATAAAATAAATACCACCTTATCGCCGGGATAAACGATGAAAAGTGTTCATTTGGGCCAGTATACGCACTGCAAGCAAATACAGGAGCTTGACAAATTCACTTCAGTGTCCATTTAAAGGTACAGAATAAATGTGTTGCTTGATAAGTGCCATAAGAAACTTAACACGCGTTTTGATATTATTTAGCAGGGCACGATTGCGATGTGATTCGTTGGCAATCATTATATCCTAGTATGGAAGAATTTTAATCTATGTTTTTGGTTCAAACATCACGGATTCAACACCCCCCCCCCCCTTCCTCCTGGTGACTGATTCTGTAAACAAATTCACCCAACGTATCGTCCGGATTCTAAGCCACTGCGCACATGTTCTTTGTGTTCGCACAGCGGCCCAGCGACCAGAGAGCGGACCAAGTACGAGCAGAACCCAGGAACCAGCCGGCTACCCCGGGTGAAGCAACAATAGGACAGAGGTGGGCAAATGACCTCACCAGCCTCGACCTCACCTTAACGCCATATCACTTTTCAAAACCTCTCCTCAACGTCAACGTCACCGCTGAAGTTGAGGTTTGGTTAGACAAACTCACGCCAGCATGTGCGCTTTGCCCCGCAGACATCAACTAGTACCCCTAGATAAGGTTACAGAGTATCGGCACTCTTTTCTGCAACGGTTCCGTGCCGCCACCATGATCATTGGCCAGTTCGCATCACGTGACACTTGTTTACACTGCGAAGGTTCATGGGCGCCGCCATTTTGTTGTTTATGCGTTTTCTGTCGGTCAACTGTGGTAGTCTCAGCTCGTACTCTCTCCTCTGCGGCTGCGCGACTGGCGTCGTCCCGAACGCGAATCAAAGATAACGCGCTTCGCAGCATTTCAGTTGCAAAAGTGTGTCAGAAGATGCCATGTTGTTGCGTCTTCGGCAGTATTGTTTACAAATGACCTCGTCCTAGTTAGCGGTGATGCCAGAGAAGCGGCAATCTGGCAACAGTGATAAACAATAAAATGGCCGCTGTTAACTTTCGTGCTTCAGTGACGGTACTCTGCATCTCATCTGTGACACTAACCTCACCTAACGTCTACCTCAATCTCACCTAAAGCTCGTATCACTCCCAAGCACTTAATTTAATATCTTAATAACGTATATCCAAATTACAGTCCTTTTACAGGCCCAAGCGGGGGTAGATACGATACGCATAAAACATACTCACGGAGAAAGCATGTTCCCGCAAAACAAGACAAGCGTTCACCGGTAAAGAGGTACAGCAATGGCAATTGCGGTAGTTGTTGGTAGATAATGACTTGCAATATCGGCAGTTTATAGATATTGTAGATAATTGTACTAAACTAATACAGTCTTTAACGATGATAAAGTGGTCTTAGATAACATATTTTGAAGCTTTCTTTGTAGACAATGTGGTGTGACGTACGCAGGCGGGGGTGAATGGGATTCTAGGGCCCAGGCCTCCACCTCTCCTCCCCCGACTCAATGTTTTCGGGTTCGTTGGGGGAGGGGGAGATGCAGAAGACAACTGTCTAGCCATGAAATAACCAGTTCCGATTAATGTTTTAACAGCAGGGCTGCTTAAGCTTTCCGTCCCGTCGTGGAGCGCTACCTGAAAACTATCATTACTGGCGAAGTGGAGAGGTCGAAGACACTAATTAAAGAAGTGTGATGAAAAGTGGCGAGGGTTCGAGGAGCCCAGGAGAAGGTGTGGGGAATGCGCGCCTCACGGAATGCGCGCCTCACGGTTAGGGATGTCCCGAAACTCGAACCTGGCACCTTTACGCCGGGAAACCGGCGACCCAACCACTCGACTACATCAAAGGCCCGAGGGGTACGGGGTTAGCAGCAGCCGGAAACGAAGAGAAGGAAAGATCAAGAGGAGGCGCACCTTCTTAGCGATGTTCCCTATCCACTCTCGAAGGCAGCAGTCTCTGCGCGCTCCTTTCGCTCTATTTTAATCCGGTGCCGCACGCTCTCATTACACATCAACGCGGCTGTGTTGACGGAGCAACGAGGAAATTTGCCTACATTGCTGTTATATTGCTCAGGCAATAAAACTAGCCAGTGTACATGCTGAGCATGGCCTCGCCTCCCGAGGGTGTAATCGCGGCCTCAGGTTGGTATGATGACAAATAACTCGCTCCCGCGTTCGAATAAGAGAACACGGGATTAAAGAAGTGTGATGACAAGTGGCGAGGATTCGAGGAGCCTAGGAGAAGGTGTGCCTAGGAGAAGGAGGAGCCTAGGGTAAGGTCGACGCCTGACTAGCCACACAGTCGGCACAAAACGCCAAAGACAAGATCCAAATGAGACACACAGTAATTGTACTCTGAACAAAAACAAAATGAAAATTTACAGGGCTTACTTGTAGAATCGCGAAAGAAACTTGAAAAACTTCTGCTAATTCACGCACAAACCTTTGGCGTTTGTCATCGCCTAAGTATTAAGAAAAAGAGCCTTGAGGTTAAAGAGGTTGGTTTAACAAAAAAATACATCCGGTAATAATGTTTATCTATATCTCGCATTTCATTTTTGTGGATTAGTTGCGCGAATTGTTCTCTTTAGTTTATTGGGCAAAGCGTTCCGTCATATTTTCTCCCATGTTCACTTTGTTGTGTGGCCATTTGCATTCCTTTCTGTAGACACTTTTACGCATTACGAGATTGTAGCCGTGACGCCGTTGTTTCGCGTTTGCTCTATATCTTCAATGTTTTGTCACCAGAGTAGTAATTACCATTATTTTGAGCAGCAACAATGGTCACTTTCATTGGAATCGGTTTTGTGCAATTTGTTATGTGTAGTCACTTCAAAACAGATCTTTCAAGTCTTCCTTGACAGTATATATAAAGTTCCATTGCTTTGTTTATTACTACTCACAACAATCGTACCACTACGATTTTTAAGGCTTGCAGTATTACTGAGTGGTTTCATTACTAGTAGCAGCAGTAGCAGTACAAGTAGTCATAGTAATGGCAGAGTAGCGTAGTAGTTGTATGGTAGTAGTAGAATTAGTACTACTAGTAGCAGTAGTAGTAGTAGCAGTAGTAGTAGTAGAAGTAGCCGTATTAGTAGTAGCATGGTAATGGTAGTAGTAGTAGCTGTGGTAGTAGTACCAGTAGTAGTATGGTAGCAGTACTACTAGTAGTAATAGTAGCAGTAGTAGTGTTAATTGCAGTATCATTAGTAGTAGTAAAAGTAGCCGTATCAGTAGTTGTATGGCAATAGTAGTAATAGTAGTGTTGTAGCAGTAGTAGTAGTTGCAGTCGTAGTAGTGTGGTAGTAGTAGTAGTAGTAGTAGTAGTAGTAGTAGTAGCAGTAGTAGCAGTAGTAGTAATAGTAATGGCGTAGTAGTAGTGGTGGTGTTAACAGTAGTAGCAGGAGTAGTAGTAGAAGTAGTCGTATTAGTCATCATCATTATCGTCATCGTCGTCGTCGTCCTGTCTACGCCCACTGCAAGAGAAAGGCCTCTCCCATAGATCTCCAATTATCCCGGTCCTGTGCTAACTGCGACCAACTTATCCCCGTAAACTTCTTGATCTGATCTGCCCATCTAACGTATTAGTAGTATTAGTGTTAGTCGTATTAATATTAAGGTAATGTCAGTAGTAGTAGTAGTAGTAGTAGTAGTAGTAGTAGTAGTAGTAGTAGTAGTAGTCGGAGTAGTATGGTAATAGTAGTATGGTAAGTAGTAGTAGTAGCAGTAATAATAGTACTCGCAGCAGTAACATGTCCGTGCAATGGTGCCCATAGCAGTAGCAGTATCATCAGTACGGCATTTAAAGTAGCCATGAAGAGAAAACACAATTTTGGTTCATTCAAGATTGCCTCGTTATAATCATTCTGACACCACTTTTAACGTAAACTTCGCTCAAAAAAGCTACATAATTAGGAAAAAAGGGAATGACCATGTGACCCACTAGCTCATTTTCCCCAACAGAACCTATGATGCCATACCAGACAGCTCTGTGATGGCGGCAAAGGCAAACGCAAATTGGGCAGAGCTTATGAGCTTGCCGAATGAGCTATTTCCGCTTAAATTTAGAGCACATTCTTTTTATACCAGTAAGAATGGTGGGACAAACAGTGAAAGTTATGAAAACGCACGTTAACATAGCAGTACCGATGCGTACTGCTGGTGGTACTGCGCGCACTATGCTTGGTTTAGCTGCACAGGACTGCGGGGCTTTGGGGTTCTTCCAGACGACACTGGGCGATTGACGCAAGCGACGATGTTTTACGTGACCGTATTTGTCGAGCGAGCGCATGCATGTTTCACAAAATGCTTGTCTCTATGAGCTAAACAAGCAAGCTACAAATACGTTCACAAACAAACCAAAGGCAGAAAACGGCTTGCCACGGTGTAGTGGCGCCATCTAGGTTCACTAACGGTAAACGCGGCCCTGTGATGTCATTGCAGAACATCAAAAGCACGATTTAGCGGAAAAATCAAAATTTTAACTTAAATTAATTAATTTCTCAGTGGAGAAAGCATCGTTTGAATTCGGACAAGTGCTGGGGGCACTATAAAACACGAAATCTTTCTGATAGCACAAACTTGTGTTTTGTCCTCATGGCTCCTTTAATACTTTTCCTATGCCTCCCAACCGCGCACAATGCTTTGATTGTGCTTAGGTCCAGCCCGGTCCAGTGAAGGAGCTGCTGCCGCCGGCACTTCCGCTGCGACGGCAGTGCCGTCAAGCCGCTCCAGTGGCCCAGCCGGACAGCCACCGGCACCCGGCCTCGACAAGGCCCCGCAGAAAGCTGAAGAGAAAGAAGTAAGGCTCCCTGGGAAGGAAGATCTGGGCACGCCAAGGCAGGCTGCATTTGAAGCTGGCCGCTGCGCAGTTACGCGCTTTTAGGTGTGCTGTTTAGGGATGGTAATCAATCAATCAATCAATCAATCAATCAATCAATCAATCAATCAATCAATCAATCAATCAATCAATCAATCAATCAATCAATCAATCAATCAATCTTGAAGCCCTTGATTTGAACCTGTCGAGCGAATCTTTGAATGTTCTACGACTTCGCTGCGAAACAGTAGCTTTTTTTTTACTGCGTGACCAGAAATGCCATACCCTTTTGCAGTAATGTACTACGTGTGTCAGTGCAAATAAAATATCAGCTCACGCAGGTGTTCTTGGGGCTACATTTTTCGGGAGGTACACACGTTCATAATCTAAAAAAAGTGACGTGAACAAATTTTTTTGCTACTAAGTTCAAAAAGCCGACAGCCGCATTAAGAAATAACGGTCCACACGAAACTGTTACATAATATGTGGAAGGTATAAAAACGACTGGCTTCGAAGTATACGCCTCGAGCGCTGCCTGTAGGGGCGCCACTGAAATCCCCCTACCGGCCCGTTTCGAAAGCAGCCGCGGGAGTCTCCGGCCCGCTCCCCCCCTGTCGCCGTTGCTTTTGCGGCTCGTTAAAGACTGCGATTTACCGTTTTTTACGCGTTCGAAATACGGAATAATGTGGAGCAGGCACTCTGTTTGCAAGCGTGGTGTATTTAAGAGAGAAAAAACGTTTAGGACGCGATCTTAGTGTGGTAAATTCCATCGGTATGAGCGCCCACAGGCCGGCGTCCGGAAGCCGGCATATGCATGCAGCTGATTGCGATTCCGCTGCCCTGAATTTAGTGGCAGTGTCTCCGTAAGCCGTGTTTCCGCCGATGGCCATGTTGCGGCCATACACACTGTGATGTAAATCGACTTTGTGCGCTTGTATATTCTAGCGGAGCACTTATACCTGACAGCACGCAAGTTACGCTTATATTGATCACTACCCTGAACAAGCCAATGCGGCATAAATTTCACAAACATTTTACGAAAGAAGTACGATGGATAATTCAAAATTATACTCGGGAGTCAGCACATGACGACAAGTTTTAATGCTGGGTCCTCTTGTCCCGAGGTGAGCGCTCGCAAAGATAACACTTATCCTCCACGAGAAGCGCGGAGACGGGCTTATAGAGTAATCCGCTTCCACGACTAAACTCTTCTTCGAAACATCGTTATATGACACGGGGAGACTGCAGAATCTAGCATAAACCGAAATCAGAAAGCCTTATCAGATACCAAACTCTTCAACGAGCCCGTGTGTACAAGATTTCGGCGCACGTTAAGGATCTCCAGGTGGTCAAAATTAATCCGGAGCCCTGCACTACGGCGCGCCTCATCGCCTCCGTTGCGTCGGCGCGTTAAAACCTACAATCAATCAATCAACTCTTCCAACGACACCTCGTATAGCTTGTGAACTGCCTACCCTGTATTCAAAAAATGCGTCCGCAGAGTGATCAGCCGTTCGTTGAAGGCGAAAAAACAAACAAAAAGTGAACACGCAGCTTGTGTGTGTGTGTGATTACTAAACGTTTGTTCCTTGATTTCTCTCCGCATTTGTAAACAACGATAGTTGAGCGGCCCCCTCCTCCCTAGCCTCCCTCCCACCCCCCAAAAATGTCTTGCGAAATATCAGTGCATATCGCATCTCGTTGGTCTGAATAGTATACCTTGCTTAAACGAACGTCTTTAGCATTTCAGAAGCTGGACTTTGTTTTATTCATTCCCGTACGACTATTCTATTTATTCCTGACTTGCAGACGATTCATTTTCCCGTGGTTTCATTAACTTATACCTTGGTGCTTGCTGTAAAGCTTGGTAGGGCACATATTTGACAACGCACAGCCTTTGAGTGTACTTAACATTTTCGCATGGCTTATATTCCCATAAAAGGCACAAGGTATTGTCAGCTATTGGGTTATCACATCCCCGAAACATATTTTCTACGACGTACATATTCGAAGCAAAGCCGCATTTGATGTCTGCTCTGCAAAACGCACCAACCTCTTACAGTTGCCAATATCAGGTCTAAACGAGGCGACAATAAATAGAATTCGCTTGTGCTGACGTGTTCGAAGGTGACAGTGGTGATATGCTGCTGCCGTCGCCGACGCCCGAAAGAGCGGCCAAGAAGCGCGCAGAACCGCCTCTCCGGGTAGCTCTCGTTGGCGTTCGAGCGCTCTACCAAGACGCAGCTGTTTTTTAAGTGCCCTAAACGTGCAGTTTGCTTACAGGCGTCACCATAACAAGTTGTTTAGTGCGCGGAAAGGCAAAGAGAAGCGAAAGAGAACCAAAACACTGCATGACCACCTATCAGTTACGCAGCGCTAATCCCGCAAACGCCGCGGAGAAGCGGCGGCAGGCGGCGCAGCGATCGCGAATCTCGAGGCGTATACGCCTCGAGCTTCGCGATCGCTGCGCCGCCTGCCGCCGCTTCTCCGCGGCGTTGACGGGATTTGCGCTGCGTGGCTGATAGGGCCGCGTGCAGTGTTTAGGTTCTGTTTCACTTCTTTTCGCCTTTCCGCGCCCTGAAAAAAACTTGTTATGTGACGTCTATAGTCAAAGAATACGTTTAGGTCACTTAAAAAGCAGCTGTGTCTTCGTAGAATACGCGATCACCTGCAAGAGCTACCCGGAGACGCGGTGGACGCGGTGCTGCGCGCTTCGTCGGCGCTCTTCCGGGCGTCGGCGACGGTAGCAACATATCACCCCTGTCACCCCCAAAACATCAGGCACAAATGAATTCTACTGTCGCCTCATTTAGACCTGATACTGGCACAATGAAAGGTTGCCTTCATTTTGCAGCGTCGACAACGAATGCGGCTTCGTTTAGAATATATACGTCGCAGAAAAATATGTTTCGGGGATGTGATTACCCAATCCCGGACAATAACTTATGCGTTTTATAAGCATACAAACCATGCGAAAATGTTAAGTATATTCCAAGCCTATAGCTGTGCGTCATTAAATATGTGCCCACACACCAAGGCAAGTTAATGAAACCACGGAAAAATAAATGCTGCGCAAGTGCGGAATTAAGAAACATAATTCTCTAACAGAAATAAAAAAAAAACAGTGCAGCTTCTCACATGCTAAAGACGTTGATCGAAACTTAAGCCAGGTAGGGTTCACTAGACCAACTATTCGCGAAATGCACTGCTATTTCGCGAGACATCGGGGGGGGGGGGGGGGAGGAGGAGGAGGGGGACGCTGTCTACAAATACGGAGCGGAATCAAGCAATGAACGTTTTAGTAATCACACACACAAGCACACAAATCTCGCGTTTACTTTCCTTTGGTTTTCTACTTCAACGAACAGCTGATCATACGGCGGCCGCATTTTTGGAAGTATACAGGGTAGGCTGTTCAACAAGCGATGAAAGGTGTCGTTGGAAGAGAGTGGTATGTGATAAGGCCCTCTGATTTCAGTTTATGCTTTATTCTGCTGGCTACCTGTGCCATATGACGATATTTCGAAGAAGCATTAGTCCGCGGACGCGGATTCTATTCTAAGCCCGTTCCGCAGTGCTGCAGAGGAGCAGATTATGTTTGGGGCGTTCACCTCGCGACAATCACTTGCCGTTGCTGATCCCGACATAATTATGGCTTGTATGTACTTTGTTAATATTCATCTACTGAGTAAATCCAAGAAGTTAATTTGATATTACCAGCCAAAAGCAATTTTTCTTCAGCGTTGTCCGATTTTATGTCATTTATGAATAGGAGAAAGAACAGCGAACCTATTCTAGACACAAGGATGACTTCAGGGGTGGGAATAAAGTTTCCGGTAAGATTTTGTGAATATGTGCGCAATATTGATGCGACTTAAAACTGATGTCTGAGACATTTGTCAAGCCGAGGGCTAATTCAGTATAATAAAATGTGTACAGGTTTTGTGAAATACTATTTGTTGGCCAAATAGAATATTTTTGATCACGACAAGGCACATAGGGGACCACGTACTTCAGGAAAGCCCGGAATTTTGCATCGGTAGTGGCCGGAACAACATTAAGCGCGGCGCACAAGGCGCGGCAAGATTTTGCTATTCGTAGCTTGATTTAGGGTACATGTGTACGAGGCGAGAGTTGCTGTAGTTTTTCCCATCAGCTCACCCCGTTCACTCTAGACAATTTTCTGGTTCAGCTTCAGCAAAATGCCGTCATTTGAACCCTACATTCAGCAAATGATAAAATTCCGGCTTACGACGATGTTACCTATACGATTTCTGTGATGAGTTCGGTCTGCTCTGTGGCATATTGCAACGCAGGCATTCCGTTCTGCATTGCGCTGTGCCGCAGTGCAGATCAGTCACTATTTTGATTTTAATGGCATGAGAGTTCCGGTTATTAACCGTATTTGCTTTCTTGGCGGCATAGGTTGGTCACTCGAGTGAGTTTTGGGGAAGTTGATCTACGGGGGTGCCTTAGAGTGTATCATCGACGACATCACGATTTCGGTAAAGCTCAAGCAACGGGAAGCCCTCAACATCGCCGCCAACCCCGTAAAATGTTGACCTTGAAAAGTTCTTTAAAAAAGAATAAACACACCTAAGTTCCAACCACTCTAAGACTGAAGCGCGAGCTCTCACTGAACCGATGCTTTTTATAACCCATACATTTGCCCTGCTCGACGCAGTTATTTTGAAACATAAGGCAGTACTGCACGACAATTATTAGTTATTGGGGATTAAAGCTTTCGCGCCTCACACTCAATCCCCTCGCTTGACTCGCCGCCAAAAACAGGGCTCGTGTATGCACGCTATCTTCGAAGTGGCGGAGCGAGCGTGTACTAGTGGCAGTAGTAGAAACCCGTCCTACACGTGCGCTCCCTCTTTGAACGGGCGCGCAGCCTAAGCTAGCGGGCTTAACCTTCCTCACGAAAGATGGCGCGCACGAGACGAATCTGCTATGGTCCTACACGTTGCTTGCATGGATGATAGCTCTTCCGTTACTCGTGAGAAAAAAAAATCTCCGAGGAGCCAATGTCTTCCGGGTAGACAGGTCGCCGCACTGCTAGGGGAGACACACCGCGGTCACATGAAAGGTTCGCTCAGTTTTTAATCTCTGAAAATGACAAATACGTCACTGAACCTACGGCCAACGCCGAAGTTCTGAAGCGAGAGGGTAACATCTGTGTGCTAAACATATTTAAATTTGGAAAAAGCTGTCCCGGATTTCGTGTTCCCCCCGAGCACCCGTGGCTCTGTCAATCCCTTTGTTGTGGTCGAACATCGGAAGTATTACACAACGGTGATGTAGTGGCCCACCCGGAGTTCCAACGGCACATTCTATTTCCCTGCCAAACCGGAGTGTTTCATTCTGCTGCACCAAATTTGGCGTAACAAAATTTTTACAGACGAAATTGAATACATGCACACATGCATCTAATTTGCATGCAATGGAGCATGCTTACGTGTCTCAGCGGCTACAAGACACCACTTCATTATCACAATCATAGACGTAATATGTAAATGTTTGTTTAAAACCTTCTCAATTACTGGTTTGAAGGCACATGTTTATTTATAAAAAAAGGAGCCAGCTATGAAATATATCTGGTTCAGTTTCGGAAGAAATTCCTGAAACTGGCGAGAAGTTCTAGGAAAGTGTCCCCATAGTTCGCCCTTTGAGGTACATCAGGTATCACCTGCGAAAAGCGCGATACGAACTTGTATGTGTGGCCTAATTTTAGGCACGCGTATCTCTAATATATGGCGGGTCTGAACCGAACAAATACAGGGATTCGCAATTGTAAAATATATTGTTGAAAACAAACTTAAGGGAGATCAGTGGGGTTTTGAAGATATCTGTAAGATTTAAAGTCTGATTTCTACTAAAACAAACGCTACCGTTACTTCTGTAACTGGACGGAAAAGAAGGAGCCGCGCCCTTTTTAATATATTCAAGGGAAATAATGAGGTTGGCAGCGTGTGCATCGAAGACCAGGGGATTATGCTTGACAACTGGTTGGACCAGGTTTTGTACGGTGAAAGCTTTTACGAAAAATGATAGAAGGGAAATGCTTCAACCAACTTCAACAAGCATCCCGTTAGCCTTGTTAGCGTTTTACGCATCGAATTTGCTCCAACACGGAGCACTGGTGATGTGAAATACCAGTGAATTTGTATAAATTATTGGGTAATCCGAAGAGCAATTGAAATATCATATCCACAAGTTTTAATTTATAAGTTCAGTCACCGAGTGACATGTGTTGTACCGCAGGACACGGACCTCCACTCGTCCGTGTCCTTTCTTGTATCCGTCTTTCGCGCAGTTAAATTTTGAATATGTACTGCATTCAGGGGCATTTAAATTTATTAGCGAATTGTCACACCAAGCACTTATGTTATCAATTTACCGATGACGGGAAAAGGTGCAAATCAAAGGCGCCGCTGATATTGCAACTTGAGATTCAGTTACACCTATACCCATAAACTCAGCGTGGCTTCCGGAAAAGAAGGCTTCTGGCAATGATTGAAATAATTCCCCATCGTAGCATTAACTCAACGTTGTTTCATTTATCCAAGTACGGTCCTGACTGTTTAATGTGGTGTCCTCGAATTTCGTTATATTTGTCCCATAGTACCTTCATGCACCTGCCACGTATGACATCAAATGTACCCTTATTACCTGAAGAATTTGTAGTAGTGAAATGAATGAGAGAGATGAGTTTTGGTGCTGTTCGGTGCCCCCAACTACTTCTAAGTCCCCAAAGGGCCTTCCTTGCTAATTTTCTACGCCCGTTGTCCTTGCGCCATGAGAACTGCGTAAGCAAGGGGTCAGGTGAAGCACGCAGGAACACACTAGAGCCTGGCGCGTGCAAATGAAAGCCACAAGAGTGGAGCAAGGGTGACCTGAGGAGGGAGAGGAGCGGATATTTTAGGACACAGAAAAACAGGGTGTCTTCTGCACTGGACTCTTAGAACCCGTAGTTTAACTTCGCATGGAGGGAGGGGGCGGGGCAGTTGTACTCCTTTGTTCATCGTCTCCTTAAACCTCGCAGTACAGTATACGTGCGCAGTACACCATAATATGCCGCGGTTACCGACCTACTTTCCTCCATCCTTAATAGGTGCGTACAAAATATCAAGGAAGTGCGAATACAGTATGGTACCTGCAGTTCTTTTGCGCACGTGGTGAAATTGCATGCAAGAAGAACGCTGAGAAGCTGTATGAGGGTGTATATTTGGGAAGCGGTTTAGAATTGTTTTGGTTAGCCATGGAAGAAATCCTTGACGGGGGTTCGCTTTAATAGTTTGTATATCTTAACTGCTAAACAGTTTGGCGCTTTGCGTCGTGCATTCGAAAAACAAAAATAGGCGGACGAGGGACGAACTGTGATGGCAGATAGCACTGCGGCATAGGCGCTCTGCCCCTAAATCCTTTCGAGGCATCATCACCAAGGGGGGAAACAAGGGTAACGAGTGCTCGCGCAGAGGCATGAAAGAATGCCAAAATGACGGCGGCTTGAGCGTAACCTGGGGCAGAACAACCAGCGCGTCCGTGTACGTCTATTTGTCGTTTACTTTGCCTTGAATTCAGCCGTTTTCTGCCAAACTGCGGGAAAAAAATTGTTGTGCTTCAAGTGCGTGTTCCCCGTTCGTCTGTTCTCGTGCTCTACGTGTTTGTAACCCACAGTAAGCGTTTTTTTTTTTCTGTAAGCCCAGAGTAGGTAGGACAATCGGCCTAGTTACTCGCGCCCGCAGGCAGTGGTTTTCCTTAACGAGATTTTCGTTATCATATGTAAGAAGCAGGGGGGGGGGGGAGGGGAGGGGGGGAAGGGTACACCACACTACTAACTCACACCGTCGTTAAACACGGTATACGACTACTGGTTAATACTTTTGCCCCGCAAGTTGAACCGAAAACCTTACGCGGCCTCGCTGCTTTCTCTTCATACGAGTTTGAACCATATTAGAATGCCACTGAAGGCAAATAATGGCCGTGTGTCTGGCACACGCCGTTGCAAAAGTCTCCGAAAGATGATAGTCGTCTAGCGCCTCTGCCAAGTAAATGCCTCCCTTCTCGTTTCCGCTCACTTCTCATGCTGCTCCTCTCCCGTCCGGCTCCTCCCAAGAAAGCACGCTAGAGGTTCGCTCAAGACAATTTAAATTTGCCGCATTCAACTGTTCCACGCTGGGAGCCTCTATGCCTGCGCCGCCGTACGACAGAGACGTGCGCGCATCGAGGCACCGCACCTCTACGCTACTCCAAGTGCGCCCACGCCACATTTATTAGAACCTTCGGTACTGTTGGCCCCACGGGCGGCCGCTTTGGTATTTTCTGCGCGTACTTTTCAATAAATCAAACATACATGTTTTAAAGCAAAGGAACACTGCAAATGTCACCTACGTATTAATGTGTTGCCTCAGATATGCGTAAGGATTTGTTTTTGCTCAACAATCTTGACAAGTATGAACATTGCCATCGGACCTAGATGTTTTGTTTTGTAATGGCGGTACGCTTTTGTCCCGTGCCCTTTTGTCGCGTAATTTTCTGTCGGTATACCGCTGCGGGTATATGGACTGTGGACTTTGGCCGGGTGGCTGAACCGCGTTACAGAGGCTGACTCGAGCTCTGTTGCGGCCAATCGATCAAGTGAGTTTACTACGTTTTCTTGTGGGGCGACCCTACGGTTTGCGTTGGGTAGCCCCCACCCCTTGTGTCCGTGGACGCTATCCGCCATCTGAGTGCTCGTCAGCTTCGTCTCGCCGTCCAAGATGGCCTCTACGCATCCCGCTCCCGTGAAATGCCGTCCGCCAATCCCCAAGGCTCAATGCTTCAAGCTTGATGTCCTCAAGGATGCTTCAGTTCACGACATTATTGATGCAATCCGAAAACGTCGTGGGTCCCCCCGGCCTCAAGGGCCTCCAGCACCAAGGAGGCATGAAGTTTTGTGCCGCGGTCTCGTCCGCTGCTGCAGCTGAAACCCTAAACGAGCGTGGTGACATTGTCGTGAATGGCACTTCGTGCCCCGTTACCTGCATCGGTCCCCAGATAATCTACGTCACCGTGTATCGTTTCCAATGGTACATGAACGACCAAGACCTGGGCGCAGCCCTTTCGCCTTACGGCAGGGTTGCTTTGCGTTCACTACCCGAGCTTCAACGGTAGGCCGCGCATTGAGAACGGCGGTGCGCCTCGTCCGCATCGAAATGAAGTCTCCCGTCCCAAATTTCCTGTCGGTCCGAGGATACAAGGTACAGTGCGAGTGACCGGGGCGTGAAGAGAGTGTGCTCTCGGTGCGAGCAAGAGGGCCGCAACCAGCTCCGATTGCAAGACGCCATGGTGTCCTCGGTGTGAGACCTTCGGACACGAGTTCGAAACATGCTCGGCCATATGTCGCCGCTGCCATGGAGACAACGCCACGGCAGGACTGCCTGCGACCTCGTTCTTATGCGGCCGCAGCAAGTAAATTCCCCGAACTCTCTCGAAATACCAACGAGATACCGCAGATGCCTTTGGCTCGGCGGCAGACTCCACCAGACGCATCCCCAGTAGCGCTTCGTCTTCCAGCGATGGTGATTCGCAAGCCACAATAATCTACGAGACGCTGATGGAAGGTATGGCAACCACGCCGACGCCTGCGAAGGACACGTCATCATTCGACAAGCTTACTAGTCAGCCCAATGAAAAGACGGCGGGCAACTCATGTTCTTCATCCAACGATGCGTCTATTTCGCCCCCCTCCTCCACGGAAGTGGCTCAGCGGATTCTCGCAGTCAGCTCCCGCCGCCCCACCCAGTAGACCCTGCCCTTTTTCCAGCGGCAAAGCCCCGCGAGGTGCCCGCAACCGCGGACTCCGCGGCTCCTTCATCGACGAAGACGCCAAAACCAAGTCCGCCGACAGACGTCCAAACCTTACCATCGTGACGCGACCCGCAGCAGGCCCCCCTGACGGGCCCTCACGACACACCGGACGACGTCCTCACTCCCGATCAACCTACCGAACTCGAACGAACTTGTTTGTCCAACGCAAGCTAAAGAATCCACGTCTGGTCAACCCGATTAACCAGGTTTGTAGAGACTTGATGGACACCTCACGTGTGAAAGCAAGCGCGTGTTATCGTCATCAACCGACTCGGATGACGTAGCAGACGCAAGTAAGAAGTTGTGTGTGCCCGCCCCTAGCGCTAGTCCCGGATTTGTGAAATTAGAGTAGCACCAATGGGCTTTTTGTCTTCGTTATCTTCTTATTCGCCTGATGCCGCCGTTATCTCAGTCACTGGTGGGTACTTTCGCTGGTGGGGCAGACGGCAGAAGTTTTATCGAATGCCGACGCGAAAGCCCATTGACGCTTCTAATGTTGTTTCCTCCTATGGTTGGTTTCCTACTAGCATGGCGGCATTGTGGGCTCCTTCTGCTCATTTCTTTCTCCCGAGTCACGTGACAGCGTTCCACGCTGACACGGCTCTCTGTCTGCCTCCGTTGTTGCTGCGTTTCAGTTGCGCGTGCTTTTCACTGAAGATACCCCTACTTTTTATTGTTTTTTGGGAGAGCTGGCGTTCACCCATCCCTCTTGGTCTTGCGTTCACCCATCCTCCGTGTTCAGGCCCGCGTGATGTTTCATGGCATTTGTTGAAGCTAGATTGATTGATTGTGGGGTTTAACGCGCCGACGCAACGCAGGCGATGAGGCACGCCGTAGTGGAGGGCTCCGGATTAATTTTGACCACCTGGGGATCTTTAACGTGTGCCGAAATCTCGTACACACGGGCGTTTTTGCTTTACGCCTCCATCAGAAAGCGGCCGCCGCGGCCGGGAATCAAACCCGCGACCTCGTGCTCGGCAGTGCAAGTTTGTTGAAGCTCAGTAATTTTTTTTAATCTTTATGGCTAGTCCAGTACATGCTCTGTTTTATTTATTCTCATTATGCTATGAATACTAACCCTAAATGTCCAAGGGTTTAAAAATACTGACAAACAAAGAGAGGTGATTCACTTTGCCAGAGAAAATTATGTAGACCTGGTCTTCCTCCAAGAAGTGAACTTTTTTTCAATTGATGACGTCAGAACATTTCAGCAGAACTTTAATATTCCGTCTTATTTTTTTTTTGGCGTCTAACCACTGCTGTGGGGTGGGGGTCCTAATCTTCAAACCACACCATCCGTTGCTCCAGTTTTAGTACGACAGATAGTGAGGGAAGATTGGTAGTCTTGAAAGTTTCTCTTTCTGGTGCCCGCTTTAAAATCATTACGTGTATGCTCCTGCACGCGTCACAGCTACAAATAACTTCTTTTCACTGCCTAGGGGTTTATCTTTTGGAGCGCGTGCCCACAATTATTTGCGGAGATTTCAACTGCGTCCTTGATAGTATGCGTGATGTATGCGGGCCGGGTCAGGGACGACCGACGTGGAACGCACGTGAACTCGGGTTCCTAGTGCAAGACTTTCACCTGGAGGATGTATGGCTGCTCCATTGCGGGAATTATTTTCTCTCCCACGTGGAAGCGCGGTTCCTCAATGTCCCGACTAGACAGGTTTTATATAACTCCATACCTAATCACCGCCTGGTCAAACATAGAAGTAAATCAATTCCCTAGTATGGCCGGTTACATTTCCGATCATTACCCAGTGCTCCTGTCCCTATTTACAGGTCACCGTAGACTTCATGGCGCCCGACACTGGAGGCTTGATACTAGAATACTGCAAGATGAGGTTGCTTTATTGTAATTAAAAACAGATATTTCTTCTTCCCTACCGGTCGTAGTTAGCATACAACACTGGGACAGTTTAAAATCCATATGGAGGCAACTAGCTCAAACAGTTGGCCAACAAAAAAGGTTCGTGACAGTTGAGCTTAACAACACGCTCAAGCGTATCCGGATAGTTGGATATGATAAAGAACTAACGCCTTTAATGAGCGAATATCTTGGCATTTTAGGGAGCGGTACAAACGCCAACTAAATGAAACAATGCAACCATCCGCTTCCTACAGTATTCATGGTCCTTGCAACGGTAGTTTAGAAATTCAAATATTTTTGGCGACGCGTTAAACTCAAAACAATATAGAGTTTGTGCGCTGTCCGGATAACACCATCTCCACAGACCCATCAGCTATAAAATCAGGGTTTCTTTCTTTCTTTTCTGAGGTCTTTGCAGGAGATTCGCTCGAGGTAGATGAAAGGCACATGGTAGCACAACTATGTTCTGCTTCAAATTCCCTATCTCAGGTTCCACAAAGCATACACTCCCAAATACTGAAGGACGTAACCTGTTCCGAGCTCTACGACATTTTACTGGAAACGAAAACCGGATCGGCGCCTGGTCCGGATGGTTTGCCAACGTAATTCTACAAGCGTTGCTGGTCAGAATTAGGCTCTTCCTTAGTGCAACTTATAAATTCAATCCTAGCAGATCAGCGGCTTCCAAACTCGTTTAAGAGAGGCCGTCTAATCTTACTTTTGAAACAAGGAAAAGACCCCTCTCTACCGAGTTCTTACAGACCAATAACCGTTTTGAATTCGGACTACAAGATTTTAACTTCCCTTTTGGTGTCCAGAATTAAAGCTCTTTGGCCGGACCACCTCTCACTCCAACAGGTTGGCTCGGTCCCATACAGAAATATTTTTTCGGCACTGAGCCTAACCCGAGACATACTAGCCTATACGCGCCAAACTGGTATTGCTGGCCTGTGTATTTCTTTAGACCAAAAACAGGCATTTGATAGGGTCAATCATTCATACCTGCTTGCCATATTTCAGGCATATGGGTTTCCCCCTGAATTTGTTCAGCTTCTCCGAGAATTGTATGATAATTTATCCAGTGACCTGGTCATTAATGGTGTGGTCCAGGGTGAAATTGCAATTCATAGACGTGTCAGACAAAGATGCCCCTAGTCGCCGCTTGTTTTTGTCTTATGTCGAGACCCCTTCATCAGAAAACTCGTTGATAATCCCAAAATTAGGGGTCTCCCCCTGCCCGGACAAGGCTCGGTTAAAGTGTCTGCGTACGCAGATGACGTGACTATTTTCATCCGGGACACTGATAGCCTCACGGCTGTTTTAGGTGACCTCGAGTCTTATGCTCGACTTTCAGGTGCCAAATAAATGTCACGAAAAGGGCTGCCCTCCCTCTGGGAAAAGCTACACTCGCCCCCATCCATAACTTAAAAATAGTTCGAGACCTGAAGATTCTCGGCGTCAAATTTACCGAAGAAGGTGTTTCTCCAGACATGTGGCCCAAGTTAGTTAATGATATTCAAAAGAATGTTGCCAGGGCTAGGTCTTTCAACCTCTCTTTTTCGGAGAAATCCTATCTGATTAAATGCGTTTTTCTTGCTAAATTCTTTGTCGTCTCCAGGATTATGCTGTCTCCCGATCCTGTTACACACAAAGTGTCTCGCGACATTTTTTCTTTCTTTGGGGATGGAAGCACGGAGCGTTTAGCGAGGGATGCCCTGCGCCTCCCACGCCGCTCTGGGGGTTATAGTCTCCCTTGTATCGACCTCATGAGCCAGTTGTTGGCCCTTGCAGTCGACTCGTCACTTCTCAGTGACGTAGAAGCTCCGGGCAGACCTTTAATCCTATACTTTCTCGGTCCTTCTAGACGGGTTCTTTGTCCAACTTTGGCCAGAAACCTGCACCCCAGCGCAGCTATCCCGTCAAGACTCTTCAAGGCCGTCATTACTTTAGCTAAGGAAATTCGTGCACTGGATGCTGATCTCGATTTTGTGAATGAACAACCTGCCAGGCTGTGTGAAAAAATAGTTACTGCGAGATCGGGCAGGACGTGTGGATCCACCAGATTTTCCTGGTTATGGCTGACTTCAGGTAGGCTGCCACGAGGAAGCCAAAACATCCAGTGGCAAAAAGCGTGGCGAATTCTTCCCACAAAGACAGATTATTTCGCTGGGGAGTAACACAGAAATCTTCCTGTCCCAACTGCGGTCAACCAGAATCCACGGCTCACACTTTCTCAAGCTGCAGTGTTGCGCATTGCTTTTTGGCGCATCATACACCGTGTCGCTCCAAGTTTGTGGCTTGTCGCGGTATCAACTGAGAGAACAGTGCCCTGGCACACCCCTAGGCAAACTATTCGTAGTAATTGGCGATTATACACTATGGCGTAATCGCTGCAGGGCTGTAGCACAGAATCGCAGGCTACGTATGCAGTGGCCCTTGCTTTCCTTTTTCAGACAACACCTCGTGATCTTTTTGGAAGGCGAGTTGGCCCTTTTAGGTGAAGAAGAGTTTCTGCGACATTGGTCTACCCGGTTTATTGAGGTTTCGAACAAAAAGGGTTATTATTCATGCCAGTTTTCCAGACCTGTGTCCTTAGGGATTGTCGTTGTAACAAGTGCTTTTGGTGTTAGAATTGTGTGTTAGTGCGGTACAGTACCCGTTGTGACATAAACCCAAACCTGTTCTGTATATGCTGCATTCTTTAAGCGAATGTCTTTGTATCATTGTTTACCTCGCATGTTAATCTTTTGGTTGTAAGCAACTCTAAATTGTTTGTATGTTAATCTTACGTGTACAATCAACTTGAAGCTGTTTATATGTTTCTGTAAGTGTCTGTTACTTGCAGCCTTCGCCTCTATTAGGTTTGTAGCAACCGGCGCTGCACTTGTTTAATTGTTTCTGGTTGTTACGTTGTATCATTGATACCAGAATGTTTTGATAATAAATTTATCCTTTCATGAATGTATCGTTCAACCACTGTATTACCTCGGCTCGGGCTACTGAATCGCGGGACAGACATACATAAAAACAGACCAAAATCTCTACGTTCAAGTAGCCTAACAAAGACTATCAAGCAGAAGCATGGGGAAGTCATGCAGAGTGCGCCCATGAAATACCAAAGTTCTAATGCGAGAGCTTAAGTGACAAATATAGCCGAAAAGCCAGCGGTGGTGTTCATCGCAGCGAAATGTTCTAAAAAAGCCGCTGACGATTACTGTACTCCCTAATGCGAAATTTGTGCGCAGCGCGAACTGCAGTCTTTCAAGTCACGGCGCATAGCTGCTGCTTCTCGGGAAGTGATCACGTGATCAGCGAATGCACAGCGCTGCACTCTGATCTGCCGTTATCTCGCAAAGCGGTGGCGTCGCCGAGCATGTTGTTGCAAATTGAGTTTAAACCTCCAGCGCATATGTCACCTGGTTCGGATGAGCGACGCACGGCGGCGGGGGGTGGGTACTGGCGAAAGTGTGAGGGGCAGGGTGCTCTCCAGCTGCCACGCATGGCTAAAGTGTGAGGGGGAGGCAGTGAGAGAGAATGGCGCCATAGCAGGGCGTGGCACCCTGCCCCTCACACTTTCGCAAGCTACTCCTTCGTTTTCCTTCTGCCTTCCGTGTCTCGTTCGCTCGCTGGGTTACGCGTACATCGCCGCCGCCAAACCTCCGTACTGGGCGCAAAAGGAGTGCGCACTAAAAGATGGCAGCTTAGTGACGGCGTAACAGTTGTTAAGAAGCCAAAGGATCTTCTCCGGCGCAGGAGGAGGGGTGAAGCTCGCAACGCTCCAAGTCGAAGCGTAGACGCTTCGTAAGTAAAGCACAAAGAAAAACGTAGGAACGCACCATCATCACTGGCTGTTGTTACGAATCGACCCGCGCCGCCGTACTTTCCCGCATCACTCCTCGGTTGTGCGGCGAAGCCACTGCGTGCGCTTTTCAGCAGTCAGGCGCCACCATGTCGGGGACTCATGATTCACGTCGGCACAAGCTTGGGCCAGACGCCTCGCTTTCAACGCGCTTCAAACTCCGGCGGTTGCCAGCGGCACGTCGAGACCCATCCCAGGGACACAGAGGCCCCGCGATCGCGGCGGAGTCCTCCTCTCTCCCCTCTCTCGGACTCAACGTGCGCCGAGGCTACCGACTGCTTACGAACTCTGGAAATAGCGTTGTGTGTGTCTGTGATTCTCGTGGCGTGCGCAAAATGCAGAGGGAAGGCTGTTTTGACCCTTCCTGCTTTTAGGTATAAATAGACCCCCGCAAGCGCTGTAACCCATTCCTGTTTGAGCAGCGATACCATGCTGTCACTCTGCTCGAGTCCTGTATTGTAACCTCGCCCGTCGGGGCATTGTTCTTTGGCTTCGGCTCACCTCTCGCTATGAAGTAAACAGTTACGTTAGCCTACGGCTTCTGGACGTCTTCCCGGCTGCAGTCGGCGTTCCCGGTCCCAACAACTGGTTAACAGCGGTCGGATGGCAACTTCGTAACACCTGGAGCCGGCGGTGCGAGACCCAACACCACGGACGTCAAGGTGGCTTCGGACTTCGCAGAATGGTGAGTGCGGGTCTTTTCTTCACTGAGTTTTACCAGGCTTCTGAGGATAGCTGGTAGGGCGTGGGTTTTTGTCACGTGGGTTATTCACGCAAACCATTTTTGGAGCAGTGGGAAAGCAGTACTCTAGACCGGCCATGAATTTGAAAGCGTTGAAAAAACCGCAGTTGTTGGAGCTTGCCAGAGCTGATACAGGCTATACTCGGTGTTGGGGCTGACGATGAGGAGCTGTCGGAATGCATTGAGCTGATCAATGGCAGGGAGACCGCTAAACGTCAGGCCGCTGAGGCAGAGGCTTCGCGCCAGCGTGAGGAACGCGAGAAAAAAAAAGGCGAGCAACGAGGAGAGAGGAAAAAAGAAAATTGGGCCCATCTCCCCGCGAGGGGGACTCGAGTAAATGCGTCGCATAGGGGGTGGGTGTATTGCGTTAACGTTTAGTGTTTGGGGAGTTGGTGGTAGTGAATGCGTTGTATCAGCAGCTTCTTGACGTAGTTTGAATGAGTCAAGGATATAAGGCGCGTTCGTAGCTTCCCATTCTGTGTCGGCTTTGTGGTGCAGTGGGTAGAGCACCATGTACATTGCGTTCCGCCCGCAGGGTCGAGGGATCGAAACCAGGCGCCGGATAGTATTTTTTTATATAGTGTAGGGGGAGGGGTGCGGACAACGACGGTGCGGACTACGACGGACGTCAACGCGGGTGACATCGTGAGTTACTGAAATGCTCTGCATTTAAAAACCTCCGCGCGTACTTGTGGCGCGGATTTCAGTGCGGGCACGCCAAGGGGCCAAGCCGTGAGCTCGCATCGCGCCAAGGGAACGCCGCCTCCAAAAAGGAGTGCACGCCTCCCGTTCGAACGCTGGAAAATCTCGCTCACTCCTCTGCGCGCGCGGCCTTTGTCGAAAACAACGGCCGGTGTACTTTCACGCGGTCGCTGCAGCTTTCAGAGAACGGGCGCACCTAAAGTGCGGTACAGAAGGGGAAAAGCTCAGGGCAATGACGAGAGCTCAAATTGCAGCTCTCAGCGCGAGAAGTGGCATGTAGACGCCTGACTTCCTCAATTGCATTGTTTTTCCTCGAGCAGGTTTCGCCCTTTATGATTACGTTTTTTTGTGTGGGACATTTCAAATCACGCGAAATGTCACCTTTCAAGTTTGTGCACTTGTCTAAAGTACTGCTGGGCTAAAATATAAATAGAGTAGTTAGTTATTCGCGTATTTTTTTCGCAACTAAAAGCCTGGTAGATCTTCAGTGTGGATTTGTCTTCGCACTTGCCGGCGATGCGACTGTGTCTTCCTGTGTTGTTCTGTTGCTTGCCTGAACAAACCAGAGATGTTCTTGGGGAGCCACTACTCGTCCAGTGATCGGCCCTGTGAAGCTCCAGCACGGTGTCATACAGCCCGGGCCTGGCGCCGAGCATCTGCCGAGCACTTCACTTCGAAAGCATCCCTCCGGACAATGGTTGAAGACCCTTATCCATCGGGATCTCGGACCCCCGGCGGAGAAGCTGTTACCCACGCTGCCGTACTTTCCCGCATCACTCCTCGGCTGTGCGGCGAAGCCACTGCGTGCGCCTTTCATCGGCCAGGCGCCACCATGTCGGGGACTCATGATTCACGTCGGGACAAGCTTGGGCCAGACGCCTCGCTTTCAACGCGCTTCAAACTTCGGCGGCTGCCAGCGGCACGTCGAGACCCGTACCAAGGACACAGAGGCCCCGCGATCGCAGCGGAGTCCTCCTCTCTCCCCTCTCTCGGGCTCAACGTGCGCCAAGGCTACCGACTGCTTACGAACTTTGGAAATAGCGTTGTGTGTGTCTGTGATTCTCGTGGCATGCGCAAAATGCAGAGGAAGGCTGTTTTGACCCTTACTGCTTGTGGGTATAAATAGACCCCCGCAAGCGCTGTAACCCATTCCTGTTTGAGCAGCGAATCCTTGCTGTCACTCTGCTCGAGTCCTGTATTGTAACATCGCCCGTCGGGGCATTGTTCTTTGGCTTCGGCTCACCTCTCACTATGAAGTAAACAGTTACGTTAGCCTACGGCTTCTGGACATCTTCCCGGCTGCAGTCGGCCTCCCCGGTTGCAACAGTGTCTAGAAGCATACAGTAATCATGCTTCAGGAGAAATTTCCAGGATAGCTCTAAACATCATCCTTCAATGCCCACCTTGGGGAAGCATAACGAACATCTCGGCCCAAGCCCTCAGGTGAGGGAGCTCGGCTATATCGGCACCAGCTGAGGCCAACCACTGAGACTCCACCGCCTTGGCTGCTGGGCCTTGCTCAAGAACTCTGAACAAAAACAAGGCGGCGCACGTCTTGGGTCGAGCTTTGGTCAACCGCTAGAAGGACAGGAAAGAAGAGGGGCAACCTCACTCACTCATCCTCACTCACCCAGTCACAGTCACTCACTCACTCACTCAATCAATGAACAGCATTCCAGGGATCTCTCAGTGACGTCACTGAGTCGATTTTGCTCCATTGCGGTTCCGACAACACGAGCATACATGAAGATTGAACTATCGGCGCCAGTGTCGTGCCGAGCCCTGGTTCAGCGAGGGTGCCCTCATGTATTGGGGAGGAGCGCTGCTCTAGTCGTTGGCATGGCTCGCCAACAAGCTCAAAAGGTACCTGCGGCTGCAAAAAAGACAAGAAACATAATTTTATTGCAAAGATTTATTGCTTAAACTTGTTTTATCAATAGAAAGCGGAATACTCCAGGTAATGTTTCCCGGTTTTTTTTCTAAGCTTCATGCAATACTAAACTGGGGAGGAGGAGAATAAACATCTTTATTGTGTAGTAAATTTGTTAGGCGTCTTCCGGGGGTGGAGTCCTCAGTGCAGGACCCCATATGCTTTGCCATCCGCTACAGCCCGCTCCACCAGCCGTAGCTGGTCAGACAGGCATGAGCTGCACGAGGCGCGCCACCTGAGCTTGGGAGGGTTGTATGGATCCGGTTTGGGGAGAGGGTGGGAGGGGCATCCACCAACCATGTGGAACAGAGTGCAGTCTGCTCCACAAAAGGGGCAGCTAGGGGACGTAATTTGTTCGGAGTAGTGGCAGACTCTTTTTGGGTGGGGAAAGGTGTTCGTTTGCAAGGCACGGTAGTGGTGTGCCTGCTCGATGGATACCTGTCGGTGGGGTGGGGGACGGGTGTGTCGGGCTAAGCGTAGATGCTGAGTCATTTCCGTGCATGCCGGAAGGGGAGTATATCTCTCCGAGGCGGCGTCTTCACTCCTCGTGAAGAGTGTCATTTCTCGCTCAAGGTCGTGGGCCGTCTCGTTCCCTCTCACTCCCGGATGGGCTGGAGTCCATACGATCTGGATCTGTCGCTGCGGTGGGTGGCGGAGTAGCATTGCGCGGGCCGCAGCATGCACCGTTCCGGCAGGCCTGTTGGCTGTCCGTCACCACAGTAGTAGCCTGTGTTGAGGAGATGGCAAGCGCGATTGCCGCCTCTTCAGCATCAGCTGGTGAGCGTGCTTTGATAGAGGCAGTGATAGCCAGTCCTCCTTGGGTGGGACGTACTGCCAGGGCGAACGCTGGGTAGGAGGGGTATGCCGCCGCGTCTGTGAAGACTGCATCAGCATCTTGACTCTACTGCCGTGAGATGGCCTCCGCGCGAGCCATACGTCGTCCACTGTGGTTTTCCGGATGCATGTTACGTGGTAAGCGTTGGACTGGAAAAAAGCCAAGTAGCAGGGGAACATTGCAGCTGCAACGCGGCGCCAACGACGGCACGCGATTGTAGCGACACACCTCCCTGAAGTATGAACTAGTACCAAACAATATTCCAACATAACCATGCCCCGCACAGTGGCCCCCACAGCGTTCAATGTGACCATAACGCTTTCACATTCCCATGTCATAAAAAGTGCTTACGAGCTTGAAAAGTTCACCGCCGTAATTATGTATTATTCGCCGCTTTGTCTAGCTAACTCTTGGTCCTTTTCCACGTTCTCCGTCTCCCTTCGTTGGGGGACGGGTCCACTCTCCCACCTAAAATAAGATACGGCGTACGGCACTGAGTTGATAGCATCGCTAACTAGTGGGTTACCTTACCGAGCTCGGGACGAATACATATACAATGAGCTAGAATTGCCAAAATATGAATTTGGTCTGCCACAGAGGGCGTAAACGCGAATAGACTCGGGGTAACGTTGCAATGGTCGCACGTCCCCTATTTGTTGCGACTAAAAAGCAGAGGCTGCACGACACACAAATTATTGTGCTGACGTTTTATTAAATGCTACCAGGAGAAGAACCATAGGCTGAGCTATACCAAAAATTATTTAGGAATCGGGATGAAGATGCAACCTCCATTAAAACAAAAATATCTAGCTTCTCACCATGGGGCGGATTCATCGGCGGCGATTCGAGGTATGCATAGCAGCCGTTGCAACAATTACGGGGGGCAGTCGGCACAAGCTTAGGACCGCCACGACCTGCAAGCAGATGCTATCGGAGATGTTGTAGGAGATGCGTGCTTCCGTGATAACATGTGACTGCGTACTTTTTTTCATTCCAGGAGAAACCTCATCGGCCATACGAGTCTGTCGGCACCCTCCTCATGCTACTGTACATGGTCTCGGTCATAGCAGCGGTCGTGATCACTACCCTGATCTACTTCAAAAAATATCCCCAACCCTTCGAGGGCGACGGTTGCCGTTCTCCCCAGTGCAATGACTACGCAACGCTGCTCACATCGTCCATCAACGCTTCAGTCAGCCCCTGCGAAAGCTTCACGCGCTTTGTGTGTTCAGGCTGGGAGCGCAGAAACGAGCTCAGCGTACGCGAGCACTTCTACAGCCAAGGTTTGGAGCGAATTATGAGGATAGTCCGAAACGCGGACGAACCCGCCTCCAGCCCGATTAGTCTGAAGCAGGCCGCTGCCGTCTACACCAGCTGCGATGACGTGCTCAGTGGACGCACCGACGAGCTGCCAACGGTCAAGCGTGCTCTGCTGGAGGCCGGCATCACTTGGCCACACGCGCAACCACAAGTGGACCTCCTGTATACGCTTCTATTCACTTCGATGAAACTCAACTGGGACGCGGTACTTCACGTGAGGCATCACTTGGCCAGGAACAAGACTACTGTGTTGGTGAACCCAGGCAGAGCGTTCTATCGCTTCGCGGAGCGTGACACGTTCTCAGCCTCAGGGGTCGCTTTCAAGGCCTACTTTAAAACGTTACGACGAAGCTTCGACCGCGGGGAAGAGAACAACGCTAGCCTTGACGAGACTCTCGAGATTGAAAAGAGCATAGCTGCTAGGCTTCTGCCGCATTACTACTTTCGAACCTCGTCGCTCAATCCCCTAACGGCACCCCCCACCATTGGCATTCAAGATATCAAATGGCTGAACGCGCTCGCTCGGCTCAACTACAGCCATTCCGCCGACTTTGAGCTGGTGACGACGGGTCCGAGGTTCGTGAACGCGTTTCTCGAGTACTGGAAAGATCACGGTGAAGCAGCAGCCTTCCTTTTGACGTCGTGGTGCACAGTGCAGTTGGCCGCACTTTACGCAAACCAGACGTTGATCTTCAGCTACTACGGAGGCCACCAAAGTGTGGCGCTGGCCCGCCACTCCACGTTCTGCTTCGGCTCGGCCTACGCGTCCTCGGGTGAAGCCCTTTTCAGCAGCTACATCAACCTAGCGCTCCGCGGCGACGTCCGCGAGGAGGCCGAACGTGTTACCAGGTCTGTCGGCAGCGCTTTTCTGCGTCGCCTTTCGCAGTGGCCCCATTTCGTGGAAGACATCACCGTCGTCACGAACTGGTCAACGCTGTCCAAGGCGTTTGGAGCATTCGACGCCCAAGGAACACCGCATCGCGATGGTGCTGGACGTGCCGTTAGCAGTTCGTTCGTGGAAAACTGGCGCCAGTCCGCGCTGATTCCGGCCAACGAGGAGGACGATGATGTCGTGCGCTCTATAAGTACCCTCCAAATGACCAGCCAGTTCCTGGAAGAGAAAGCATTCCAGCTTATTCCACTCTCGTTCTCTTTCCCAACATTCGACCCACAACTTACCCCCGCGTTGAACTACGGCGGTCTGGGCGGGCATGTCGCCGCCGCACTTGCTTGGCTAACGGTAGGAGCTTACAGCGCGGACTCTCGAACAGCGGAACGCGATTAACAAACTCACGGCTTGCATCGAGGACAATCCGTCCCCGGCCCTGATCGTCGATAGCCCCGTTACCGAAGCCATGACGGCGGGCGCGCTTGTCGACGCCTACAAGGCCGACGTCACCGCTCAGGAGAAGCCAATCTCCAACATCGGGGACTACAACGGTGCCCAACTGCTGTTAATGGCTCTGTGTTTCGCAAATTGTCATGGGAGTGTGGTCAGGAACGAATACCGCATCTGCGACGTAGCAATGAAGCAGGTGAAAGAATTCTCACAAGTATTCAAATGCGCTCCGGGAGCTCCGCTCAACCCCGCTCAGCGCTGTGGTGTGCCCTGATACCATCACTCCAGGGAAGCGTACAGCGTTGCGTCCGTTACTTTTTACGGTACGCGATCGATCCAGCTGGAGTAGTTCTTTTAAATGTGTAGTGCTGCCCATGTATGCCGAAAGCACATTATTTGACATCCATATTCGCTGACACTGGTGTACAAAAGAAACCGCCGAAGCGTGTTTTTTTTTTTTTTTTTTCAAAGTGCTCTAGAAAAGAAACCAGCGGACGAGTGTGAAAACGCTTGGTTGCACTCCATCCGCCCACACCTAGCTTCACGCTCTTTAATGACTAAAAAGCAGGGGTCGTTACTTTTTTGTCATTTACTCCACTTGGCTCTTTGCGATCCGGGGCAGCGCAAAGCGGGCTTTCAGTATAGACGCCGGGGAAACTGCCCGATTGAGCGGCTCGGGGGGGGGGGGGGGGGGGGGGGGGAAGGGGGGCAGTTTGGTGCAATCCCTTAGAATTGTCCCAGAGTAAACTGAACTAAAGAAGCTAACCTTAAGGGAAGCAAGTGGACCACTGTGCAAAAAAAAAAAAAAAAACCTTTAGTGCCCTTCTACTGTGTGAAGAAGGATGACCGGCGAAGTTGTGGAGCCTGGTGGAGTCGTCTTAGCGTTTAATTTTCGTACAATTTGTTTTCGGATAGTTCCGGTAAAAAACGGTCTCAGAACTTTTCCGTAACCATACTGTCTCCATAGATGGTCATGTGTTGATGACCGACAGTAATTCTGTAGCGTTTACGACTTCACTGTGAGCTCATTATGGAAGTATATGAAAGCCGACGTAATGGTAGAGTCGTTTTAGCGGCTTACTGTCCCATATTTTGTTTGGGAATACTCTCCATAACAAGTAGTAGTTTGGGGGGGGATGAAGGGTGGTGGGAGACCTGCGAACCCGACCGAAGCCGGACTGGAGGAGCCCCAGGAGAGACTAAGATCCGTTTTCTGCAATAATACCCTCTTCCGCATATGACCATGCCTCACTGTTCACTACACAATGTGGGAAAGACAACTTACAAAGGCCAAACTTACACCGATCCCCTTACAGTCAGCTTCACTGTTAAGACCATGCATTGCAGGGAACACATTTTTAGGTGCACCATAAAGCCGCGACGGAGACGTAACGGAGTAGCGTTCGTACTGGAGCTCTCCGTTTGAGTACAGGGCCGTCTGCCTAGTGATCAGTGTAGCCTAGAAATGAGCGTGCTTAATCTGAAAAGTAAAGAAAATATCGTGATATATACCGCACAATGTGACTATGCAAAAATAAATAATGGCTCAGATTTTTGCGTCTGCTCACTTTTCGCTAAATTTAGCCGTAAAAATTTAAGCATTCTGATTTGGCTGGTTTACCGCGGCGCGTGGTCCCGTCGCGTTGATGGAATTGGAACGTAGAGCTCGGCTTCCCGTCACCGTCGCAGCGTCTTCGGCGAGAAATCGCCTAAGAAGCCGTCACCCATGACGGAAGACGGGGACGTGACGGGGTGAAAAACGGCAGTGTGAATGATGCCAAAGCCGTCTTATACCCAAATATAAATGCTTCAGGACTTTTCTTTATTTTTAATGGATTTGTTTAATACAGAGAACCGGATTTTGCGCGGTGGAAAGCCCGCTCCACAGGCGGCGTGTCACGATACCAGGAGTTCTTGAAAAACGTTATTTTGAATTTAGCTTAGGAACAGCTCCCCTGTTAAAAATACATTTGATTCTTAAGCCTGCTTAATAGCTTTGAAGGCGAAAGTAGCTGTACTTAGTAACAACTCGCTTACTGCTGTATCGTATTTCCGTATGTTTCTTCGCTTTCGTTTCATTGTCCTTTACTTCAACGGGTCACCCCATCGACGAAGTCTGCGCAGCAAGGCCTCCTCCGAGCGAGAAAGTCTACCGGGGGACGTCTGTTCCACAGGGTAGGATCAGGGCACGTGTGGCGCGAAGATGAGAGAGATAAACATTTATTTATCTGAAAGAGAAAGGAGAAAGAGCGGAAGCGGTCAGCCTGCCAAGTCCAGGAGGCCGCGAGCCCGCGCTGATTGCAGTGCCCGGTCGACCAGACCTTATTGCCGAGCTGATCAGCGCAGACTTGCACAGCTCAGGTGATGGGTTGAAGCAGATATTTTTTTTTTTTTTGGAGAACGTTGTTTTTTGGCGGGGGCTGTTGTCAGCTGGGCAGCGGCCGAAAGGAATAAATGTAAGGTGGCGAGCTTATCCCTCTAGGTGTGAGCGGGGAGCTCGTTTCGCGGAACCCACGACAGCCCAGAGAGGGCACGGGTACGTGTACTATTGGCTACTCGTTGGAACTATTGTCTACTAGGGGTGAATCCTCTAATCGCTGCCGAGCCATAATTAACCTGCTGGGATGCGCGGGAGGGCCGGACTAACGGGATGGCGGTAAGCTCCGCCAGCATAGTTGGCAGGGTGTGGGTTGTTTGATAGTCGCAGTGGCCGGTGCTTGTTACGGTTGCGCCGACCATCGCGATAGCAGGCCTGTTAGTCTCCATTCAAATCATCGGTGGTCATCGGAGGATGTCATCGGCGGAGCGGCGGCGGAACGACTGAGCGGAGCGACGCAGTTACCGCGTTTATATGCAGCGCAATGAGAGAGAGCAGCGCATAGCAGCGCATGCGCATGTGTTAACCGAGCGCAAGCTGCGCGCTAACCCGCACCCACGCACAGCTGGCACGGCGACGGAGCGAGCGCCGGCGAGCGCTAACACGCAGATGGCGCTGCGGTGAGAGCGGCGCTAGCGCACAGCTGGCAGGGCGAGGAGAATGGGGGAGGGATGCGCACTACGCCGGACGACGCCGGAGGGACAAGGCTAGTGAAAGAGATGCGTCGCATCTAAAATAAATAGCGGTTAGCGGCTCACGACGAAACGGTTCGGCCGCCCGTTGTTTATAATGCACCGTCAATCTCATTCACGCTTTTCTCTTTCACACAAGATCAACTTCGCAACCTCTCACGCACTTTTCACCACCAGAGCAGTCACAACACTAGCAACGCTCTACAGCTGGTCGCAACACGGGGAAAGATATGCGTACCACAGTTGCCATGGTGCGCATATCTCCTTTTACTCCTTCTTCATAATCAATTATCGCAATGTGTTATCTATAACCGTTCGTTTTCACGATTTAGAAGTAGCTGTATTGCCACAATGGAAGGCTGGTTTCACGCACGTATGTCCAGAGACCTTATCACAGCTCTTCGGGCGACTGGTCTTTGGGAAAATGGAATTAATTGTTTTACAGAACTCCATCAGTCCCACTAAGAAAGCTTTCGCCTTAAAAAGGTCGCACACCTGGAAAGTGTAAATACTTGGCATTCGTTATCCGCAGGAGTGCTTCAGTGGCTAAGCCGCTGGAAAGAATGCATGTCCGATTGCCGCCCCCGGCATTCATTTTTTTATGTAGATAAAAGACAAATACGAAAAACGACTTTCTGTCGATATTTGGACGTTCGTTAAACATTTCCAGGTTGTTAAAATTTTCCTGCCGCCATGCAATATACGGTGCACCTCATAGCACAGGCATAGCTTCGGAGTATGAAACGCTCCAATATTATTTGGCAAGGCTGTTCCCATGGGAACTCAAATAGAAAGGCTCATCACTTGAGTTTAAATTATGTCGTTCTGAGTTCATACACAAATAATTTGTTCTCGTTATCACTGTCTTCAGCCATTGCACGGGCACTAAATAAAGAGAGAGAGATTACTTTATTTGATGCCCGAGAGGGGTTATGAAGGGTAGACGACCTCGACGGCCTCCCTCACTCAGCGATCAGCCAGGATTCCTTGGATCCTCACGGCGGCTTCGGCCATCCGGACTGCTGTAAGTTGTGCCTCCGGTGTGGAGCTGAGAACAACAGTCTCCCATTGTTCCACAGTCTTAGTTTTGTATCTTTTAAGTGTACTTACATCGGATTTGCTATTATAGCCGGACGTATTTTCTCGGAGCTCATGGCAGGACATATCTGGTGTAGGTTGGCTCTGCTGTTGCACAAAGTGCAGAGGTTTGAGTAAAGGTCTGGGTAGCAGCGGTTCAGGGAAACAAGACTTGGAAAAGTGTTTGTCTGCAACCGTCGCCACGTGACTGCCTCTTTTAGGAAAGAGTGTGGTGGGCCAGTGGATATTTGCATCTGGATAACCTGTAGTGATTTATTATATCCCTGTATGTAACTAGCCTGTCTTTGTGAGATCTAATAACGTGTGCTTGTTCTTGGCTTTCCTGCGAGGTCTCGTGTGGGGATGATGGTGGTTGTGGTGGCGTCGTAGGCAACTCAGCTCGGTTGACCAGAGCTCGAGCGGTTGCGTGGGCCAGTTCATTTCCTAGTAGACCGCAGTGGGCCGGAGTCCATATGAAAAGAATTTTTCTTTGGTTAGTGGCCTTCTCTAACAGCGAGGCTGCTGCAGGGGAGATCCTGCCTTTAGCGAAGTTAATAAAGAAGTAGATTTTTATCCAGATGTACCCTCCTTTGCCCGCCATTTCATATAACCAAACTTGTTGTTATTGCGCATAATGCCTGGTATTATCGGCAATTTGTTAAGACGCGTAGAGCGCACAAGTCTGCACGGCCATTTCTCGTGTTACGTCGACGTCAGAAGTTTGTTACAAATCACTCAAGCAGGATAACGAAACGCGGCTATCAAAATTATATTTCGTGCTTCGTAGCTACAAAGCACACCAATAATGCAACATGTTATAAGGAATGCAAGAAAGAAACACTTTGGCTTCGATTTATGGATGTTTAAAAAATACTAGATGGGCTTTTTTATGTTGGTTTTAAAATTGAGGCCGTTTGTCTGACTTATCTCCAGCACAGTGCGGTTTTCAAAGTCAACCCTTTTTGCTACATGAACCAAAATTGGCCCTAAAAATAAAACTATGGACAAGTAATACTAAAGTTTGTAATGCGTTTCTCGTTTAGGTGCAGAGAAACAGGACCACACATTTCGGCAATATTCTAAAATGTGTCATGTTTTTTTTTTATCCTAACTAATTTATTCTGCGAACTAAAATTAATACATGGACTCATTTAAAATTATGGAAAGCACACCGAAAAAGCAATCCGCGGTGATACCTGGATATGTTTGTGCATTACAGAGGTAAAAGTTTTGAATTTGCCCTAGCACGCCAGCGGCCCGAAAACGCAACCCCACCTGGGAAGCGTGAGTAGGCCCGGGCACCAGGCAGGCCTCCGCGACGTAGCGGCCACGTCCTAGCTGCCCGTGATCCCAATAAAGTTGTTCCTCCCCCTCCTCGTACGCTTCGTCCAACGCTTTTCTAACCCTGGCCATCTTGGGTTATTTATTTTGTGAAAGAAAAAGCTTTGTTTCTCTGCAAATTTACCTCAGATGTTCTAATCTCTGTGAACAAGGAGCTAAATATAAATAAGGCGTTTTTTAACCACATCCAGAAATCGAAACTAAGTCGTAAAAAACTTCAGTGACAAGAAAAACTCGGCAACTTTCTCCTAAAAAAGGGATCCCAAGAAAATAGTTGAGATAACGCCCTGAAATCGCGTACGCAGATCGTAGTTCTTATTGAAAATGAGTCAGATTCTGCTGATTCACGCTTCAAAAGCAGCCAAGTCCATTTGCCCATAGGGCTTTTGGCTTGACTGTTCAGACTGTGTCGTGTGTGTATTTTCTTTTTTTTTTTGCTTTTCGAAGCTGGGCTATTACGAATTCAGACAGTAATTAGGAGATCAACGATAGATCTATTGCCAGATGTCAACGATGAAAGTGAACAGAGGAAGGAGTGAACGAAATGAAACTTAGAGATGTGAAACACTGTTTTCATTTCGTCTCACCCTGCCCTACGACATGAATCTGGTTACACCTAATTTTTTGCGCATTTTTTTACTATTTTAGTACTTAACTAAACAACAACCATTATCAAGCCCTGGAAAATACCTCCCTCCCCCCGCACCTCCGAGAGTACGACCCAATTACATTGAGGTGAAGAAGAAAATATGCGCAGCCTTCTTGTGAAGTGTTTTGGAAATTCATGGAAAAGCAATAAATAGATAGCTTACTTCGTGTAGTGCCTTCAGGTGTGCCCAAGAAAATTATCCTAGGTAAGAATTCGAAAAGAGCTGCTAGTGCTGCCGATAGGACTCACTTGCTCCATGTATAGTTCTACTGTTCTTGAAGCCCTGTTGCACATTTTTAAAGCCTCTTTCGAATGAAACTAAACCACACCATGCATGCAAGTCCATTGTAAATCAAGTTCTCTTAAGAATGCTGCACCAACTTGAGTGTGTCAATTTAATATGAGCCAAACCGGAGATTATCACCCTTAATATTGCTCATATCCCCGCAAAATTTTTAATTACTTGTGGCCATAAACTTCCCTTAGCCCACATGTAAAATATACCGTACTAGCTTTGACGGCGTTATATTTAGGTACGGTAACAAAGTCCCGATTGTTTCTCAAATTCGCGTTACGTCGATCTGGCGTATTTTTAAAGAAAACGCCTCAAATATTCCACCCCAATAAAAATGTCGGCCGCACACACTTGTCCCATCTTTTGAAAACATGCCAAAGTAGTCCCTACACGACGTAAAGACTGGACGAGAAAGTCGCCTGTTAGTCGTCGCTTCTTCGTCTGTTTTTCCTAAGATCTGTTCAAATTGTTTGAAATTGCCTTGTAAATTGCAGCACTTTTATTGGTAAAAAGTAGTACATTGAATTTTTGTTTGTAGTTTGTTTTGTTGTCCCTTTAAACTATAGTAAACTTTCGTTTCACTTCGCTGACCATTCAACCCCTCCAACCGGTTTTAACCGGTTCGAAGAGTTGATGCAAATCTGAGAACCAGTTCTCCAATGGTTCGTTGCGTGATTTAGTCGAACCGGAACTGAACCGGCACGAAATAAATTTACCCGATCCTGAGCCTAACCGAAACCGTATTTTTTTCGTTTCGACACACTGATTATTGTGTCGGATTTGCAGTATACAAAAAAATCGATAAATCTGCGTGTTAGCTGTACCTTGTGCACGTTTTCTCTTGTTGTCCTTGACAGCGTGTTTCGTTTTTTGAAATGTTGCAAGGTCATTTATTCCCCCTTTTGTATTGTAGGTTGTTTTGTTGTGTGTTGTTTTATTACATCATTAGGCGACTTTATTAGTAGCCCCTTTATGATATAACCGGAGGCACACAAATGCGAGTTGAGCACCCGTGCCCTTAATGCTGAAGCGAGTGCGTAAGACTTTTCTCATTTTAGTTCGAAGATGCAAAAGTTTGACGTACCAGTTCAATGCAATATAAGGAACGCTGGCTACGCTGGAACATCCTGCCTGACACGTGAGATGCGTTTACGTAGTCACAGTTGGCTCTGCATTTATAGCTGATATATGACCGTAAACAATAATACTACGCTACGTGCTGTAAAGTTTCGCTCATGAGTAAATTAAACACGCAAAAAATATACTTGTTTCACCTGAAACTTTTCACAGCCCCTCGTTATATGGTACGCGGAGCATCTACCCTGAGCATTGGAGAGAGCAATATCCAGCTGGTACTATGACGACCAGCTTTAGCTGCTGAACAGATCCCAAGCAGCTGGGTGGTTTCAAGGGGTACTGGAATAAGACTCTTCTCCGAGGCTAAGAACTCTCCCTGGATAACAATTAACTTCTACTTTTTATTGTACCTTTTGCAATAGGTACAATAAAAAGGAAGAATAGCGCCTCAGACTTCTCTTGATCTTTGAGATATGATTGTCGTCCAATTGTCGCCTATAATGAGCAACCATGTCCACATTCCTCGGCTCAAATTAAAGTTTTTCAACACGAACAACAGTTGGTGACTAGCAAAACTAACTTTATACCCTACTTACATCGTCCTCAAACAATGTGCAGGAGGTGGCGTGTATGTATAAGGGGAACGGGGGGGTTTAGGCCCCGTGCAAGTTTACGAGAAATATGCGTGATGTTCTCAAAAAAAAAAAAAGAAACTGCAGTGGTTTACTTGAAGAAACATGCAACCAGATTCAACAAATACCCGTGTTGTGTTGTTTATTATAGCGGCCCTGCCAATATCAGCACACAGACAGGCCGGTGTTTCAGTAACGGGGCACGCGAGCACCGATTTGTAGTACGTAGCAACTTAGAGTTCAGATCGGATCATCATTATCATCGTGATCATTATCATCATCAGCAACCTACTCAGGTCCACTGCAGGACGAAGGCACCTTTCACTGACCTCCAACCACTCCTGTACTGCCCTGCTACAGTACTCTGTTTACCCCAAAAGTTCCGTATTTCATCCCTCCATCGTGTTATTGGCTTTCCCCTGTTTCTACACCCCTCTCTTGATATCCACTCTGTAACCATAATTGTCCACCGGTTGTCGGTTCGTCTCACTACATGGCCAGCCTGCCTCCATTTCTTTTTATTTGTTTGAACTTTGATATCGTCAACACTAGTTTGTTCTTTGATCCAGGTGGCTCATTTCCTGTCCCTGAGTGTTATTATTCCCTCCATGGCCCGCTGAGCTGACCGCAGTTTGCGTTCTAGTTGTTTAGTCAGGCGCCAAGTTTCAGCTGTGAATGTCATCACCGGCAGTATGAACTGGTTGTAGATTTTCCTTTTGAGTGACAAATGTAGCTTACTTTCCATTATTTGGGAGTGTTTGCCGAGTGTTCCTCAAGCCATACCTATTCTGCGCCGGATTTCTCTCTCATGGTTTGGGTCACCAGCCCCAGGTGCTTATATTGTTTTAAGACTTCTAGCGTATCGTTTCCTAAGCTGAAGGGGGCGTTTTTGGTGTGCTTATTCCTTATTACTTTAGAATTATTCATAGTTATTTTCAGCCCCACGGCCGTGCTTTCTGATTGTAGTTCCTGAACCATTGTTTGCATGTGTTCCCCAGTCTGACTTAACAAGGCTTTGTCTTCCGCAAATATCAAATGGCCCAAGTATTCCCCGTTTATCCTTAATCCTATGCTTTCCAAGTCAAGCTTTCTAATACCCCGTCGATAAATGCTGTGTACCGCTTTGGAGAGATGTTACTTCCTGTCTTACTCCATTTTGGATCAGGAATTTATAGCCTCGCTTGTGGAGGGTTATCCTGCCTGTGCGTCCCTTAGGTCCCTTACTTAGCTCCTCTACGTCATGCACGATACCCGGGTTGTTACTTAAGAAGTCAATGTCGTTTCTGGTTGTACCATCGGGACTTTTTCCATATTCAGTTCCTATTATTTCGTTTGTTGAAGAATGTGATCATTAACCTATGGTTATTTCTCTTTGCAAATCCCACCAGTTTATGTCCTCGACTATTGCGATTGTTTATCCCGAAGTTTCCCACCGGACCTTTCTTCCATTTGCTTCTTACCGCCTTCTGGCTTAAAGTCTCCAATCACAATCGTGAACTGTGGTTGTGGCCTCTTTCATTGCTGATTAGACGTCCTCGTAGAAACTGTTTACGGCTTCATCATTATAGCTGGTTGCTTGGCGCATAGGCCTGTGCTATCTTTGACCTGTATCGCTCGTTTAGCATCATCACAACAACCGCGACGCTCTCGCTAATGCTGAAAAGCTTCTCCACGTTTTCTACTATTTCTCTATGGAAAAAAATCTCACCCCGTGTCCTTTCTTCTCTTGGTGTCCACTGTAGCACAGAATATGCCCGCTAGTGAGCTCCATAAAGCCTTCTCCTGTCCTTTTAACTTTGCTTAACCCTATAATATCCCATTCAATCTCCGAGAGCTCCTCTAGTAGTCCAGCTAAGCTTTCCTCACTAGACAGGAGACGTTCATTGAACGTTACCAGGGTCAGTTTTTAAAAGCGGCCTGTCGGACCCAGAAATTCTTAGCACCCTCTGCTGTATCTTTGTTCTGACCGCTGCCGAAGGCAGGTGCTCTACAGGTGCTGGGGTCTGAGTGCCGATAACTGAATTGGTTAGTCATGGGAGGGCGGCCAACTACTACATACACCAGGGTGGCCAGATTCTTCACTGGTGAGGGAGGGCTGTTTACGTCCCCAAGGTCCTTCCTAGCATGGCTGAAGCTTTCTAGTGTACCCCCATAGTTGTCCGGAATGATGGTTACTTCCAGAGCAGGCAGCACTCCATACCTGCATGGGTTGGGCATAGAGAGCCAGGTGAAAAGGCGCGAGAGAGAGATGTTTGCCTTCGGCGACGTGGCCGCGCACGCCTGTAGTGATACTGTTACGGTGACGTGAAGGAAGGAAGGCAGAAGAGTTGGTACAGTATTGAGCTGGCATTTTTTTTTCGGATTTGCTTTTAGCTGATACGCTGGCTAGCTTACAGATGAGATTCATTGACGTGTGGCTCATGGAAAGGTAAGCCACTGCCATGCTCAAGTAAGCCAAGTGAGAAAGGTAAGCCACTGCCATGCTGTAGCTAGCCCAAAAGTGCTAGTTTGAAGCTCAGCTCGCCAAAAAGTCCAGAGAATTGTATTAGAGTCCTACCTAACGCCGATATGTAAAAATTCACTCAGCTACGTTTAGGCGCGTCCGCCATGACGAGAAGGTTCTCGAGGCTACGGTGGCTGTTTGTTGACATTTCGGCTTCTGGCTGTTCCGATAGTTTGCTTTTCCTATAGTTTGACAATTTAAATCAGCTCGCTAGGCACATTCTTGGTATAGGTAGAGGCAAAACCCGAAATATAAACAGTCACCGTAACTGCGCGAAGCACCCGGCATGTCGGACGCGTTTAGATGGAGCTGCGCGAGGAGGAGGAATAAACATTTATTCAACTGTATGAGTTCCGTTGTGGGAGGCCTCCTTAGTCCCCAGGAAGCCTCGGTCCTTGGCTGCCCGGCAGGCCCTGTCCACCAGTCGTTGCTGGCCTTGAAGGCGTGAGCTGGTCAGCTTGTCCTCCCACTGCTCCAGTGTTGGGTTTGGTAGGGGGGCTAATGATGGTGATTGTCGGCACTCCCAGACCATATAGTAGAGAGTGCTGGTGTGGGGGCAGAGTTGACAAGTCAGAGTGTATGTTGTTGGGTAGATGGCATGGAGTAGTGTTCCGTGGGGGTAGGTGTTAGTTTGCAGCTGTCTGAGGGTAATCGCGTCCACTCTGGTTATGTTGGAGTGTGGCGGGGAGTAAATGCGGCGCTGCAGTCGGCAATAGGCGAGGACATCTGTTTATCTTCTTGGAATGTCATCGCTGGAGGTCATCGAGCGATCTGCCAACGAGGCGAAGGCCCGGAAGGTATGCTCGCGGGCAGCGGCGCGAAGTTATAAATTTCTGGAAATCTGCCATGTAAGTTTTAATCCTTTTGCATTCCTCTTTCATGATGTTCTAGAGCACCTTTGTACCAAATGTGAACCACCTAGAAGCTTAGCTTTACAGTTATAAATGTTTTCTTTTTTTCGGCGCGGGGACTGCCGCGCGCGCAAGTAAAACGCAAGTAAAACAAACCTAGCTAACATACGATACAGGGTGACCCATCAAACTGTGACCCTCTATCGCGGTGCTGTTCCGATATTTTGGCAAGTTGAATCAGCTCGCTAGGAACAATTTTGGTAAAGTTACAACCAAAAGCCCAAATGTAAACAAACAGCCACCGCCACATATGAGATTATTGCAAAGGGTGCCCCTTCACGCCACAAATTAGTTCGTTAATATAGGCTTGGGTAATACTGAGAGAGAGGTAATTGAAGCCTACCACATCAATGAGCCAGTGAAAAGTATACCAGAACGGAGCCACTATAACTGCTACAAAGAGGGTCACTTTATTCGCGCAGTTTTCAGTAATATGTGGCAATGCACAATCGGCACTTCCTATTGTTTGTAATTTTGTATCTCCTAAAGATTCTTTGTTGCCTTTAGTGCATCAGACTGCTTGGAAGCTGAATAAAAGATATTTTGGAGGTCAGCGCCAGTCTGTGTCTTTGCGTGTCTAGTAATCTATGCCGTGGTTTTTTTCACGCTGTTGGACATCGTCTCAAAAAAGTCAACATTACATCAATGAACCAAAGTGTACTATAAATCGAAATTAAACCCAGTAAATAGCGTCTAAATCAAGTGCACGAATTCACAAGGTACTGTTCAGTTTTCGAAATTGGCGCGACGGTTTAGCTGCCGCAAGCTGTGCCGGCCAAAAAATAGATGGCGCCACGGCGTCTACCCCCCCCCCCCCCCCCTCCCCGATGCACTTGTTTGCTCGGCCCTGCCACACTCAACGAAAAAACACTTTCATCTAATAAAACTGCCGCACTCTCACTTAAACTGAACAGTACCCTGCAGCCACATGCTTTCGCGCCCGTATCTTAGTCGCAGAAACCTTTTTTGTACCCCAGTTGCTATTTTTCGAACGTTTCGAATCCTTCTCTCGGTCAGTCACCATGCGTGGGTACGTGCCATTCTTAGACACCCAGCCCGCACTGCGGTCTTCGGGGTCCATTGTGCCTGGGCCGGTATCCTCCCTGTTAATCATGGCTTCGCGTCCTCATGATGCCAAGATGGAGTCCTCTCAACATCGCGATGGCAAGCCCGGAACATCTTTGAGAGATTCGTCTGAGGGTAAGACAGACGCTCGTGTACCTAACGTACAAGGCCAGAATGCCGGCACTGGCAACCCGGGAGCTCAACAACCTGGAAGTACCTCAAGGTCTTATACGGTAGGTGCACCTTCTGGGCCAGTTGGTCAATCGGCCGGTAGGAAGTCAATTGATCGTTGAATCGAACCACTAACTGACTGGGTGATCAATCAATCAATCAATCAATCAATCAATCAATCAATCAATCAATCAATCAATCAATCAATCAATCAATCAATCAATCAATCAATCAATCAATCAATCAATCAATCAATCCCGCTATTTGTCAGTTTACTTGATCTTGAATGCAGGAAGCGCAGCCCATCTGCCACACACTCCTTCCTAATGACATCCGACGTGTGCGTTTATAAGTTCGCAACTTCAAAAGCCAAAAACACTTCTAAGTTAGAAATCGTGGTGCTGCTTGGTAACTGCCATAACACGCTTAATACGCGTTTCAAAATTACATGCCAGGGCAGGGTTACAAGAATATCGATTGACTGCAAATATGGCAAGAGCGGAAGCTTGGGCGAGTTGGTAACACACTACATTCGAGGGAAATGCAAACTCACACGGGCACAGGAGGAAACAACAAAAACATTGACGAGACGAAGGGCTTCCTCTCGTCTATGTTTTTGTTTTCTTCGCCTGTCCCCGTGCTAGTTTGCGCTCTTCCCGCCAATGCAATGCAAATATGGGCGACATATGAAGGAATTTTATTTTAAATCTTTGGTTCAAGGATGAAAGACTATACTCCCCCCTTCCCACCCGGTATTGTCAATGAATTCGCCCAGCATTTTGTCATGATTCTGACGCACCGTGAACGCATGTTCTTTACGTCCTCGCATTATCCCAGCAATCTTGGAGCGGACGAAGATCGTGCCGGAGCAGGAAACACTGCGGCTACCCTTCGAAAATAAGCACGCCCAGACGTGTGCAAGTGATCTCACCAGCCTCGACCTCAAGTGAACCTCAACCTCCCCCTTCAGGTTCAGGTTCGTTTAAGGAAACGCACCTGAGCATGCGTTATGCCTTATACCTCGCCTCAATCTCACTTCACCTCTACCTCACCCCAGCGACAAGTCGAAATCGCGCGCCATTTTCAGGCTCAGTCGGGAGTAGATACAATACATTTAAAATGTATTCGCGACGGATTTATCTACGCGCGGGAAAATTGATTCAATGATTGTGGGGTTTAACGTGCCGACGCTGGCGATGAGGCGCACCATAGCGGAGGGCTCCGGATTAATTTTGATCACCAGGGAATCTTTAACGTTCGCCGAAATCTTGAACCCACATGCGTTTCGCTTTTCACCTCCATCAGAAAAGCGACCGCCGCGGTCGGGAATCGAGCCCGCATCCTTCGGCTCAGCAGCACAACGCCATAGCCACTGAGCCACGCGGGGGGCTAGGGACAAGTCAAACATATACCGGCAAACAATACGTACGACACTGTAAATAGCGGCAGTAGTTCTCTCCTGCTGGGTAATGGTACTAAACTGATACAGTTATAAAGAAGATGAAATTATTGCCTTAGATTATATATTTTTGAAGACTGTGGTGTATGCAGGCGGGTTAGACAGGGGTTAGGGCCAAGTGTCTCGCTCCCCTTCCCCCCCCCCACCCCTCCTCTTACCCCGCTCAAAATTTTTGGGCTCATTCAAAAGGAGGCAAACCGGGAAAGGCCATTGCCTTGACTGCCGATGAATGTTCTGCTACCCCTAGCACAATACACCAAACTTCAAAGTCTGCGCCTTTAAACACTACTCTCACAATCATAAACCATTCCACAGTGCCTTAAAAAAACACAGAGCAAAGGAAACTTTCGAAGGTTATGTACAAGCGTGCACAAACTAAACGTGAACGCGAAAATATGAACCAGACAACGCAAAATCAAAGTATATGGTTCCCGGAGATCACGTAATGACACAGACGGGGTAACTTTGGGAAGTACAATTTCCAAACTTTCTCGCTGTAATAATGCCATGCGACAATTAGACTTTTACGTAAAGAAATTGCGCTATTTGTGGGCCCCTGTGTATATTTGCCATACTGCACTTGCCATACTCTCCATTCAGAAATTTTTTGGGGGGGAGGCGGCAAGGGGGGGATACGGTTTTTCGGGAAGCTCTTGTGTCCCCCTTTTTCCTCATGTCCTGCCGCTCCGTTTTTGGCGAGGGATGAGGGACGCCATGCCCTGTCTTCTCCGAAACGCAAGTTCCCGTGCAGGGCTCCTAATCTGGACGGAGATCGATTTTACGCCGCTTAGTGTTAGACTTCTTCGTGATAAAACAACCTTTAGTTAAACGTATCCAGGACTGGATTTCCTTAGATGTAATTCGTCTTTTTAGCGGTTTGAGTTGCAGTGACTTGATTTTTCCACCAGCAGCAGCATCCTTGTTCCGCGCGCTTCGCATAGGCATTGCGCAATTTCCACCACTGGTTTGCGGATAAAGTTATAGAATATTTATCAGAAAGCGTGAGTAGCGGCATTGTTAAACACTACCAACAGCACAGTTTTATTAATAATCGGCGTCCTTGACGACGCTCTTATGCTAGCTCCTCGAGTTCCTCGTCCATAGACCGCAGTGTGTAGACTGCGTCGCTGCCACCGTCAAATGTTTCCCTGAAGCATCCCGCCTGCATAGTTTGGGCCTGCGTTATGCAGAGAAAGCCGTAAATCTATTCAAATAAAGTGGGTAAAATGGAGAACGTGATCGCGGCTACGGTTCTATTCATGTGACCTGTATATTATTGGGTAGTCTCTTTACTCCAAGCTGAAAATTTGAGTCTTCCACACAAATAGTCTACGAGCAGCTATCCTCATACTGCCCGCCTTTTTTCCCCTTCAACCCCACTTTTTCTGCACTCCTCAGAGATACTCACGCAGCCTCTTCCCCAAATCCCACCCATCCTCATAGCTTTGAAAGACTAAACAAAATCCAAAGGAGTTCCACTCAGCGTGAAAGCTGTGAAGTGCGAAGCAGTGATTCGCCGGACGGGCTGTGGCTCCATTCTCCCCTGTGTACTACAACCCTTCAAGCTCTGCCCCTCCCGTCTCTCTTCTCTCTTGGTAAATTGAACAGAGGTTGTATAGGAAGGGGTGCGCATCCACATATGCCGATTTTGCTTGCACTCGAGCAAGCTCGTAGGCTGGCCACCTGACTTATGCGTCTGGGTCAGCGTCTGTGTGGTTACGTTCCGCTCGTAAAAAAACGGGGCAGATGCTCCACCTCATCCGACGCATCTCACAGAAGTCTGGTGGCTCCTGTTCCAAAATGGCCTGTCTATTGGTGCGGTCCGTACTCCAGCCTCGGCTTGTTTACCAGGCACAATTCCAACACCTGAACCAGGTGGAGTGGGCTCGACTTGAGGCAATTAACCGAGCCGCAATGCGGGCAATTACCTGCCTCCCTATGATAACACCGATCCCTGCTCTTCAGGCTGAAGCTCAAGTTAACACCTTGGAAGAGCTTGTCCATCAGCATCGAGTCCGCCCGCATGCATAAACTCACTTTGTTGCTGAGGCAGCGCCGTTAGGAAACTACATAGGTCGTTCACTACCCACTTCTCGAGCCTGCGTCCTTGCCAGGCCACTTTGGCTATACCATCAGGTGACCGACAACAGGCCACTAACGCGACTTCACAATCGATGCAACGGACATACTGATAACGCTTTTCGCGGTCGGCAGAAGAACTGGCGGCTGAGTCTCAACCCCAGGTGGTGCAGGCATTTGTGGATGCTGGGGCCAAAGACGACGTGGTGATGACAACGCTACACTGTCCTTCCCACCCAGAGGCCTGTAAAACGGGCTTCTACAAAACACACCGCACCCTGCCTTACGGCCATCCGGACGGCTTATGGCCATCCGGACTGCTTACGGCCATCCGGACGGCTTACGTCCATCCGGACGGCTTGCAAGCCCTAACTCCTGCTCTGCATCAAGCCCCTGGATGCCAAATACTTTACAAATTTATACAGACTCCACGGTGGCCGATGCGTGATGTATGTTCGAGCTGAATAACAACTCCGCTAGTCTCGAGGGACATTTATGACATACTGGAATACGGTACCCCTACCCGCTGCTGCGGCTCTCGTGGGTCCGGCGAAAATACGCTTCCCGCCTACATTGCGGCGGAGGGTGCCTGCCACACTGCATTTGTTCCACGACCGACCATTGCCTTTACTCACACTAGATATCACAGGACAGTTTTTCCATAAGACAAGAAGATCTTCGTCGCGACCACACGAGCTCTAATTCTCCCGTGTGGAACGGACCTCCCTAGCAGACTCGCTCGCTGGGAGAAGGTCTTGCTGCGAAGACTTCGTGTTGGTGTAGCCCTCTCTCCCGCTGTTACCCGGGAGTGGCCACCACGCTACCATGCCCCGTTCGACCAGAACTACCCCTTTTGCACGGCTCCTGCCGAAGATGCGGACACAAAACATTTGCTGTGGACGTGCCCTTTATTTCAAGCGGCCAGAACACGACACCTTCAAGGCACAGGCCTCCACCCTAGCAGACCACCTGACCTTCATCGGTGGATATGGGGACCCCACCACCGCTCCCTCCTTGCGTTTATTCGCGAAACGGGAGTTAACCTATACTTGTAGCATAGTATTTATGCCAACGGGCATACTTTCGCAATTTAAAAAAAAAGCTCGAAAGCCGGCTTCACTGTTATAAAACCCGTTCGCCGTGGTGTACCCTTTACAGGCGGTGCAGTTCTTTATCTTGTTATTTCTAACGCCACTGTATCGTGCTCAAGCCTAAACAGCTCCGCTGTTAAAAGTCTAAGGAGTGGCAGAGAGGTAGGTAAAATCTTCGCCTTGAAGAACTAGGGGAAGAATTTTTCCAGGCTCTGCACTGTGACGATGTCAACGACGCTAGTTATCATGGGGATGCGTTGCCGTACGTACCTTGGTGCAGGATAGCTGTATACCCACCGCGGTGGCTCAGTGGCTGAAGGCTGGTCCGCGCTTCTGAGCACGAGGTCGCGGGTTCGATTGCCCGGCCGCGGCGGGGCGCGCTTTTCTGATGGAAGGCGAAAGCAAAAAACGCCCGTGTGTACGAGATTTCGGGTCGGCGGCACGTTAAAGATTCCCCCAGGTGGTCAAAATTAAGTCCGGAGCCCTCCACTACGGGCGTCGCCTCATCGCCTGCGTTGGCGTCGGCGCGTTAAACCCCACATATCAATCAATCGATCAGGATAACTGTATAATGTAAGTACGTGTAAATTTTCGGTTGATGCTCTCCGCACACCACACGTAACGATAAAATATGAGAGGATGCATCCACGCGAAAAAGTAAGCGCAGTGATTTTTGACCTCCCGTCAACTTCAGTTCGAACTTCAACCTCATCAACCACGAACTTGTCTGTGAAGTTGAGATTGAAAACACCCCACTCACTCACTCACTCCCTTACTCACTCACTCACTCAATCACCCATTCGTTGTCCAGAATTCAGTCTACCTCAGGGACCTGACATTGTAACACTGAAGTCCATTTGAGTTTGAGGTCAAACTGATGAGATCCGGACATCATAAGGTCACGCACTTCTTAAGACGGCAGCAGCTACCATTGTAACCTCGACAACCAGCGAATCCAGCCACAATGACAGTGTTGCAAGGGTAAACGGCGTTGCACAGTATACACATAGGGCGACATTTGTGACAGTGTTTTTGACAATCTGATTGCCAGTTTGTCGCCTAATAGCCTCCACACAACGAATTAAACATCTACTTGGTTTTGGGGATTTGCTTTTTGCGCTTAGCTACACAGCTATCAACTCAGTAACCTTGTTTGAACGGCGTAATTGATCGATACTGGTGGTATGGCATCCAAGCGTCTGAAGAACCCTGAAGAAGATCTGCGTAGCTCGCTCAAACTACTCCACAAAGTGCAAGGGAGGGCAGCTGCTTCCGTAGCTCATTTATTTAAAAAATTGCTAATTATGTAGAAGATGTACACCCCTGAACGACAAAAAGGTATTGTGGCGACGTACACTCCAACCGTTTTTTGTTGTTAGAAGCGGCAATGCACCGCAACTGTCGGTGTTTAGCAAAAATGACAAGAGCTCAAGAAGAACTAACGCTTCGGTACAACGGAAGATGACAACGAACTTAGATGAAGGTGCCACAACAAAGTTTTTGTTAATGTTTTAAAAAAAATTAAAGCAAGGGAAGGTCGAATGAAAAATAAAACATTTTAAGGAAAATTTATTGACAAATTTTTGCAATGGATAAGCAACTCGCTCTTTTTGACAGTTCCGGCACACCATCGCCGTCGAAAACATTTCGTATTCCTGTGGGGAATAACAACCCCACAGCAACTGCACTATCCATTTCGAATATGCATGAGCCGTGAAAAAACAGCGACTTGAGGAGTGAGTGAGTGAGTGAAAAAGACTTTATTAAATGCCGGCAACAGACGTAGTGTTGCCACTACGCCCGGATGGAGCCACTCGTCGGTCCTTTGGCCACTGTACTAGACGGGCACCGTCGCTACTCACTGCAGTGGTGGTCGCCCCCTTCCCCGCAAAGTTCCGCCGCTTATCCACGGTAAAATCACTTTGGCGGAAACTGGCAAAGCCAGGAGCACGCGGAAATGCTAGCAAGTGGGAAAGGTAAAAAAAGCAACGTGAGACGTGCCCTCTTGCTGTTTCAGCGCGCTTTTCCAGTCTATTTTCGTCGCGTACCCGACCCGCTCGGATGACGCAGCGACGCGGCTCTCGTGAAGGAGCGACGATAAACTTTTTCCAACGTGCCCCACCTATTGCTCACTCAATGAAAGTAGGCTGGGTACAGTACGGTCTAATGTTAAAGCGAACCGGCGAGCGCGTGTCCGCTGCGCTCCGTGAAGCGCCGGTGCCGAGATGTGGCGAGAATAGGAGACAGCCGGCGCACGCGCACTGGCCCCATGATACGGGAGAAGCCGCTCTGTAGTCTGCTACTGCGCTCCGCGGCTCCGGTGAGCATCTAAGTTTAAGAGAGCTGAGGAATTACGCACTCTAAGGATGCTGAGCGGCACGGCGAAGCGCCTCAACAGACGACACGGCGGCTTTTACCGCCTCCTGCGGTCAGTGCGCATGCGCCGCTGTCCCCGATTTTCGCCACACCTCAGCGCTGGAGCTTAGCGGATCGCAGCGTCCACGCGCTTGCCGCTCTCGTTAACAGTGGACCACATTGTACAAGCAGGGCGCTGCCCCGCTGCCAGGTTATGTCGAGCATTTAGAGTCGTCACATCACTGCGCCTGGAGGTGATATTTTGTCAGTAGCGGGACCGTTAAGTGTTCTGCAATGTTGCGCCGCACTGCTAGCATTTAAACTCAACCCACGTTAGGAGTTAGACGGCACTTTGAAGCGACGCCACTGATTGGACATCGTTAGAATGGTGGTTTTGGCTAGTTGGTGCATACTAACTGAAATTCAAAACAGCGCAAAAAGACGGGACAAGAAACGACGACACATGGCGCTGTTTCGCTGTGTGCGCCGTCTTTGGCGCTGTGTTGAATTTCAGTTAGTCATTGGACAGATTTCTGAGGAGTAACTGCACAATCTCCCTAGAGATTTATGCGAAGTTATCTTGCCAAGACATTATTCTTAAGAAAGTGAAGAGCTTCAGGATGGCATGGGCGCCTAGGGATGACTCACCTAATCAACGTAATGAAGGCCTCTGCCACTAGCCACGGCAGCATCAGGGTACGAACCCTCTTGCTGGTGTGTTGATGCACTATCCCTTCCCCCATGCAGATAAAAGGAAAACATTCGACGTGCGAAACAACGATAGAGTCCACCCCTGACTAGCCGCACAGCCGACGCAGGACAGAGAAGCCGGGAGCCAAAAAGACACACAGTACTGATACCCTGAACAAAAAATGAATATAAATGAAGCTCCTAACAGCGCTTACGTGGATATTCAAACCAAAAAACTACATAGTTCGAGGCAATTCACTTTTAAACGTTTCACGTGTCTCATCAACAAAAAATTAAGAACAAAAGCTTAGGTGTTGAAAAGCGTGAGATGAAGAAAATATTAATCTTGCTCTAAAGTTTATGTAGCTGTCGGTTTTGATTTTTGTGCCTTAATATTCCGCAGTGTTCTCTTTATTTTATTACGCAAAGCATACCTTCATATTTTTTTCCCACTTTCACGTAGTTTTGCGCTCAGTTGCACTTCTTTGTGTTATTTCTGTTACCTTTCATGAGATTGTACTGATAACGCGGCAATTTTGGGTTTATTCTATATATTTAATGTCCTTTTTCACCTTAGTTTTTTATTTTGATGCTAACAGCAGCAATGATCACTTTTGTTGTAATCGGCTTCGTTGAATTATTATTTCAAGTCGCATGGAAACTGGACTATCAAGTTTCTCTTGCTAACGGACTAGTAAAGAGCAAAAAATTATACATGAAGGACGAAGATAGTTTAAATAAAGTTCGGTGGCTCTGCCTAATACTGCTGGTAACAATTTTACCACTACGGTTAGTAGGGGTCGGAAAATTAGTGGTAGCAGTAGTGGTTGTAGTAGTTATAAGAGTAGTTGGGGTAGCAGTACTAGTTGTGGAAGTAGTCGTAGCAGTAGCATTAGTAGAAGTAATAGCAGTAGTAGGGGAAGTCGTAGTAGTAACAGCAGCAGTCGCACTAGTTTTAGTAGTGGAAGTAGTAGTAATAGTAGTAGTAGTAGTAGTAGTCGTAGTACTACTAGTAGTAGTAGAAATTTTATCCGCAGCAGTAATGTGTCGGTGCAATTGGCTCCCATAGCAATAACAGTATCATTGGTAGGATATTTAACCCTTGCCTGTCTCCCTCTCCCCCGCGCACAATCCTACTTGTTGTGTTTGGATCCAGACATGCCCAGTAAAGATGCTGCTGCGGCCGGCACGTCCGCTTCGAAGGCAGTGTCGTTCATCCGCTCCAGTGGCCCAGCCGGTCAGCCGCCGGCATCCGACCTCGACGAGCCCAACCGAAACGTGACGAGAAAAAAGTAAGGCTTCGCGGAAAGGTGGCTCTGGGTACGCCAAGGTTGGCTGCAGTTGTAAGCTTGCCGCTGCGTAAAATAAACGCTTCCATATACGGTTTTTAGGGACGTTATTGGATGGATCAATCAATCAATCAATCAATCAATCAATCAATCAATCAATCAATCAATCAATCAATCAATCAATCAATCAATCAATCAATCAATCAATCAATCAATCAATCAATGATGCCAACATTCCTTTAAGCAAAATTACACTTTCGAATAGAGCACACGTTTTATTAGCTATAGAGTTGGCACCGTAAGATGCGGGAGGTATGTGAGTACGATCTTTGCTATTTTTGGGAGAATGGGTGGTGGGCCAAGGTGACTGGATCGTATGCGAATACGATACCATAAATGCAAGAAAATGCCGTTGTCAAAGATAACCATGATTAGGCGCCAAGTGGGGCTCGTGATCGGGTGAACTGAAGCATTGGGACATTTGATCGACATGGACGAAAGGGTATATTATTAAAAAAAAAACAGGTTTCAACCTTAAATCAAGATCCGAAAAACCAATCGGAGGGCGAGTGTAATGCCGAGGGCTGTTGTCAGCAGTTGTGTACCCTCTGTGGATCGTAATTTAGCCATGCCATTATTTTTTCAATATCATGAGAAAAATAACCCGATGAAAGAATACAGAAACCTGTTTCTGTTTTGTATTTTGTTTTTTTGTCATCTTTTTTTAAAGAAATGCCTCTATCTAAGGGCATTACGATTAAGAAAGCTCACGGTGAGCATTTCAAAAAGTAACCTCAAGAAGTTGCGCCGACCAGAAATGACTCTTTGGTGAGGCTTAGTATCAACACAAATGCAACTTGGAAATTCCGGCACCTGGGGCGGATGTTATGCGCTCGGAGATAAAGGCAGGGGAGGGTATTTGTTATTAAAAAAGAGAATGGCAAACTGTGCAAAATTGTTCGTAAGAAATGTTAAATTGACGTAACTGGAAATCTCAGGGGGAATCCCTTGCGAGGTTAGGGAGTTACAATGGGAAGTACAAACGTTTTCGAGACTACACTAAGTAAGTACAGCAATTAAAAGACGAGGTATGGATATTTCTGGAGGCCCTTTTTGGAGCCCTTCATTTGAAAGTGGCAAGCGACTGCATACTATTCAATGTTCTACGACTTCATCGGAAAGAAGTAATCAGATCGTTTTTATTACGCGCCCCAAAACACCACGGCCATCTTCAGTAGCTTACATGGGTCAGAGCAAATATAACAACAATTCACGCAGATGTTCTTGGGGTAGCATTTGTCGCCTAGATACAGACGTTATTTTTCTACAGTTAGTGACATGAACAAATTGTTTCTACTATGCTCAAAATGCCAACAGCCATAAACAGAAATAATGGTCCGCCCAGAACTTGTACATAAAATGTTGATATGGTATAAAAGCGGCTGGTGTCAACACCTCTTGCTTACAAAGAAGTCTCCGTGGACTTAAATGGCGCTGTATCTAGCAGACCAATGGTTTTTAGTAGTCCAAGGCTTAAGCATATCAAGAGGTATTAAGAGTAAGAAACTTTTAAGAATATAAAACCCCTGTCACACGGGAACACGGGCACTTTCAATCACGATTTAATCGATCCGGACTGAGCTCAATCCGGATCGGACGCTGCTACACGCCAGTTTCAATCGCGATTGAGCCCGATCCTGCCTCAGCTCAATGCTGCTTCCTCAAGCGCGATTGGGGTTGCCAAGCGCGATCGGGCGAAAGCGATGATACTCTCGTCCCCGCTGAGGAGTGGCACAAAAGGCGACAGCTTAAACTAACGCAAGAAATTGTATGAAATAACTTAACTCAAACGTGCGATAACATTTACAGTTAAACCTGGATGTAAGGAAGTTGACAAAAAATTCGCAATTTTTTGTTACATCCAGGTTTTCGCTACATGCGGATTTCGAGTTGAGGCACTGAGGAATGAAGCAGAAACGAAGCCAAAATGTTAAAAATTGGTGTAGGTGAACTCACCCTTCATGGATTTGTTTCACAGCGAAAAACTGCGCGAGTTGCGTCTCCTGCTTTCGCACGATCTTAGACACTAACTACTACACTGCGTTCCAAAGAAGCAACGTCGCTGATAACCCCGTGTTAACAAACGTAACTTAAAGGGGCACTGACACAAAAATTTTGCATCTTGTTTTTTTGGTTGCGATAAGTATCTAGTGACCTACTTATCACATGTAGAAACCTCATTTGCTTCAGCGTGCGACGGTTGTTTAATTAGAGGCATTTTCAATGCGGCCAGTCGCAGTTTCGGTTTCAGCGCGTGCCGCGAACCGATGGCTTTTGTGTGAACAAAGCTGACCACGTGACCGTCGGAGGGATATCACAGAGCAGAGCTGCCGTAGCACTGTCGAATCCGCATCGCCGGCAGTTTCTGCGAATGCCCCCACGTACTGATCTCGTGAGCCGCTTAATTAAAATGCGACAGTGGACGTGACGCAGGCGCTGCAAGTGCAAATGCTACCGCGGCTAAAGAACGACGCGCGATGCTCGAAACACGCGCGCTGGTAGCAGCCGGCCGGTCTGCCTACAGGTCCGCCTACAGATGTGTTGGGCTTAGCACTGCGGCGGATATTCGATTGACGCTCCTCGTAAGCGGTGCAGATGACAATTTTTCAGGCAACCCGCCATCCGCATCATTAACTCCTTTCTCATATAAGCTGCCATGGTTTGGACTGCAGCGATAAGCTATCGCTCGAACTACCTGCGCCGGCCTGGGCCACTTCGCGTCCGTGGCCGCCGCCTGCACAGCGACCGATGCGGCTCGGTCAGTGGGCTTTTCGTGTCTCCGGCGCGTTTTCGCGTCCAATGTAAATAAAAAGTAATAGAAACAGAGTGCCTGGAATCGCTGTAGAACTTTGGTCGCGGCCAGCTGCCCGATGAGCTGACGAAATCACGGCGCCTCCGCCGCCAACGATCGGGTCGTTCGTTCTCGAGAGCAGAAGCTCCGCCCTCCGGCCCTCCGATTGGAGCGGCGAGCCGGGCGAGCCGGCGAAAAACGCCGGCCATGCGGAAGCGGCAACCACAAACTCGTGACGGGTTTGGATGTTGTTTATTTACAAAATATCCTCGGGGTGTCGATTGCGCGTGGTCCTCTGCTGGCTGCTCGGTTGCGTTTCGCACACTTTAAAATTGATTTTAAATATGTTCTAGGCTGCATTCGCCGCTGACATTTTGTAGATGATGTATACGTGTTCACACCAATCTATCTCCAAAGTTATCTCGCCTTCAAAATTTTGTGTCAGTACCCTTTAAGTACCACTTTGGCTTTTTCTCGATTTTCGGTTATTTAACGCGTTACAAGAAGCAGACTTATGCTGAAAGGGTGCCTTTTTGCGAACTTGATGGTCTTTACCGCACTCACAATTGTTGAGAGGGTGCTAGCCGGGATAATATGCAAGGAGACAATACTCTTGTTTCTCGCAAGCGGAGATGGCATTTAAAATTGTGCGTTGATCATGAAAAGACGCAACTTTTCGTTTTCTAGCAACAGCACTCAGCACCGACGAACCGATGCCACAGATAGAATTGGAGACGCATTATTACACGCTGACAGGCGGCCTAGCACATCAAAAACTTAAGTCTGGAACCGAAACTTCGCTCCAACGTGTAAACGCACGGTAGGTTGCAGTGTGGGCGAAAAAAAAAAGGTGAATGGTAGTTACTCTTGCTAGCTGGTGTGGTGTCACGCTACACAAGCAGAACCAGAAGTGACTGCTACGTTAGCCACGGGATGGTGCTAGCCCCTCCGTTCATCATTACCATCATCATCGTGACAATTTCGTGTTTAGGCGATTCCAGGCGTTGTTATTGCTGCTGGATCCTTAAGGTAGCGCTACTGTTCGCTAAATTAGTTAATTTCTCCGACCGATTCTTCGGTAAAAGTGCAAAAAACAGGGATGGATCAGCTCGCCGACATCGTTACATCAAGGTTAACCGCCACGACGTTTCGGAATTTGTTACATAGAGGTTCGTTGTATACAGGTTTAACTGTATACAGTTACGCATATACCTACCACCGCACAAAGTTACCAAGCGCCAGCCACGAATTAGATTTTTGGCGCCGTCTACCGTACGTTAGTATTACCGGCGCAACTGCCTCATCGGGATGGAAACGTGCGGTGTAGCGGCGGCGATTCGTCGAGTGCGCTCCAAAAGTCAATCGCGATTTGCTTCAATCCCGATTGAAAGCGCCCATGTGACCGGTGTATAAGATTCCAGCAGACTGAGGAAGCCTGTGGGAGTTTATTTGTACATTTCAATGAGAATTGTAACGTGCCCTTTGTCCCAATGTAAATGACGAAAATTATTCATACCGAGAAGTTCTCTACTGCTCCGATCGAGTTGCAATACATCTTCAGTAATTCATTCCATTACGACAGCTAATTTAAGTCGAGACGTGGACTTTCCAAAAGATGTAACAAGCGAATTATAATATCATAGGTCTGTAAACGTCATTACAGACCCGAAATAATGTTTACATATTATCCACAACTGCAAGGTGACATTGCACTAGGTTTGGAAGTAATTAAGGATTAGGAAGCTCGCGTGAGACCTCGCACTCTAAAGCAATCCCCTGGTTCAGCTTTATCGCCCGGTCCTGGGGTGACAAATTTATGTGTCCAGGATAGCTAATACAGTAAATAAGGAGAACGCGCAAACAATATGGCGTGGTCTTCGTGATGCAGAAAGATATATGTGCTTGCATGTTGTGATGCCACAGAGCAGAGCGAACATATCAGACGAATCCTATATTTCTGGACATCCTCAATCGCAATAAATATTCATTGGCACAGCTCGGCGAAACATCGCATATCCGTCAGATGTTCGACCAATCTCTACTGATTGAATCGGAGAAGTTGATTTGATATTACTACCCAAAAAACTATTTCATCTCATCGTTTCCAAATTTTTGTCATTTAGGAAAAGGAGAAACATAGGTGAACGTAATTTCGACACTATTGTGACTTCAGAGGTTGGAATAAAGGATTGGGGTTAGATATTGTGAATACGCCCACAATACTGACGGGACTTTTAAGTAATGGCTGAAGCATGTGTCACGCCGAGGGGCATATGAGTATATTTATAACTTACGTACTGTTTATAGATAAAAAAAATATTTTTCATCAGAACACGACCCACCAGCTACCGCGTACTCCACGAAAGCGCGATAATTTGTGCAGCTATTACCTGGAGCAACACCAACCGGGACAAGATTATGGTATTTCTATCTGCGGATAGCTCGACTCATGGTACATGCATATGAGACGAGAGTTGCTGTCGCCTTTCCCAACAACCCACACCCTCCGTTTTAAGCACATATCTCCGGTTAAGCTTCAGCACAATGCCCTCATTTTAACCGTGCATTCAGCCATTAATGGCATTACGCCTCATGACGGTGTAATTATGCGATTTCAGTCACAAGTTCGGTCTCCTGTGCGGCATCGCAAAGATAACATGCATTCTGCATTGCGCCACGCCGCAGTACTGATGATTCATTATTTTGAGTTAAATGACATGCATGGTCCTTTTTATTACGTATATTTGCTTTATTGGCGGCATGGACTAGTCACTCAACTGCGTTGGGGCAAGTTAAACCACGGGGTTGCCTTAGAGTGTGTCATCGACAACATCGCGACTTCAATAATTATCATGCAACAGATAGCACACATCGCCGTTAAAGCCGTGAAGCGTTCACCATGAAATTTTTGCTGAAAAATTTAAAACAATCCCACCCGCTCTAGGCTGAAGCGCAAGGTCTCTGTGAACCGACGTGGCTTAGCACCTACACCTTTGCCCTACTCGACGCGGTTGTTTTCAAACATAAGATGCCGCTTCCCCGCACTTTTTAGTCATTCGGAACGAGAATTCCCGCGCCTCACGGGTCAACAATTCGCTCAACTCGGACATGTGCGCTCCCTCTTTGAACGGGCACGCAGCCTAGGCTACCGGGCTTAACCTTCCTCGCGAAAGATGGCGCGCAGGATACCACTGGGCCAAGGTCCCTACACGTTGCTTTGCATGCACGAAAGTTTTTCCGTTATTCGTGAGAAAACTTAAATTCTCTGAAGAGCCAATGTCTTCCTGGTAAAAAGGTCGCCGGACTCTTCGCAAAGACAGATCAGGAACACATGAAAAGTCACCCAGTTTCTAATTTATTTGCAAACAACAAATACGTTACGGAACCTCTGGACAACGCTGAAGTCTCGGAAGCGAGAGAATAACATCTCTGTGCTAAGCATATTTAAATTTGGCAGACGCTATTCGTGTTACTGCGTTCCTTGGAGCTTCCGTGGCTCTGCCGATACTTTTGTTTTGGTCTAAAATATGAAGTATTGAACAACGGTGGTGTAGGGGCCCACACGGAGCTCTAATGTCACAGTGTGTTTCCCTGCATAATGCGGGTGTTTTATTTTAATGACGCCATACTTCGCGGAGAAAATTATTGCACACAAAATCACATGCACATGCAGATTGCTTACGTGTCTCTACGGCTACTAGAAACAACGTTATTGTCTCTGTAAGAGGCGTAATTTATAAATATTTTTACAACTTTCTTAATTACTGGTTTGGATGATTATGTTTATATCAGAAAATTGGAGCTATCTAAAAATAATATATAGGGAATCCAGCGCAGTCACCGGTGTAGCGACGTTGCCTTCCTCCGTCCCCTATCGACGCGACAAGTTCTCGAGCCGACGAAGAGTTGAAGCAACATTTATATACAATATGTGCAAGGGTAACAAAAGCGTTACATGGCTGGCACAAAGGCGACTGCAAGTCTCCACTCGTTGCCTCCGAAATGTGACGCACTCGCGGTGTTTGCGGGCGGGTTTTATACCCCCGGGAGACCGTTGCAGCCGCGTGCGGTTTGAATCGCTCCAATAGGGACACTCGCTGGCCGAAGTGTGAATCCGACGTATGGAGACGAAGCGGTTACGTTGGCATAGCCGCCTTGACGGGGAAAGGGAAGGCGACGCCGTCTCCAGGTATGTCGCTGCTCTTATGCCGCGGGCCGTTCGTCCGAGGCATGATTCGGCCCAGTCGTTGCGATGGAGAAAGGAGAGGCGACTCTCGGCGCCTTCAAGTTGGTGCACGTCTGCCGCGGGTGGTTTGACAGAGCAGCGAGTCGGCCCCGCCGTCGTGCTTCGCCGGATGCAACGAATTTGGGCTGGGCGCTTTGGCACAACAACGCCCGCTTCTTGCGCGTGACACGTGCACGACTAGAGCATGCGATTGGCATGCGACTGATCGTTACGAATGGTCGTTAGGACTGCTTTTGGCGTCGTACGCTGGTCGGGACGAGGCTCACGTTGGGCGGCAGGCGAGCCAGAAGCAATCGTGTCATTGTTGCGACCGTCATTCCGCCACAGCCAATGACAGCCCGGAGATGTCTTCGCTGAAAAAGTTTCTTTCAAAGCCCCGAGGAGGGGCCAGTGACAGTTCCGAGTATTTTGTGGGGAGCAGCTCTCCGCCCCAGCCGGCGCCGACCCGTGCGCTCTCCGCCTGGTAGACACATGTTGCCAGCGGTATTAACAGCATGGACGAGTGGAATCATGGGTGCTAACGTTCCCACATCGCTGAACTGAACATATAAAAATGCAATGTATAACGTTATAGCACTATTCATTTTCCCTTCTAGGTGATAAATGTCTTGTTTTCCTGCTCGGATTTCTCTTGCACATATCTAAATCGGCCGGAGTGCGCCTAAACCGGGAGGCAACCATGGAGCAAAAGCAGGGGGCGGAGCGACGCCGACGACGAGTTCATCGGACCATGTGTCTCAAAGTCACCGCGTGCGAGTAGTCGTCGCGAAAGTCGTAACGATCAGTCGCATGCCAATCGCATACTGTCGTCGTGCATGTGTCTCGCTCTTTAACCGCACGTGGTGCTCGTTATGCAAGCGGAAGCCTTCCCCAGTGCCCTCCTGTCATCCCGCACCGCCTGCGGCAACCGCCCGTTCTACGCCCGAAGGCAATAAAAGCATCCGCCGGCTGAACGAGCCACTCAACTCACCACGTCCAAAACGCGGCGTGAACCCCTCTCACTCTAGGGAAAAGCCCAGGCCTCCGCTTCACGATAAAATGAGCGCTGCCTTCGCTCGGCAAACTTGCGTTTCACCTCCTTATGGCGAATCACTCCTCTGCGCTTCTTACAGCCTTCAAGTTGAGTGGAAGTGATGTAATTTTAGAGATCGTATTGTTATGAGTATTTAGGCAGGATTACCTCTTCGTTTACGGGATAGCAAGCTCGATACGGACGATGCCGCAGCCCGTGGTCAGCGCTATTCCTCTGCTGCGTTGAGGAAGAGCGTGAAGGGGCGGGGAAGAGCGTTTAAAAAGACTCTGCTGCATCTCCTCGAACGCTTGTCTTTGTAAGCTAAATGGATGCGTGTAAATAAAATCCGGCCTAGCTTTTTTTGAGAAAAAAAGATATCCTTTGGTATCGCTAAACTCTTGTATGGCCTCAAGGACATCTTTTTTCACGATGAAAGATAAGAAACATAAAAAAAACGCTCAAATTTTCTGCTGCACAACGCCAGCAGTATCGTAAAATGAAATGATTAAGACCGAGTTAGCGGTGTGTTAACTTCTTGATAGCATTGAAATGGTACAATAAAACGGAACAAGAGGCACCCATAAATCCCATAATCATGTCTCTTTGCGATGGCTTTATGTAGTCCGTATGGCGATATAAGGGCTGGATGACAAAGTAGCCCGTACGTTATCATTATTATCTTGCGTGATTGTTTAAAGATGACTCTTTTTCCCCACATTAATTGATAAAAGCATTATGTTCATTGAACGTGAATGTTTTTGAGATTTATGGTAATCTAGCACTACCAAAGTCTTGTTCGGGCACAGCGCTAATAAGTCTGCTTTGAACAGGTTCGCGAACATGTTCAACTGGCGAACCAGTTCGATGCATGATTCAGTCGAACCGTACCTGTCTCTGAACGAAATCAATTCACGGGAATCCGTACCCTAACGGAAACGGTATTTTTTTCCGGTTCGACACACTGCCCCAATGGCGCCCTGGACGGAGGGCTCCACCCACAAGACTTTCTCATTTTAATTAAGTTGTACTCACTCACTCACCTCACTCCTATCATCACTCACTCCTCACATCACCTCCAAATCACTCACGTCACTCACTCACTCTCATTCACGATACTTGCACAATTGCACTTCGCGTGAGCAGCAGGAAGCGTGATGTCACAGCCGGAGCGCGTGTACAAAAGATAAGCGCGCGAAATGGGGCGGATGGGTAAGCGATGGCCTCAAGGAGCGCCGCAACAATCACGAGCGTTACAGGGTGCTCTCGGTGTCTTCGTTGTCGCCGCTTCTGCTCTATAGCTTTACCGAGAGCACCAGCAGCATACATATAGTCTACTACACTCGAACGTCGTTATAACGAAGTAGTATCGGGACAGCAAATTATTTCGTTATAACAGTAGAGGCGAAAATCGTCTGCAACAAATCGACAATATTTGATACAAAATCCGCAAATACTTGACACAAAAATGCTTGATACGAAAATGCATTTTTAGAGGCTCCGAACCCACTATACACAAGGTAAGCTTTACCTTTCTCCTTGTTGCAGTTCGATCTCAATAAACCTGAACACGAGTACGTGAAATTACAACAGAACAGAGTTCACTTGGCAAAACAGGCCTGCGTCTTTATTTATTTGATGAAGGATGTGGTCTTCGTCGGGTAGATACTCACAGCACTGAGCAGGATCAAGTTTTTCACAGTGTCAACGAACGAAAGTGCCATTATACTTCTGCAGTTTAGGACTACGGGGGGTTTTTACAATTAGCTTCTCAGCCTCCTGGTCAAATATTTCTTGGTTATATCGGACACCGCGCGTCTTTCATGGTTTCAGTTTCGTTATAAAAGAATAAGTGTCATTGAAATAATGCGTGACCAACCACAGTCTGTATTTAGTTCGATATAGCGGATAATTCGCTACATCAGTGGTCGTTTTAATGAGGTTTAACGGTACTATCTGGCGATAGTGTATAGGCGAGGCGTGGTTCAGCGAGCCTACCCTCGTGTACCAGATAGGAGCCTTCCCCTTGCCCTTGGCACGCCTCGCCAACAAGCTCAAATTTGACTGCAGCTGCAAAATACAAAATATTAACACTATGACTGTTAACATTCTCTAAATTTGTTTTATCAATAGAATAGCAGAACTCGAAAGTATTACTTTTCGGGGATTTTTCTTGTTTTATGCAAGATCCGGAAAACAAAATTGTTTCCATTTTTTCTTGATTTTTCTTCAGGAGCAAAAAGAAACCATGTGGGTAGCCAAGCCAAGAAGCGGAGGAACGTAGCCACCAGCTGCTATCTCGGCGCCCATGACGGCACGCGATTGTAGCGACAGATTTCCCTTAAGTATAAACTAGAATACACTCCATGTCAGCGCAAGCATTCTGCGCTCCGTCGTTCCCACAGCGTTCAATTTGACCCCACTGCTTTCGTATTCCCAAATCATAGAACGCGCTTACGGCTCCGAATTTTTTATTCGGAACTGTTAATTGATTTTTGAAATTTAGCTAGCTTTTCATTGTTTTTACTTTCTTTCACCTTCCACGTTCTCCGACTCACTTTGTAAGAAGATGGGTCCACTCCCGCACCTAAATAGAATTATGCCTACGCCACTGAGTTGACAGCACCCCTAACTATAGTTGCCTCACTGAGCTCGGAACAGGTGCATATATTTCTCAAGTAGTAAGCTAGGATTGCCAACATATGGCGAATGTGGGCAACGGAGGGTATAAACGTTAATACATATTCTCGGTCAAACTTTGCGGTGGTCGCGCATCCCCTATCAGTTAGACAGCAGGGGCTGGACACACAAAGCATTGTGCCTACATCTTACGAAATGCTACCACGAGAAGAAGCATAGACTGAGCTATACAGTAAAAGCTCGTTAATTCGAACTCGGTTAATCCGAACTTACAGTTCATTCAAATCGACGCCCTGGTCTCGGCCCAGTCCTGTATGTTTGAATGGGGGATGACTCCCGATAATTCGAACGCGTCGCTATTCAGAACGGCTGATTCGAACTCGGATACCCGGGGTTCCATCGCTCCCAGCAGAAGAAGTCGACCCAGCGTGATTACAATTTGTTGCAAATCCAAACCAAACTATATTTACTAGGGATGCAAAGCATCTAAACAGAAAAACGACAGCGTAGGGCGCACGCTACGCTGCTGCAACAGCTTACTTCGCTTCCGCAACGGGCGCCACGCCGCCGGCGCCAGTGCTTCGGGGCATGCCTTTGCAGGTATTCTTTGTGCGGCGGTCACTGGTCTGGGACCCACAAACATGTAGTAGCGCCTAATACGCGATAACGAGTCCAGAGGTGGCTTCTTTGTGTTTTGCCCGCTCAGAGTGGCGCTATAGTAGTTCACGGTAGTGGCGCGATATCCATTCATTCTTGCGCCTGCCCGCTAATTCGAACTCCGCTAAATTCGAACAATTGTATGGTCCCCTTCAGGATTCGAATTAACGATCTTTTACTCTATTAAAAATTGTTTGGAAGTGGGGCTGAAGTTGCGGCATCCATCCAAAAAATATATATATAAAGCTACCCACCATGAGACGGCTTCATCGGCGCTGCTTCGACGTCTACTTATCAGCCGTTGCAAGAATTATGGGGGGCATCAGCACAAGCTAAAGTCGCCCCGACCTCAAATTAACTAATATCTAAGATGTTGTAGGTGATGCATGCTTTCTACTTGACGGAAGTGTTTGTTTTGTTTCCTTGCAGGAGAAACAACAGCGGCCATTGAAGTTAATCGGCAACCTCCTCATGTCCGTTTACATCGTCTCGGGCATAGCAGCGGTCCTGATCATCACCATGATCTACTACAAATATAAATACCAGCCACCAGTGGTCGACGGTTGCCACTCTACCCAGTGCAATCACTACGCGACGCTGCTTACATCGTCCATCAACCCTTCAGTCAGCCCCTGCGAAAGCTTCACGCGCTTCGTGTGCTCCCGCTGGGAGGAGAGTAACGAGCTCACCGTACGCGAGTACTTCTATAGCCAGGGTCTGGAGCAAGTTATGAGGATGGTACGAAACGCGAGCGAACGCGCCTCCAGCCCGAGTAGCCTGAAGCAGGCGGCTGCGGTCTACACCACCTGCGATGACGTGCTCAGTGGACGCACCGACGAGCTGCCATCGGTCAAGCGTGCTCTGCTGGAGGCCGGCATCACTTGGCCGCACGCACAACCGAAAGTGGACCTCCTGTATACGCTTCTATTCAGTTCGCTGAAACTCAACTGGGACGCGGTGCTGCACGTGAGGCATCGCTTGGCCAGGAACAAGACTACCGTGTCGGTGAACCCAGGAAGAGCGTTCTATCGCTTCGCGGAGCGTGACACGTTCTCAGCCTCAGGAGTCACTTTTGAGGCCTACTTTCAAACCTTACGAAGAAGTTTCGACCGCGGAGAAGACACCAATGCTAGCCTGGGCGAGACTCTGGAGCTTCAAAAGAGCATAGCCGCGAGGCTTCTGCCACATTACCACTTTCGAACCTCGTCGCTCAATCTCCTAACGGTGCCACCCGTCATTGGCATTCAAGATGTTAACTGGCGGAACGCGCTATCTCGGCTTAACTACAGCCATTCCGCCGACTTTGAGCTGGTGACGACGGGTCCGAGGTTCGTTAACGCTTTTCTAGAGTACTGGAAAGATCACGGCGAAGCAGCAGCCTTCCTTCTGACGTCGTGGTGCACAGTGCAGTTGGCCGCACTGTACGCAAACAAGGAGTTGATCTCCAACTACTACGGTGGCTACAGAAGCGTCGCGCTGGCCCGCCACGCCGCGTTCTGCTTCGGCTCGGCCTACATGTTCTCGCGTGAAGCATTTTTCAGCAGCTACATCAACCTAGGGCTTCGCGGTGACGTGCGCGAGGAGGCTGAACGTGTTACCAGGTCTGTCGGCAACGCTTTCCTGCGTCGACTTTCCCAGTGGCCCCATTTCAAAAAAGACATCACAGTCGTGAATAACTGGTCAACGCTATCCAAGGTGTTTCGAGCATCCGATGGTGGAGGCACCCGGCAGCGCGATGGTGCCGGGATTAACGTTAGCAGTTCGTTCTTAGAAAATTGGCGCAAGTCCGCACTGATTCCGGCCAACGCGGAGGACGACGACGTTGTGCGCTCTATAAGTTCCCTCCAGATGACCAGCCAGTTCCTTGACGAGAAAGCATTCCAGCTTATTCCACTCTCACTCTCTTTCCCAACATTCGACCCACAACTAACCCCAGCGTTGAACTACGGTGGTCTGGGGGGGCATGTCGCAGCGGCACTAGCTTGGCTAATGGTCGGAGCTTACAGCAGGGATTCTCGAACCGAGGACAGTATTAACGAACTCACGGCTTGCATTGAAGAAAATTCGTCCCCGACGATGATGGTCAATAGCCTAGTGACGGAAGCTCTGGCGGCGGGCACGCTTGTTGACGCCTACAAGGCCGAAGCCGCCGCTCGGGAGAAGCCAATCCCCTCGCTCGAGGACTACAACGGTACCCAACTACTGTTTATGTCTATGTGTTTCACCAACTGTGGTGGGAGTGTGATCAGGAACGAAGACCGCATCTGCGACCTGGCATTCAAGCAGGTGAAAGAGTTCGCGCAGGCATTCAAATGCGCACCGGGAACTCTACTCAACCCCGCTCATCGCTGTGCTTTGCCCTGATACAATCGCAATAAGGAAGCGGACTGATTGGCGTGGGTTACTGTTTACGGCACATGATCGATTCAGACTGGATAGTTCTTGTGCCCTGTGCACTGTAGCTCATATGTGGCGAAAGCATATAATTTTGTATACATATTCCCTGATCCTAGTGTACCATAAAAGCCACTGATGCCTTTTTTATTTCGCTTTGAAAAAGAAACCAGCGGACAAATGTTAAAACCCATGGTTGCACTATATGTCTAGAAAGCAGTTTTTTTATGTCTAAAAAGCAAGAGTCGGGGCTTTTTTGTCATTTACTGTAACGATCTAACTTCAGCTTTGGTATTAGCTTACTGCAAATCACTCTGTGTAATCCAAAAAAGACCCATTAGAATATTGGCCGGAGCGCCGAGGAATCAGCCATCAGCTATGCGCTTCGCTGAATTTAACATATTGCAGTTTGATAGAGTCAGGGACTATATTACTGCTGTTATTATCCACAAAAAAAAAACTGACCAGAAACAATCCGTACCTCTCGTCAACGCTAATTACACCTAAGCGAGATAGAAGGCACGCTGATCACAAAAATCTTAACCTGCCAAAGTGCATAATTTATATGGTTAGCGCCTCTTGTCCTTCATGGGAGCAAAACTATGGAATAACAGACCAAACTCCAACAAAACAATACCAAATATGTTGCCGTCCCTAAAACATTACTTCAGAATTCGAGTACAATAAACCAGAATAGTTCATTTGAATGTAAGGAACACTACTGTAAAAATACTAAACAATGTAACTTGCGCCCAAGTATTTTTACTTGTGTGCGACAATCAACCATTTTTCCCAGGATTGCATTTTTGAAGATATTTCTGTAATGGATCCAATACTAGCCGTACAGGCTTATGGGTCCAGACGCCTCATCAACATGTTCTTGTGATGTTTTTCGATGAAATAACCTACTTTGGTCTGCTGGTCCTCTTACATGGTGTACATCATTTGGGCTGGTAGCGATCGGCGGCAGCGCTAAACGGGCTTTACAACGTATACGTCGTGAAAACTGGCCGAATATTCGACTTTAAGGCCCTTCCTTATATTGTCAGAGATTAGGCTGAAATGAAGGGGTTAACCAAAAGGGAGGCAAAGTACAACTGTGTAGAAATAATTCAGTTCCCTTCCACACTGTGAAGAAGGATAAGCCTAATGTTACAGTATTCCTAGCGGCTAATTTTCATACAATTTGTTTTCAGACAGTTCCGGTAAAGCAGCAGTTACAGCCTTCTCCTGTAACCATACTTTCTCCTTAAATGCAAGGGATACGGCTTGGGCGAGGGGGTGATGATTACAAACAGGGGAACAGCGCAACACAGACGAAACACGAGAAGAAGAAAGTGACAACCACGGGCGCTGCCTTACAACTGAATTTATTTTTCTGCATGACACATGTATATGCGGACAGTAAAAAAATACACGAAAAGCAGAAAAAAACACGAAAGCTGGAGGTAACCCAACCTGTCGTAACGCTGCACCCGACGCCATGTGCCACAAACACGGCGGCGGGTGCAGCGTGACGACAGGTTGGGTTACCTCCACCTTTCGTGTTTTTTTTTTTTTTTGCTTTTTGTGTAGCGCCCAATCGCAGCTCGCCGGACTGCGCGCGTGAAGTGACCTCACGAGTTTCTGACGAGCGTTGGAGGCAGACAGTCACGTCACCTCTTTTCCCTCTCACGGAGTGATGTCACGTTGATGTCCATTTGCTGCGCACCGCTCCGCGAGCTTTCCCGTTCGCGCGATAAATCAGTGAAATTCAAGTATGTTCCACGCGTCGAAGGCCGCTCATATTCCAACCACGGTATTCTGTAGTGTAAAGGAAGCGAACTGTGTAATAATATTAAGACCAAAAAATTGGCCCCGCATCTGCTCCTTTCTTCGCAAATGTCGACAATAGACGATAGTCTTCGTCGACATTTGCCAAGTAAATGTCTCCCTTCGCTTTTCGGCTCACATCTCATGTTGTCCCTCTTGCGCCGCGCTCCTGCCAAGGTAAGCACGCTACAGGTTTGCTCAAATCAATTTAAATTTACCCCGTTCCATTGCTCCAGGTCGGGTGCTTCGATGCCAGCGCTGCCGTGCGGCGGAGACACGCGTGAATCGAGGCACCCTAGTTCAATGTTTATAGATCTGCGTTGCCCTAGTCAACGTGTGTTCCAAGCAGAACGTGGAACCTATCTAGTGGAACCTTTCGTAACTGTTGTCGCCTATATTCTTAAACTGCCGTCAGAAGAAATAGTGGCGTGGGCGACATCAGGCGACAGTGTGAATTTTTTTCTGCAGTAGATGTAGTATTTCATTTCTCAAAAATCAAGCATCTATTGAATTTTTTTATAAACAATTGTTCATCAATGTTGAAAACTATGAACATATAAACTGGACTTAGACATTTAGATTTCGCTGTGAGTATATAAGACTGTTGCGCAGATTTCGTTTCACTTTGGCCGGGTGGCTGAATGGAGACACAGACAGACATACAGACAGACCAAAATTTCTGAGTTTGAGTAGCCCACGAAAGATTATCGCCTTTAAAGGTGTCAGCACCCCTTTAATACTGGTTATTCGCTTTGAAGACGAAACCTGGCTATGCTTAGTCACAGCTTGTTCACTGTTGCATCGTACTTGCGTCTTTTTTATTGTCTTTTGGTGCAAAATAATTCGACCGGCAATTCCAACGCGAAGTCTGCCACGCAAGACCGCCTTCCGCCGAGTAAGTATACTGGAGATGTCTGCTCTGCAGAGTAGGATGATCGCAGGTGTGGCGCGACGCAGGTCGTCTTTCAAGGTTTGAAACAGTCGAGATGTTGTACAAGCCATAAGTTAGCCGTTGGAGAAAAAAAAATGAAGGAAGCTCACATTAACGGCTAAGACTTGAGGGGTAGCGAAGCTTTACGCAACCTTTACGACCATCACGACGGTTTAAATCCACCATTGCAGCCCATTTGCTGCTTCTTCGCTGCCGCAACAATTTTTCCTCTATCATTGCTGCTATTAGTGCAAGCTTCTTGCATTCTTTCCCAATCATTGAACATCAGATAGGAACCTGCCGCGGTGGCTCAGTGGCTGAGGCGTTGCGCTGCTGAGCAAGGGATACGGCTTGGGCGAGGGGGTGATGATTACAAACAGGGGAACAGCGCAACACAGACGAAACACGAGAAGAAGAAAGTGACAACCACGGGCGCTGCCTTACAACTGAATTTATTTTTCTGCATGACACATGTATATGCGGACAGTAAAAAAATACACGAAAAGCAGAAAAAACACGAAAGCTGGAGGTAACCCAACCTGTCGTAACGCTGCACCCGACGCCATGTGCCACAAACACGGCGGCGGGTGCAGCGTGACGACAGGTTGGGTTACCTCCACCTTTCGTGTTTTTTTTTGCTTTTTGTGTATTTTTTTTACTGTACGCATATATATGTGACATGCAGAAAAGTAAAGTCAGTTGTAAGTCAGCGCTCGTGGCTGTCACTTTCTTCTCCTTGTGTTTCGTCTGTGTTGTGCTGTTCCCCTGTTTGTACCCCGTAAACGGTCATGTATTGTCAGCCGACAGTAACTCTGCATGTGTTCCCAAATGCACTCCGAGCTAACCAATTATGAAAAAATGATGAAACTCGGCGCAGTGGTAGAGTCGTCGGAGCATTGTCACATAATTTGTTGCCGGACACTTTCGATAACCGATAGGAAGAGCCGTTTCCTGCGATCATACTCTCTCTATAGATGACCATGCTTCCCTGTGCACTTCACAATGTGGGAAAGTCAGCTTACAAATTCCAAACTTACACCGACCTCATTAAAGCCGGCTTGACCTTTAAGCTCACGAATTGCTGAGAATACATATATTAGGTGCACTTAAGCCGTCTTATATCAAAACATGAATGCTTTAGGAGTTTTCTTTATTTTTAATTGATTTGCTTATTAAAGGTTATCACATTTCTTGCGACGGAAGGAACTGCTTCAGAGAGAGCCTGACACGATACCAGCAATTGCTTTTGTTGTTGAAGTCCTTTTTAAGGGCAGAGCTCTTCGTGGGCTCGCCTTGTCGTCTTAGCTCGCTAACGGTCCATGCGACTGCCGGAATCAGGCGGCGCAGCGAGATAACGGACCCCAGTAGAGCCTCCTGTACCGGAGTAAGGAAGTCACGCTGAGGCTTTGAAAACCACGCTCTTTAAATGATCATAACCGTTCAAACCTCGTCAACTCCTCGCGCTTGTCATACATCTTCCCGTTAGTTAGCGCAAAGAAAACTGCAGGTACATTTCGGGCAAAATCTGTATATAACCGGCAGCCCCCGCGTTCATTTTGGTTAGGAACTCTCGTTATGTTGGTTTTTACGATAGGAAGTGAAAAAAGCTGCGGCCCTAGAAACAAATATCGCGTTCGAAATGACTCAGAAGGCGCCAGCCGCGCAAGAAAAAAATGGCGTGTTCGAAATGCCGCAGAAATGCTCCAGCCCGAAAGAAAAAATGGCGTGTTCGAAATGACGCATAACAGCTCCAAGCGCAGAAAGAACAGAACTCCCGCTGACGCAGTTTCAGGCAGGGGGCGCCCGAGTACTGCGAAAGCGGGAAATTTGAAATGAATTGGGTGTCAGCAGTGAGCGGATAACGGCGCTGCAGCCCATTATGCCGAATCACTGCTTTGCACTACAGGCAGCTTTTACATTGAGTGGAACGGCTTTAATTTTTGTGAGCTTTGTGATGTGGGAGTGGTCCCTCATTCCAGCCCTCGAATCGCTCCGATGTTAAACCTTCCTTGGGGCACTTAAAAAGTACTGACAAAAAAATTTTATCGTCTCTATTTATTTTATCAATGCTTAAAGGCCTGGTGGACCCGAAACAGTACTTTAAATACTTGAGCGCGCGATAATTAATTACATTGAACGGCCTGAAAATCGTCCCTTTAAGGTTTCCCCCGCTTCCAGCCCGATGGGCGCGTGTGACAAAACCACGGATGACCTCACCGTTTTGTGCGGACGTGAAAACACTGCAAAGGCCGCACGAGGCGTTGTTTCGACCGCCCCGCCACCGGAGCTGAGCGGATGAGCTACCTGAAGGTGTTAGGTCTACGGCGGCAATTTGATGACTGCTTTCAACAAAAGACGTGACAGCAGCTTCTCTTGCGATTCTGGGATTTATTATCGGCTCGTTTCCCGCGTGTGTAACTTTATTTCTGGTAAGAGTGTCTTTCTGGCCAGCTGCCTGTAGCTCTGGCTACGTGTATCACATCGTGAACGAGCCATAGCGCCCAATCGCAGCTCGCCGGGCTGCGCGCGTGAAGCGACCTCACGAGTTTCTGACGAGCGTTGGAGGCAGACAGTCACGTCACCTCTTTTCCCTCTCACGGAGTGATGTCACGTTGATGTCCATTTGCTGCGCACCGCTCCACGAGCTTTCCCGTTCGCGCGATAAATCAGTGAAATTCAACTATGTTCCACGCGTCGAAGGCCGCTCATATTCCAACCACGGTATTATGTTGTGTAAAGGAAGCGAACTGTGTAATAATATTAAGACCGAAAAATTGGCCCCGCATCTGCTCCTTTCTTCGCAAATGTCGACAATAGACGAGAGTCTTCGTCGACATTTGCCAAGTAAATGTCTCCCTTCGCTTTTCGGCTCACATCTCATGTTGTCCCTCTTGCGTCGCGCTCCTTGCCAAGGTAAGCACGCTACAGGTTTGCTCAAATCAATTTAAATTTACCCCGTTCCATTGCTCCAGGCCGGGTGCTTCGATGCCAGCGCTGCCGTGCGGCGAGACACGCGTGAATCGAGGCACCCTAGTTCAATGTTTATAGATCTGCGTTGCCCTAGTCAACGTGTGTTCCAAGGCAGAACGTGGAACCTATCTAGTTGGAAACCTTTCGTAACTGTTGTCCGCTATATTCTTAAACTGCCGTCAGAAGAAATAGGTGGCGTGGGATGACATCAGGCGACAGTGTGAATTTTTTCTGGAGTAGATGTAGTATTTCATTTCTCAAAAATCAAGCATCTATTGAATTTTTTTATAAACAATTGTTCATCAATGTTGAAACTATGAACATATAAACTGGACTTAGACATTTAGATTTCGCTGTGAGTATATAAGACTGTTGCGCAGATTTCGTTTCACTTTGGCCGGGTGGCTGAATGGAGACACAGACAGACATACAGACAGACCAAAATTTCTGAGTTGAGTAGCCCACGAAAGATTATCGTCTTTAAAGGGGTCAGCACCCCTTTAATACTGGTTATTCGCTTTGAAGACGAAACCTGGCTATGCTTAGTCACAGCTTGTTCACTGTTGCATCGTACTTGCGTCTTTTTTATTGTCTTTGGTGCAAAATAATTCGACCGGCAATTCCAACGCGAAGTCTGCCACGCAAGACCGCCTTCCGCCGAGCAAGTATACTGGAGACGTCTGCTCTGCAGAGTAGGATGATCGCAGGTGTGGCGCGACGCAGATCGTCTTTTAAAGGTTTGAAACAGTCGAGATGTTGTACAAGCCATAAGTTGGCCGTTGGAGAAAAAAAAATGAAGGAAGTTCACATTAACGGCTAAGACTTGGGGGGTAGCGAGGCTTTACGCAACCTTTACGACCATCACGACGGTTTAAAATCCACTAATTGCCAGCCCATTTGCTGCTTCTTCGCTGCCGCAACAATTTTTAATCTCATGCATTCTTTCCCAATCATTGAACATCAGATAGGAACCTGCCGCGGTGGCTCAGTGGCTGAGGCGTTGCGCTGCTGAGCACGAGGTCGCGGGTTCGATTCCCGGCCGCGGCGGCCGCTTTCTGATGGAGGCGAAAAGCAAAAACGCCCGTGTGAACGAGATTTCGGCGCACGTTAAAGATCCCCTGTGGTCAAAATTAATCCGGGAGCCTTCCACTACGGCGCGCCTCATCGCCTGCGTTGCGGCGGCGCGTTAAACCCTACAAACAAATCAATCAACATCAGATAGGAGGGGCGTATGCCATGACGTGTCTTTCTCGTTCCGAGGAAGTGTTGCTACGATTACGGCGAACGATGGAGTTTTCTTTCTTTTTGCTGGCCAATCTCGGCCAATCTCCCTAAGTGCGTATGTTTCGCTTGACAAACGGGCGCCGGGGACGCTGGGCGGTCGGCACGAGGCACACACACACGAGCGGTCGGCATTTTCGTTGTTTCGCCCTCCGCTCGCGTAGTGGCTTCAGATAAAAAAAAAGAACTGGCAAAAATCCCGACGAACGAGAAAATGGCGAGCGCTCGGGAGCGCGTGCCTCGCCGCCTAATACGGGCAATTTAGCAGTGGTCTGCACGATTCTGAAGAGATCCCTTGAAGACGGCGTCATAAGGACTGTGCTCCGCCCTCTCCATTCGCTCCCCCCGCCTCCGGCCTTTGGCCTTCCTTTCTAATAAAGTTAACAACAGCAACTACCGGCTCCAGCCGTGCCTTTCGGGAAAATACCACCAGCGCTGTCGTTTAGCGTGACTACTCATGTAACAACAGCAACAAAAAAACGGCGCTAATGCTAAAGGTGAAAAGACTCCCCGCTTGGGAGAGGTCACCGCGGCCGCCGCCTGCTCTAGACGCCGTTCTCGATAATTGGAGTCATGGCTATGAGTGTGTCAATCCTTCCAGAGATGACTTGCAGATCCCGGCACGGCTGCCTCGACTCGATGACGGAGAGCTGATGGAAGTCTACAACGCTGAGAATGAGTTTGCATCCATCACTCGCCGCGAAGAGGACAACCTCTTCGATCCATATGACGACGATTACTAGCACCGAAACTATTCAAATAAACAACGATACTGAAATTTATCTGTCCGGCAATGCTCACCTACAGCAGCATTGCCATTCAAGTCTACGCGAGTGCAAGCTCCAGATTTTCTGGGGCTGTGTCACCCAAAGTGGGCCCAGAGGTTGCAGGGGCAAGCCGCGCCACGCTGACTTCGCTTGCACGCCACAGATCCACGGGTCTGTGCCGAAGTTTTGAGACTGGTTGCAGCCAAAAGGCGTCAAATCGAGGGCCAATTGCCATTTGGGGCCAAGGTCACTCACAACTCAAGCCGCAAGCCCACCGCCCTTGAACTGGTCAAAAGTCAAAGCCAAAAATCTACGGAGACCAAGTCTTGAGCGCGAGTGCAAGCTTCCCAGGATTTTTTGTGGTGCTGTTGTCAGCTCGGCAGTGGCCGAGAGGAATAAATGCAGGGTGGCAAGCCGCGCCGACGCTGACTTCGTCTTCCGTCTCGCCACAGATCCCGGTCTTCTCGCCGTCGAACTGCTTGCTGACTGTCTCGCCGGTTGAGCTCAAAGCGGCGCCCAACATGCGAGCGATATCGGCCATTGCCATTCCTGCGGGAACCAGATTTACCACAACGTCAACGCCGCCAAGCCCAGCCGTCCTTCTTTCAAAGCGGGCTCAAACGTCCAAAGCAAAATAAATATATTTCTGTGTGACATTTATGCATAATAGTCCCAAAATTATAATTTCCAACGGCTTTCATTGACCTCAATTACTTATAGCCACTCGTGGGAATGGTCAAGCTATTCACTTGGTCAAGCCAAGCCATCTCGTTTTGACGTCATACTAAACGTTCCAAGGAATCGGCAAGGGGGATGCAAAGAGGAGGGCAGCAGTTTGGAATTGCTTTTTGCTTTTTCTACTGAATAAAGTTACGTAAACGCAGCGAGAGTGGTCGAAACATGGCCTAGGAAGCCATATCCACCAGTATGTGCGCGGGGAGCGCGTTTCACTGTACCAAGGAACAGCCAGAGAGGGCAGGGTTTGTGTTCAGTAGAATGTAGATATCTCTTGACGTTGTCGAACGGTTTGGTACTCGGTGTGAATCCCGTATCGCTGCCGTGGAGCCGTATTAGGATGTAGAATTGGAACTCACTGGGGCGTGCAGGAGGGCTGAACTCAGTGCCTGTAGGCCATCCCGAAGTGTGGTAAGCTCTGCCAGCATTCATGCCAGGGTGTGGATTCTTTGATAGAGGCAATTTTGAGAGGTCTGGGTAGACTGGGCACTGCATCACGCTAATTAAAACGGAATGTGGGCCCCATCTTCCACGAAGGCGTGAACCATCTGGAACTGGGTCTGAGCCGACCGTATGCTTCTCAGCCCGCACAATTCGCATTTGCATTTCTGGTCGATAGAATATGATGTCGAATGAATGGCCGGCTGTCGGTAGCCAGATGATAGAGCTTTGGCGGCCTTATTACAGGGAGATCTGGTGCGGGGGGTAGTGAAAAACCTATGTAACTTACTCCCCAACAAAATTAAGTTTGCGCATAGCGGCTCAGCGCCGTTGTTCAACAAAGTCATCGAGCGTATTGAGCTGAAACTCAGCCTGGAGAGGTGGTAGCGGGGCCATTCTACAGGGAGGCTGGTGATGTTGTGCATTGCAGCTCCGTTAATCTCTTCAAGTCGGGCCCACTCCATGTGAATCACGTCTGGAGTCGAGCCTGGTAAACGAGCCGAGTTCGCGTTTATGGTTCACATGGGCTGACAGAATGACTTACGAATGAGGTACTGAAGATAACGGACTACAACCAGCTGGCGTCACGCAGAATTCAGCAGCTAATCTACAGGGCACATTCTATGAACGGAGATTAAAAGATTTCCTGGATTCCAGCGAAGAGCATAGGAGATGTTCATGGCACACTCATTGCAACGCCGTGACCGGGTTTTAAAATGTGCTGAACACAAATTCCCAGAAGATACTTTGTGCGGTTAGAAAGAATCTGAACCCAGCCAGGCAGCTCTATACACACGGCAGGTAACTTATAAACTCGCTGACAAAGTTGCTGCTATTAGTAAAAGCGTTGCAAGTTGGACTAATTGGAACGAAGTTTCTGGAATAGAATTTGAGTGGACTAAACGAAGAGAGAGGAAAGAACACAAGGAAGACTGCTGGTCTAACAAGTCAAGTTTAACACCAAGAAGGAGAATATAAACACGAAACAAAAAGGCAGAAAGCAGCACTGCACATGAGCGAGAAAAGGTGCAAAAAGTGCACAAAATAAAAAAGGTGAGGCGGCAACTTGATAACAACCAGCTTACAACAAAGGACCACGCAGATAGGAAATCTTTTTGGGATGCAGACACACACTCGCCTGACTAACACACGTGTCTCCTCTTTCAGGATTGGGCAATTAATATTTCCATAGTTTCGCGGGTAATTTGTGTTCGGTGCCTAAAAAAATGTCTGTGGCATGGAAATTCAATAGCTCTGCGACAGCGTTGTTGAAATTTCCCTGCCCCCCTGACGGCATGGTGCGGCTCCACTGAGATTGGTTTCTGCGATTCGCTCGTCTCAGTTGAATTGCAATGATAAAAGTCGTTGATAGATACTTCCGAAAAGGGCGCGAAAAGTAACCGAACTTTTAAAACCTTAGTTAAGAATGTGTTGCGTTTATCTAGTCATGCAGTATTCTTCTGTGCCTGCTAGGACTAATTCTCATGTGAGCTGGTACGTCAGTACCAGCTGGTACGTCAGTACTACAGTAAACGTTGGCGACGCATACCTGCAGGCAGAAGCCAGATTTAAGATTTTTAGGGGTTTCGTGCTCAGTATTCAGTGACGTCCGAATGATTTGAGCATTATATTTACGGAATATTAAAGTTGCCCTCGCCTTCAGCGTTTTGCCATGTTTCCTTGCCAGTATCAACTTGAAGCCCTCGTTTGTATTTTAATGTCACGCCTAAGAGATAGTTCTGCTGAGTTTTCTGAGATAATAAAGCGCAACTGGTGCGAGCACAATACTTTGAAAAATAGCAACCCAATTGCAGCAACTGAAGGAAAGCCGGCCAATAGCCGCTACACCGCTCGCAATGGCGTAATTCGAAGAACGCCAAGAATGGGGAAGAGAGAAACCTTTTATTGAGCAAATTTCAAATTTAACTGATCGGCTTATAGCAGTAATTTTTGATTGATGTACTCTGCGACCTCCTATTCAGAGTGCTGGATGTGTTGGTTGACTTTTTCTGCATGCAAATAGGATTCCTAAAAAAATTGGAAGAAATGTTGCAAGGTCCACTTCATCAAACGTGTTATCGGAAACTGATTCAAAAACTTTGTGTATGATAATTTATTATATTAGCAGATAGGTGCAGTAAATGTACCTTCATTCCTTAAGAACAAAACCTAGAAGCAAAAAAATGGCTGGAGATTACGATACTCCCTAATGCGATATTTGGGCGCTGAAGCAGTGCGCTGAGGCAGCACTCACTCGTGGGTTCAACCGACGGCAGCGATGATGAGCATCTTCGTCGGCGGCGCGAAGTGCGTCTCAGGAAGCGACAGTGAAGTGCGTCTTAAGCGAACGCACATCGTAGTCACGCGCACGCCCCCCTCACTTTTTCGCCGAGCGTCGCGCCCTAGAGTGCCTCGTGCGGGCACAGCATGCTGCCCCCTACCCACCCTCACCGCACACTTCGGAGAGCGCTTGCTCGCGCCGCCCAACCCTCTCTAGCTGTCGTTGGCCACCACGGCGAACCATCCTCCCCTCCCACTTTCGCGACACTCTCCTCTCTTGCTTTCTTCCATCGTTCACTTTTTCTTTCACTCGTCGGTCAGTCCATCGTTCCCTCGGTTACGCCGACAACCGGTTCAGCATAGAGACGGCCGCTGAAGGTCTGCGTCCTAAAACGGGTGTCCGCTACATCCCACAACCTTTCTTTGAACCCACATGGGAAAGCATAATTTCGGTACCCCGTGGAATCAAATCACACTGCACGAGTTAGCCTAACGCAGGATAATTTATACTAGGACTGCAAAGTATGAAATTTATATTAAATTAATAACTATTAAATTAGGAATTTACGAGCCGGCTTAAATTGGCTAGAATTTGTGGATGCAGGAAAAAAATCACAAAACGTGGCTTGATGTAACCTGGTTTTTCAGTTCACTTCATTTTTAAGATGTGGCTCCTTTTAAAGACTTGCATCATGTCGTAAGTAGCCGAGAGCTTTATTTCGAAAGACATATGTGCCAATTTTCAAACGAAACAGCGCGAAACACAACACAGAGTAATGAAAGACACATGTGTCTTTCATTACTTGTGTTTCGCGCTGTTTCGTTCCAAGATGTGCCAACTTGCCCATTCCAAACCATGCTGTATGCGTCAACTTGGGAAGGATTACGACTAAATGGGCGTTGAGGTGCGGTAGCATTTCACGGCCTTCTGGCCTAAAAAGTACCCCTGAAAAATTCTACTGCTCTGGGCAACGAAGAGAGCTTACGAACTCCACTATTACGATGCGGCTCTCAATGCACGTTGTTACGACGTTGCTATCCAACCGCAGGCAACCAGTTGTTACCGACGGGAAGCCGTTCCAGAACCGGGCTCCGTCGCCTCCGTCATGCGTGGTAGCGTGGTGGTGAGCGGCAAGTAAAGGTTACTGCCTTGATGACTACGACAAGGAGCCAAAGGCAAGCTTAAATGGTTTGCTGCATGACGAGAGATGAGCCGAAGCAATAGAGGAAGAGTATCCTTCCGGGCGAGATTACAGTACAGAACTCGAGCAGAGCAACAGCAGGGATTCGCTGCTCCAAAGCGATTGAATTGTACGAGTGAATTTATGCCAGATACACTAATGGTCAATCACTTCTCCTAGTGCTTTCTGCACACGGCTGGAACATAGTACAGACACACATAACACCCTTTCCAGAGTTCTTGAGGGGCCGGCAGTAGCGGCGCTCGTGGAGCTCGTTGAGAAATCGTATCCTCGTTCGACCTATCCCCAAAAATATGCACCCATCATTCCATACCGAAAGGCAGATGCATCGAGCCATGTCATTAGCTAGAAAATTTCCCCCTTCCAGAGCTACCCTTTGTGTGGACACTGCAGAAAATCACCATAAAGAGGCGTTCGCTATCGCCGTTATTCACTCCTGGTCAGCTCCTCCTCTTGCTACCCTCACCCTTCGTACCTGACGCCCGCATGTAGCAGAAGAGGCGGCAATTGCGCTGGCATTAACACAAATGTCCACCCCGGAAACTTATATTCGCCGATTCGAAAACGGCCGTCCAAGACTTCGTCAAAGGTCTCATTTCGGCCCAGGCACACAAAATTCTCTGTCTAAATTCGCCATCCCACACGGTCGAACTCCAATGATTCCCGGCTCACACGGGCATTAGAGGGATAGAGACGGCCCACACGGCAGCCCGAGAACTTGTCACCCGGGCATACGATGTGGATTCTACCCTCCATGGAGCCAGATCAACCAGGGATAGTCTCGTGACCTTCAGAGAGGCCACGCAGCATCACCGCCTCTCCTGCCGCAAGCTTCCTCCCCGCCCACTCATCCCTCACTCTAGAGGAAGAACGCCTCTGGCGTCAACTGCATACAGAGTCCCTGCCCTACAGAGCCGTCCTGCATCACGTCCACCCCTCCCTGTACCCATCCCCCCTCTGCCCCCGTAGGCTTGTGCAGATGACCCATTCCCTACCATTAATTCCTCTGACCAGTGGATGGAGGCGTTGGGCCGCTCGGACCCCCAGCTCCAGAAGGAGCTCGTGACTCGAGCGGCTGAAGTCGTCGCAACCCTCAGGGTTGCGCCCACCACGCCCTAATCCACTATGTAGATAAAAGGTATTTCTCTCTCTCTCAGACAAGTCGCTGCATGAACCGTTTGCAGCCTCCGAAGTATCGGTTACGCCGGCCGTCCTCCGGCACGTTGTGATCTGTCCGAGGCAGGCTTGTTGTAGTAGCCACTTTTCGCTTTCTTACACACCGGGGCACTCCGCGAAACTTGCAGCAAGCGTGAACATTGTAGCGGCACGGAGAATCATAACAACGTACAGTATACGTTCCTCGTAAAGAAACAGTTACGTTCTAATCACGCTTTATCCCTAATTACCTCCCGTTCAAAGCAAAGGAGAATGCTTACAGCTCTCGACTGCTGAAGCCGAAATACCGCCTTCAAGCAATTTTGACCGGTCCGAAATAAATTCGCTGTCGCGCGCATTTACTGTGCTGTCTTTCTACACCAGTTCTGTGTGAGACTTAGATTGCAAGTTTTGGAGCCTCCACCTTCAAATACGGCGAATTGAGGCAATGGGCCGAAATCCGAGAAACTGGATGAGTTTAACTACGAATAGGAACTTTAAACCCTCAAAACTTTGCTTTCATTAGCAACTGCATCACGGAATAAATCAAAACAGAGCAAACATAAACAATATATGTTACGTTTACGGTGTCAAAAACCCATGAAATACCTAGACTATGAATAGAAACGAGCCACCGTGTGCCCTATTCAGAAATGAAACCCAGTAAGTAGCGTCTCATCGAATGGCACGAATTCGCGATTTACTTTTCACTTTTCGAATTTGCCGCGGCCGTGTCGCTGCCGCAAGCTCTGCCTGCCAAACAATGGATGGCGCCATGCATGCGGCGAAATGCTTCCTTGACGCACCAACACTCTCGGCCCTGCCAGGGTACTAACAGACTAAACCCTTTGATATAATAAAACTGCCGCATTCTCACTGAAACTCAGCAATGCCCCGTAGCCGCACGCTTTCGTGCCCCCTCCTTAACTGGCACTAGCCTAGATGTCCTCGGCAATTTTTTGTCCACAGTTTTTATTTATTAAACGCTTATGATCTGTTTTGTTGGTCAATCGCATTAACCGGGTACGTGCCATTCTTAGTACCCGGCTCGCACTGCTTCGGTGTCCATTTTGCCCGGGCCTGGATTGTTCCAGTTTGTCATGGCTCTGCTGCCTCATGATGCCGAGAAGCAGTCCACCCAACATCCCGATGGCAAGCCCCGAATATTTTTGAGAGATTCATCGGAAAGTGATACAGACGCTCGTGTACCGGACGCACAAGACCAAAATGCCGGCATAGACAACCTGGCCTTTTCGAATCCAAGCAGCGGCGATGATCTCAGAGCCCAACATTCTGGAAGCACCAAAAGTGCTGATACGGTAGGTACACCTTTTGTTCAGTAGGTAGGTACACTTCGGGTCAATCGGCCGGTCGAAAAACAAGTGACCGTTGAATCGGCCCACCAACTGACCGAGTGGCTGGTCGGTCGGTCGGTCGGTCGGTCGGTCGGTCGGTCAGTCAGTCAGTCAGTCAGGTCAGTCAGGTCAGTCGTCGTCAGGTCGTCGCAGCGTCGATTCTCTCATCAATCAATCAATCATCATCAATCAATTTGTTGTTATTCTTGTTTTTTAATGCTGGAAGCGGAGCAAAATTTGGCAGGCTCGCTTTCTTCGCGACACGCGGCGCGGGGTTCGCTAAGTTCGCAACTTCGAGAGCGAAAAGCTCTTGAAAGAAGGAAATTGAAGCCCTGCTTTATAACTGCGACAATACGTTTAACACCCATTACAGAACAATTCAGCGTTGCCCGATTGCAATGTTACCCATTGGCTGCGAATATGGGTCAGAAATGAAGGAATTCTCTTCTAAATCACTGGTACACGGATGAAAGATTCATCCTTTCGCCTAACGACATGTCAACAAATTCATCCTAAATCCTGCCCTGATGCTGAGACACTGCATACATGTCCTTTGTTCGCACAGCTGCCCAGAGACCATGCAGCGGACGAAGAACGACCAGTACCTGGGAACCAGCAGGCTAATCCTTGTGAAGCAGGTGGGCAAAGGACTTCACCAGCCTCTATCTCACCTCAACGTCATATCATTTTTTCCAGCACCCAATAAACCTCACCCTTCACCGTTGAGGTTCAGGTTCGGTTAGGTAATCTCCCCTCAACATGCTGTATGCTCCATACCTCACCACACCTCTAACCTCACCTCTACCCCTTCCTTAACTCAACCTCACGCACTCGAAAGCACTTATTTTTTTAAAAACATATCCGAATTTTAGGCCATTTTCAGGCCCAAGCGATGGTAGCTACGATGAAATATGAAATGTATTTAGAAATGAAACATGGTATTATAGCACGTCAAACATTCCCAGGCAAAAGAGAAGTACAGCACTGGCAATATCGGATTACTTCATCTCTGGTACATCCTGGTACATCCCTGGTACCTGTACTAAACGAATACAAACTTTAAAAACAATCAGTTGTCTGAGCACAGATATTCGGATGCTTTCATCGAAGAGAATGTGGCTGTGGCATACGCAGGCGAGGGAGGAGGTTGCGAGGGGCCACGATTTACCCCTTCCTCCGCTCAAACTTTTTGCGTTCGTTGACGAGTAGGGGAACGGACAAGGCCACTGACTCTACGAAATAACGACTACCGATGAATATTTTTCTGTCTCTTGCGCGATACACCAAACTTAGACGGCTTCGACTCCTGCTATCACCACGAAAACCCGTTTTACAAGTCTTTGAAGGAAGACAAAGCAAAGGAAACATTAGTAGGTGATGCAAACGACATTCACTGCATTAAAGGTTTCTATTCGTTAATAGGGTTTTTTTGCGCTTTCGTGCCTGCTTTTCTCTTCATGTCCTGTCTGTGGATTCTCTGAAAATGGAAAAAGGGGCGACCGTTCCTGTGTCCCACGAAATTAAATTTTGTGTGCACCAGTGCAATCAGGATGGACACAGTATTTTTGCCGCCTAGTGTTAGGCTGTCTAGTGATAAGACAACCTTTAGTTAAAGGCATCCGAGACTGTACTTCAGGCATAAATTGCAAATTAAATCAATTTTATTTTCAACATTACATGGTTGAAGGTTACCCCGGCATAAAAGCTGCTAGACGCAGCTTGACGGTGCCAGGGGGCCGAATATAAACTTTGACGACATGCATGCATACAGTGATAATTAAAACAACAAAATTTATACAATCACGTGATATACCAAGTCTATTTAAAAAAAAACATCTGTGTAACAGCAGCTTGGATTTGCAACGAAGGCAATGTCAGACAAAACTTTTCCCGCACTTCATACTTACTAAAAGCATTCAACACAACAGACCGACAAAATATGCAAATAAAACACTGTACACAACATTTACCTATTGACATAAGCATCAGGAAGGGCATGTCGCGTAAACCTCCGCCCTGAAAATTCGACGCTGTTTCTGTTTAATATGGACGGAATGTTATGTGCCAATGCTTGGAAAAAAGTAGTTTGTTAGGAGAAATGCTACTAACCACATATCAGGTTTGCGAGTTGAGTAATTCTGGGTCCGCATTGTTAGGCGAGATAATCGTTTCAGGAACTGCTGATAGAGAGCATCAGAAAAGTGAAATTGGAAGAGCAGGCGGTAAACATATAGATTATCGGTTCTTGTTAATTTATGCTGGCCAAAAAGAGCTCGTGTGGGATGAAGGTAGTGTACAGCCTCCCAAATTTTCAATAATATAACAGGAGCGACGACCGATCGGCATGTCAGCGCCTTGTCACGGTGTTCACCGGCCAAACAGGCGAGAGTACACGCATGCGCATAAAACTATGTTGTGGGAGTGTCGTCTGCTCCTCTGTTCTCCTCAGTACAACACACCCCCTGTTTTTTTCTTATCTTGCAAGGTCGTTTCGCTACCTCAAAAGGTAGCTAAGCACCGTGGGGTACAAGTTTTTATTGTTATCAGATTTGTTATTCATCACATTACATCGCGCAGCGGCCTAAGGCCATTCCGGCCATAAAACCGGTCCTGTTCTACGTTTATCTTTTCCGTGACATTCCTCACGCTGGGATGGAGCAAGTGACCCGAAAAAAAAAATCACACGCACATTTGATATGCGCATGCGCGTCAAATACCCACGGTTTCTCCTGAACAAAGTTATTCACATGCTGAGGCAGCGGGTGTACCACTATCAAGGAAACAGCGTAGCAGACGACACTCATACAGCCGATAGCTATATATGCGCGTGCGCGTACTCTCCCCGATTTCACTGCTGAACGCCGTGATAAAACGCTGACTTGCCGATCGGTCGTCGCTCCCGCTATATTAATAAAAATATGGGAGGCTGTACGTTGTTAATGCAGCGAACGGCCTTCTTCCCCAGTAAAAAACAATAGGGTGGTAATATTCTTTTTTGTTGTAGTGCCCCAAACCAACGGGCAATAGTTTAAACGTGATCTAAAAATACAGTGGTGAATTTGAAGTTTGACACTAAGTGGGAAGAAGTCCCGACACCAATTCAGTACACCCAGAGCAGAAGATAATTGTTTGGTCAACATTTGAATGTGTTCATCCCAGCTCACGTGATGTGAAAGCACCACCCCCAAAACTTTGTGTTGCTCTACTAGATCCATCATAGATTACCTAGATAAAGCTCTGCCTGTAACGGGTACACGTTTATTTCTTTGTGTGAACAAGATTTGAGTTTAAGCGACCTGATTTTTCTGCGTGCAGCAGCCTTGATCTTCCCAAGTGGCTCCTGCGGGTTTCTTCCCAGGTCTTGCGCGGAGGTTGCATGTGCTCATTGCTGCGCGCTGCGAATGGGCGTTGTGCAGTCCCCACCACTGGTTTGCCGCCAACCTCAAGTCATATGAGCGAAAAGCAACAAGTACTGGCCTTACTAATGAATTTACAAAAAAGGAAAGGCCCCTTTTATTATGCTGGCTACGCGAGTTCTTGACGCTTCGACTGCAGTGCGTATACACTGCCGCACTTCCACCGTTAAATATTTCGCAGTAGTCTTCCGCCTACATACAAGTGGCATCGTGCTTTCTGCAGTGCAAGCCGTATTTATACCCAAATACAGTGAGAAAAAGGAGCATGATGACAGGTTACTGCTCTATTCATGTTACCTGCTTATAAGCGATTCTCTATACAACATACCGAAAATTCGGGTCTTCCGCAAACATGGGCTAGGGGCAGGTATCCTAATACCCCTCCCCCCTCCATTTTTTTTTCGCCCCTCAATGCCAGTCCAACTGCACTCAACGGAGATATTCATGCAGCCGCACGCCAAATCCCACCCCGGCTTATAGCTTTGGGAAACCAAACTAAAGTTATGAGGAGAAGCAGAGACCCAGTAGAAACCTCAGCCTTGGAAAAGTAACAGTACTGAAGAGGAATTTCTCCAGGCCCTGCCTTTGATGATGGCGATGGCGTTAATGATCACGCACATGCCGTGACGTGCGTACCTAGGCGCACTATATTGTACGTACAGGTAAACTCATGCGTAAAGTTTGGCGACAACACATTTATTAATAAAATGTGAGAAGATGCATCGACGCGAGAAGGTAGGTGCACTGACTTTTGACCTCACGACAACCTCAGTTCCGACGCCAACTTATTCAACCTCAAACTCGCAACATGAGGTTCAGGGAGAAATCCTTGGCCTCACTCGCTCCTCTACAGTCGTTGACCTCGGTTCAACTTTACCTCACGTTGTGAGGTTGCGGGAATTTGAGTTTGAGGTTGACCAAATGAGGTTAAAGCTTCGTGAGGTTGCGCACCCCCGAGCATGGCACTAGCCGCCAGTATAACCTCGACAACCAACGCACCCCCCCCCTATTCTCCCCTCCCCCCCCACACACACATCGAGGGCGAACTTTGCGCCAACAATCTTGGCAATGCATTTGGAAAGTACATTGACAATGTATTTGGAAAGTACACGCGGAACGGCTACCACACGAATGCAAAATATCCACTTCGTGTTGTAGTTTCGGTTTTGCGCTTAACTGTGCAGATAGTAACTTGTTAAGCTAGTAACTTGCTAGCTTAGTGAACGGCGTTAAGTGAGCTACAGAGTCGGTTTGGCATCCATGCTGCTGAGTCATTCTGGAGGCGTTTGTTCTGCTAGTTCGATCAAACTGCACTAAAAAGTGGAAAGAACGACAGCTGCTTCCGTAGCCCACTCAGTCAGAAAATACGGGCCTCTCGCAAAAAACGCATACCCTCTGAACACTAAAAAATGTATTGTCGCGACTTGCGCTCGAACGCTTCCGAAGAAATACCGCTGTTGTACAACGGCTGACTCACAACAGACTAACGTGGATACGGCCCCAAAGAGTTTTTCTGCGTGTTTTAAAAAAATTGAAGAATGTTATTTAAGAAAATATTTTAAGAAAATAATTTCAGAAATTATAATTTAGGAAAAAGTAATTTAAAAAAATAATTTAAGAAAATAATAAATTTCAAGGAAGATCCATTGAGGGATCCTTAAGAGTGCGTGAGCATCTCGCTTCTTCTGTTCGACAGTTTCCGCATACCGTCGCTGTCGAAAACATTGCATATTCTTTTGACGGCCACTTCACTGCACACTTCACTTCACAGTACGCGCAAACAGTGACAGACCAGAATAGTATGGACGCCGAGTTCCGCCGTTTATCCGCTGTTGGAGCGTGCCGGCGGATACTGCCAAATCCCTAAGCACGCCGGAAGGCTAGCCAGTGGGATGGGTAACTAGAAAAAAGCAAAAGGAAACGCATCTCCTTGGTGACGTCACCCTGTCAAATGTCGAAGGCGGCAGTCTGTACGCCCTCTTTGCCCTCTATTTTAAGTGCAGAGCACTTTAGGGGCTCGCCTTGTCGTCGTAGCTCGCTCGCTGGACCCAAGTAGTGCTACACGGCATTCCGTAGTCGCGGCGTAACCCAGAGGCTTCGAAAACCAAGCTATTAGTCATAGCGTTCGAAAGTAATGAATGGCTGGCGCTTGCATGTCATACATCTCCCCGTTGTTTAGCGCAGAGAAAACTGCAGGTACATTTGAGGCGAAATATACCTAATTAACCGCCAGCGCCCGCGTTCATTTAGTTAGGAACGCTCCTTGGGTTGGTTTTTACGATAGTAAGCGAAAAAAACGTAGCAGTGCAACGCCAGCACGTGCGGGAGGAAAAGGAAGCATGAAAAGAGCAGCTCTCCCGTGGGCGCAGTTCCAGGCAGGGGCCGCTGCGAGCCCTGCAAAAGGCGGAAAATTTGAAATGCGTTGAGTGGTAGCAGTGAGCGGATAACGGCGCTACAGCCCATTATGACGAATCACTGCTCTGCATTTCCGACAGCTTTTAAATTGAGTAGAACGGCTTTACTTTTTTTCGCCCTATGCCGCCAGCTCTGATGAGAAAGTTTTTTCTATATGCCCCATCTATTGCTCACGCAAAAAAAAGTGGCTGTATACACGCTGAGCGCCTCCCCGCCTTTCACTTATGTCAATCATTTAGGGTCACGCCATTACAGTGCCTGCATGGTACTGACTTCAGGGTGACGAGCAATTACGTTAAGTGTCCTGAAGATTTTGCTGCTATATAGCGTTGAAGCTCAACACATGCTATGTGTAAATTGTCCCTTTTGAAAGAGTCTTATTGCAATTCCAAGCAGAAGAAAAGTAGCCACTCATTAGAAGAGATTTCTGAGGATTAACAGCACAAACGCCCTATTTATTTATACGAAGTTATCTTGCCAAGACAGTATTCTTAAACAAGGGAAGGATTTGAGAATGGCATGGGAGCCCAGTGATGAGTCGATAAATCAATGTATTTAAGGTCTCTGCCTCTAGCCACGGCACTATCTGAGAACGAACCTTCGGAATGGTGTATATGTGGATATATATTTCGCTTTTTATTTTTGTGGATAAATAGTGCAGATTTTTTTGTTCATTTTATTCTGCGACATTTTCTTCCATTTTGCTTCCAATTTCGTCGTTATTTTGCGCCAAGTTACAATTCTTGTTACCCATTACGAGCTCCTGTTACCCATTACGACATTGCATCGGTGACGCCGTTGTTTGGGTTGCGCAGTATTTCTTCAATGTTTTGTCACCTCAATACGTATTCTTTATTTCCATGATAACCAGCAGCAATGGTGACTTTCATGAAAGTCGGCTTCGTGCAAGTTGTTATCTGTAGTCCCTTGGAAACTGATCTTTCAAGCTTCTCTTGACAGATAAATTAGCACTGCTTAATACTACTCATAACAATTCTACCACTACGATTAGTAGAGCTTGCAATATTAGTGGTAGAAGCAGTGGTGGAAGTAATGGTAGCACTATTTGTAGCAGAAGTAGTCGTGGTAGTAGTGGAATCCGCAGCAGTAACGTGTCGGTGCAATGGCGCCCGTATATGGTATTTAACCGTTTCTACCTCTCTCTCACACATGCACGATGCTTCTGGTCTGGTTTAGGCCCAGCCTTGCCCAGCCGCTCCGATGGCCCAGCCGGACAGCCGCCGGCTTCCCAACCTGACGAGGCCCCACGGAAAGCTAAACAGAAAAAAGTAAGGCTGCGCAGGAACGGAAACTCATCACAGGTGCGCTGCTGTTGAAGTTCGCAGCGGCGCCAGTTAAACACTTTTAGGGATGGTGTTTAGGGATGGCAATCAATCAATCAATCAATCAATCAATCAATCAATCATCAATCAATCAATCAATCAATCAATCAATCAATCAATCAATCAGTCAATCAATCAATCAATCAATCAATCAATCAATCATCAATCAATCAATCAATCAATCAATCAATCAATCAATCAATGGATCGATCGATCGATAGATCAATGAATCAATAAATCGGGTCAAAATTTCTTTAAACCAAATTATGGTTACGAAGGACAACTTTTATGAGCTACTGTGTTGGCAGCGTGCAATACCGTCGGTTGTGACAACGATCCATTTCGCAATTTTTGGGAGAATGGGCAGAGGCCCAAGAGGACTGGAAAATCTAGTGTGTGACTACAATGTTCATAAATGCAATGATACGACGTTGTCAAAGATCACCAGGATTTGGCATCCCCAGGTGGTCAAAATTAATCCGGAGCCCTCCACTACGGCGCGCCTCATCGCCTGCGTTGCGTCGGCGCGTTAAACCCTACAATCAATCAATCAATCAATCAATCAAACCATGATTTTGTAGGAAGTGGTGCTCTTAAGCCTGTAAATCAAAGCATTGGGACACATGGACGTCAGAATATTTCGCTGATAAAAACAGGGTCCTCAACCTTCAATGCAAACACCAAAAATGAATGGGAGGGCCAGTGTATTTTGCGGGGCGGTTGTGAACGTTTATTTACCCTGTGCGCATGGTAATTAAATTTGTTCATTATTTTTTACATGACCCAACGAAAATAAACGGTATGATAAAAGTATCGGGAAAGCTATGTACTGTTTTTTTCTTGTTTGCTGTCCCTTGTTTGAAGCTAGGCCTCTTTCTCAGGGCATTACGATTAAGAAAGCTCACGGTGAGCATTTCAAAAAGTAACCTCGAGAAGTTGCGCCGACCAGATATGACTCTTTGGTGAGGCTTAGTATCAACACAAATGCAACTTGGAAGTTCCTACACCTGGAACGGATGTTCTTACGAGTTCAGGAGCTCAATTGTGCTTCTAATGAAAAAAAAAACAGCTCCAAACTGCAATTTTTTTGTAAGAAATATTAAATTGATGTGACTGCAAACCTCACGGGGCACCCCTTTTAAGGTTAGTGAGTTACAGCGGGAAGTACAGACGTTTTCGAGACTCTACACTGTAGGTACGTACAGCCATTACAAGACGAGGTACGGATATTTTTGAAGGCCCTTTTGAAGGCATTCAAAAGCAGTAATACGATCGTTTTTATTACGCGCCCCAAAACACCATGGCCATCTTCAGTAATTCACATGCGTCAGTGCAAATATAATATCAATTCACGCAGACGTCTTGGGGCCACATTTGTACAGAAATTTGTGACGTGAACAAATTGTTTCTACTACGTTCAAAAAGCCGACAGCCATAAAAAGGTAAAGGTCCACACGAAACTGGTACATAAAATTTTTATATGGTATAAAAGCGGCTGGTTGTGAAGCATCTTGGAAACAAAGGAGTATCCATAGCCTTAAATGGCGCTGTATCTTCTAGATCAATGTGTTCAGTAGTTCAAGGCTTCATGCATATCAAGAGTAATCAAGAATATTGTAAAAACCTTAGAAGATCTTAGCATACTTCCAGAGCCTGCGCGTATTTATTTTGTAAACTGCCAATACATTTAACTGAGAAATATAGTGTATCCTTCATCCAGATGTAGAAAAGTGCTCCTACCGGAAAGTTCTCTACTGTTCCGATCGTGCTTCCTGAGATTTTAATGAATTGTATCTGTTACAACTGTTTACCCAAGTGAGACGGAAACTTTCCAACTGATTGAATAAGCGAATTATGATATCATGGGTCCGAAAACGCCCCTACGAGACCCGCAATAATGTTCACTTTTTTGCACATTGCACGAGGTTTGGAAGTGTTCAAGGATTAGTAAGCTCTAAGGCAATATCTAACCTTTAAGGATTAGTAAGCTCTAAGGCTACATTCTAAGGAAATCCCTTGGTTCGGGTTTAGCAAACCGCGCTCGAGTGACAAATTTATGCGGCCAAGATGGATAATTGGGTGAATATGAACAACGGGATGAGGATTAGGTGATAAGGATAAGGATAAGTCAGGGGACCTGCGCTGGGGTGTGCGCTTCGCAACGCAGAAGTTTATGCTTGAATTGTGTGAATGCCACGGAACAGAAGGAACATTTCAGTCGAATCCTGTGCTCAGTCGCCGAAATTTTACCATTTGCTGCACGGGCTTGTCAATCGAGTGCATTGTGTTGAAGCTGAACCACGGGATTGTCTTAGAGTGCGAGAGCACTGAGACGCAAAATGATATCGTTTCCCATAGTATACGTGTAAGGCGGAAAAAAATTAGACAAAGGACGAAGGTGGACGACAGGGACAAGCGGTACTTCCAACTAATATTCATTGGTAAAAGCACTCGTATGTATACACAACCCATGCACACATCATAAAAAAATTGTCACTATAGCTCCTATAGCCATCTCTGATCACATGGCAACATTTTGGGGCACAGTTCGTACCCGTAAATGCAGATAACAATAGGCAACAACCGACAATTGTTTGGCACCTGGTACCACAAAACAATCAGACCAACCAATGAAATACCAACTAGTACAAGTGATCCGCCTTAACCGTTTCCCAGCTTGTACATAACTTGGATGACCGGCTCTTACCTAAAGCTGTTATCGTCCATTTTCCCAGTACCCCACAATACATATCCATTGCTACGCACAGCGAAATATCACATATCCTTCCGACGTTTCGCGTACTTCTCTCCTAAGTAAATCCAGGAAATTCATTGGGTATTGCCCGCCAAAAACCATTTTTCTTCAGCGTTCTCCGGTTTTTTGCCGTTTAAGAACACGAGAAACACTAGTTAACGTAGTATCGACGCTATTGTGACTTCAGGGGTTCGAATAAAGGTTTCCAGTAAGATATTGTGATTACGCGCACAATATTGACGTGACTTTGAAGTAATGGTTGAGGCATTTGTCAGGCCGAGGGCATATGCTTTATAAGAATAACTTGCGCTGGACTTGGTCACATACATTTTGTAGAACGAAAAAAAGAATAATTTCAGATGAAGACGCGGCAAAGTGGGGACCGGCTACTTCAGGAAAGCGTAAAATTTTGAATCGGAATTATCCGGAACAACATCAAGCGCGACACAATTATTATATTCCTAGCTGCGGAATGTCGCATAGCTTGATTTAGGGTAGACGTGTATGAGACTAGAGTTGCTGTCGAATGTCCTGACAATGCACCTCCCAGCACTCTACGACAATTCTCAGGTTCAGCTTCACCGCAATGCCCTCAGTTGAAGCCATGCAATCAGCCAATAATAAAGTTACGGTGAATGACGATGTTGAATATGCACTTTCATCCACGCGCTCGGTCTGCCCTGTGGCATCATGCAAGGCAACATGCAAACTGCATTGCACAGTGTTGCAGTAGAGATCAGTCACTATTTTTAGTTAAATTGCATGAAAGTTCGTGTTATTAATAGGGTATTCTTTGTTTGCGGAATGGATTGGTCACTTAAGTGCATTGTGGGGAAGTTGAACCACGGGGTTGCCTTATGTGTGCCATCGACGACATCGTGTTTGCTTTAAGGATCAAGCAACGCATAACTCAGGACATAGGTGCCAACAAAATAAGTATTCATCACAAAACTTTCGCTGAAAGAATGATACAATTCCATTCACTCTATACTGAAGCGCAAGCTCTCTCCGAACCGACGTGGCTCAGGACCTACATGTTTGCCCAACTCCATACTGTTGTTTTAAACACAAGACATTGCTCCTCCGCACACTTTTAGTTATTGGGTCGTTACCTTGTATTGGGAATAAGAACTCCCGGGCCTCACACTCAAGCCACTGGCTCAACACCGCGAGCAGTCCCAACGGAGCGGCGGAGAGCAGGCCGCGCTTCAAGGCACCCTAGCCAGTCCGACATGTGCGCTCCCTCTTTGGACGTCCCTCGCAGCCTAAGCTACCGGGATTAACCTTCCTCCCGAAAGATGGCGCCCAAGAGGCCACTTTACCAAGGTTACACGTTGCAACCCATGGAGGAAAGTCCGTCGGTTACTCGTGCGAAAAAGCAATCCTTCGAGGAGGCAATGTCTTCCGGGTAGAAAGGTCGTCGTACGGTTAGCGGAGGCACCCCAGTTGCTGATTTGAGGTGGGGTTGTGGGGGCGGTGGCGCCCTTAGTCCGACCTAAAATGACCTCGGAAAATACTATGTTTCGGCGCCCATAAATGCATGTTGCCTGTTCTCCTGGGGGTGAAAACAAACGTGATTGTTTATCTTTGATATTAATTTTATTATGTCATTAATCTAATTAATAATATCGTCTATTGAAATCTCGCCATCATTATCACTGAAAAAATTCCGTGCCCTTCCACTTTGTGAAGGTGGATTACCAACGAAGCTGTGGTGCCGAGACTCAACACGAGCGACAATATGCTTTGAGAATAGGCTTTCAACAACATGCTTTGCGATTGTCCGGTCAAAGCAAACGCGTTTTCTTCAACCAGGCCATCGCAAATTACAAACCACCCCGTTTGCCTGTTTTTTGCGATTGAGCATACATCCTAGTAAATTACAAAATGGAGCATGGACCGACTAGAGTTTTATGGAAGCCCACGTGTTGACAGCAGACGGGAATTGCTCAATATTTACAACTTCACTGTAAATTGATTGACAAGTAAATGAAATTCGGAGTTTTCAAAAATCGCACATTGGCGCGTGATTCTTGTCCACATCTCTGTGTTGCCGGAGACAATCTGCTGGATCCTAGCCACCACAGACAGGTTCGCTGTAAAAATATCTCCGCCCTCCCCCCCGCCCTTGACGATTCATCGTCTAAAGGTGTCACCGAGACGAAAGATCCAACGAGACGAAAGGTTCACTGGTGGATCTTTCATCTCGTTGGACATTCACGGCTCGATTGGACCTTCTGTCTAGGTGGATCTTTCGTCTCGGTGGACATTTAGGCTAGATTGGATCTTCTGCAGAGGGCGGGAGATCGTGATCTCACCGCCACAGCGCCGTGTGAAAATGAATGACGGGAGCGTGTGGAAATCGGCTTATCGCTGGCGTCACCAGGCGGCGCAACAATCCCCAGCGTTCCAAGGCGGTTTCAATGTCATCGTTGTGGCCGATTATGCTCTAAAGTGCCACCGACCGTACCGACGTACACAGAGTTTATTACTAATATATAACAGAGGGAAATACGGCTCTTGTGTCTGGGCGTCGCGGTTCAGCGAGTGTGACGACATGTATCGGATAGAAACATTCCTTTTGCCTTTGGCATGGCTCGCCAATCATTGAAATTTTCCGGTTGCAGCGAAGCCCAACTTTGTTCCAAAAGGTTGCTTAATAAGGCTTAAATATTCGCAAAGTTAAGCTCCAAGAGTTTTCTTTTTTCAAAGATATTTCTGTAAGTTTCGTGTAATGCGGACAAGAGAAAGCCATTGCCCCTTTTTGTTGATTTTGGCTTGGCTTCAGGAGCAAAAAGAATCCATGTGGTCAGCCAAGCCAAGTAGGAGACGAACGTTGCGAACTGCTACGCGGTGCCCACGACCGCACGCGATTGCAGCGACCCATTTCCCTATAGTACATATACCAGTATGAAACTCTATGCCAGCATAATGCTTCCGCCCGACGCCGTCCTCACAGCGTTCAATGCGACCCTAATCATTTCGCATTCCCAAGTCATAAAAAGGGCTGAGGTGGCTTCAAATCTTTTCCCCTCGTGATTGTGAATTGATTTTTTGCTTTGTTTCGCGAGATTCTTTCCCTTTTTTTACTTATGTTCCACCTTTCACGGCCTACGTCTCTCTTTGTTAGGGTATGAGTTCACTCCCACAACAAAATTAAATTATGCGTACGCCACTGAGCTAACAGCATCGCTAATTAGTTAAATACCTGACCAAGCTCGAGAGAGGGAGAGAAAAGAGAGAGGGGGAGAGAGGAAGAGGGAGAGAGACGTTTATTGCAAGAGCAATTCGCCAATGCATGTATTTCTCCCGTAATGAGCTCTGATTGCCTAGATACGGCTTGAGTCTGCCACAGAGGCCAGAAATGCTAACAGACTCGGACATATGCAGTGATGGTCGCACATACCCTATCTGTTAAAAGAAAGGGGCTGGACGCACAAAGCATTGTGTTGACATTTTAGGAAATTCTACAACGAGAGCAAGCATAGACTGAGGTATATCAAAAATTGTAGTCGGGCTCAAGGTGCAGCCTCTGTCAAAAAAAAAAAAAAAAAAAAACTGCCAGGTCTACTCACCAGCCATTGCAACAAATATGGGGGAGCAGTCAGTACAAGCTCAGGACCGCCGCGACGTGCAAGCAAATGCTCTCGGAGATGTTGCAGGAGATGCCTGCTTCCATGATAACAGATAAGCGTGTACTTTCTTTCATTGCAGGAGAAACCGCATAGGCCAATGCAGTCTATCGGCACCCTCCTCATGGTACTGTACACGGTCTCGGTCATAGCAGCGGTTCTGGTCACCACCATGATCTACTACAAACAGTATCCCCAACCCTTCGAAGGCGACGGTTGCCGCTCTGACCAGTGCAATGACTACGCGCTGCTGCTCACATCGTCCATCAACGCTTCAGTCAGCCCCTGCGAGAGCTTCACGCGCTTCGTGTGCTCAGGCTGGGAGCGCAGAAACGAGCTCAGCGTACGCGAGCACTTCTATAGCCTGGGTCTGGAGCGAGTTATGAGGATGAACACGGATGAACGCGCCTCCAGCCCGAGTAGCCTGAAGCAGGCGGCTGCGGTCTACACCAGCTGCGATGACGTGCTCAGTGGACGCACCGACGAGCTGCCATCGGTCAAGCGTGCTCTGCTGGAGGCCGGCATCACTTGGCCGCACGCGCAACCACAAGTGGACCTCCTGTTTACGCTTCTATACACTTCGCTTAAACTCAACTGGGACGCGGTACTCCACGTGAGACATCGCTTGGCCAGGAACAAGACTACCGTGCTGGTGAACCCAGGCAGAGCGTTCTATCGCTTCGCGGAACGTGACACGTTCTCAGCCTCATGGGTTGCTTTCAAGGCCTACTTTAAGACGTTACGAAGAAGCTTCGACCGCGGAGAAGAGAACAACGCTAGCCTTGACGAGACTCTCGAGATTGAAAAGAGCATAGCCGCTAGGCTTCTGCCGCATTACTACTTTCGAACCTCGTCGCTCAATCCCCTAACGGCACCCCCCACCATTGGCATTCAAGATATCAAATGGCTGAACGCGCTCGCACGGCTCAACTACAGCCATTCCGCCGACTTTGAGCTGGTGACGACGGGTCCGAGGTTCGTGAACGCGTTTCTCGAGTACTGGAAAGATCACGGCGAAGCAGCGGCTTTCCTTTTGACGTCGTGGTGCACAGTGCAGTTGGCCGCACTTTATGCAAACCAGGAGTTAATCTTCAGTTACTACGGTGGTCACAGAAGCGTCGCGCTGGCCCGCCACTCCGCGTTCTGCTTTGGCTCGGCCTACGCGTTCTCGGGTGAAGCCTTTTTCAGCAGCTACATCAACCTAGCGCTCCGCGGCGACGTGCGTGAGGAGGCCGAACGTGTTACCAGGTCTGTCGGCAACGCCTTTCTACGTCGCCTTTCGCTGTGGCCCCATTTCGTGGAAGACGTCACCGTCGTCACGAACTGGTCAACGCTGTCCAAGGCGTTTGGAGCATTCGACGCCCAAGGAACCCCGCATCGCGATAGTGCTGGACTTACCGCTAGCAGTTCGTTCGTGGAAAACTGGCGCAAGTCCGCGCTGATTCCAGCCAACGAGGAGGACGACGACGTCGTTCGCTCTATTAGTTCCCTCCACATGTCCAGCCAACTCCTTGAGAATAAAGCATTCCAGCTTATTCCACTCTCACTCTCTTTCCCAACATTCGACCCGCAACTAACCCCTGCGTTGAACTACGGCGGTCTGGGCGGGCATGTCGCCGCCGCACTAGCTTGGCTAATGGTCGGAGCTTACAGCATGGACTCTCGAACGGCGGACGCTATTAACAAACTCACGGCTTGCATCGAGGACAATCCGTCCCCGGCCCTGATCGTCGATAGCCCCGTGACCGAAGCACTGACGGCGAGCGCGCTTGTCGACGCGTACAAGGCCGACGCTGCCGCTCAGGAGAAGCCAATTCCCAAGCTCCAGGACTATAACGGTACTCAACTGCTGTTCATGGCTCTCTGTTTTGCCAATTGTCGTGGCAGTGAGTTCAGGAATGAAGACCGAATCTGCGACCTTGCAATGAAGCAGGTGAAAGAGTTCGCTCTAGCGTTTAAATGCGCACCGGAAACTCCACTCAACCCGGCTCAGCGATGCGGTGTGCCTTGATACCACCAAACTACACGTCTGTTACAGAACGTGATTGACCCATCTGGACTATTTTAATTAAATGTGCACTGTTGCTCCTGTGTGGTGAAACCATGTCATTTTATATACATATTCCCTGATCCTGTTGTACCATACAAGCTCTGATGCTTTTTTTTTAATTCGCCCTCGAAAATGAAATTATCGGGCCCATGAGAATACTTTTGGTTGCACTATATACACCCAGGTTTTTCCTTCTGACGCTTTTTAATGTGTAAAAAGCAAGAGTCGGGGCTTTGCATTTACTATGACGATCTAACGTCAGCTTTGGCATTAACTGCTCCTCTTCTTCGTGTACATAATTTGGGCTGTTTGCGGTCCACGGCTGCACAAAATGGGATTTACAATACAGACGTCGTGAAAACCGTCCCGAATATTCGGCTTTGGGGCACTTCCCTATATTGTCCGAGAGTAAGCTGAATTAAGGGGCTAACCCTAAGGGACGCAAGTACACAGTGCCATTACACTCTGTGAGGAAGGACGCACAGCGAAGTCGTGGTGCGTGATGTTAGGGTTGTCTTAGGGGCTAATTTTCGTAGAATTTATTTCCGCGTAGTTCAGGTAAAAGAGTTTCAGCCCTTTTTGCAGTCATACTCCCGTCCTTGATTGTCATGTATTGACAGCCGACAGTAGTTCTGAAACGTTTACAACTTCTCTGGAACCTAACTAATTCCGACAAGTAAATTAAACTCCACGTAATGGTAGAGTTGTCTCAGTGGCTTGTTGTCACGTAATTTGTTTCGGGATGTTTTTGATAACCGGCAAGCTAGAAACGTTTTCTGTGATCTACTATCACCGTAGGTGACCATGCTTCAATGCGCAGCAGGCCATATGGAAAAGATTGATTACAAAGACGAAGCTTACACCGATCCCCTAAGATTGGCTTCACCTTTAAACACGTGTATTCTTTAGAAGACATCTTTTTAGGGGAAATGTAAGCCGTCTTATATTAAATATGAAGATTTTCCGACATCATTTTTATATTTTTAACAGCAGACCTTTTTAAGCTTGATCTCGGTCTGTTGTCGTTAGCAAAAATAGCACCAAGAAGTAAATTAATGCCCTTACGTTCTGTGACAATGAATGATCTCCGAAGCTGGACGCAGTCGACGGAGTTCGCGAAAGAAGCCATGTCTGTAATTTGCGATTGAGCCTACTTCCTAACCATCTAGCTGAATGAAATTTGCAAGGACTCCAGCTTTATTCAAGTGAAAAAAACATGGGGGAGTCTGTTTCCCTACCGCGTCGTAGGCATGTTACTGTCTGTGTAACACAACGCAATTCACTTGACCAGTGAAGACACCAGACAGGTCGCATTCCGCTGTTTGACGTCCACGTGGAAGCCTCCCGCCAGCCCAACGGACATGCCTTCAGCGAGGGAAGAAACCTATAGCTTCACGTGCACGCCTCCTCTCTCCCCCTCCCTTCTCCATGCACTGCCGGCACGTGCGCGCATACACCGGCGACCGCTTATGTGGGCATGCTTAAATGTGAAAGACATCGAAAAAATGAACGCCCGAGCGGCGCAAAGTAAAGCGGCTTCACCAGAATGAAAACTTCGGAGGGGGATAGGCGGGGCGTCTAGATAATACTGCCTCGCAGTAAAAGCATAAATTGTCTTGGCTCACATATGTTCAAGCTTTCATCGAAGACAATTTGGCTGTTGCTTACGCAGGCTGGCAAGGAGGTGGCGGGGGGCATAGTTCACCCCCTTTCTCTGCTCGAAATTTTTGCATTCGTTAGGGAGCAGCAGAACGGGCAAAGCAACTGACCCCAGCAAATAACGACTGCCGATGAATATTTTTCTGTCCCGTGTTTTTCCGCCGAACCTGTATTTTTCCCGCCATTTTGGAACGGAACCCAAACCGAAACGAAGGGAACCGTTCCGAACCGGGTCTGGGAACGGTTAGTGGGTCGCACTAGAGCCACTAGGTCAGGTTTCAAAGTATCGACACTCTATTCTCTCACTCAATTTCCTTGGGGCGGAAAACACAACATTCACCTCGGCCTTCGCACCAACCTTCTTCAGCCTATGTGACAGGTCGTGAAAGTAGGGAATCACAGCGAGCCGTTTCGCGCCTCAAGGAAATCGTTAAGCCTTTGCCGCATAAATGACGGCGCAGTTCCCCGGCAGCCAATGTGTGACAAGAACCACAAGAAGCCGTCCGTTCCATGCATGGGAAAAGTTGTGTACGCCATTCCCCTGAAGGGCCGTAAAGTATATGTCGGCCAAACAGGTCGGTGCCTGAACGACCGACTGCGTGAGCATGACTACAATGTTAATAAGGTTGTCAAGGGCCACTTGGGCATTCATTGCCACGATTGCGGTTGTACGCCCTCCTTCGACAGTTGTGCCGTCATCGCTCGTCACGCCAACCAGAAGACAAGAGAAATAATCGAGGCTGCCGAAATAGCACGCCTGGGGGATCGTTGCGTGTCCGCGCCATCCGGGACCTTATCCGATAAGGAGATTGGCTATCTGAGCGGGGGGTGGGTGCCACCTGAGTTAATGCCTCGTGCTGCCTTTTGCTCGACGTCACAGTGTTTGTGCGAATTATTTTTTTGTTGTGGTTTATGCGGGAATTGTAAGACAAGAATAAAATTAAATTCAATTACATTAGTAAACTACAGTAAATCAACAAAAATAAACTTGCGGCCATAAAGAGCAATATCTTTCACATTCACACGGGTAAGCAGACTTAAGTGTCCCTGCGAAACTTTTACGTCGCTTCCGTTAGGGTTATAATCGTTGGCCTCCGTTGGAGAATATTTTTGCCGTGGATTGTATAGTTAAGTTCACCAAGTCTCACATTAAGAAAATGAAACGTACTTACATGATGAATTTGTTTTTATGCCGACGGGACACAGAAATGAAACGCAAAACTAAAGGAGTAAGAAAAAAAATGCCCTCGTATCTGCTATTTTTGTTCCAAATGTCGACGCAAGACGATAGTCGACTGGCGCCTCTGGCAAGTAAATCCATCCCTTCTATTTCCCGCTCACCCCTCATGCTGTTCCTCTCCAGTCTCGTTCCTTCCAAGATAACACGCTGCATGTACGCTCAAGTCAATTTAAATTTACCGCGTTCCGCTGCTCCAAGTCGTATGCCTCGATGTCACCGCTGCCGTACGGTGGAGACTCCGGTGAATCGAGGCACCCGACTACAACGTTCATAGAACCACGTTGCCCTACTCCACGAGCGTTCCAAGCGTAACGCGAACGCTACCTAGTGGAACCTTTCGTTGCGGTTGCCGTTTGATTTTTTTGAATTCCTCCAGGTAGCAGGGGCAACAGCAGGATAGTGCTTTTGCAGTTCATGTGGTATTTTATTTGCTATGGCAAAAAGCAGGCATCCGTAATATTTTAATAAAGGAACACTGCGAATATCACTCATGTATTTATTTTCTGCCTTATATTTGCGTAATGTCTTGTTCTTGTTCAACAGTGTTGACAAGTATGAACATTAACACCGGACTAAGACGTTTAGATTTGGCTGTGAGTATATAAGACTATTGCGCAGCGTCTTTGTTGCTTTGGTCGGCTGGCTAGATGGACTGACAGAGAGACATACAGAAAGACCAAGATTTTCCCGGTCAAGTAGCCGAAGCAAGACTATCGTCTTTAAAAAAACACGCGCCCGCTTTTTGTTCCGGACCCGCTTGAACCCGTCTAATCCGGTTAGAACCGTTTCGAACGGGAACGAAATGGCGCTCGGGTCCTGAGCACGGAACCACACCCGAAAGGCTTGAACCGAAACCCGAACCAAACCCGAAAACAATCTGGTTTCACACCATGGCGGCGGCGACGTCTTGGTGGCCGTTAATGTCGAGGGTGACAGTCTTTAGTTGCCGCTCGCCATACGAGGAATGTGCATAGACTTGCACTTTCTGCTCCCTCTCTCCGGGATATACTGTCAGTGTAGGGAGAAGCTAGGTCGTCCGCAAGCTCTGCTGTTTCTCCAGCCTAGAACAACGAGTGCAAACTGCGCCATTTTTACATGATTTGTTTAATTTGTGGAACCGGATTCTGCGCGGCAAAGTAACCTGCTCCGGAGAGCATGAGAGAATAAACCAGCCCTGTGGAGGACTTCCACTAGTCCGCGATGCCCTGGTCCTTGCTGGCTGCTCGCGCCCTCTCCATCAGCATGCTCTGGATTGAGAGGTCCGAGCTGACGCAACTTCTGCCCTCAGCAAGGCACCCTGCTAGAGGAAGCGCGTGACATGATTCCAGTAGTTGTTGCTTTTGTTGAAAGACTTTATTTTGAGCCTGGTTATGGGGGAGTGGTCCCTCCTTCTAGCCCTATACGCCTCGAGCTTCGCGATCGCTGCGCCGCCTGCCGCCGCTTCTCCGCGGCGTTGACGGGATTTGCGCTGCGTGGCTGATAGGGGCTCGTGCCGTGTTTTGGTTCTGTTTCGCTTCTTTTCGCCTTTCCGCGCCCTAAAAAAACTTGTTATGGTGACGTCTATAGGCAAAGAGTACGTTTAGGTCACTTAAAAAGCAGCTGCGTCTTCGTAGAGTACGCGATCGCCTGCAAGAGCTACCCGGGGACACGGTTCTGCGCGCTTCGTCGCCGCTCTTCCGGGCGTCGGCGACGGCAGCAACGTATCACCCCTGTCACCTCCAAAACATCGGGCACAAATGAATTCTACTGTCGCCTCGTTTAGACCTGATACTGGCACAATGAGAGGTTGGCTTTATTTTGCTGCGTGGACAACGAATGCGGCTTCATTTCGAATATATACGTCGCAGAAAAATATGTTTCGTGGATGTGATTACCCAATCCAGGACAATAACTTATGCCATTTATAAGATATAAATCCTGCGAAAATGTTAAGTATATTCCAAGCCTGTGCGTCGTTAAATATGTGCGCACACACGCCATATAGCAAGAACGAAGGCAAGTTAATGAAAGCACGGAAAAATAAATGCTGTGCAAGTGCGGAATTAAAATAAATGAAAAATGAAAAAAAAAACACAGTGCAGCTTCTGACATGCTAAAGACGTTCGTCGAAACTTAAGCCAGGTAGGGTTCACTAGACCAACTGTACGCGAAATGCACCGCTATTTCGTGAGACATCGGGAGGGGGTGGGGGAGGAGGGGGACGCTGTGTACAAATGCGGAGCGGAATCAAGCAATGAACGTTTTAGTAATCACACACAAATATCGCGTTCATTTTCCCTTTTTTTTTTTCTACTTCAACGAACAGCTGATCGTACGGCGGACGCATCTTTGGAAGTATACAGGGTAGGTTGTTCAACAAGCGATGAAAGGTGTCGTTGGAAGAGTGCACATGTGGTATGTGATAAGGTCCTCTGATTTCAGTTTCTGCTTTATTCTGCAGGCTCCCTGTGCCATATGACGACATTTCGAAGAAGGATTAGACGGGGACGCGGATTATATTCCAAGTTCGTCTCCGTGCTGCTCGCAGAGGTATATCTATAGCAGATTAATGTTTGCGGGCGCTCACCTCAAGAAAAGGCGGCTCTGTCGTGTGCTGATCCCCGAGTATAATTATGCATTGTCCATCGTACTTTTGTTGAATATTCCCAAAATTTAAACACAGACTGGCTTGTAAATGATGGTGATCAATATCTGAGGTAGATTATTGGCAAACGTAACTGGCGTGCTGTCAGGCATGAGTGCTCCGCTGATTGCGAACAAAACCGATTTAAATCGTAGTGTATAGCCGTATCATGAACATCTGAGGACCCGGTGGTTACGGAGACACTGCTAGTAAATTTAGGTCAGTGTAACTACAATCGGCTCCATCATACGCCGGTTATGCGACGCTGGCCTGTGACACACACCTGGCGCTTATACAGATCAAAATATACCACACTAAGGTCGCGCCAGAAACATTTATACTCTCGTAAACAGTTCAGTTCAGTTCAGTTCGTTTATTCACCAAAATGTATCTAGATGAATATACATGGATTCCTGGGCTAAAAGTTGTATAAACAACTTGACTAGGGCCCAGGCGATTCATGGCGCGGCATACAAGACATTGCATATAGGAAAAAAAATATTAGGAACAAGTGCAATGTTTTTTTTTGAAGATGTGTATGATATAAACAACAACAATAAAAATTGCAGTAGATATCACAAAACATAGCATATAACAAGAAGGATACTGAATGAAACATTAGCAAAGAGCACTGTTTGTGAGCAAAGTAAAAAAAAAAGAAATAACGGGACAAGCAGATGTACGTAACTTAGTACAATGCAACAGTGACGGATAATTGTTTGAATAAGTAAACGTATAAGCGGAGAAAATACAAAGAGAGAGAGGGGGTTTTTACCTCCAACATAACAAACAACTACTAAAAATATAAGCGCAGACACTGGCAAAACAACTGAAACAGGAAAAACACCATAAATAATTCAACTCTCATCAAGTAGTATAAACGTCTACAAAATATCGATGGGTTTCCTTAAATGAAAAATGTTGTACTGTTTAAATAAGTTAAGAATATCAGGAAGGTTATGCCGAAGAGATTGTAGCTTGTAGTTTGTACGAAAGCGGGGTATGTTCCAGATGTCAGTGTTGCGCGTGTTTACTACGTTTGTTGTATGTGTTAGCAGTGCTGTAGACGATAAAAAGTTTTTTAATGGGACGGATGAAAAATAAAAGGAGCGTACGATGCGGAAATTATACATATGCTGAAAAGCTATAATATTATAGGAGTTAAATATACCGGCTGTTGGTGATAAATAATGCACAGCTGAAATGGTGGCATAATTTTTTTTGCAATATTTGAATTTTTGTTATATTTGTTTTTGTCGTGGTTGCCCAGACTAGGCTGCAGTAATTGAGGTGGGATTCAAATAATGCAAAGTAGAGTTTTAGTTTTACTTTTGAAGGTAGAAGTGACCGGCTGCGGGCCAAAGCCCCTGTTGCTGAAGAAAGTTTTTTACAAATGTTACTGATGTGGGTATCCCAGCTGAGGCATGCTGAAAAGGTGACACCAAGAATTTTGATTTCATTTACTATTTCAATGGTACTGTTTGAATATTTAATGATATGGTTTAGTTTCACTGGTTTGTGTTTTGCTCTAAATATAACTACCTTTGTTTTTGCTGGGTTTATATTTATTCTGTTGGATTGGGACCATGAGTGCAACCTTTCAAGAATACCGTTACATTTCATTATTAAATTATCTTCACATTTACCAGATATCAGTAAAGTACAGTCGTCAGCATACATTATAAATTTTGCTTCCGAGTCAATTTTTACGATATCATTAATGAATACATTGAAAAGGAGGGGTCCCAGTACACTTCCCTGCGGTACACCCGTTGTTGTGGGCAAAAAAGATGAAATGTTATCATCAATACAAACGCATTGGTGCCTGTTGGTTAAGTAAGACTGGAGTAGCGATAACGGAGTTCCTCGTATACCATTAAGCCTTAGTTTGTGTATTAGTATATCATGATTAAGACAGTCAAAAGCCTTCGTGAAATCTATGAAAAGGCCGAGAGTGTAATGCTTGTTTTGAATATTTTGCAAAATGTTTTCTTTGATTGTTAAGAGAGCTTTCTCAGTTGATTTATTTTTTTGGAAACCAAATTGTGCATCAGATAAAATGTTGCCTCTGTCAAGAAAACTTGTTAGTCGGGATAGCAGCAACTTTTCCATTGCTTTAGAAAACACCGAAATTACGGATATAGGTCGATAATTTGATCTGTTAGTTTTATCCCCACTTTTATGTATCACCGAAACCCTACTTTTCTTCATAGCATCAGGAAATATGCCACTTTCAAAGCATAAGTTATAAATGTAAGTAAGCACTGGGGCAATTGATTCTATGACAAATTTTATGGGTTTAATTTGTAGGTTGTCAGTGTCTAAGGCTTTGCTGTTTGAAAGGTTCATAAATGTAGAATAAACTTCTTGCTGATCAGTAGGCGTAAGAAAAAAGCTTCCGATGGACTCTGTAATGGGGTTATCTAAGGCTACGATGTCATTAACAGGAGGGACGATATTTACGAAATATTCGTTGAAATGTTGGGCCATTGCTTCGCCCGTGAGTTCGACATTGTTGCACACTATGCTCTCGGGAAACGATCTTTTGTGTGCTCGACCTAAAACGCGATTCAATAATTTCCAAGTTGCATCTGGTTTTTTCGAACTTATGTCAGCAAAAAGCTGCAAATAGTAGTCTTGCTTTGCTCGCTTAAGCTGCGCATTGAGTGCATTTCTTGTTTTCTTAAATTCCTCATACAATGCCGGCAATCTCATGATAAGAAACCGATGGTACAGACGATTTTTCTTCTTTATCATAGCCAGATGTGTTTTGGTAACCCACGGTTTTTTAATCTTTTTAGTAGGTTTGAGGGACTTGAAAGGAAAGTGGGAAGTGTATATCTGTGCAAAAGATTGAACGAATTCTCGGTACGCAAGGTTCACATTACTTTCGTTTAAAACGCTAGACCAGTCATGAAGGTTGATATCTTGTTTGAAACGTTCTAAGCCTTCGTTGGTCACACATTGCACGCGAGCTGCTTTATAACTGCCAGATGTATGTCTGTTCTCTGAGCAATATAATGCGAAAACAGGGCAATGATCACTGATGTCAGATGTAATTGTTCCAGTGTCAAAAACAGCTGTGTCAAGGTTAGTGATAACCAAGTCAAGAATGGACGAGGAAAGCGCTGTCACACGAGTTGGCGTTGTGATTGTGTTAACAAAACCGTTTGAGGTAACGATGGTATGTAGTGTATCTGCAAGCGTTGAATGTTCAGAGTAATGAATATTAAAGTCACCTGCGCTGATAAGTCGTAGATTGTTCGTATTCACATAGTCGAGAAAAGTTTCATAAAACTAAAAAAAGGTAAAGCGTTACCACTGGGGGGCCTGTACACGACAGACACAATATCTCGGTTTAGCTTAACAGTTAACATTTCATAATCATTCGCAATTTCCGAAAACTGGGAAACCAGTTCGAACTTAAGAGTTGTGTCAACATAAACAGCAACTCCGCCTCCCCGTCGATTCTTACGATTAAGCACAAATGTGTTATAGCCATCAAGCTCAATTATGTCACTGTCATCCCGGTACCAAGTTTCTGTTAATAGCACGAGTTTGAACTTAAATTGAAATTCACTCAAAAAATGTGCAATTGTGTCGCCTTTGTTTGAGGCCGAGCGGGTGTTTATATGCAACACCGACATAAGGGATTGTTGCGGTTGTGTTAGAGACTTAGGTAATAAGAAATTGTGATAATTGCTTTGGACCATGATTGGGGTTGTTTTAGTGACAGGAATGTTCAGCAGATCTTTGCAAGATCCTTTTCACAAGTGATGTGAACGGAGTTGCTACCTTCCGTTTGTCTCGCCAGGATTTTTCCATTCACGCACCACACAAACTTCCAGTCATGGTCCCGTTTTCTCTGAACCGCCATCCCAAGAAGTTTTTTAGGGCTGGGCAAAGGTGTTCGTTCACGTATATGGGTGTTTGAGTTCCAAGTCCGATGTCGTTATTTGCGAGCCTGTGCTTTTTAGCCTTTTTGAGAACTTCGTCACGTTTGGCGCGTGATTTAAACTGTACGACTATATTTGACTTGTCAGGCTTACGGGTAGGTACACGATGACAAGCCTCGAGGTCAGAGCTTGAAATAGGTTCTTCAATTAAACGCCCGATTTCCGACACGATGCTTTCCACGCTTTCCCCTTCTCTGGCCTCGACGCCCTGAATTTCAAGGTTTGAGTTGCGGGAGTACTGTTCCTGCCGGACAATCCGTTTGTCTAGCTCTTCTGTTCGGCGTTCCAAAGCACCATTTCGAACTCGAAGTGCCTCATTTTCCTTTGTCATTGCTTCGTTTTTCGCGATTTCAGCGTCCAGTTTTGCCTTCAGCTCATCAATGGTTCCATGCGCATGCTCAACGCTTTTTATCAGTTCAGTTTGCTCGTTCTTCAGATCACGAATTTCATTTCGGAGTGCACGCTCTACCGCTTCCCGCGAGCTTTTTATTTCCTGACGAAGTTCATCTTTGATTTTCGCGATTTCGCTTCGTAGCTCTTCTTTCATTTTTGTGGAATCCTTTGACATGCTTACAGAGACAGGCAATGAACAAAAGACAAAATAGAGCAAAGCTTGGCAGCGGCGACAGCAAAAGTACGGAACCAAGGCACTCACACGTTAGCACTAACCTGCGCAAAGAGGCAGGACAGCGCACTCAGTCGGGGTTCGTTCCAGCTGCCGCCGCCGCCAAGTGAAGCCCCGATGCAGTGGACGTCCACTTTTGTAGCTGCTTTATCTCCGGATGTGATGCTGCCGATGACGCAGATTGAAGACTCCGCTGACAGTGACGCCTGGTTTGCGAACAGAGTGACTGCTCCACATAAACACTGATTTCAAACGCCCGCAAACGGTAAATCTCAGCGTGAACGTGCCCCAAAAGCAGCGGCGGCACTGGGGGGGGGCCGGCGGACTCCCGCGCCTGCTTTCAAAACGGGCCGCTAGGGGGATTTCAGTGGCGCCCCTACAGGCAGCGCTCGAGGCGTATAGACTAGCGCCGCTGTTAAACATTCATCGGGGAACCTAAGCCTGCTTTCTTGCTTTGGCGGCGAAGGCCTATTGATACGTAGTGACAACTTGTTTGCTGCCACATAGTAATTCCACATCTTTCTTCGGTTTTCATTGTCTTTTGTTGCAAATTACTGTGTGCGGTCACTCCAACAGGAAGTCTGCGCAGCAAGACCTCCTTCTAGCGAGCAAGTCTACTTGCAGTCTGAACCACGCAGTGAGTTGAGGGCTCGTGTGGCGCGACGCAGATCTGTTTTTGACAGCGGAGCTGTTGTTGCTGGCTGTAATGTGTGCGGCGTCATCAGAAAACCCCGGTTCATAGTTACTCCATCTGCTTATCGTGCGCGGGAGAACGTTCATCACGAGGAGCGCCCGGCATTGTCCAGGGTTGCGGGTGGCGTTCACAAGAAATACCCAGAAAACAGTTCACATGCATCCGCACCTCAAGGGTTTGGAGCACAAGACAGCTCGCGCTTGATACTTCCAGTTCGTGCGCAGCCGATTACCGCGTGTGCTGACGAGTTTCACTTTGGTAGAAATGTGAAAGCCTGCGGACAAAACGATCGGGGCCCGGCAGTCATGCAGGAGTAAGGCGACCATATAGATGCATATGACGATGACTACTGCTACCACAGTGAAAAGCGACGACGGTACATGTAAATAAACAATTTCAATCCTAATGCAATGCGAAATGGTGTCTACTTGAGTGATCACATAGAAGGAAATAATCCAGCTCCACTATGATTAGATCCTTGAGCGGCATAGTGCAAGCTTTACCCATTCATTTTTCGAAGGTTTTCTTGTGGAAGTGTTGTCAGCAATGGCAGCGGCCGAGGAATAAACGTAGTGTGGCAGGCTCTATTCGCCGCGATGTGAGGGGGGAGCGTATTTCGCCGAACCCAAAACAGGAGGAGAGGGAAGGGAAGCGTGTCCAGTAGGATGTGGATATCCCTTGAGATAATCGAACTATTGGCTATTCGGCGTCAATTCCGTATTGTGGCTGTGGAGCCGTATTAAGATATAGAATGGAACCCACTCTGGCGCGCCGAAGGGCCTAACTAAGACCTGTAGGGCTTCCCGAATGGTGGTAAGCTCCGCCAGCGGATTGTTTGATAGGCGTAAGTTTGACAGGCGTCGGGTAGACGGGAGGAGGAGGAGGAATGCCGTTAATGATGAGGAGAAATCAGCATCATTAAAGGCATTCCTCCTGCTTCTCCCGTCTACGGGTATCTGCATCACGGTAGTTAATATTGGCATCGTGGGCCCCAGCGTCCAAAGAGGAATGTATCACCTGCTGCTGGGTCTGAGCCGCCAGTACTGCTCTTGCCGCACAATTCTCCTCTGCATTTCCAGTCGCTCTAATATTGAGACGAGTCAATGGTCGGATTTTGGTATCCTGGTAATACAGCCTTGTGATATCTGGTGATATGGCGGCAGCCTGGCTACAGGGGGACCTGGTGAGGCAGGTAGTGAACGACCCATGTACAAAGCTAAGGCCGCGACCTCCACAACGAAAGTAAGTTTATGCATGAGGGCTGAGGGACCTTGTTCAACGTGTTCATCAAGCGTGTTCATCTGAGCCTCAGCCTGGAAAGATGGTATGGGGTCATTTTAGGGAAGCAGGTGATGGTTCACATTGCAGCTCCATTAATCACTTCAATCCAGGCCTCTCCGTTTGAATCATGTACTGGAATTGATCCTGGTAAACCAGTCAAGGCTGAGGTACTGATCACACCAAGAGAAGGACCATTTTGAAACAGGAGCCACCAGACTGCTGCAAGACGCGTCAGATCAAATTAAGCACCTGGCGTAAATTTCGCAGGATTTATTTGGAGAAAGACGGCTGTGGGCGTGTTCCCCTCTTTTAATAGAATATCTGTTTACTATATCATTATATTGCGGTTTGTTGGTGTAGTACTGTATATAAAATCTAATAAATCATCGCTTGTTAACAAGTACCGTCTGCATGTCTTCCCGGTTTGCCCAGTGTCAGTTGGTTTTATTTCTGAGTGTTCTGAGGTTGTTATTCCCCGCTTTTATGTCGTATTGGAAGTTTTTGTTTTGTTTTAGTAGATTTTTAGGATACTTAACGCGGAGCCTCTTTTCGACGTAATCCAGCGAACACAATTTTTGAGTTACGCACCCATGCCGTAAATGTTCATGTAAGTGGAGAGAAACGTTTCTCTCGTTTTAGTAGATGAAAAACTGTGGCGTATTCATTGAGCGTAATGAAACTAATGGTTCTGGCCCTTGCACACCCTGTCCGGCAGACACGATGTGGCTACGTAATTACAGTAGGCTTTATATTTATTGTTGCTATACGACCGCGAACAGTGACACTACGCGGAGTGCTATAAAGTTTCGGTATTAAGTACATAAGGAATGCAAAAAAAAATTGCTTTATCTGTAACTTATCCCATCACCACATAGTATGGCACCCGAAGCATCTTCCCCTGCACTGGTAGAGAGTAACGTCCAGCTCGGACCGTGACGACCACGTTTGGATGGTGAAGAGAGCCGAAGGAGCCCGGCAGTCTTCAATGGGTATTGCAATAAGGACGCTTCCCCGCGGCTAACGACTTCATACAGACGTTTATCACTCATCAAGGATAACTTGCGCATTCAGAAATTGTGTTACACCCAGTGGTTTGGTCAAACGGGGTGTGTAGTTACGTTTTTTCTATTTCCTTGAAATGACCTCACCAAGCTGCAGGCGTATTGTACGCTTGTCCATGGTTGCAAACGTCTTAGACAACCATTCCTATTCTAATAACATTCACATTCTCGAACGCTTAGCGCTTTTTTGTATACAATAAAGACAAAGCAAGAATAACCCGATGATCCGTGATCACCTGCTAATGCTCGTACTCACCGCGTTGCTGCGCGGTTGGGCTAAGGCCTTTCGGCGAGACAAGGAAAAGAGGGACACAATTTGCAACAAAAGACTTCCCCGACGTCCTCGCGTTGTCATTGCAGCCGCCAACGCCTATTTTTGTTTTCTTGCTTCCTCCTTAAATCAATACTCTGGCATGGCGCCGCTGGCAATAAAGCTCGTCGGCAATGTTTTGTGGTCGTACGAGAAGTAATCGACAACCACACGCGAAGAGAACATCAGGGAAACAACGGAGTACCAGAGACAAAGTTGGTGGACGCCAAGGCTGATCCCCGGCACATGGCGAGCATCTTTTGCCTCTAGTCGTTCACAAAGACAAGCTCGTCAGTAAGCCCAATTTCGTTAATGGTTCACACAGGCTGAGAGAATAACTTACGAGCTGGTCACAGAAGATAATTGACTACAACCTGCTAAACTCGGGCGACAATGGACAGCTATGCTACGGGGCACATTCTATGAACGGAGACTAAAAGGAGATTCGTTGGCTTCCTGCAAACGGCGTAGGAGATGTCCGTGACACTCTTTTTGCCACCCATATGACCGGCTTTTGGAACGTGGTTAACACAAACGCCCAGTAGACAGCTTGTGCGGTTACAAAATGTGAACCCAATGGAGTAGCTCTACACACAGCAGTAAAGTTCCTTATTAACTCCCTGACAAAGTTGTAGCTCTTTAACGGCGTTGTTGGAGTTCCCGGCATTCCTCAGCGTACGGTGTGGCACCATTGGCAATGTTTTCTTTTATTTTATGTTTATCCTACAAGTTTGGGTGATACATGTATTTGATAATTTTTGAAACGGGCACGGAAATAAAACTAACATTTAATGCCTCAGTAAAGCATGTGCTGAGTTAATACAATCATGCAGTGCCCTTCTGCGCCTGCGAGGGCTAGTTCCCATGTGGACAGGTACGTCGATGTATTCGCCGGTGAACGTTGGTAACTCATATCTGAGAGCACAAGCTGAGTTAAGGTTTTTAGAGCGTCCGCGATCAGTATTCAGTGACGTTATACTGCTCTGAGAATTATTACTAATTCATATTAAAATTTGCCTAGCCGTGAGCGTTTTCGAATGATTTCTTGCGGATGTAAATTTAAAGCGTTCGTTTTCGGTTGAATTTCACGTTTAAGAGATCGCTTGGATGGGTATTTCTGAAAGATCAAAGCATGAAGGGTGCGGGGACAAAACTTTGAAGATTAACAACCAAAAAGACCCCGCAGATCTCTACAAAAGTATCCCACTGAGCTAGAATTTCGGGTAAACGCTTGGGGGAGGGAAATATCGCCAGTGAGAAACTGTTTAAAAGAAGGTTCCGGCAAGGAGAGCCAATGGACCAAGATGGTTCGGAAGGTGTGAGCAATTATTATTAGCTGCCACCAGTTTCACATTTAATGAATTGGGTTGTTGGCAACTTTACACGCAATAATTTATTTTAGTGATTATTACTGCACCTGATTCCTTAAGAAGAGAACCTAAATGCAAGAACGGGTTTCCGGTACCTCCCAGAAACTCTTCGCGTATCCACATGTGCAAACCTAAATTCGGTACCCCATGCGACTAAATCACAACGTGCGGGTTAGCCTGAAGCAGAATAATCTATATAAGACTTGCAAACTCGTCAGTTAGGAAGATCTAAGATTTACATTGTAAAGCAAGAATTTGGGGATGCAGAAAAATAAAGTATGTATTAATGGCGCTACGTTTTTCAAATCGCTTCAAATCGTTCTTTTTAACGAATTGCATGATGTCATATCTAGGTGACATTTATTTGGACAGGTATATGTACCAACACGTCAAGGGTACTATGAGCGTCAAAAGGGGGCAGCGTTTCAGCGTTTTCTGGTCTAGGAATTACCTCCGGAGAATTTTATTGCTCTGGACAATGAAAAGAGCTTATTAACTCCACTAAAAACTACGCGGCTGTTTTTGTGAACGTACAGTGAAATTTCCTTATAAATAAGTCAGTGTGCTTCAGTCGCTCTTTATTTGGAAATATCTCCCGTTACAACCCACGTAGAATGTGTATAACCCTCCACTACTTAAATAAAAATACAGCCTTCAAGAAATTGTACCCGTCGAGATAACTTCGTTGTAGCGTAGGTTCACTGCGCTATCCGCCTACACTAGTTTGTGCGGAATATAGAGTGTATACGTTGTGGTGACTTGACTGTGAAATACGGAGAATTGAGTTTATCGGTCGAATTCCAAGCAGCCCTAGAAGAAAGAGTTTTATTACGATTAGAGACACCAAACCGTTAAAATTTAGCTTCTATTAGGGCCTAACAGAATTAATCAGAACAAGAGACCATTTGTAAAGAACATAACTGACTTTTCCTCTGTGCAGAGCCAGTCGTGTAGAATATATATATTCGCTCGTGAATTCAAACTCGGATGTCTCGAAATATTGGTTAAGTAGAACCTTCTTCTCGCCGTGCGTTTAGCTCCCATAGGTCTATATGTTTGTTCCCCTTTATCTCGAAATGTGTTTTTCGGGGGACCGTGGATATTTCGAAATCTTAACAGAGAGGAGACAAGCCAAATTTCGCTACAGGCAGTTGATAGGTGTCCATTCGTAGGCCTATAGCTCCTAGTAAGCGGCGAACGAGGTCGGGAACGGCAAATTCACGATGAGTACGCGCGGCACCAGACCCATGTCAATGTTATCGGAATGCTGTCAGCCGCCTACATTGTTGAGATATCTGTGGATGACGCAGCAAATCATGTGGACGGCGACTAGCCTTGAGAAGTGCCTACAAAGGCGGAAACAAAATAAAAAAAACATGCTGCGTCTGCTTCGAAACAGGGTAGAACGTAGTGGTGGCGACCAACAATCGATGCTATTCATTGAACAGCTCGAGAACACTTTTCTGGAACCAGATGCGAACACCAAACAGGCGAGCATCACGCAGTTCTTTGATTAACAATATTAAAATATGGTTTTTCCTGGGAATTGTTTTGCCTTTATTACGAACGGTCCCCTGTGCAGTGCAGCTTTTGTTGCCAGCACTAGCTGTTATTTCAGTGACCTGGCCACAAATTTTCGGCATTTAGTTTAACTCTAAACTCCGCTTGTCCGTAAATTTTCAATGGGTTTTACGGCCTCGAGTAAACTTGGAATTACTGTATACTACAAAGCGTAGCCATAAACGATTGTAAGCTTCGAAATAATGCTTTAGCACCAATCTAAAGCCTCATCTGTTGTTTAGGTCACATTCTTGGTTAAAATCTGTACACTACAACAGGCTTCAGTAACTTCGTGGTCCCTTTAAACAACGTGCGAAAAATTCGACGCGTCACGTGCACCTCTCGAAAAGAACGTTCTGTGTCCTTACAAACCTGAATTGCCCGGAGGAGCCCGCATGTGCTCCCTTTTAAAGACGATAGTCTTTATTGGGATACTTAAAGGTGGATATGTTGGTCTGTCTGTCTGCCTGTCTGTCTACCTGTCTGCCCTTCGATTCCGCCGTCCCGCCAAAAGTGAAGGAATTCCCCAACGCGACGTTTAATAGAAAAAAGCACTTCCAGACGGCTAAATCTGTTGGGCGTGTTCATACACGTCAACATTGTTCAGTAAAAGGAGCACATTAAACATATTTGAGGCAGGACAGCAAAGAGTAAGTGACATTTGCATTTATCATTTAATTAAAAATAGATGGCAGCTTGATTTTTGCGGTAGCAAATAAAAAAAACGCCTGGAAAAAGATGTTTTGACCGCAAAATACAAAAAACGCTTCCGCCCCCCCCCCCCCCTCGTGGAAGTATTCGAAGTTAAACAGTAACTAAAGGCTGCAGTAGATGGTGCGAGCAGTGGAACCAGGAAAAATTAAATTGACTAGAACAAATCTCTACTGTGTATATCGTGGGAAAAGCGAAACTGGATGGAAAGAGTGTCAAAAGGGGCGGGAAAGAGGAGAGGCACTTAAGTGGAAGGGTCGGCAAAAGAGTATAGAAGATGCTGCTTTATGTGCGCACCGAACTCCCGATCACGCGCACATTCGATATATCGAATTCCGCGCAGCAAGTGCCTCTGAAAGTGCACTTCTGCTGATGGGCTGAAGGCGATGATGATGTTGACTCCTCGCGGGCGCTGCCTGGCTTGGTGAGACGGAGGTGGCGTCCGCGGCATCGCGCCGTTTCGATGGCCTTCAACAGCTGTTTGCACGCAAGCATGAGGGGCAGCCCCATATAGTAGCGAGAACGCGGCCAGCGATTGGGGGCGAAAGGCAATAAAGGAGGAGGAGAAATTGACCGGAGGCACCTGTTTCTGTATTTTAGCTGTTTGGTGGCTCGTGCAGGGAGACCGATGCGGTGTGGTGCATGTTTGTTGTGTCCGAGGCACGCATTTCGGAGCAACGAAGGCAAGCATTCGACAAGTACAGGCCCCTGAAAAGGTATTGGTTGAAAAGACGTTCGAAATTCCTTGCAGTATTTTTGAGCGCGATGCTACGCATCAAGTAGACGTAAAGCGAAGGCAGCAACCCACCCCGGCCTTCATAGCGGTCATGTGCAAAGCCTTCGTTGCACGTAACAATCCGGGGGGGGGGGGGGGGGGAGGTGTTCGGTTTGCATACGGAAGACGACAACACTGAGTGCCTTGAGAGTGATTTTATAGAGCTGACAGCATTCCGATGCGCCATCCCGCATGACACAATGGAAAACGAGTTCGTAAGGGCTGAAAACGATGTGCAGGCTGCGGCGGACATCACCTATGCTGAAGATGCGTGATGCGGACCTCACTGGCGGCCCTGACAACGTTTCCAATCGCCTACTGCAGCCGAGCTTGCGTCAGTGTTATTGCCCGCGCTTGGGGTACAGTGGACAGCGTCGGATTCTCTCATTTGTGCCAGGTTCGTAACCTTGAAGAGAGCTTGGTGAACTTGATGCAGGAGAAGAAGAAGAAGACGCAAGCGAAGCCCACAGACATTTTTCCTGCTAAATGAGGTGCACTGGTCGTCAACCTGTAGTTCGAATTTTCCGTTCTTTGAGGGACAAATCGGTAAGCTACCGGTTCCCACAATTTCGGAAGACTATCAATGATGTGCGGAGTTGTCAGATAATCTTTAGATAGTTGTACTTTATATCTCAAACAATCGATATATCTAACTATTTCGCGATGCCTTTGGAGTTCGATATATTCGTGTTCGACTGTAATGCCCCCTTGAGCAGCTCCTTTGGCGGGCAGGCAACTTCTCTGTACAGCAGGGAGCCTGCGCGTTCGTCATATTTTTGGTGCCATCAAATGTTGCCTTACACACACACACGCACACACGCACACACACACACACATGCGCTCACGCACACGCAAACATTTCCCAAGCGCGCACGCGCACACACACCCATGCACACACACAAACGGGTGCGCACACGCACACACACACGCACCCACGCATGCACACACGCAAGCACACACGCACGCCCACACAAACACACACACGTACACGTACACACACGCGTGCGCGTGCACGCACGCACGTATTTTCGCTCAACGAGACAAATTAGTTGGTCTGCTGCGCTTTGCGTCTACCTATAGCTTCAACGTTGTTTTATCTTTAACGCGACAGCATTAACGGGGCTAAAAGTCGAAAACTGTCCACCGTCGGTGTCAACCTCCACCTGTCAAGCGTGTCAGGTGGCGTTTGTAGAGGTTTCATTTTCCTCACCTGCTAACAGACAGGCTAGAACGGAGGAGGCGCTGTATTGACTCACTGACGATAGGAGAACACCAGCGAAAGAAGTTTGATAATGGCACTTCAGGGAAAGGTTATAGCGATTCGGTTCCAGTAAAGATCCTTACAAAGATCCCTGGCACTACAAGGCTACAGGACGGTAGCACAAATGAAGAGAAGGTACGGAAGAACGCTATCGGGTCTCCTTTGGATCAAACCAGCTGATCGTCATTTTTTAAACAGGAGGGTTGTTTTATCTCTTGGCTGCGCCATGCACAAACCAAAAATACCAAGAAAATACCGAGCGCACGTACGTGAGCGTGCGCCTCGTGAGGAACGCCCAACGTCGTTCAGGCTTACGCCTGGGCTTGCGCCACGTGAGGTGCTCACAAGAAGAAAAAAAATTACCGAGTGCACGAGCCAGTCAGCATTTGAGCAAACAGCGATAACTGACAAAACGACTGTCGTCTGGTCATGATGTCAATTGCTCCGCGTTGCTAGGGCCGAATACTTGCGCTCATAATACTCGGTACCGCCGCGTGGACGGCGGCAGAACTGTTTCCGATTCTGTGCCGCGCCCATTGAGATGGAACGACCAAAGAAGATCCGGACACCCGAAGAAGGAGTGGCTTATCAGGAAGCGCACCACGCTGTCAGGCGAGAATGCAATCGCCCAGAAAAACAAGAAGTAGTGCAGATCCTCAACGGCGTGGGAGCGCTCTACGAAGACTTTGCGGCGGCGGTCTATGAAGTATATGAAGACTGAAGAGGGCGCTGCACATATAAAGCACTTATGCACTTTACTCGGAGTTCGATTTAGCCTTCTGCTGACACGTGGCTTATATATACACAGGGTAAATGGTTCTCAGTGATTTATATGGCGCTCGTCAAAGTTAGCTTAGCGAAACGAACACAGCTGTGCTGTGGCATCAGGCTTGCACCGGTGTGCAAGCTATCTTTGATTTTTTTTCAGTTGCTTCTTAAAGTCTTACCTCGCATGAATACGTGTCTGGAAAACCCTTCAAGGAGTACAAACTCTGGATCAGGCAACTGTGTACCACCTTCAGTGCGAGATGTCAGTTTTACGCTAGAAACAACCTAACAGCAGAATGGGCGCATAAAGAAGGACATTTTATTTCATTTAGATTTTCATTAGAACTTTAAGTCTTTTTTTGGGGGGCGGAGCTAAATTTTCTGACTAGTTGAGAGGGAGAGCGCTGCAAAATTTGTGGATGCCAAGGATCCCAAAAATATTGAGGTTTGTCCGACTCACACGATAATTTCCCATTCACTTTAGGCGTTACCGCAGCCGGTTCGGAACAGTTACTTCGATTCGTTCAGGTCAGGGTTAAGTTAAAAAATGGCGAGAAAAATACGGGTTTGGTTTGCTTCTTGTTCTGGACAACAATTAGGGTTAGGTTCTGGTTCTCGGTTTGGTTCCGGTTCCGGTTCGACACCCTGCTTGGGCTTGCGGCATCTGGCGTCTGGCGACAGGTGCATGTTGCCTCGGATTAGTTGAGGTGACCGGAAAAGCCTCCGACGGGGAACCGAACAGCCCTCATTCTCCTCGCCGCGCCAGCTGCGCGCTAACACCGCTCTCACCGCAGCGCCATCTGCGTGTTAGTGCTCGCTCCCGTCGCCGTGCCAGCTGTGCGTCAGCGCGCGTTAGCGCTCGGTTAAACATCTAACACATGCGCATGCGCTGCTCTCTCTCATCCCCATCACCGTTAACGCGCGGTACATATAAACGCGGTAACTGCGCCGCTCCGCTCAGTCGTTCCGCCGCTCCGATGATATCCGATGACCACCGATGATTTGAATGGAGACTAACAGGCCTGCTATCGCGATGGTCGGCGCAACCGTACGTAATGTAATGGAAACAACAACGAATTGACCCGCTAAATAGAAACAACATAACGGAAATGCAACGGAATCCCCACGATGCGTCGCATCTACCCATGGTTCCCCTTGCGGGAAGATGGTGTATATTTTTCTTGTTGACAGTCATCCCGGCTGTGCTGATCACCACAGCACGCGAGCGTGTGTTCAACACATGCTGGTGTTGAGGACATGAAGTAAATGGGATTAAAAATGACTTTCAGGTCAGCGGGACGCACAGCAGCGTTTTTTGCAATTGGTGCTAGTTCCAGAACGGACGGATTTCTGCGCATGGAAACCTTTCAAGTGATCCAGATTGTCGTTGGCGCTTGGCTCCCCTGGACTTCAACCAATTACCTGATTTAAAAAAATAATAAAGACGAGAACATTAATCGATTAATAGCAAGGTTAATCGACCAACGCCCACCAATAGCAATAAAAAAGCCTTTACTACTACTTATAATGTACAAAAGTACGCAGTAGCAACATTCGGGGACATGTCTACGAAAACGCAGAGTGAACGCCCGTTGCCACTGCTTCTGTGCGTCAAACGAGCAGGGCAAAATTTTATAAGTTATGCGCAATTCACGATAGCACGTATACAACAAATTAGACACAAGAATAATCAGAGGCTCTCATACCAAACGATCATAGTTTGAGATAACCTATCCAATTGATGTAATTCTCATGTGTTGCTGCCAATCGCTGGACTTGAATTGGTGGTCAGAATTAACACACTTGACGGAGCATAGCTTCAAGCAGTCGGCGCTGCGTGGTACCAGAATTCCTCCACGCCAGAGAATGACCATGCATCCGCCTCTTTGTGCATCCCCACGGCTATGTCAATGGCTTTTACATAGTTTCCATCACGGAACTCTTTTTGCTTTGTGGCTTTCGTTTGGGATCCTGAACCCGCCGGGACTTTTTCTCACTTCAGAGAGCGAGGGAAATCATCAAGTCATCAAGGAAGGGCGGTCGCACCCCCTTTTCTAATCATACAGGTACATTTAGAAAAGACGAAAGAATGTTATGCATCCTACAGTGCTGCTTATACCTGCCTTAAGTTCAAGGTTAAATCGCAAAGCTGATAGCTGGCTTGGGTTGTGAATCTTACGGCCTGCATAAACTGTCCGAATAAACTCGTTTCCAGTCTGCCTCGTGCCCTTCTGTTCGCAGGTTGTAATCCACCGATTTTTTTTTCTCCGGCATGGTATCGCAACAGCCGCTGTGCTACTTTTAATAAGTAACCAATGACAATTACAGTATTCTTTAAGCAATTTACTCCAAATCTCCACACGAACCCGAAACATTGAAACTAGCCATTACGAATCAGTTACAAGTTGAGAGCAAGATTAGCAAAATTTTGCTGCGATTAATCTGTTGCACTCTGTGGTGGCAGCACGAAACAGCTGAGTATTCAGGATTTCAGTTCGGGGGAAGGGGGGAGCTGAAGAAACATAAAAGTAAATAAAACAAAACAAGCGAAGGAAAATTTAATTGCTGCATTGAGGTGACTGTCAAATTTTCCTTCCCAGAAACTTACTCCGCCTTAGGGTTTTCCCTTAAATCTGGCCAATTAAATAGGGATGATTCCATGCTCTGTCTCATTTCCCAATTATATCAATAATTTCCTTAGAGAAAGTGCATACATACATCGAAGCCGCGTATGGCTGGTGCGCAGCGAGCGACACAAAAATAATTATCGGAAGTCATTATTAGTGGAGTTGTCTTCGCCGGTTGCTTCCTACCCCGCCCCCTTCCCCCTTTTTTGCGTAGGCCCTTAGCCAGGATTTTAGCGAAAAAGAAAACGAAAACAAGAGCAGCAGCGGCGCATAGCTTGCCCGCGGAGTGGGAGACGCGCGCATCCGCAGAGTTAAGGCCCCTGTAAGCAGAGTGGGCTCGGAGCGCCGTCTCCTCGCAGCGGCCGCAGGCAGGAACTAGGCCCCTTGCGAAGGCCGTACCAACGCGCGCACGCCGCCGCTCTAGCCCGGCCGTGCCTATTGAAGTATGTGAAATGATTTCACTGAAATGAACGGGTCATTTACGGGCTATTTTTCGGGTGGCAGGCAACACTGCTCACCATCAAGATACATCGAATTAAAACAGGGTGCGCACGTGGAGTAGTGTTATAGGGTAGTGCTATATAGCTGACAGAGGGGCCCGGGACCATTTGTTCCTACTTTGGAGTTGGAACCATTCGTTCCGGTCCATAAGTTCCGAGACCTTCAGTTCCGGAACCATTTTTTCCTACACCCATGTCGGCCATGTCTGGGAGAGGAGAGGAACGGCGAAAATATGATGGCGCACGTTTGGCGCCAACATTGGTTGACGCAAGAGGTCGGCCTGACCAGTAGAATCTGCTGTGCGGCATACAGTGGGAGCGAGGGATTAAACTCCTGCTTAGGATAGCCGAGGGATTAAACTCCTGCTTAGGATAGCCAGCAGCAGGCTGGGCAGGAATCTTTCAAGACGCCGGAAAACCAGCGACCTCCGTGCTTGATACACGTAAATCTTTGTATTCTATAGTGCAACTAAGGGTCGATCACTAAGGTTGGTCACCCAGGGCATAACCGGGTTAGTCGATCACCAAAGGAGCAAGGTTTTCTCATTCCTTTTGTAAATACGTTTGTGTACCGAATCGGCAACACAGTTCTTGCGTGTAATTATCCCATCATCATCGTCTTCTCGTCTCTTTGGTTTCTTCGCCGAGCACAAAGCAACCAGAACGCCCTTTGCCTGTCCCAGAATCCCACTTTCAAAACAACCCGGCTATTTTCCATCGGGTTCAGAATCTTTTTTATCAAGTACACCCCTCACCACTTGCCCACGTCCATGTCCTGTCTTTCTGTCTCCAAAACGCTGCAGTATAAAAACGTCCCATTACGTCACAAAAAATAGAAACAAGAATCGAATACGCAGGAGTGCTTTATGTATTAAATAGACATAAGGATGATCACGAAAACTCCGAATATTGCCCCCCGCGTATAAGCATTTGCCTCAAAACATTTCACGCATAAACGCAAGTGGGGCTGATGCGCCACGAGCGTTTTCTGGGAATAGAAAGTACCGCTGACGTCACAAAAATCAAAAACAACAAAAGTAAGCTGTTTGTAGTGTTAAATTCAATTTAAAGTGGTAGCCGCCATGCGTGAAGAAAACACTAGAAGACTTATTTTTTTTTAGGAGAGAAATAGTTTATTCGAATAAAGTGAAGTGAAGTGAAGTTTATTTTCGTTTCATAGAAAAGAAGGGACCGAGGCAAAAGGCGGTTAAGCCTGACGAGGCCTCGGTACCCTACCCTGTAAGCAGTACAGATACAAACGCCAAAACGCTTCATACATAGAAGGGGCAGCAATCAAAATACAAAACTAATATATAAGCAGTAACACTTACTAGAATACAAAACATGTGCACAATCATGGGCAAATACAAATTGATACTTGTACAAGTATAATTTCGCACCTACGGATGAAATAACGTAAATCATTCGACTCAAGTACTTGTGTGAAAAAGATATATATATAAATATATACACTTACATCCGCGTACACACATGCATACACATACGCATATATATCGAAGACGGTAAATTGCATTTTTACATTAGAATTTCACCTTCAATCAGATGTTGTTTGGTCTTTTTCTTGAACATGTTTCCAGATAGAAAAAAAAAACTCATCAGGAAAGGAGAATTTGTTTACGGCGTTGGGTACTTGACAACTCAGTTTTTGTTCACCATAATTTCTTCGCGTTCGCAGAACTTTTAGTTTTACCACGCGAAGATTGTAACCTATGTTGCTATCAGGAACAGAGTACAAGCGATTCTGGTGAATGTATTGAAGAAGCCGCAGATAATGCACTTGGTCGGCTTTCAATATGGGGTGTTTAACAAACAATGGTTGCGTACGTAAGTTTCGTGGTGCACCATAATATCCCTCAATAGACCGCAAGGCTCTTTTTTGCAGGACAAGTAATTTTTGGTAACAGGAAGACGTGGTCGTACTCCAAACAAGATTACAATAAGAAAGTTTAAAAAAAAACAGGGCATTATAGATAGACACTTTTAACCAAACAGGCAGTAGATTAGAAATCCTATAAAATAGGCAAACAATTTTACTTAGTTCAGAAGCAAGTTTGGAAATATGAACAGACCACGATGGATTAAACCACATTAAACCACACACCGAGAAATTTTTGGGAAGAAACCTGAGTGATTGTTATACTGTCATTATGAATATGTATACAATTAGTCTTCACGGTGTTGATGGGCTGGAAAATAATATATTTCGTTTTACTTATATTTAAACGAACCTTATTTTTGTGCATTGACCATATTTTGAAGCGCCGGTAATGAACAGGAAGAGAAGAAAATATTAGTGTCTACAGCGTACATTACCAGATCGGGGGAGTTTTGTATGCCGGCTAGGTAATTGATATATGTAATGAATAATAACGGCCCTAGTACTGATCCCTGTGGGACACCACGCTTAACCACCTGTATATCAGAGGATATGTTATTTGTTCTAACATATTGGGACCTATTACTCAGATAACTCCGCGATAGGTTCAACGCAATACCTGGAACCCCATAGTTACAAAGTTTCTTAAGAAGGGTCTCATGGTGTACGCAATCAAATGCGTTGCGAAAATCTAAAAATCGGACAAGGGTATATTTTTTGTTTTCAATATTATATATTATTTTGTCTTTAACAACTAACAGTGCTTGCTCTCTGTTCTTATTTTTCGTGAACCCATATTGTGAATGAATAATCACATTGTATTTGTGCAGAAAATCAGCTATCCTAGAATTGATAATACCTTCAAAAATTTCTGAAAACACAGGCAGAACGGAAATTGGTCAGTAATTCGACAGTTCATTTATATTGCCTCCTTTATGTACTGGGAAAACTTGTAATAGGGTGTAATAAAAGGCGCTATGTTTTTTCCGCTTGCACACGCAGTAAAAAAACAACAACAATGGGTTCTCGGGATGTGTGCGATTTGTGTTACGGACGGTTCCGGAGGTAGTGCGTTATGAGGCTCTTTAGCGTTGCTTGCAAGCCTCATGTGTGTCTTGCGAAGTCGTTATTTGTACGTAAGGAAATCGTGGTGGGCTGTTTTTATGCGCAACGTCGCTAACGATCTCCCGCTGATAACGTCCAGGATGCATTTGTTGCTGGTGTAATGTGTGTCGGTGTAACGCAACCTTTCTGATGGAATTTGAGTGGCTTTGTTCTAGGACAGTAGCCGTGACAAGCTTCAAGGGTTATTTTGTCTGGCTTTGAACGCGGGCTCACCCGATGTTAAAAGAGAGGCCTATGTAGTAGGAAGGTATCGTTCGTGACTGATACGCAGCGGCTTGGCAGGTTGCTCTGGGCAGTAGTGGTACAATAAGGACAATGACGCGGCGTTCCTTTTTTTTTATCCGGACGTAAACAGGCATGATTACGACATTATTGGAGAGATGTTGAAAACACGAAACCTCCGTACACAATCGTCTGAGACTGGGTAGCTTTTCAAAGAAAGCAGTATGAACAAGCGCGAATATATTTCAGGTAATCAAATACGCTGGCGTTATATGCTGAGTGTTTCATGACTGCTATGGAGTATGGGGGTTGGTAGTTATAATAGTATTCTTGAAACGGTATTATAGGGTTAAGCAAACATTAACGCCATAGCCAGCCTTGCAGGGCTTTGGACTCCGTAATTGCAGAAAGCTGGGAGTATGTGGCCCTGCGGCATTACTTGACGTGTTTTTTTTATAAATTGCGTAAAATGTACATACATGCAGTGCTTTATTATGCCTGCTACGCTGTTGGTTCGTTGTGACCATTGCTACTGAATGTGGCATCAGAGAAGCTCACTAAGCGTGTACTGAGCTAAAATTTCCCTGTATTTTGTCGGCAGTGTTGGAATATGTCAGAAGTGTCGTTAGCTATTACAGTTGTTTTGGAATAGCTCAGTGCATTACGGAGGAACGAACCAGCTATTTATCTTACCTTTATTTTTCTTCAGAGTTTGTGGAACGCCCTTAGTGTGTAACAAAAATGTACTTTTTACAGTTGTGTTTTATAGTGATGGTTGTATGATCACATTTTGGAGCTTGTGGAGTTTTCAATATAGTTTAAGTTTACACAAGGGAGTTTATAAAGTGTATTGGCAAACATTCGTGTTTCCAGCGTCCCCTTGCCATGATAGAGCTGTTATTCTACAGAGTGGGACAATTGTTGGAGAGACTTCCCATAAATCTATAGTTTATTTAGATTCAACACCTCTTCAACGCACTTGTAAGTTGTTATTGTTCTAGCAACTGTTACAAGAGTTGGGGAAGTTACCATGTGCGTGCATTCGTGTGCCTTTGTACTGCCAGGAATTGATCAGGAAAATGGGTACAAACCACTTCTCAGCCTGTCATTTGGCCCTTGTAACCACTAAAAGACGCTCATAGCGTGGTGCCACAACGCTTGGAAAGTTGACCAGGCTTGTACGGGAAATCGCCCCTATGAGATGGGGTGGCTTGAAAATGCAACTTTTTTTGCTTGTGCCCCCCCCCACCATTGATCAAATCAATATAAGAAAAGCCGAATGCTAGCATACACCCTCACCTCAAAAATTGCGACAAAATGTCTACGTGGATGGTACCGAAAACTGGAAAGCGGAAATAAAGTACAGAAGTAGTTTGCTAAAACACTAGCACTGTCGCCCATTACTAAAATTTTAGAAATCAGAGCTGAGCTCTTTGGTGCGGCATTGCAGTTGTAGAGAACAAGCGAAGTGAAAAAGTTTTGTCAATGGCGCCTGGCTGATTTTGGTGACAGGTTTTGTGACTTTCGTTCTCAAATGTAGGGTATAGTTCATAATATAAAGACCAGCAATGCAGCCTATTAGGGAATGCTGCTATGAGATGCCCCATCCACCATCTGTACCAACAAATTTACGTGACTCTGGTCGCAAGACATGAACCCCTGTAACTAGCTGGTACTTCCAATAAACAAAACCGTTCGCACATGACAGTCAACAGGTGCAGTTTAGGTTTAACGCTTTTTATTACTTGCTTTTGCTGCCTACTTTCCAATTTTGACACATTGCACATACGGACAATAAAAATTTCGCTAAATGTGAGCACGGCTCCTGTAAAAAGTGGTTCCAACATAAGGTGCTGCAGTATTATTCCAATATTATTTCTGCGATTGCATCGCCGTTTGTTAGGTGGCTGAGAAAGGAAGTATTAAATACATGACATGCGTACAATGTACTTTGCGCCCGTACATTTCAGTAATGCAATACCTAGAACTACAATTTCTTCGGAGGCTGTATTTTTATTTTTGCACTTCAATTGGCTAAGATAGGTATTTTTATTTTTGCACTTCAATTGGATAAGATAGTTACTACAGGTGCAGGATATACTCTTTATCAGGCGTGTAAAAGGTGGCAGCGATTTTGAGAAAGCCCATGCCGAACGTTCTGTCCAGACAGAATGGTAGCGTTCACCTAAATTGTGTCCTGACGGAACGCCAAACAGCGTGCGGTCAACTCCTGAGGGCAGTCTGTCTTGATTTTACCCTACCGCTCCCGCTCACTGTTAATTAGTCAATACTATTAATATTTATATCTATTATTGCAGCTTCTGCAACGGGATTTGGCAGCAAGCATATGCACAAAAATGGTCGATGTAAACAGCGTGGCATAGTGGTGAACTGTCACACGAGAATGCAAACACAAGCAGCGCGCCATACCACTGCCGCCCGCTGGTTACGTTTATTTATTTATTTATTTATTTATTTATTTATTTATTTATTTGACGCACACAATTTCTGCTACCAATAGAAGACAATCGTGGCACATTGCTCCGGAGGGCTTGACGCACCTGCTAAAGAAAGCCCTCCCAGCGCACAGTGGGCCTCCTCACCCACGACCAGACTTCCTTATCGATTTGGGGGGACGGCACTCCCGCGTGGACTCCTCGCCGCCCCGGCAGCTCGAACTAACGGCAACCCCGCATTCGGCTCCCTGGAAGCTTCCGTCGGGGTGAACGAAAACAGTGATCTACCGACAGTTCCCCGCCAGCCCCCAAAGAAAGCCTTGTTTGCGTCCCGTCTGCACCAGGAAACCTCCGTGTCTACCGTGACGACACTAGTCACGGCTGTATAAAAAGATTAAAGTGTTGTTTGCACGTCGTTAAAGAAAAAGTTCCCCAGTTACGCCTCCTTTCACATTGCTGTCAGTGATGCTGGCTTTGATCTCGTGAACAAATCATCAGTATGACCGAGCGGGTGCTTATTCCGCCAATTTGACGGTATTATGAGGTAAGACAGAGCGCTGAGGCCAGCTGATATAAATATCTCACGAGTATTTCTTTTTACTACCAAAACGCCCTAGTTTTACGTACAAAAGCGCAGGAGTTCTTTGTTAATGTTGTTCTTCTAGATCATGACGTGTACAGCATTACGGAAACGTGGTTGTCAGAATAAATTTCTACCGCAGATTACTTCCCCGACGAATACGCTATCTTGTACCATGACAGAGCTTACGAACACACCGGCCAAAAGTACGGTGGAGGAGCTTTGATCGCACTGCGAAAGTCCATGGCTGCGTTTCGCCGTGCTGACCTAGAATTAGGCAATGAATGCGTTTGGGTCGAAGTGAAGGTTAAACGTGGATAAAACTTGCTCATTGGCGTGTATTATCTCCATCCATCTCAAGAAATCCCTGCATTCGCGTCCGTTTTTCAGCCACTATCAGAAACTATTGACCCTGGCAAGCACAACATTCTTTTATTCGGCGATTTCAATGTACCCGGCTAGTGGCTTCTGAGGAACGGGAAGGGTTTCAGTTCATGAGCCCGTTTAATAAAGTGGCGGAATCCAGGGGAAAATGTTGGCAATTCTTCCCAAGCAGCTCATTTGTTTAACTTCTTCTCCTTAGACGGATTGACATATGCTGCCCTACCTCCTAACCCCACAGGAAACGTCCCAGATATCAGTTTCTCCAACGTGACTACTTTCAATATCAAGGGGGCTCAAAAAGCCCTTATTCCGGTCGACCTATGGCATGAACCTTTCACTGTCACGGCATTATTACCGGTTGCTTATGAGCGGTGCATGGAGGCGCTATTTTCAAATTTTCCCCATGGCGATTATAACACGCTATACAGAACGCTTAACGAGACGAACTCGGAGCCAGTCTACTCTTCGCCTAATGTAAACACAGCGGTACAGCAGCTCACAAAAATTGTCCAAAAAGCAATGGATGAGCACATACCGAAAAAGTCTAAGCGCCCTCAGCAATTTTTTTTCTGGTTTAGCAAAGAACTCCGCAGCCCGTTGTGTAGAAAGCATCGATTGCCCAAGCTAATGAAAGCTACTAACCATACGTCCACGTGCATGAGCTTCAAAAAAGAGCGTTCACTTGTGAAGCACTCCTCGCTCGCGACAAAAAAGGTTTTAATTGCGTAGCATTAAATGCGTAGCCGAGTACCTACACAGCCAGGACCGTGTAACGACCTGAATTTCCACAAAAATGCAGATATCGCGGAAGTTCCACCTGTAATCGCTATAATGGCGTAAATGGAGGTAACTGGGCACACAAATTTTTGAAAAAACTTAAAATAAGAAAAATAAGAAAATTGTGAAAACTGGGGAGACATGCTACACTCTGCATTTCCACAATAATGCAGAGATAGCAAAAGTTCCACCCATAATCTTTACAATAGCGTAAATGAAGATGATTGGGAGAACGGAATTTAGAAAAACTAAAAATAAGAAAAAACAATAAATAATTACGGAAAATGGCGAACGGTGAAACGCCCGGCATCTCCACAATAATGCAGATTTCACTAAAGTTGCACCTGTAGTCATTATAATAGCGTAAATGGAGATAATTGGTAGACCGCATTTTGAAAAATAATAACTAATAAAAATATAAAAAAAACACGGAAAATGGCAAACCGTTTAACGACCTGCATTTCCACAGCAATGCAGATTTTGCGGAAGCCCCACCTATAATGGTTATATTAGCGCAAATGAGACAATTGGTAGAAAGAAATTTTGAAACACTGCCAAATCAGAAAAATATAAAAAATACGGAAAATGGAGGAATGCAATTTCTCGAAAGTTCCAGATATAATCGTTATAACAGTGTAAATGGAGATAATTGATCAAACGAAATTCTTATAAACTAATAAATGTGAAAATTATTAACAATACCGAAATTGGCAGACCGTATGACGCCCTGGATTTCCACAATAATGCATATTTCGCGAACCTTCCATTTCCAATATTTATAAAGCGTAAGTGGAGATAATTGGCCGAAGAGGATTTCGAAAAGAACAAAATAAAATAGCGGTAAAAACTCAAGCTCAAGACAAGCGGCATAAGGCATTTGAATAAAAGAATAAAGGACAAGCGGCATTTTAATAAAGGAACACTGCAAATATCCCTGATGTATTGTTTTTCTGCCTATATTTGCGTAATGTCTTCTTCTTGTTCAACAATGTTGGCAAGTATGAACATTAACACTGGAGTTAGACGTTTAGATTTGGCCGTGAATATATAAGACTAGTGCGCAGCATCTGTGTTGCTGTGGGCGGCTGGCTGTAAGTGTCCGTTACTTGCAGCCTTCGCGCTCTATAAGTTTTGTAGTAACCGGCGCCGCACTTGTTTAATTGTTTCTGGTTGATACGTTGTATCATTGATACCAGGATTTTTTGATAATAAATTTATCCTTTCAAGACAGACAGAAAGAACAAAATTTTCCCGTTCAAGTAGCCCAAGAAAGACTATCGTCTTTAATAGTCGCCGTCGACCCGAAGAGGGCCGGCGCGCTGGTGGCGTTCCTGTCCTTGCGGCGTGAGCCTCTTCGGCAGCTGCCGTGTCCGCGTTCACGGTGAATTCACAAAACCACGCAGGCGGTTCCCGGTGCAAGCTGTGAGCTCTGCTCGCGCGGGACGCGGACACTTTCCTTCATTCTTGTCTCTTCCCTAGTGTAGGCGAGCCCACGTATAGTTTAGTTGGTATAGGGGCGTAATATTACTTCTCGGCCATCAAGAGTGCCTCGAGCTGAATCTCTGAGTTGTGAGGAAGGCGAAGATGACCTAAGAAATCGAAATGGCACGTGCACCCCTCGTTTATAACACATAGTTGCTTTTCTCCAATGGGGTTTCCGTACTGCTCACACAACATGTACCCACCTAATGCAATAAACAAACAACAAACAAACGAACATTTATTGAAAGGGATGGCTCAAGGCCGCAAGGGTAAGGGGAGGGAGGGGAGATGATGGTATTAATAGTGTTGCAACATGGAGGAGTCAAGAACGAAACGCCACAGTGCGGATAAAGCCTGTCTGATGCAGCTAATGCAATCTTTTCACGTTTCCTCGAAGCAGCTGCTGTTTTCGGAGACTCTATGTCGCTTGACCACTCCTTTGCTGCCTGTGTTGTTGATCACATTGGGTAGATCCGCGGTTGATAGCTTCCGTTAAAAGAAGGAAATTCTTATGGCGCGTGCCGGGCGGCCCGTGTAATGATCCTGGCATTTAGCGACGTCATAATGGTGTTTCTGCGCGGTGATGCGTTTGGTTGGTGCATCGGTTGAGGTTGTCCACGTCCCCTTATGGGTACCCGGAGGCTGCGACTTTTTGGTTATCGGGGGCATTATATATATTCGCTTTATTAAATTATCTCACTTTCAACCCATAGAAAGCCATTTGATGGAAGCAGGTACCGCATCACAGCAAAATGGTCCGTCGCGGTCTGGGAATTGCCGTTTTAAAGCGTGAAGCTGCTGTCGAAAATGAAAAGGGGAATTATTGGGTTGAATACTCGTAACATCACGACAATCACGAAATATCTCCTGACTGATTGGTTAGTGAGAATATAATAAAAAAATCAAACGCCTCTTCGTGTAACGACAACGATCCTTGAAACGCTCAGCTTTCTAAAGAGTGTATTAAGGTGCAGGTTTGGCTTTAGCATAGCTTCTTATCTTCATTAAATGTTTACTGCCTCAACAAGTTCTTTTGCCGTCTGAGCTCCATCCGTCATAAAAAAAGGGTGTGCACCCAGACGGCCTGGGGCGGGAAAGCTCATTTGCATAGATAGATTTCTAACGGTACCTGAATGTACGTCTAAGAGGGAGCAGTGAAACCATAAAAGTGCTGAGTATTCTGGTATTCTCCAATAGGCCTTTAGGGAAGCTAGATTTCCGAACCTCTGGACGGTGTTACAACTTCTGCGCCAAAGGAAGAATTTTCCGGTAAACCCGGGTACCTTACTAAGCGCGGGATACCCCATACAGAGGGCGTAAGTACTTTTTTTAGTGGTGGGTTAAATATGGTACCAGTGATCCAATCACAATAGTGTTTTTTTTTTTTTTGGTGGAGCAAAATTAAAGCCCCTCCGCACGGGGCACATTGAGTAATCTTTGTGACGATGAGTGGCGACACCGCGTACCCTGTGCTCCCATACTGAAGCTGTTGCCTACCGTGGCGAGAAGTTTAAATCTGAAGGGTTAGAAGTCTCGCACGGTGGCTTTCAGAGTCCTGGTCAAGCTGCGGCCGACGGGCTCCCGGTATGTTTACCAAGCTGGGAGCCCCGCGACCTCTCTGGCTATCAGAATAACGTTAGAGGCGAAAGAATCCCCGTCCCTTGCTTTTGTATATGCCGCATAGTAAATTCAAAACCCCCTAAAAACTTCATCGGTCCTTAAAAAGGGGCAACACCGAAGTGTCCTTTCAACCTCTTTCTACTGCCCTCTTTATTGAGCGTGACAACTGCTCTTGCTTCCTTGTGATCGAGTCAGTTGATTCACAAAGGCCTGTCACTTCACAGTCCGTATTCCTGATTTACAAATTTTTGAAGGTATTGTAGGTGACTCATATAAAGCTAAAAAGCTCAGGACTAGAGAAATTCTTGTCGAACTAATCAGCAAGCCACGAACCTTCTAAACAGACCCGCTTGGTCGAACTGGATATCGGGGTTATCCCCACGTGAGCCTGAACAGCTCCCAGGAAGTGATCTTTGAGCCAGATCTGATTACCCAAAACTGACGGCGACCTACTAGAATGCGTGAAGGAACAGGGCGTTACGGCTGTGAGGCGCATCATCACCGTCGAGGCGATAAGGAAATCCCTAAAAAGCATCTCATCCTTACGTTTAACCACTTTGCCTTCCCTGCATCTATTCTCACCGATTTTATTAGATGTCAAATCAGATCATACGTAAGCAACCCACGCTGTTGCTGTAAGTGATAGCGCTTCGGGCACCGCACGAACTTTTGTCGCGCCAGATTAATTTGTGCGAAATCTGCTGCAAGTGATCACCCAATAGAAAACTGTGATTCGCAGAGCTTCACCTATGCTAACTGCCAGGGACCACATGTAGCATACTCCTGGAGTTGCGAAAAATTCAAACTTGAAAAACAGATTGTAAACCTAAGTGTTACAGAAAACCACCTTCGCAGAGGCGCGGGAGAGGTTCTTATCTTTCCTACTGGGGAGGAACGCCGACGCAGCTCGTGGGGAGGGGGGGGGGGGAGGATAGAAGGCGGTGGGTGGAGCGGCATCTGGTTTCGGGAGCGATCCAGGTTAGTGAGACTGACCGGGTCCCATCCCCGAATTCGCTGTGTTGTGTACGGCAGCACAACCCGTCCCTTCAGCGCTTGGTGATCCAGCAGTGGTTGAAGTGGCAACCGTCTCCATCGTTGCCGGTGACGCTCCGGTCTCTCCTTCCCCGGCCTCCTCGAGGTACACTGGCGGTACACTTCGCTACACTGGGAGGTGCCGAGGAGATGGAAATAGGGGGTCCTGCATTACCGCCCCTTCCCCGCCACACCGCCCGTGTCACCTGTGGGCTCCCGACGCCTTCGGCGGTGGCGGCTCAGGCAAAGGGCACTAGAAATGGTACTAAATCCAGCGGACCCGGACCACCGGGAACTCGTGGACATCTGACGACGAGATGGACGTCGGACCATACCGTGCCTGCATCGCAACGCAAAGAACGGGCTTGCGCGATCAAACCAATAGAGAAGACCAAAATCCCCTTCCTAGAATAACAGACCCAAAAGATTAGACGTGAGCAAACACACACACTCCAGTAATACTTAAATACAAATAATGGGAACCAAAAATATCATTCCATGAAACTGCAGAGGTCTCCTTAAAAACCGTGGTGACGTGTACGAGATATGCTAATCAGCCAAGTGTCATGTGTCTCCAGGAAACCCACCTCTTCCCAGCGACGTCAACATATATAGGTAAATACCCAAACAGTTCAAAGTTCCCATAAAATGCTCAGTGAAGATTATGTAAAGACCCAAAGAGTCCAAGTTCCCATAAAAGGCTCAGTGAAGACCCAATGAAGGCCCAAACAGTTCAAGTTCCCACAAAAGGCTCATTGAAGACCCAATTTAGACCTAAACAGTTCAAGTTCCAATAAAACCGCCAGTGAGGCAAAAGAGAACCGGAATACATTTACAAAAACGTCTCAGCTACACCACATATCCATAACACACCTACACGTGGACGAAACACCCCACCTCCTGGCGGCGCACATATTCGACGCCACCGGAAAGTAAATTTTGCAGGCCTCCGGTGCAACATGCAATACAAGGAGGCAATGGGGGAACGAGGAGTGTAAGCGCGCAAGAGAGGCCCGGCACAAGGCGTGGGGCACCCTTCGTCCATATGCAACGTCCAATAACCTTGTATCATTCAAAATGGCGAAGGCACTTGGCAAACATGTGCCCCGTGAGATGAAGCGAGAGAGTGCGCGCATCTTTCTATCATCTATTAACTCATATAGAGACACGCGCAAGGTTTGGACACGTATACGTAAACTCAAAGGATAACAGACATACAGCCTGCTATTGGTTAGTACAACAGGAGGCACAATTGAAGACTACGCTAACAAACTTGAATGTAAACATCTTCGACAGAACGCTGTCTGGTCGGGTTAATCATGAGGAAGAGGCAAATGCACAAAGTGCGTTTATCCAAAGCGGTCCCAACGTTTCGGATCTTACTCAGGTCCTTCTTCAGGGGTAACTGCGTATGACAAGAACGAGCGGTTGTAGAAGGCGTATTCTTTTTCTGTTTCTTTTTCTTTTTACTGGAATCCTGCCCTTGCGTGTCGGAGGCCGTGTCCAGTTCTGCGCACTACAGAAGCACTTTCATGCAACACAAGACATTCTGTGAAAAGAAGTCCTTGCACGATAAAAGTAAGCCGAACACCTCGTATAACACCCCTTTTCACTTCATGTGCTCAAGATAGCTCTCCACACTTGTAAGCCTTCAGTTCCTTCCAGGCGCAGACAACTCTACACCGACAATGATGCAAAACAATGATGCAAATTATGGCTTTTGGAGCGGATTCCAAGGTCTTTGAGGGGGGCCATAGAAGTGGCTTTCTTGAAGGACCCGTTATCGTCTCATCGCCCTGACGAGCTGCCTGTGCAAGCTTCTCGAGAAGATGACCAGTAGGAGACATTTACTTTTTAGAGTAAAGTGGTCTCCTCGTGAGCTGCCAGCCTGGCTTGAGGCCTGGGCGGTCTGCAAATGATCAACTTGTGGCATCAGAATCGTACATAGATGCTTCGTTCAAAACGGTTTAGTATAACTGTTTTTTTGCGTCTAGAAGGCCTATGAAACCACTTGGTACTATAGGATCCCAAGCGACCTGAAGTCATTCGGTGTTCCAAACAAGATGATGAACATCTTTGCTAGTCATTTGTCCAAGAGAACATTCCATGTGAGAGTGGTAATGCACTCTCAAAGGTTCACGTAGTAGAAAATGGCGTGCCTCAATGTGGAATTTTAAGTTGCCCTCTCTTTATAATCAAGATGAACTCCCTTGTGAGGGCGTTGCCTCCTACTATTTCCTACCCCATGTATGTAGATGATGTGCAAATATCCTTTAAATCATGTAACATGTCCATCTCCGAACGCCAGGTCCAGCTTGGTGTCAAAAACTTGCTGTCTGAGCAGACAAGAACGGTTTTAAATTTAACCCAGAAAAAGGTACTTGCATTGTGTTCTCTAAGAGACGCGGAATACAACCGGACCCTGAAGTTGCATTGAATGGAATATCAATTCGTGCGATAAAGGAGCACAAGTTTTTAGGTGATGTGCTGGACGACAAACACCAATCCTATGGTGCTGAGAAACAACTTTTGCTGCGCCTTCATACTGCCTTGATAGCGTCTCATTTGGATTACAGAAGCGTTGTTTATGGGTAAGCTCAAAAAACAGCGCTAAAAATGCTTGACTCAGTGCTCAAACTGGGGCTTCACATCGCAGCAGGTGCGCTTTGAACTAGCCCGGTCTAAAGCCTGTATGTTGAGTGCAACAAATGGTGCCTAGAATATCTGCGAGCATGCAATGACCTACTGTATGCTTTTAAAATTTCATCAATAAATAATCACTTTTTTTTACCTGTACTTCCCGATAAATCCGCAGCACAGCTTTCCTTAAATCGCCCATCGGTTTATATGCCTTTCTCACTAATGGTGAGGGAGGAAGCTTCGGGTGTCAGCTTTTTCTTTTTGGACTTGTACACATCATCTTGTACTGGTCGTTTACAGCCATGGAAATTTCGCCCTGTATCCGGTGATTTGCCTTTTACTAACATTCAGAAAGCAGGGTACAAAGTATCGCCACTTTTCAGCATTTATTTTTTCTGCAAAACAAATACGAGTGCACAGGATTCTACAGTGATCCTTCTAAAACTGCCAGAATGGTGGCCTGGGCTGCTCATGGACCTAACCTTAACATATGTAGGACTATGAAGGCGCACGCCAGCATTTTCACAGCAGAGGCGTGTGGTATCCTACTTAGTAAATCACATTGTCCAAAATGAAATACCCATTTCCATTATTTCCACCAACTTCCTGAGTGTTGTCCTGATATTACCATCCAAAAGGCCTAGCCAAAACCACGTCATCAATCTTATTTTTAACGCCATCCTGGCTGCACACACTCAAAAACTCGAAATGATTATATGCTGGGTTAATGGAAACTCTGGCATCGCCAGAAACGATGTGGCTAATGAAAGGGCTCGCGCTGTTGTACAGGAACACAGTTGCTATAACAACACTACCCTACACTGACGTCAAGCCACACATTGGACAACACCTTTGTAAAACATGGCAAGCGCAATGGGGTGAACACACAGACATTAAACTACACGTAATAAAACCGCACTTGGGGCAATACACGACTGACTCACATAACAGACACACGGAGCTTGCCTTAGCTAAGCTATGGATAGGCCACACGCATGTAACACACTCACTGGATGCTCAAGACCTGTAAGTGGCAGGTTTAATGCTTTTTCAGCCAAAACTCCATCGTGCCATTCTTGAAAGTCAATTTAGATAACGTTCTCATAGCAATTGCGCATCAATTTGAACGTTTCAATTCAACAGAACCCAAATTCAAACTTTTCATCCCATTATTCCTAAAATTCACCGCATAATGTTTAATCATTTTGGCCATCAACTTCCCGTAGCTGAAATGCAAAACATATCACATAATAAACAGCTTTGACCGCGTTGCGTTTATGCCCGGTAACAAACTACGCTTTTTTTCTCAAATTCGCTTTAGGTGGATGTGGCTCACTTCAAAAAAAAAAAAAAAAAACTCCCTACTATAGGAGGTGAGACAGTTAACTGCGGCAGGCGCGGTTGTGCGATCAGATAATGCCACAATGAAAACCAGCGCGTACTACAAAGCTTCGTAGCTGCGACGGCGAAGCATAAAGTAGCGGCACCTGAAGCGGCCGCGATTCGTTCTGGGGCTGCGCAGTGAAATTTCGATCGCCGCGGCCACGCAGTTTTTTCTCCCGTGACAGATGCTGCTGGCTTCACCGAAGGCAAGAGTTTGTGACATTACCTTGCCTCTCTAGAGAGCGTCGTATCCACTCCTGTCTTGTTTTTGCTCCGTGGTCACGGCTGAGGCACTGATGCCTGATTGTGGCTATGCAGGTTTCCAGCTGTGAGACTCAGCTTGTACACGGCGTTGCACAATTTGTGCCTCTTGCGATTTTTTTTTCTTTTTCTGTTTTTGCGTATTTAAAATAGATTTTCGCTTATGCGCGTGAGGGTGGTTGGATCTATGCACCTTTGTTACTTCGTGGGTTCCTTATTTTTGTGTTTTGTGTCGTTTGTTTATTTTTATATCGACAAATTATCTATATTTACCCCGTTGTAACGGGTAAATGTCCCAACTTCACTAATTAAACATGTTTTCGCAGTTTTTTGGAATTGTACTTGTCACAAAATGATCATCAACAACAGCCCACTCATACCCATACAAGGCGAAGGGTTCTCCCAATGACTCCCAAGCGCCCTCGTCCTGCGCCGCTCGAGTCCATTGTTGGCCACCGAATTTCCCTAATTCAGCCCTCCATCGTGTTATTAGCCCTGCCCTTCTCTTAGACCCGCCTCTTGGTATCCACTTTGGTACACTAATTGTCCACCGATTCTCGGTTCGTCTCACTTTATGGCCGTCTCAAGTTCATTTCTTTTTCTTTACTTTGACTATGATATCTTGTACTCCAGAGTTTGTTCCCTGATCAAGAAAGCTCGTTTGTTGTCCTTAGGTGTTTGTCCCACCATTATTCGTTCCATGGCCCGTTGAGCCCATCTAGGTTTGCTTTCCAGTTGTTTAGTAAGGCGCTAATTTCATCTGCGTGTGTCATCACCAGCAGTATACAGTGGTCGTAAATGGTTTTAGTGATAGAGGTACCTTACTTTTTATTATCTGGGAATGCTTTCCGAGTGCTTCCGACCCCATACCTATACCGCGCCCGATTTATCTGTCGTGGTTGGGGTCAGGACTAATCATCTGTCCGAGGTAGTTTTATTTTTGTACTTTTTCTATCGCTTCATCTCCTCAGCTGATAAGACCGCTTACGGCATGCTTATCCCTCATTACTTGAGATTTATTCATATTTCTTTTTAGCCCCACGGCCATGCTTTCTGATTGTAGTTCCTCAAGCATTTTTTTTTCAGGTGTTCGCAGTCTCACTCAGCGACACTGTCGTCTGCAAACCTCAAATGACTCAAATATTTTCTGTTTAACCTTAATCCCGTGTTTTCCCATTTAAGCTTTCTGAATATCTCCTCCAGGCACACTGTTAACAGTTCTGGCGAGGTAGTATCTCCCTTTCTGACTATACCTAATACGTACTATTAACCGAAGGACCCGAACACTAATGGCTGTACGCCGTTGCGACAGGCGTGGGCCATAGAGTTTCATACTAATATATACTAGAGGGAAATCTGTCGCTGCAGTCGCGGGCCGCCGTGGGCGGCACCATTGCTGCTAGCGAAGTTCCTTGCCTGCTTGGCTTAGCTAGCCATACGGCTTCTTTTTTGTCTCGAAGCCAAAATCAACGAAAAAAAGTAACATTTTTTTTTTTGTTCATCGTACATTAAGCTTCTAAAAAACTACTGACATTTGGAGGTTCAATTTTATAATAACAAAACAAATTTCATGAACCATCTACGGTAATATTCTTACTTTTTTTGCAGCCATAGCAAACGTTTCAGCGTGTTCATGAGCCATGCCAAGGACAAGTGGAACGTACCTGCCGGGTACATGACGGAACGCTCGCTGAAGCGCGGCTACCCTAGACAGGGGCGCCAGATTTACCTCTAGTATATATTAGTACGAAACTCTATGGCGTGCGCATGAGGTGTTTCTAACGTGAACGTCAACGGCGAGAATGACGATGACGGCGACGAGGAACTTGCCGTGACGATGACAAATGTTTCCTTAGACTCGCTCTTCGAACGTTTTTCCCACAGAAACGCCAGGCACCACGCATCTGACTAACGATTGCGTGATAGCGAAGTTTTCTTGTGCGCCCGGTCAGTACAAGCGATAGTAATGGCCAAACCGTTCATTTGCGCGCGCCGCCGAGCTGATGTTTCGGGTTTTTTTTTTTTTCTCCTTTATTTATTGCAGTGCTTCAAGGCGCCGCGTGCACACATGCTTCCTTCTTTGATGTGTTGACCGCATGATTCTCGCGGCTCCGGGAGTTTGGTACTCCACCAGGGGGCAGCCGGAAAATGATAGGGCGCTGGCTTGGCTAACCTCCGGCAATCATTTGTTCTCTCCCTCTCTCTCGCTTAGACGAAGCACGTGATGGGTCTGGCCTAGTTTCGCGACGCACGGCTTTCGGCGGCTAGGCCTGTCCGGGCCCCCGGGGGGCCCCGTTTGACATACTTCCTCTGGTACGGACGTCCCCGCCCTTGAACTGCTTGGCGACATTAAACTGCCAACGTGCTACGATATGCCGAAGCGAATAGCTCATTAGTCAGGGTTCGCCTTTCGGAGATATGTTGAGAAAAAGTTCTCCGAGCTGTCTTTTTTTTTTTCAACTTGGAACAAAAATGGTCTGTATAAGGTCGGAGACGTATCCTTATCAAGCCACTATATGTCTACAAAGTATTGCATCGATTGTCACAGGCTCCAAGGAATTCGCGGCAGAAGAATTTGGGGCGACGCAACGTATCATTCCCTTTACGCAACAAAATGGTTACGCAAGCCTCAAAATTGGCAGTGAAAGTTGGTGTTGTTGTGTGTGGTATTTTTTCCTCTTCAAGCGTAACGTTATCGACAGACACCGTTTGAGGACTGCCTCTACACAAAGAGAAGCGTGAAGGAAATTGCGATAGTTCGGCAGGGAAACAGTGTGCAGTATTTTAAACGTTATCACAACTCTTCTGTCTGACTATTTAGTCAAAGACTTTGACAATAATTTTCTGAAGCTGAAATGGACATATTTGTGACACTCAAACTATAAAATTGACCGAGCATGAAGTGATTATTGGAGAACAGAAGTTTTCGTAGTTTTGAGATTGGATACACGTTTGGCTTGGAGTTTGCCCAAGGGTTTTCGTATTCAGTTATCATTCCTTTGTGACAGTAGTTACTAGGACCCGACGTAGAGAAGGGTCATTTTCCGCGGAACCTTTACTGCCCATACACCGTCCAACGTGTTGATTTGATTATAAACTACGGTCAGGTCTAGCTAATACGTCGTAACGTGTAGAACTCATATAGGCTGTGGAAGAAGTTTACGCTGAAGCTTATCCAAGCCATAAAAATCATTCAGGTCTGCTTAGAAAGGGACTCGCGACGCTAATTGTTATAAGTTCATAACGTCATTTGGTGTTCTTTCATTAAATAAATCGCATTCAGTACATCACGAAGTACACGCAGTGAACCCAGGACGGAAGCTATGACTTTGGCTAAACGTATGACGTTGAATTAGGGGGAGTGGGGTGTCCAGGGCTGAACGATCGGTGCTTGATGGCTAACGCTATCTATACAGCCAATTTGCCGTTTACGTCGACAAGACGTGAACAAAGTCAGTTATTTCTGTTCGCCATTTTATTTACGCAAGGTAGATTCGTGGTCGCTCTAGGCCGCACTGGCGAGCGGTGTTTACGCAGGCCGGTTTTTTCGCGGTGAAAGACTTGTAGTCATCATAGGGTGATGTCTATTTTGGGCGACGACGTCGTGCGAACTAAGCGCATGAAGATCGACATATGCACGAAGGCAGCGGTGAAACAAAGCTGCCTTGCATTGTAGCGGAAGCCGCGGTATAGGGCGGATGCCCCGAAACAGAATGAACGCTGACACAAAGACGGGGAGAAAAAAGCAGTAAAAAGATGCAGATGACGCGAATGTAGGTTAGGGCGGGGGGCGCTGCAGATATGGAGCAGCCTGCCGGTAGGACAACCGCCCTTACCTCTTCGTGGGCGAGGGAGAGGAGGGCGCTTACGTTACGAGGGCGCTGCTCCCCCAACCGGTGGAAGCGGCGCACGCCGAGGTCACGGTCAATGGCAAAAACGAAAAGACGAAGTTGGAAGGGAGGCAAGGTGTGTAGGCAAGGAGGATACGAGAGGGGGCCAGTCGTGCCATCCGGGGAACCGTTGCACCTCTGAAGCTTCGCCGCTCCTCTGGAACGTTCCTGTGGCCCTCCGAACACGCATTGCCGAGTTCGCTCCAGTGCTCTCCTGGCCCGCAGTACACTGTAGTTACGCCGGCTGCACCGACGTTTCTTGCGGCCGTAGCTCAAGGTCAGCGCCTACTTCGGAGTCCGATCGTTTCGCCGTCGCCAGGTGAGCCGTACGCATCAAAGGCCTCGTCGACGGAAGATATTTTCAAGAAGAAACAGTTGTTCCAATCGGCTGCGCCGACGAAGCTATGTAAGCTTGTTTTCCCACGCCCTTCTCGCCTGGACGTAACCCAGCTAGCCTGCGAAGGCGACTGAACTGGAGAGAAAGGGAAAGACGACCGTAAATCGGGTACGCCTCACCTGTCCTTGAGCGAACGATAGTTTCCTCTCCGTTCGCATATTGTCCCCTCCAGGGAACATTAATTTTCCGCAGCCGCTTTTTGATTGGTTGCAGACCACGCGGCGGTGCAGTCGTGTCGACGAAGTTTTTACTCACTGAACAGTGAGCGTGACCGCCAGAAGTGATATAGAGCGCGAGTCAAAAGGATTACCTGGAACATCTAATTCTGCGCACACTTTCCCTCATCACATCGGACGTTCCTCAAGTGGCAAACGGCCTAAAGATGAGCAACGCAACGGACTCTTTGCACGCCGACTTTCTTTCCGTCTACCTCCACCTGCCTCAAGACCCACGTACCAAAGATTGGGTGATGGTGAAGTACCCTTCGATCATGCTCTGGAGTGTCGGCCTGTACTTGTACTTCGTCAAAGTCTGGGGACCGCGGCACATGAAGGGCCGCGAACCGTACAACCTGCGGAACGCGATTCTGCTCTACAACGCCGTCATGGTAGTCGGCAGCGCGGCGTTCCTGATCAAGATCCTAAGCCTCACGTACATCGGCGGTGGCTACAGCCTCTTCTGCCAGGGGCTCGACTTCTCCACCGCTCCGAAAGCGATCGAACTGCTGAACGTGTACTGGTGGATGCGTCTCCTGCGAATGGCTGACTTCCTGGACACCATCTTCTTCGTGCTGCGCAAGAAGTTTAACCAGGTGTCCACTCTGCACGTGGTCCACCACTCCCTCGTTGTCCTCGACTGCTGGTTCTGGCACCGCATCGGCACCGACGGCCACGTCTCGTTCATCATCTGCCTAAACACGTTTGTGCACGTCGTCATGTACACCTACTACTTCCTCTCCTCTATCGGACCGCACGTGCAGAAATACCTGTGGTGGAAGCGCTACCTGACCCAGCTGCAGATCACGCAGTTCATCGTGGCCATGTTCCACGGCGTCATACCGCTCTTCTACGATTGCGGATACCCGAAGCTGTACGTGTACCTGGCCATACCGCAGGGAGTGCTCTTTCTCTATCTCTTCTTCGAATTCTACTTCAAGGTGTACATCCACAAGTCTGCCAAGGGCTTCCAGACGGTCTGCAAAGCTCCGGGAGCGTTAGAACATCCAGAATCGAAAACGAATAAGGTTCTCTAGGGAAAGTGGAAATTTTGCGTCCCGTAGTCACTGACTGCTTGATCCCATCAGAAAATGTCAGAAATCTCGCATCAGTGTGAACTGGCATCAATACTTTGTATTTTTTCTGGGGTGATCTATCTCTAGCGCGGCTTACATTAAATAGCAGTAGGGTGTCTACAGCTGTGCGCCCCTCTTGTTTTGGTGGAGACTTATGTGCGGAGAGCCATCGAGGGGAGCATATAACGGCAGCTGATAGGGTGTTCACGATGCAGTGTGTCGATGTGATTTCCAAGTGAATTGCCATGAAAGCACGCTTAGAAGTTTGCCTTCAAGTTCTTTGTGTCAAATGAAGCCGAAGACTTGTCGTATGGTGATGCCTAACCGCACGCCCCATTTTCTTGTTTAAGTCCAAACCATTGTTTGTTGTCTCGAGTGTGTGATGCGTATTTGTGTGCACGGCTACCACACTGCTGCGCGGTGCCGGGAGCCCATTCCGCCTTGATGCGAAAAAAAACGAAGAAAAATAAATGCTTGAACTGCCTGATTTGTCTTGTGTGAAATGCTAGAAGTGCCTGATTTGTCTTGTGTTGCATTTGTAACCACGACTCAGGAGGATCGCAGAAGGACGCGTTCTTTTTAGAGCCTACCAGTTAGGTCACCGCCGTTTCTTGGCGGTATGACCTAGTTTTAGTTTTTCCTCTTGGGTCATACCATGATACGTCCGTGGCTTTTACAGGGACGGTATACAGCAAGAGAACACAACCAAAACATGCGGCCGGGCCACAAGAGTGCGAGAAGGCTACGTGACTCCACGCTCAGACACGTTGAAGCTTAAAAATCACTCGATTCATCAGAGAGGACAAAAGTCTGCAAAAACTACAAGCTGCTGAATATTCACCCCCTTCTAATCATGTACACGAAGATAAATTGGCGATATAAAAGTAGTTTTTATATGTTTGTATTGTACGAATAGCAGTACGCCACGACGGAATAAAATATGTAACCTTAAATAGCATTGAGGTCAACCACAAACTGGATAGGTATCCTAAGCAAATACAACATTATTCTTTGAGTGAGATAACATCTTTTCTTTTTGAGCTTTCTACAAGCTACAAAAATTACAATTAAAAATAGTATAAATACCCGAGCTTAAGTACAACTGCATGCTTTTAGGAGTCGGTATGTTTGGCTGAAACAAGGGATTGCCGCATTCATTTTGCGCGCTCACAGCGGGCTCTCGTACTGAGTCGGTGCATTTCGGCAGTTTCCGACAAACTCCAACCTTCCGCGTTCGCCAGGCATAACAGAAGTGGTTTTGCTTTCAGCTCATCAGAAATAAACCTCCTTTATGACGTGGTCCTGCCCAACTACTTGTGCTATATCAAAATGTGTGCACTTAATCTGCAAACCTTGGCTCTTCCAGACCTCAGTAGAATCGATAGGGTTTGCTTCTTGAACTGATTTTTTTCTTTTGGGGGGGGTGAAGGGGAGACGTAGCTTGCTTACGGAAAATTTCAGCTTTGCGAGTGTACTCTTTTGACACGAAACAAGGAAGGCAAAAAGGAAACCTGACCAGGGTTTACTTCCCTTTCCCGGGTTCTTCTGGCAGAAAGTAATCACGGTGCGCTGCCGCTGCATTTTCATTGGGGTTTGTCTTCTAGAGCGTCTAAGTAAGAGCCGGTTTCGGCTGAGCTTTCGGTAGTACACCCTGATTGATTGTAGGGTTTAACGCGCCGACGCACCGCAGGCGATGAGGCGCGCCGTAGGGAGGGCGCAGATTAATTTTGACCACCTGGGGATCTTTACCGTGCGCCAAAATCTAGTACACACGGGCGTTTTCGCTTGTCGCCTCCATGAGGTAGTACACCCTGTACAATTTTTTGGTCTCGTCACCCAAGCATCGAACACTGCTACACCCTGCACAGCTGCCGTACTCAGGGGGGGGGGGGGGGGGTTGTGGAGGGGGCCGCGCCCTTCCCCCCTCGTATTTTTTGGGACGGGGGATGATTTTCAAGGCTGGCTCAACCGCGAGCCATGTTTTGTTTTTGGGTTTGTTTGTTTTTGCGTTGTTCGTTACTATTTACTAATTTTGTTCGTTTATTATCAATATTATTTGATAATTTTTTATTGTTAATATTTTCCCCATTTTTTATGTGGTCCCGGGGTTTCCCCAAAGCAAAGTCCTGTTTATGCCGCTGACCCTGAAACCATATCGGTGTTAAGCAACCGACAGTTTTCTTCCGCTTTAGCTTTCACTTCTCCGGTTTCGACACCAAAGTGTTCAGAAGCCTGGGGACGTGAATTGAATCCTCCAAGCGGCAGAAAACTATTTCTTGGCCCGCCTGCCAGCTTGTGGACCACCCCTAGCCTGTCTGAGGAGCGTGGCTCCAGTCGCTGACTACTGAATTCCTTGTCCTCTTCCTGGTATGAGTAGTCCGCGGACTTAGCGATTGCGCAGTTGCGTCCTTTCTCTCGGAACACATTCAATATAACTGCCCTGCTCCACATGAGAGCAATCCGTAGCTCTCCCATATCATGCGCGCGCTTGTTAAGGCGCAAGCCTTATTTGCCCCTTAGAGTTTCAACTTATATATACTAGAGGGAAATCTAGCGCCACTGTCTAGGGGAGCCGCGCTTCGGCGAGCGTTCTGGCATGTACCGGACAGTCACGTTCCACTTTTCCTTGACATGGCTCATTAATAGGCTGAAAAGTTGGCTCTGGCTGCAAAAAAAGCAAAAGTATTACTGCAGAAGGCTCATCAAATTTGTTTTGTTTTTATAAAATGTAACCTTCAAAAAGAATAATTTGTCAGTGATTATGTAGAAGCATCAGGTACGATGAACAAGAAAAAAATGTTACCCTTTTTTGTTGATTTTGGCTTCGAGACAAAAACGAAGCCATATGGCTAGCTAAGCCAAGTATATAGGCGAGGAACGTCGGTAGCGGCAATGGCGCCGCTCACGGCGGCCCGCGACTGCAGCGACAGATCTTCCTCTACTATATATTTGTATGAAACTGTATGATTTTCCCCAAGAGCGAAAAATGCGGCGATGTGAGCAATGGATGTCTGCGAAATTCCACGAGCGCAAGTCCACATTGGCGCGGGGAACAAGGCTTTCGAACTAAGGGCGGAAAGATGAGAAATAAAACCCAAAAAGTGAGCGTATGTCCTTGGTTGTTCTAGGAGATCCCGCGACTGGTGGCTCAATAGCACGCCGGGCGACCCAGCGAAGTCTGAACTGTGCTCGTAAGAGATCTTGGGGGATCGCGTAACTGGCGCGCGCCAGGCGGAGACGTTAGTTTGGAGCGGTGTTTCAGGATGGAAGGGGCTTGGACGTCGGGTTTACCGGGCGTTTCTGGGCCGGCTAAATGCGGTCTACTGCTTATTTACGCCAGGACGCGTGCAATGTCGGCAGGAGCATTAATGCTTGTGAATTCAAACCACGTAAGCTGATTTAAGTGCACCGAAAATTTCTTTTTTCCTTCTCGGCAGGCAGCAATGGTGTTTTGCCTTTCACTCGGCTGGGCTCCTAAAGCAAGTGCACCGCTAACGAAAATGTGGTGGATAACAGACTAAGAAAGCTTGTAAACCAACATTCAGCGCTCACGGGCGGGTAATAAAGTAGCCGCCTATCTTTTTCGCGAGCGGGGTTTCCGTAAGTTACGTGTGCGATTACGAGGAAATTAGTGTCTTTCTGGTGGTTTGAGGTTTCAGAAACCGGGTGTATATTATTTAAATATTTGGCCTATGTCCGGCGGTTGGTCGTCCTCTAGCTGGGCTGTATACGCAGTCATATGAAGTACTAATTTTAATCAATAAACGTCTTTAAGGTCATCTAAACAAGATACTGAAAATTTCTCGCCGTTTGTTTACGCCACACTAACACTATTCACCAAACAACATTCTGCGCAGTAGCCCAGGAGGAATTTTGCAGTCATGTCAAGTTTTTTGAGATATCGCACCACTTTCATGACCAATTTCTTAAAAGGGCTTGAGTTTTCTGCGTAGTTTCGATTCACAGTTAGTCTTCAAGGTGACCTTAGTTGGCGCGGAATATAAAAACGAAGATAGTTCAAGGAGGTTCTAAAGATGTGAAGTCACCGGGCGTAACTCCATGCTTAAAACATTGGGACGACTAGTTACACAAAAGAACTACTTCTTTCCACCAAGGTATATCGCCAAGCTGGTACTCAGGGTATATCCTTACATAATATTACAGTCAAACCCGGCTATAACGAACCCGGATAGAGCGAATTATGCTATATATCGAACAAAAATATTTCAGTTTCAGAAATACATGGAAAACATATTCCTTATAACGAAGTTCACATCCGATATATCGAACTCTGCGCGCCTAGAATGGCCGCCGATATGCATGTTCTCGGAGCGGCGATTGAAATGTGGATTGGCCGTGACCACGGAGCAAGAGCCGCGACTGAGACATTGCCCCGCGCACGGTGCGAAGTGACGCCCGACATTTTCCATAACTGCTTCCGACGCGCGGGACTCACGATGAAACCCGACCAGTCAGCGATTCCGTTCCAAAACAGCAGCATCGGTGAGCTGTGGGAAGAGCTCGCCAGCGTCAATGATGTCGCGAGTGAAAGCCGTCCGACGCTTATAATGAAGCGCTTTCGGCATTCGGTGTGCTCCGCCAATGCTTCTTCGATTTGCGAGGACGCGGACTCGAACTGGCGCAAACAATGTTTCGTGTAGAGAACGCTATGCTAGTTGTAAGCCTCCAAAACGAAAGTGAAAACAAAAATCAACGGCTTTTTTTTTTTTTGCAAAGTAGGCAGTTATGTTGAAATTAGCTTTTAAACTTATAATAAATGGAATATTTTGGTTATGGTAATGTCTACTTTACTGTGTTCGTTTCTGCATGCGGGGATGGCGGAGTTGGGCAGGAAGGTGGACTCCCGCGGATTGCGAACTCATAACAATGAGCTCGTTATAGGCGGGTTTGGCTATATCAAACTATTGGATATATCGAACTAATCGCGGTGCATATTGCAGTTCGCTATAAACAGGTTTGACTGTACAAACACGGTACAGTAAAAGCTCATTAATTCTAACTTGAAGTGGACCTTAAAATGTTCGAATTAAGCGGAGTTAGAAATAGCGGGTGGGCGCTACAATGAATGGACATCGCGCCCTCACTGCGCGGGCCGAACACAAATAAGCCACCCCTGGCCTCGTTATCGCGAATTAGGCGCTACTACACATTTGTGGCCGGTGATTTCGTAAATAGTATTCATGGAGCTCGAACAGCTATTGATCAGCCAGTAATGCGGAAGCGAAATAAGCTGTCGCAGCACCGTAGCACGCGTGCTACGCTGTTGTTTATCTGATTCATTGTTTTTCATCTCTTGCAAAATTGGTTTGGTATGGATTTGCACCACATTGGAATCAGTCTGGGCCGTCTTCTTCTGCGTGGAGAGATAGAAACGATGGGAACCCAGTTCGAAGTAACCGTTCTGGATACCGACGCGTTCGAATTATCCGGAGTTTTTCCCCATTTTAGTATACAGTGTTGTGCCGGGACCAGGGCGTCAGTTCGAATTAACTGTACGTTCGAATTAGCCGAGTTCGAATTAGCGAGCTTTTACGGCAGTAATTTCGTTCACTTTAGCCTAACTGTGTGGGTTTCCACCGAGAGCCACACTTTGAGGATATTATTCAAACATAGATGATCTAGCAGCGTCGCTAAAGATACCATTTGTAGCAGCATCCGCAACACCACCATCCTCCTCTGCAGACTATTGTGCTGTCTGATTGGTGAAGAAAAGAACGCAGTTGGCTCCCAGGCTCGAACGCAGCACTGTGTTTGAGTCTTCTTTCTCCGCGGCCGTGGCCCGTCGGCCACGGCCGCCGTGCAACATTAGTGGGCTACGCCGGCCCGCTACAGCGGGCCCTGCCTTCAATGTAATTTCTATTGAGTTTGTCCATGCAACAAGCGTTGTCTGGAATAGCCGATGCACATCAATATTCAAGGAAAGTTTTCCGATAATGTATGCATTCCCGCACGTTATTCTGAGATCGGTAGGAAAACTTGGTGCAGTAAGCAGCCGTGCAATCGGAAACTCTGATCAACAGTCGGTCACACGGGAAAAAGATAACTGCTAAGTACCCGAATGAATTGGAAAGCAGCGCATGTAAACGCAAATCTGGGTGTAGAAAGAACAGAGTTGAGAGGTAGTCGCTAAACATCGTGAACAAGGACAGCCAGGGTGCAGGAAAGTCCGCAAAATGAATATCCTTGATTTGATTGTTGGGTTTAACGCGCCGACGCAACGAAGGCGATGAGGCGCGCCGTAGTGGAGGGCTCCGGATTAATTTTGACCGCCTGGGGATCTTTAACGGGCGCCGAAATCTCGTACACACGGGCGTCTTTGCTTTTCGCCTCCATCGGAAAAGCGGCCGCCGCGGCCGGGAATCGAACCCGCGGCCTCGTGCTCAGCAGCGCAACGCCTTAGCCACTGAGCCACCGCGGCGGGTAAGATGAATATCCTGCTCTCTTTAGCGATATTTTTTTTTTGCATATTCAAGGTTCAAGATACAATATTTAGGATTCAAGATTTTATTATGCGCAATATGAATGGGTAGGACGTAAGAAAAAAGCTCCGCGTGAAGCTTGAAGGGTCCCCGGTCCGTATACAGGGCAAGGCTTCAGCATGGGCATGTGACAATACAAGTGCAAAAAAGTGAAGTGCGCACACAAAAGTGATACGCATGCATCACAAGCATAGTTATCAAAACAGCAATTGCTGTGTACAACAACAACAACAACAACAAGGATGCCGTGAACCGTAGAGAATCTTTTTCATGGAAAGAAAAACAACAACAGAAAAGCACAAATTAAAAACAGCGCTTTGTGGTGCAGCCCTGATCCATCAACGAGCACAGTTGGGCTCCAACTCGAAAGAAACGCATGCAAATCAAGGTAGCAAAATTTATATTTGCATCAAACGCGCATTTAAAGAGCTTGCGATGCTAGATTTCAATAAAAATTAGCTGTGGAGCACTTCCTGTCGAAGCAAAGTGCTCATCATAGTGGAAGGGCGGTGATTAAAGTTTCTGTATTAGGAGAAGTGTTGAAAGAGTATGTATCAGTAACTATCCTGAATATCCGTCTTCTCGACTAAAAACAAATTAACCTCAAAATTGTGCGTTAAGGGATCATTGAGCGAGAATATTGCCTTAACATAATAACTGAAAAGGTCTCCGACGCTATTCACGCTTTGGTGAACAACTTAGCTTGACCAGCTGCGATTCGTACATAATTTTCAGAAAAATCTAGCTTCTGCAACTCTTTCAATGGTCATTTGCTGGAATAGGATATAGGGAAAAACTATCACTCAAAAACGCGCAATCTTAGACAGTATATGTCTTGCACGCTGGCGGTGCTTCTCCACCAACTAAGCGATCCTCTCTGATTCCTTTTTTGTTTACACTGGTCCTGAAACTTGCTGTAATAATTCCAGATCCCATACCCCAGGCACATCTTCCATGAAAGAGAAAATCTCAATCCAGCAATGTCAATCGCCAGTTCGTAATATTCCGGAACCACTCTCAATCTTTCAAGGAACTTCATGGACACAGGCTTAGATGAAAGACTATAGTGCCCACAAAGGGACTAAAGTGTGTGCACGGCCCCGCTCCTATCCTATCCTCTTCTTCGCCTGCCCTCTCTTTCATCCCCTGAACACCCCTTCCCGAGTGCCGAGTAGCAATCCGGGCTCTAAGCCTGGATAACCTCTCGGCCTTTCTTTTAGTTCTTCTCCTCCTCATGCCACGAAGTAGGCCAGCCCCTAGAAACTGTCAATTCTTTGACCGCTCACTTATCTGTCCGGTAGAAATGGGAAAGTTATCTTTATAGAAGGAATTTACTCTGTCACCACCCGATCGCCAAGGCAAACACGGAGTGTAATAGCAGATCGTATGGTCTGTGCACCATACCGTCAAGCCCAGAACTTTTGGCCACTACTGGACTTCAAGTACAACGTGATGGAGTGCTTCATGTAAAAAAAAAACAGTGCATAGGGTAACTAAGGAATAACATCCGTGATTAGACAGGCCCTGCTATACTCAACGACATACCCAGGGGCCTACGATTATTCCACAAAGCCATAAGTAGATTCGCTATCAAAAAGGGTGCCACAGATAGGTCTGGCTACACTAATTCATGAAAAGGATAAACACGGTGCGGCAGAGCACACCCCCGCTAGCCCCAATACCGTGTGCGCTCTACACAATAAGTTGACCTGAACGCCATCATGATCAACGTCCATGAGTACTACTCGGACCCGACACACAAAGCCAACCGTACCCTCGTGATGACATTTATGCGCGAAGGCTTGATTAAAAACTTTACCATCCCATCCTAACTGAAGTTTAGAGAAGCGCGAAAGCTTCATCCAGTCAACGAAAAGTGCGCGCAATCGATCGTCAAACCTCCAAAGACCCAAATCGCAAACCAAGAACGAAGCGATGCGACAATTTTTCGCTCACTAAGTTATAACGCATCTACAAACGATCTATATGTACGCCGACACGTGGTTTATGAGATAAAGGTATACTACTGCATCCCTCCTTCATGATCGAAGCGCGCACTTTCTTGCCTAGAACAGTTCCTTTTCGCGATTTTCAAGTAACCGTTTTTACATAATGGAAGCCCGGTTTCACGCACGCGCCGTGTGTCCAGAGATCTTATCAGAGCTTTTCGGTCGACCAACCGGTCTATGGAGAAAGGCATCAGTTTTTTTTACAGAACGCCGTCGGTCCCATTAAGAGCTTTCGCTTTCAAATGACGTGAACGAGGTCCAGATGCCGGGCGGACATCCTGATCAAGCCCCCCTACACGGCAGAAGCACTCAGTGGAAGCGATCGCACAAACTCGAGCAGCCCTTTCCCCCTGACGCTTGGCGACAAGCTCCTCCTGCTTTTTATGGTATGAAATAGAAGCTTCGGCCTTACTTTGATTAGGGTTAATATTTTTTTTTCTTAAAGTTCGGTTAGTTTCATTTTCATGCGTCACGGTAACACTGTCGCCAGTAGCGTGCGCAGCTTTCATGAAACTGTATTATTACCTTTGATGATGCCACGGCAAAACACGCCGCATCTGACGTGCATGTAAGATAGATGTGGCTGGGAGCCAGTTCCCTCTTTTAATTGGCATCATATAAGTAATTTTGGTGACAATAGGGTGCAGCTTCTCTTCTACGATAATAAAAGCGAGCCTTCACCGTGTTAAAGTCAAGGTCCGGTTACAGAAGTTTGTGGATGGCAGGCTCTTATAGGAGGTGGTGTCATTATTTCGTGGTAATTCCTGGCGAAGTATCACATTCGACATTTCTCAGACCTATGCTCACAATTACACGCAAATATAATTGCGTTAATTACGCCTAAGTAGAAGGCATAAAACATGTGTACATCGTTGTTTAGCTGCGTTCATTGGTCCATGCTGGGTGATACCCCATAAATTTCATCAAGATATAACTTGCAGCGGGTGTAGCCTTATCATCCTATAGTGCCCCCCATCACCACAACGGCCAGTGTTTTTCCTTCAGCAGCCGCGCATGATTTCGGCACGCTTTACGACATACGCGCTGAGAGCATATACGGCGCCAAATCTGGGGTACGCTCTCATCTTCGGCCGGTCTGCGTGCTTGACAAACTTGGGCGCCGATACGCATAGAGTTCCTGTATATAGCTCCTCTAGGGGAGCAGAGTTGCGCGTCCATCCGCCATCTTGAGTTCCAGGTCGTGCGGGAAAGCCACACGTTCCGCTTGTAGGAGCTGACGCCGGGCCGCCGCGCCAGCGGCAGCGGCGAGGAGGAGTGGTGAGGAGGGGCGCGGGCAAAAGCCGTCGCACCATAGTCGGCTGCTTATCAGCTGAGCGGCCGCCGGTGCCGGCGCCTCCGCATCAGCCAATGCTCACTTGAGCAGAACTTACTGAATACGGAGTCCTGTGCGCAGCACTGAAAGCGGGCTTTCCTGTCGAACTGGAACCCGCGGCATGTGGCTATCAGGCGCGCAACTCTTCCGCTACGCGATACCAGAGTCCTTTGAAGGACTCTGGCGATACACAGGAACATTAGATACGCACCCCCAATAGCGCCATCTACTGGCCCGCCTGGAAGACTCCAATTATTTCGGGAACAGATAAAAAGGGAGCCCGCTTTTCAGCCTCAGTGTAGTAAGGCTGAAGTTGTGGGTTTTCGCTATGGCAGCCTAGGTTCGAGACCCAGCAGGTACTATGTTTTTGTTGGCAAGACCAGGAATTCTTTTTTACTGTAAAATGCTCTCTTTCGGAATTAAGGATGGTTTTGGTATTTTTAGGTCAGTTTGTCATTCGAAACGTTTAATTATAGTTCCATGATTAACGAGAAAGGAAAAGGGGCGCACAAGAGGTGCGTCTGGGCGGCCAGGTTTGTCAAATACGCGGCCGGGGCTTCCGCATGGATTAATTAATGTAAGTGGACACAGCGACATTCAGGGCGGGTTCCTGCAAAATAACCACTTGCTCGCAAAAGCATGTGTTCCTCGATATTGCCCTCAGGCCTGGATTGTGACGTACATGTGCAAGGAAAAATTGGCATTGTACACACGCCGAACGCACGCCACCATCCCATTGTGCCTGTCCATATATCGTTCTACTGCCAAAAGGAAAACGAAGCTTAAAATAATTTACACACCGGAAGGTTGTTCGGTGGCGTCACGCTTAAACATTTCCTCTTTTGTAGGTCGAAGGCCGAGGTGGGTAAAAAGAACTACCTCTAGAACCGGCCAACGGGATTGAGGTGGCGCAGAACCGAAATTAAGAAAGGTTTTGTACCCTTGGTACACTTCGCGTACTTGAATTGCAGTAAAACAAGCGGCCCCTGAACCGATTTTAGCCACTCGCACGTCCTCAGAAGCAGTTAAACACTCTTTTTTTATGTTTGAAAAACAAGCCGCGGTCGCTCAGTGGCTAAGGCGTTGTGCTGCTGCGCTCGAGGATGCGGATTCGATTCCGGCTGCGGTGACCTCGTTTCAGATGAGGCGACAAGCAGATAACTCCCGTGTGTCCGTATTTTGGCGCACGGTAAATGATACTCAGGGGGTCAAAATTAATCCGGAGCCATTCTCTACAGCGAACCTCATAGCCCAGGTAATACCGGCGTGTTTGGCACAATAATTCTTGTTTCAAAGAACTAGCCGTTGCTTAAATTAACTCTTACCTGGACCTGAAGGACGTTTTTTTCCTCAAGAAACTACCATTGAAAAGTTAATATTAACGAACCAAATTAACCAACATAATTTCACAACCACCGCATTTTTGCAATTCTAAGCACCCCCGATTCCAAGCATCCTCCCCTTCTTTCAGAAAAAGAAATTGGGAAAAAAAATGTCTGCACGCGAATCTTAGCAACCGCCTTTCTAAGCAACCATCGCACGGTGGATTGCGGACGCGTGTTAGCGGGTCCAAGTTGATGTTGTGACCAGGTCATTGATGGAGTGTTCCTTTACAAAATACTTCTACAGAACAGAAGACAACCTGCTGTGGGATACAGGGAGGGGTGACTCAAACGGTGCAACAGACTCGAGTGGTAGTAAGAGTGACTGAGTATCAGACGCCAGCCACGGGTTCACTGTCTGCGCAATTTTTTGTCTTGACGGTTTGCCAAATGAAACATTATTCCTTGCCCGCGTCTCGTTGAGACACCACCGAAAAAAAAGTGTGTGTGTGTTAGAAGCGGACGTCAATTTTTGTTTGGCGAATCTAAGCACCCCCCTGACTTTGGGCGTCGCGATCATGGAAAAAAGGGGCTGCTCAAAATCGAGTCAGTACGGCATGTTTCATGGCGTGAGCTCTCCTCAGTGGCTGCCGGCCACGCAACTAGACCAGGTGACGTTTGAGGGTAAGTGCAAAAAAATTCCGCCCACCTCCCCTCGCGGGAACCCTGGTGTGATGCGACGCTGAGGGGGTTCAAGCTCAAGCGGAGAGCAACCGTCGACCGAAAGGCCGCCGGAGAGCGGCACACCGGTTATATGCGCAGCGCGCCCGAAGAAGAGGAGACCGCGGAGAGAGAGAGTACTGCACATGCGCCGGCGCCAGTGTGTCTGCCACGGCTATGACGCAACACAATCCAACACAATCCACTTCAATCCAATCCAAATCCAATCCAATCCAAATCCAATCCAATCCAAGCCAAGCCAAGCCAAGCCAATCGAATCGAATCCAATTCAATGCCCCTCGTGAGAAAGTGTTCGCTATCGGAGAGGAGAGGGGGTGAGCGGAGGAGAGTGCGGACGCCGCCGACGACGACGACGCGCGCAGGAAGGACAGGGCCGCCGACCAGAGATGCTCTCAGCGTCGCATCTAAAAAGAGCTGGTAAGTCGCCAGTCTTTCATTTGCTTTTAATTTAAGTGCCAAATTCGCGCTAACGGGTTGAAGTGTCAAACGTGAGGCTTCCCGTGTTACGCTTGCAAAACGGTCGACAGGCAGCAAAGGGATGAAGCGACGGAGCTGGGCAACAGCCCGACGGTGGGTGTAACGTCACCCTTCAGCACTCTCAACTGGACGTGCAATAAGCATGAGATTGCTTAGAACGTCGTAAGGCTGGACTTGAAAATAGAGCGAGAGGCCTCAGCTAATGTTTTGGCGCTTGGCGTCGTCAGCAAGCACTGATTTTGTAACGCTGGGCCTACGTATATATATGAAAAAAAGACCCTTGGCCAAGGATCTCAGTCATAGCCCCAGATGAAAAAAAAAAAACGGATTCAAAGAGAAAGAGAGGTAGTGAGGATAGGATTAGCAATCAAGATGTTTAGCACGGGCTGCGCCAGGAGAGAGGACAGCGAGAGGAAGAGAGAGACATAGTTTATCTCTCCCGGCACTGAATTTTTTATTTCAGGCGAAAATTTTTTTCTGCGTGTTTTCGTAGAGGTTTGGACCTCAGAAGAACAGAAATGAAAAATTACACTAATACTGCAAATATTCGTTAATTTGCAGGCACGATAATTAATTAGGTCATTGGGAAATTAAAAATTTTCTTTCTAGTAAAAAATAATTTTTTTCTCTTTGTTGTAAAATCTCTGACATCCTGATCTTACAGAAAGAATATAAAACTGGTAATACAAGTATATCAGATTTATATACCTTTTGATCAATCGGAATTTCCGTTTCTTTTACCCGCCCTGTCGCCATACCCTGTGTCCATAATGCTTCTTGTGTTTCATATCGTCCAACCCTGCAAAAACTGAACAATGGTGATGTCCATCGCACGAGGCACCCTTGAACGACCCTCGTACACAAAACTAGCACGTTTTAATTTTGTTCTTAAGGCGATAGAAAATATTATGTTGTGTCGTCAAATGACGACGCCAGGGCAGAAAGGGTTATTATTATTTGTAAATGGAAAGGGAATTGGGGTTGGCTGGAGAGACGAAGAGCCAGATCTTTGCAGGCAGTTCTTGGTGGTCTTCATAATGAAGCTCGCCAGTCTCCTCTGCGCCGCAGCTCCTGCAGGGCTACGTTCTTGCAAGTTACCCTCTACGGCTTTCATTTCTTTAAAACCACTCATCATTAGGTATGGCATTGAATCTAAATCACGTCCTTGTCCTAAAATGTCCGCCAGATAACATTGGACAACGCTCAGAGGCAGACCTATTATAATCTACAGTGATTGCAGCGCCCAGGAAATTGTGATGTCACTACACACTGAACGCGCTATAGATAAAACATCGGCTGAAATTTCGAGAATTCTCTACTAAGGCGTAGATTCTTACGCCGCTTGTATAGAGTGCGAGTTCTTTACAGCCAAATACAGCTAGGATTAGCGAGAGACGTCAGAATATTTAATTCTTCTTGAGTATTCTTTTGTTTTTTTTCGCCAATGGTGTAAATACATACCATTATAGAGATCAAGTTTCCTTACTTGGCTAATTATGTTTTTTTCGAAGATGCAAGGCGTACAGCAGAGTTGGTCACTTACGCTGTGTTATAAGTATTTCAGACCGTCCTTTGTGGACTTTTTTCCTTTATTTTTAGTCGCTGGGTGATATGTATAAGATGGACATTTTTGATTTTATCAGATCATTTTTGTGAATTTTTTTTCTGTCTTCTATTTCTTGATTTCTTTCTCAAAATTTTGTTCAACCAGTTATCTCAATTTACGCTGTTATAACGATTACAGGTGCTACCTTCGCCAAACCGGCATTTTTGTGGAATTGCAAGCGTTGCACGGTTTGCCATTTTCGCTATTTTTTTCATTGACATATTCAACGTTTTGCGTACTTTTTTGTGTATACTTGGGCTTTGGGCGGGGGCGTATAAGATACACATTTTTTTTTTGTTTTTTGTCAGAACGTTGTTGTGTATATTTTGTTTATTTATATTTTTTAGTTTCTAGATTTTCAAAATTCTCTCAGACCAATTATCTCCAGTTACGCTGTTATAACGATTACAGGCGTTACTTAAGCCAAATCTGCATTTCTGTGGATATGCAGGGCGTTAGAACGGTCCGCCATTGTATTGAGAACGTTTTTCTGGGGACATTTTTTTTCGTTTATTCTTAGGTTTTGGGAGGATATGTAGAAATCTGTGTTTTTGATTTTGGCCCATATTTTCTTAATTTTATTATTTCTATTTTTTATTTATTGGTATTTCAAAATTCTATTCGACCAATTATCTCCATTTACGCCAATATAAAGATTACGAGTTGTTACTCTCGCCTAATCTGCATTTCTGCGCTAATGCAGGGCATTACACCTGCCCTGGCTTGAGGGATACTAGCCAAAGAAATATACTAATTAGAACTACCACTCACTAATAAGAATATTGAAAGTTACACCGCTTCCAAAAACGAGCAGCACGCTTTGTCACAGCCAATTACGATTTCACTGTCAGAAGCTCGAGTATTGTTGACGGACTTGGGTGGAAAACGTTGGCAGAACGTAGGAAAGTATTGAGGCTAAAATTTTTATTTAGCATTCTGAGTGATAAGACAGGAATTAACACAAACATTTATATAAAAGAACCTCATTAAATCACTGCTAGACGAGATAACCCAAGAAAATTTAGACCGTATCAGTGCCGTATTGATGTCTTTAAATACTCATTTTTTTCTAAAACGATTGAAGATTGGAATGCTCTTCCCAGTGAAGTAGTTCCCGCATCTGATTTTCACAGTGCCATCGATGATTTTGTGATGTAACATGTAACAGTTGTGTATTATGCTCCGCCATTGTATTTCTAAGGGATGTTACCCTTTTGTGCATTGCCCTTTTTCGTGATTGCTTTATGCATCAAGATTTCAACACCCCTACAATAGTGCCATATCGGCGCTGTATGTATATGGAATAAATAAATAAATAAATAAATAAATAAATAAATAAATAAATAAATAATAAATAAATAAATAAATAAATATCTCACCAACGTTCACCATCGAACACACTGGCAGGCGAGCTCACCGTGCTGACAAGCTGTCTCTGGCATAGAAGTGCACTGCATAATTATCTGAGTGCATCAAATGCTTTATTGGCGTTTAAGATATGCCTTTGGTTCATGCCCATTTCCTTAAAAGTTATTATCTAATGCTGTTATTGCTGAGACCTAAATGAAACCGGTGAACCGCAGAAACAGTATCTACGGCGCCAATTTGTGCAACAAGGGATGCCGGGAAAACACGCAGAGGAATGGTTACGGTTTCTCCCGCTGTTTTCTAACTTATTTGATGTGTGTAGAGTCCGGGAATTAGGTTTAAATGTGTTCATAACAGCACAGCCTAACGTCTGGTCATGTGTTTCTCAACCCATTCTAAACCAGCCCCAATGTTCCAGAAACTATGGTACGGCCAAGTTTAAGTCGTTATTGTCAATCATGGACATATATCTATTGCTGCAATCCAGGCGCACGGCCTTTCTTGTTTGGCAGCCGTTCAAAGATGGTGCCACGTAGTATAGCCGAAGAGTTTCGAGGGTCGTCATCTCATTCTAGTTCGTTCGTTTTAGCAACTGCATCTTCAGTTACTTCTCCTCAGCTTGCGTGAGCAAAAAATCAAAAGGTTAGCTCCCGGAGGAGCTCTACGTTTGTGAATGACTGCACAACACAGACAACTATCCGTGTGCCGGAAATCGGCCTTGACGCCCGCCACATGTCAACTGTAGAGGAAGATTGAGTATAGCGCCGTAGTTTTCATAATGCCCCCTTCGCGTGTGGTAGCCCATTAGTTCTCATACGTGCGCAAAACATTGTCTATGGCGTCTGGTGGCGATCCTGCCACACCAGAGGATTGATTTGAGAAGGAAGCAAATAAGAAAGACGCGCGGGCCTGAAAATACAACGCGAAGACGTAGAAGAAAGGCGGGTTACCGCAAACTGCTTTCCTTGTCGCAAACTGCGGCGGGCTTTTCTGTGCGTCATTTCTAATTACACATGTTCTACACCTCAGAGCGCAGGAGTCCCAATGAACTCGGCGCCACGTAATCAAGTGTTATGCGCCTCGCGAATATTGTGTGTCCCTTGTTCATCCTATCTTCTGACTATTTCGCACTCTTAGGACGTGTGAGCAAAGCTGCATCCGAGGGAGGGCCCTGAGAGGTGGCTGCCCACAGAACCTTTCAGGGAATGAGCCTTCTGGCACAGCCTTCAATAAATATTCGCCTGGTTTGACCGACGTAGCATTGGCCACATGAAAGTGGCCTGTCATGAACCAATCGAAACCAGCAGCCTAGGCAGAATCTTCGAATATACCATCTTTCTTTAAGGCAACAAAAGCCCGTGGTGGCTGACTAGGGCGCTGCTTTCAGAAATAAACATCTTCAACGGCCAGTTCTCACCACATGACCCTTTTGACTTAACCTTTAAAACTACTCTGCCTGCCTAACATTTCGTATGGGCCTTTGTGACCATCCGAATCCCCACGGTTTTCCTTACGCGGAGTAGTGTGAGTGCCGGCTAACCAGCTGTTAGTTCGAAGCTGAGCAATGTCTCATCTCTGTGGACCTGCAACATTCTGTAATAAGCACAGGCCGAGACCTTTATTTTATTTTATTTTATTTTTATTTCCCTAATGTTCTTCAATACCTTTTTTTACTACAACAAGGGTACTCATGCGATTGGTCCTGGGTGGACTCGATGTGAGTAAATGAATTTGTGTAAACATACTTATGCCAGTCATACCATACAGGCTTCCTTTTTTTTTAAAGAAAAGTTGTAGGGGCTCGCCATCTCGTCGTAGCTCGCTCTCTGAACCCAAGTAGAAACACACGGCGTTCCGTCGTCGCGGCGTAACCCAGAGGCTTCAAAAGCACAGCGGTTTATATAGTCATAAGCGTTCGAAAACCATGAACCGCGAGCTCTTGTCATACACCTCGCCATTGTTTAGCGCAAAGAAAACTGCAGGGACATTTAAGGGAAAATATACGTAATTGAGCGGAAGCGCCCGCGTTCATTTAGTTGGGAACGCTCGTTGGGTTGGTTTTTACGATATTAAGCGAAAAAAAGTGGCAGTGCAACGCCAGCACGTGCGGGAGGAAGAGCAAGCACAATAAATTAAAGCCGTTCCACTCAATGTGAAAGCTGTCGGAAGTGCAGAGCAGTGAACCGCCATAATGGGCTATAGCACCGTTATCTGCCCATTGCTACCACCCCATGTATTTCAAATTTCCCGCCTTCGCAGTCCTCGCACGCCCCCTGCCTGAAACTGCGTCAGCTGGAGTTCCGTTCTCTTCGTGCTTTTCTCCCCGAAAGTGCCGGCGTTGCGCTGCCACATTTCGCGTTTATCGCAAACATCAAACCTAAGGGTATCCTTATTAACTAATGGAACGCGGGCGCTGCCGGTTAATTACGTATATTTTTCTTCAAATGTACCTATAGTTTTCTTTGCGCTAAACAACGGGAAGATGCATGACAAGAGCCAGCGGTTCACGAGTTTCGAACGCTTATGACCTTATAAACCGCTTGGCTTTCGAAGCTTTTGGGGTACGCCGCGAACAATGTTGTGTTACCCCAAGACGCCGCCTTGGTGCTCTATATACTTGGGTCGAGTAAGCGAGCTGGGACGACAAGGCGAGCGGCTGAGGTGCTCTGCACTTAAAAGAACAGAACTCCCGCTGGTGCAGTTCCAGGCGGGGGGTGCGCGAGCATTGCGAAGGCTGGAAATTCGAATTGCATTGGGTGGTAGCAGTGAGCGGATAACAGTGCTACATTCCATTATGACGAACCACTGCTCTGCACTTCCGACAGCTTTCACATTGAGTGGAACGGCCTTAATTTTTTTCAAATGGGACTTACGATCACTCATGAAATGTGTCTACACGGTTGACTAGCTGTATGCTCGGCATAACGTTGGCCCCCCTTACAAAATCTCTTCTGTTTTTAAATGCGAATGCATTTATTAGCCGGGGGTTGTCTTGCTGCGTTGGCCGGCGTGCGCCTGCATTCCTCCAGCGCGAGCGCACGTGAGCGCGCGCCTCGTAGTTCTGCCTTCGTCGTCGTCGTCGTCGTAAATGCGAATGCATTTCTTAGTCGGGGTTCACACAATGCAACGTGAGCATTACGCCTCTCCCTGGCGGTGACGTCACTGCAGTTGCTTCCACGTCATCATCATCGGTTGGAGAAGAAGAAGAAGACAAGTCTGCGAAGCGAAGAGCGCGTAATGCTGAACGCGTTACGCGCTCGGGAACATCAAGAAGGAGTCTAGTCGTTTGAACGCGCTTCGGGTTCTTTGGAACGAGTTTGGAAGAGGAGGTGATGAGAACGGTGACGCCATCATCGCGGTCTGTGACGACCCCATACTCTTGGTTGACGTGCGCAAGAAGAGTGGCGAGTGGCTGGTCGAGTACATGCAGACCAGGCACTCTATGCATTGTCTCTCTGCCGGCTTCGACACGTGCCCCACTACCATACGGGAGTTGCATTGATCTGGTCTTTACGCGAAACTGTGACGCGCGTATGCTTCTCAAAGACCCTTTGACCGTGCACTTTAGCGATCACAAGGCAGTGATTGTGGCCGTCAGGTACAACGATAACACAAACAGGTGCTGATGAATAAATGATTAAGTTCACACTCTCCTCATTAATTACGCCATTACTCGCAACACACTCATCGGTGAACCAAGATTACCTTCGGGGAGGTGCGGGTGAATTTTGTTTGGAAATGCTGGGGTCCGAACAGCTTCGCTCTCTTCCTTAAGAATACAGTCGTTGATTTTTTTCATTTTCTTGTATAGCATAAGGTTCACAACCTTATTTTCTTGAGAAGCATGAAGTAATCAGCCTTGACATATATTAAGCCTTTGCTCCAATGATCGTAAGACAACAGTTTAACAGCTAAATAATCTTTTTGTCAACCGCACGCGTTCCTTGTTCTTTACGTTGACACGACCCGCTTCAAAGCAAAGCTCAAAGGTTTCATGAATTGAGCGCCTCTAAGAGTGATAACGCATATAATAAAATACGCCTCATTGTTACATCTTCAGTATTTTAATGTGTTGAATTTTTGCCGCCATCGACGCAAGGCTCAAATTTCGAATCGCCCGGTAATGAGGACGTAGGGGCGTAATTCGGAGCTCTGAATGCAGTTCCTTTGACACACACAAAACGTAATACCGTCAAACAATTGGGAACTTCGTGGCCAGCATTGACAAGGCTGTCGAGGTTTTGGGAATTAGAACTGTCCACAACAGTGCTGTGGAGTCAGGCAAATACAAGAATAAGACTTTTTTCTCCAAGCTCCATGAGGGCCTCATCCCGCACCCAGAACAAATGAACGTTTCCACCTAGGAGTATCTTCGGCGAGAAGCACGATGAACCCCTGCGGGGCCTGCTGCTATAATTTCTTATCTCGCTTGCTCATCAGCATGTCATGGCGACGAGGAAAGACATTTAACGACTCCGATTTTCGTTCTAGGGTTACCTTCGAAGCAATAAAACGTATGTCAACGTCCATTTGCTGTCTACCCCTTTGTAGCAGAAATAGCCTTGCGGAAAAAAATACATACCGAGGCTAACCCAAATTAACGAGCATGACTCAGAACCTAACTCGAAAACACGCCGCGATGACATAAGTCAGCATGCATATTAAGGATGTTTTAAAAAGAGCTCAACAAGAACTTCACACACACATACAGTATGGGCATGCCAGTACACACCGACTATGCACCCACTCACAAACACGTCAAGAGAGCAGTGGGAGGCCACCCTGCGCAGCGACGACCCTTCCTGCCAGCGATGGCTGGTGAAGAGAGCCACGGCGGCGTTGGAGGCCAGAGGAATCCTGGAATTAGGATAGCCACCTTCCTTCCTCCCTCTTTTTTAATTTTATTTTGAATAAAGAGACTTTCAATCAATCAATCAATCAATCAATCAATCAATCAATCAATCAATCAATCAATCAATCAATCAATCAATCAATCAATCAATCAATCAATCAATCAATCAATCAATCAATCAATCAATCAATTAATCAAACCCCGATATCTTGGGCCGGCATTGGGTAGGCCAGGTGACTGACTGAACGCTAAAGCCATGGGAGTTCGGCTTTAGTCGATAATGTGGGATGCAGTGGCCTTGCGAAAGTTTCTTAGATGGCTAAGGGGATTTGGTCATTTTGCTATGGCCCGGGAAGCACTTCGTGCTGAAAAGGTCATGGGTCACTTAACAATTGCAGCCAAATTCAGCATAAGTCGTTTGTAACAGCTCTGTACGCTCCAATAAGGCGTTCGTTTATACTCGTTTTCGTATGGCTATCAAGATTCAGTGATGCATAAAAGACTGGCAGCACATTTTTTCTCGCCTGAGCCGCATAGTGGGAACAGAGCCTTTGACTTTCTCGCAGCCAGGTTCATTGCTTATTAGTATATACGCTCCGCATAAACCACCTGACCGGCACAGACGCAACTTATGGCAGCAGGGCTGTGGATTCACTAAGCTGCCGTACGTTTCCCATTGTATCTCCTAGAACAGGGGTCGGCAATCTGTGAATGAGGCGGGCCGAGTTGCATCATGGAGGCGACACTTCGTGGTGCTGGACAGCGAATTGAAGCGGGGGAGAGGGGGCTTCCAGGCGAAGAGAAAAGATTTGCCGAGTTGACAATAATGTACAAAACAAAAATATGAAGCATGTTTATTTTCCGCATGCCTTCTTTGTTCCTGTCTAATCCAATTTGAGGTCAAAACTGCCATGTTAGCCTTCAGGAATGAAGTGAAAGGGGGGGGGGGTGATACGCGAGGTCTTAACTTCACGCGGTCAGCCGCAGACGGCCGACCCCGGGCTTAGAACATACTGTTTGAGCATTAGAAATACGGCCCTCTTAATTTAGTTGCCGCTGTTGCCGAACTTCAGAGACATATTTTTATTTCCTGGATCGAAGCCTTCGGAGATCTGTCATTTGTACCGCTAGTGGAATTCCAGGCATTATTGGGGACGTTATCATTAGGCACGTTTCTGCAAAAGCTCGCTAGCCATAGCCATAGCCATATCATCCCGGGTGTCTAATCAGTACATTATTACACAAGCTTCGTTTGGAAAGCCACTGTAACAAATGATGCCCCCTAGCACGTACACAAGTGGCAGAAGATGCACTTCCATCATGGGAATCGCATGATGTCCGCTATTTCCTACTAATGTGTGCCTTATATCCAACAGAGCTGCGAAAAATGAATGACCAGTTCCGAGACCTTACTCCAAATTTGATTCTTTTTTTGCGTGTGTGGAAACTTTTCTAGGGCCTGCGATAATCCATAAAGCTGACACAAAGCCTGTGTGAATTCTAGGACTCTTCTCAGGCCAGGAAGACCTGCTACTCTTGGTACAGTATAGTTCGGGCAGATGAACATTGCTGTGAGGATCCTCATCATCATATTTTCGTGCATGTAGGACAACATCTCCCATCTTTGGGACTGTTCGGCCGCACGGCGCACCAGGGAGGCTAGATCCTGCTCTTCGGGGGGAATGCTGATTGTGTCTCAGGCAGCATTCCTAATATGGTTTCGCACATTTAGTTTTGCCTCACAGGTAGTTGATCATGTTATTTTTGCCGGAGGATGCGGTACTCCAGACATGGTTCCGGCATGGGTTTTATGGCCGGATGCCCTGAGTGGTATAAACCATTCTCATTTCTATACAGGCTTGTTACTGACTAGGAATGTAGGGTAGGTACCCACATCAGTGGGCAGTGTTGTAGACATATTGCTAATCGCTTCACGAGGATTAATATACTGTAAAATGGTGCTTTTAGGAGTGAGTGCAATTAGTACGAAAATTTATACTCGATATAGCCTTGCGTACTGTCAGTGGGGGAATCTGCTTCTAGATTCCAATTTTTTTCATACCTCAGAAATGAGCTTCGTTCATCACGGCTATGCCAATTTTTCCGTCATAAGCCTGTGCACCTCTGTGCCTGCATACTAAATGCACATATCTCTGGTTTATCAACTGCAGTGTTGTAACAGTCTCTACACGTTTCTACGTTGGCGTTAGCAGGATTGGGACTCTCTGTTTTGTTTAGCTGTTGTCTCGAATGCCTAGTCTTTGTTTTCTAGTTATTGGTGTGGTATCCATTTTTTTGGTACTTGCTACTTGCATGCTTAAAGTAACCAACCCCTGCTTTGATTCTGATAGATGTCTTAAACAAATGAACACTCCTCTACATCGCCGTCATAACTAGAGCCTGATTTCCTGATTTTATCGTGGATACTGCCACCCCAGAAGGGTCAGCGGACAAATCTCGGGGCTCCCCGTGTTCGGCCTTGTCGTTTGACAGAGGCTGAGTTGCATCATAAGTGACCTGGAAATAAGGTAACCGTGATCCATGCATCAGCGGAGGGTCCTGAGCTTCTTCCGGGATAATTATACGCACGGCCAAGCTCGCGTAATAACCTAGCCACCTCTGGATGCTCCAAACGGCCAAAAAGGGCTAGACCGCTTCCTAGGGCTCCCCCCTTCCTACACTCCGCTTCTGTTTCAGTGGAACATGTGACCCCGCCTACCATGATGAACTTTGTGCACACAACCCTCCTGTTTAATCGTCACCGCGCGGTCGGGCCACCACACCTACGGGCGGCTGGATGGCCCGCGACAAATAAAGACTGCTTGCTTCTCGCTAACGTTGCTCTTGAGCACTGCGAAAGAATAGTTCAAAGGGAGAGAAAGAAGGAAAAGAAGTATGTCAGGAAGATATATCAGGCGCCCGGCCGCTGTAGCGCAACCGTACGGAACGACCTCTCCAATCTCCTTCTTTCTATTCTCTCTCTCTCTCGCACCTTGTCTGACCGAGTCTCACCCTCTCTCACCCAAAATTTCGGGGCCCGGCCGGCTTCCCCGCGTGGCGCGGACTGGTTACGAACGGCGTGGTCAGCATCGCTTTGTGGCCCCGAAACAGGCCTGCTCTTGCTCCAATCCGCAACGCCGTCCGAGGAAGAAATCTTGGTGCGCGCTGTCTCACGGTCGCGTCTGCGTACGCCGCTGGACGACAGCAGGCTGCTAGCCGTTGTGCGCTGAACAGTCCTCCACGTGTGGGCACAAAGCTCGAAGACAATGTCTCTAACGCAGAGGATTGCGGCGCCAATCATGGACTGGTACAAGTACGTGAATTCTTTCCGAGACCCCCGCACCGAAGGATGGACGCTGGCTGCCGACGCGAAGTTTGTGTTTCCGCTCCTCTTTTGCTACATCTACGTCGTCAAGGTTGGCGGCCCGCGATGGATGATGAACCGGAAGCCATTCGACCTTAAGCCCGCCATCATGGTCTACAACTTGTCCATGGTGATCGCCAACGTCTTCTTCTTCTACCAGTACACCCGACACTCCTACCTCGGAGGAGGCTACAACGTGTTCTGCCAGGGAGTCAGTTACTCCCGCGACGAGAACGCTATGACCATCCTCAACCTGACCTGGTGGTACCTGTTAGTCCGCATAGCCGACTTCTTCGACACCCTGTTCTTCGTCGCGAGGAAAAAGTTTTCCCACATAACCGTGCTGCACGTGCTTCACCACTTTCTGGTCGTGCTCAGTGGATGGCTGTGGATAACGTTCGGCTGTGACGGCCAGGTGTTGATGGGCATCTGCTTCAACTCTTTCATCCATATCCTCATGTACTCGTACTACTTCCTTGCTGCTCTGGGGCCCAGGGTGCAGCAGTACCTCTGGTGGAAGAAGTACCTCACCCGGCTGCAGATCTTCCAGTTTGTCTTCCTCACTATTCACGTGTCCATACCGATCTTCTACGACTGTGGGTACCCCCTTGTTCTCACCGTGCTCGCGTCGGCGCAGGGAACACTGGGTGTGGTGCTTTTCACTAACTTCTACATCAACGCTTACATGCACAACGGCAACATGGACTTCTGCACCATGCAGGGAAACAAAAAAGATTGATTCTACTCAGCACCCATGGTTTCTAAGTGTCCGCCACATCACAGACCTCCTGTGCGTGCTTCGGCTTCTAAATTCTTCCAAGCTCTGCGCACGCAAGTCCGTTGGAGAGAATCCTATCGCAGCGGCTTCCTAAGACGTTCTCAAACACCGTTGACCGGCGGGTGGGTTCCTGCGTATCCAAGCGCCTATACGTAGATTGCGTATTTATAGCGGGTCAGTATTTTTCCTGTACTTGTGACCGTGTTCATTGAGCTTTCCCTGCAGGTTTTTATGTGTTAGCGTGTCTGCTTTAACTTTGTTTTGTTGTCTACACGGCTATTAGTTTAACCATTATGCTTGTCACTCGCTCTAGGCGCGGGGAGACGACTACCTATTGCAGTACTTCAACAGAGGCATTGTCTTTTGCAATTGTTTAATCATTGCGAGAGGATAGTTACTTCTGTGGAATGTCGTGCTTGTTACTCTATGAAGCCGCTAATGATATTCCATCGCAATTACATCATTGTTGGCAGAACGATTTTTAGATCTACGGTGCGTTAATGCGTTTCATTCGCACAACAGTCGTATCGTTCACATCGATTAAACGATATGGTTCCGTGCGAGCTGCACTATATTGTAATTAATAACTAACGTAATCACAATGACACGAAGGGAAAAAACGCTGATGAGATTTGACTTAGAAAAAAGAACTGAAGCATCTGTTTCATTTTTCAAGTTGCTAAATTCTTTATTCAAGGAAATGAAAAACTTGCAAAAAAGTAGTTCATGCCTCAATCTAGCTCATTCACAGTAAAGGCTAGTCACCTGATAATTGATAATTGGTACAGATGGCTGTACCTATTGCAAGTCATCGTTATTGCTTAAAAAACGCTATACATGTTCAACCCCGTGTTGTAACTGCCCTTAAAAATAAAAATTGAGACGCTCATATCAGCAAGAATCATCTCACTACATGAGGAAATATTACAAAAATGTGCGCACCGCTTCTCCCGCGCTTAGCATTGCGGATGCGGAACGTAATATGAGGAAGAAATTCCGGGGCGTACCAAAGGAAGACGACGGGGAGATTTGGTTCTTTCTCCTAATTAGTGGAAGAATTCGAAACGGTCAAAAAATGTGAAAAAGAAATGTGATCACAAGCCAGTTTCGGAAAGGATTTGAAAGAAAAGAAAAAAAAATCAGAAGGCACTCACTCAAGACTGTCGCTTCTGCTCTGAGAATTTTTTGACGTTGCGCAAGATACCTTGTTTTGGTCACCAGAATAACTTCCTCGACGGCGTGGAGCCTACCGAACCACATGCCGAATTCCTTGCTCCAGGCTCCGTTTGTTCGATGATCACCCTGACCGTGGGGACCTTGGCACCGCTGCTTGCCCCGAACCTCTAGCAGGAAGCTTTGAAAGAATCACCGTTTGTACAGAACACTCGGAAGACCCCAGGTGGTGCATTAGGGGTACGATGGGAAAGGGAACTGGGAAGTCGGATCTTTCGGTCGACCGCATATATGCTTCTATGATCAAGCCGCTCGCCTACGAGGAAGTCCCTGGTACCGATATGTCTGCGGTGCAGTTGCTTCTCGAAGCAGGAGAGGTTTCCAAACATCGTCGCGTTGTGCAAGCGGAGCCGGATTTAGACTTCCGTGTATATCGATCAATGATAGGACGGTGCAATGGAGACGTAGTCACGCGGAATCCACGTTTGTGTGTCTGAGGACAACGAGTGACGGCCTTTGATCGACTTTTTCGGGTCACTAGCAAATGTCTATTTTCTGTTTGGTCTGGCTCTGCTGCCCTTACTGATTTGTTATTAGTTTTATTTCTTTATTATTATTATTATTATATTGTCAATGATGTTTCAGCTGCTATAAGGCATTCTTCTTTCTTACTTTATGCTGAAGACATCAAGATTTTTAGGGAAGTTTCGTGTCTTAGCGACTGCGGGCATTTGCAAAGAGACGTGGATGCATTTACACTCTGGTGTAAAGAGAACGAACTGATAGTGAACGCCGCGAAAACCAAAGTGTTGTCATATACGCGTAAGACAGACTGCCTACTTTATCACTACTCAGTTCATGATGTTACTTTGCCTCGAATCTCGACGACTACTAATCTTGGCGTGCTCTTTGATAACCAGCTGACTTTCACACCGAACGTTCGATTCATCAAACCGCGAGCTCTCCGCCGCTTGGGCATGCTCTGCCGGATGTCTAAAGAATTTCGTAGTGCAAAGTCCTTCCTGAAACTGTACTCCACTGTCTGTCGCCCCGTGCTGGAATATGCCTCGGTTGTCTGGAATGGTACATGCAAATCTAACAGCAGGGCCATTGATAAAGTGCAGAATAAGCTGCTGTCCATACTTAGACATCGCTTCCCTCACGAGTAGCACCGTCTTGACTCTGGACCACGGTACTTGCAGGTGCTGCCTGAGCTAAACGCTAGGCGCGATACAGCTGACCTCTTATTTCTTTCTAAGCTCATACATGGACAAATTAGCAGTGCGCAACTGCTTTCGGAGCTCCAGCTAAGAGTGCCTATTAAAACCACAAGAAAATGTCATCCTTTTCGTACTCTCAGCTCCTGTAACCGACATTGCCCGCTGTTCAGGCTGCAGAGCACGTGTAACTTCTACTCTGCCGACGTAGATATTTTTAACAGCTCCCTCAATCAGTTCAGTTCAGACACTTCCAGAATTTTCATTCCCTGATATGACCCTCTTATTCGCTTACATGGAACTATATGGAATATTTCTTTGCTCCGTCATACTGAATGGATCTTGTTCTAGTTATAGTCACTTCTTTTTACCTGCTTGCCTTATTGTATGGGGAGTATGCTGTTTATATGACTCTTTTGTTGTTTTCCATTCTATGGATTGCTGTTATGAGGTTACACGATTATCTGTAGTGTGCAGATGTTCTGTTTCATCGGTACGATCTATACCAATTCTGTTGTATCCTGTCAGTTTTGTTTGTGTTCATTGCATGTACTGTATACGCTATCTACGTTTTGTAGTGGTTTGTACGGTATACTTTGCAATATACATTGTAAAAGTTATTTTTTTCTACTCTTTTATCTTATACTTTGTCAAAGTGTTCTTTCCTTTCACTTATTGTTTTCTTTTTTTTTTCACCTGTATCCATCTGTGTACGAGTACCAAGGCCTCACGGCTGTTCCTGGGCGCAATAAATATTCATGATTGATTTATTGATTATTATTATTTTATTTTTATTATTACCTTCATCATCATCCGCCACTATTTAGTAAGAAGCTAATTGGTTCCGTTCTTGCAAAAAACGCGGGTGTTGCATTTCTTCCCACAACCACAATAAATGCGGAAGTTAGCCGGAACCATGAATTGCCACTTAGGACAGTTTCTCTAAGGTCTAAATGTTGCTATTTTTCCAATGCGCTGCCTCCTTTCACAGCGAAATGAATATTAATGTGTGCTCTAGTCATAAGACTAAAAAAAAAGACCGCGTAAAAATTACTCTATTGCAATCTTACGCGGGAGGTAGTTCTGTGCAAATGCGTGCTCGTGAGGACATTTGTAGCGTGAATGTAATACAGAAAGCTTATTCGCCACTTCGTACAATATGACGATACAAACCAACGCTTTTTGAGCGAGAATAGTAACAACTAAGTCACAATTCCTTGCTGAGAAGTAGGCGCAATAGCGGAGTTATGGCCCGAGAGGGAACAATTCCTCTAGTGTATGGAGCCGGCTGCGTGAAAGAGAGTGCCCGAGGAAAAAAAAAGCCGAGCCGGCAAGAAAGGTGAGGTGCGTCTCCATTGATAGGCAACGCACAGGCACGTGACCGCCACGTTTGGCCCCACTGAAAGCTTTAGACGTTATTTAGAGATTGAAGACGGACGTGTGTAGACTAAAACTCTTGATTATGAAAGTTTAGGATAAAAGTCCAATGACATCACCGCGAGGGGAGACAAGCGAGTCTGGTGGCCTACTATATTTACTATAAGCGACTGATACTTCAGTACGCCAAGTTTCTTTTTTTTACTTCCTGGAAACCGCGTCATGACGGGACGTTTGCCGGCAACAGGGTGTCCTTATACCTTAATTACGACGGCTGAGAGCCGGTTCCAAATTCGGCCAGGATACGGGAACATTAAGTAGCCCTGATAAGAAAAACATCTATGGTTTATATCTGCTACGGCATACCGTCAGCGTTAAGATTACCTTAAAGGCACGCTAAGTTTGTGTTTTTGTAACGTTGAACTGCGCACTCAAACTATACTTGGGCTATGGGGCACGACGCAGATGAGGGAGAAGAATAAATGCCACAGCGGGATCTGTAACACACAGATGTCTGTTTCTCGGTCTCGCATCCATCAGATCAGCCTCCGCGGTCAGGTGATCAAACCCGCGCCTTGAGGTTCAGAATAATGCATCGTTAGCCACTCAACGAGGAACTAGAGGCGGCAAAGATCTCTCGTTTATCTGGTAGATTTGAATAGCTTTCAATAGTTCGGTGGCCCAAGTTTCTTTTAACACTTCGGAATAGTAAACTATCAACAGAGGCCTCTCTGCTTTCTCCAGTTTTTGGTTTCGTTTTGTTTTGCGATCTAAAGCACGTAGTTTCAAATTGCGCTTACGGAAGCTTTGGGCCAATGTGCGACTTTGAAAGTAACCGAGGAAAGTGGCCACGAGAGTTTTCAGTTCATTCGCAATCCCGAGCCCGAGCTTCCGTTTTTTTTTCTCCCCTAACCCTTTAAATCGCCGCTGAAATGTGCCTTGAAGATTTCAGACACAAGAAGTTGTTGAGTGGAAGCTGTGCTATTGCAAATCCACCTGTCTTCTGGTGGTCGTCATCATTTCCTGGCCCATTAAAAGGGCGATGTTGACCTTGGAGTTGGCCCGCAGTTCTGTTGAAACGATTCAGCTAAGTTGTTGCCACTATGCCTGCTCTTTTTTAAATCGAAGGTTTAGCGGTGAAATTTAACGCCGTATTATCCCTTAGAGAGAGAGAGAGAGAATAGTCTTTAATGATCCTGGTGAGGTTAGCCTGGCCAAGGCGCCTAGCTTGCTACAACAGATGTATAACAAAAAAAAAAGAAATCGATGAAGAGATGATGATAATGACTGTGATGAAGATGACGTGCTCATTAAGAGAGTCCTGTTTAAAGAGTCTGATCAAGTCCTGTGCTTCGCAGGAAAGACAGTAGAGCTTTTGTCGCTCGAGATGCTCGTTTAGAGTTCGTCCAAGGGCCTAGCACGTCACTGAGAGTTAGGCCTCTAGACAGCGGAAGACCCAAGGACACTAAAAGGGACGTTCTGGCCGCTCTATACCGCGTACACTCACATAGCACGTGGCTCAAGTCCTCGCGCACGTCACAAAGAGTGCACAAGGGGGAAGCGGCCTGTTTCGTCTTGAATCGAAAGTAATTGGTGTAAGCGACATTTAGCCGCACACGGTGAAGAACCGCTTCGTCATGCTTGGAAAGTCCTTCAGGCATCCTAAAGGTCCCGTGCGGGTCTATGGAGTGAAGCGGCGCGTAATTATGCGGCGCAACAGCCCACATGGATCGCTGAAATCTCCAGGCAGCCTTGGACGCAAGGGCAGAAGCATCTTTTCTGGAGAACGGTATCGGTATCACTGGCCCGTGCAGATCATGCGCTATCGATGCCGCAGTGTCCGCCTTGACGTTTCCAGTTATACCGCAGTGGGCAGGAATCCACTGAGCTCTACATGATGGTGTGCATTTAGAGCTTGTAAGTGCAATGCATGGATGTCTAAAACAAGCTGTTCTTTCGGGTACGATTTTAAGCACTGAAGGGCCGCCCGAGAATCCGTGAAGATTGCCCACTGACGTGCTGGTTGCTCGATGATGTAGGCGAAAGCAGCCCGCAGAGCGGCAAGTTCGGTGACCATGGATGTCGTCCTGTGGCTAAGCGTTGCGCTGAAGGCGGTACAGGAGGACGGGAACCAGATTCCTATAGCCGATGAGCTAGCTGTCACAGACCCATCCGTGTATAGATGGGTGTGGGCCCTGTATTTTTGGAAGAGCAGTTCCAAGGCGAAGAACTTTAAGGCAGGGGTGGCGATATCCTGTTTTCGGGTAATGCCAGGCACTCCAGTTGTAATTAGCAGACGCGGGTACATCCAAGGCGGTTGTAGCGACGGAGAAGGGTGCTGGAAATGCAGAGGCAGAAGGTCTCGCATTATCCCTTAATCATATTCGGCAGCTGAGGAAGAATTAAAGGTACATCACGAACAGATAAGAAAAGGTCACACCCCTCGCGGCGGAGACGAAACGATTGCTAAAACCAGATTTTTTTCAAATGTGTATGAGTGAAGACGCAGTGGAAAAAAAAACGCTCTCGCTAAACAATTTAAATTCCCCGTCTTAGCCACCGTGTCGCAGTCCACACATGCGGGATAACTAGGAAGGGCCTCCACTGGCTTCTGTATCGTGAGAACATGGTGCAAAACCCGTAAGCTTAGCGCGTAAATAGCCGAAGATAAGAAATAAGTCTTGCTTTGGATTGTGGAACCCATGCTGATGGCCCTCTGGAGGTTTTATTCTGCCGTTATTCAAAGCTACTCGGGCTTTCATCAGGACTACTGAATTTGTGATTCCGCGACCTGTACCGGTGACTACAGTGACATAATTTCTTAACGCTCGAGAGAACGGGACGGAAGAAGACCAAAAGACAAGCTCCAGTGCTCACAGTGACTTGCGCTTGTTCTGTGTACGCTTCTCCTTTGGGCTTAGTTTCTCCTGTTCCGTTAAAAAAAGTTTGTCTCACAATCGTAACTAAAAACTAGCCAAGATTATTGCTGTGACCAGACAACAGAGCGAAGCATACTCCTTGTTCTTATTGGCGTGCTAGTCCCAGGAAATTGCTCGTAGGATGCGCCATTTGCCAAACGTGTCCGATTGTGGAATAGCGCAGGCCATTAGGGCAAAGAATAGAGGAAAACATGCGCATGTTCCTCTATTTCGTTTCGTTTTGTAACACTCAATTAATGTGTAACGTCATTCGAGAGAATTGAAACCCGGACTTCAATTTGATTACTTAGGGTTCTATACTGCTATATCTATACATACATACATACATACATACATACATACATACATACAACATACACACATACATACATACATGCATACATGCATACGTACATGCAAGCATACATACACACATACATACATACATACATGCATACATACATACATACATACATACATACATACATACATACATGCATGCATGCATACATACATACATACATACATACATACATACATACATACATACATACATCACATACATACATACATACATACACACACATGTATGTATAAAGACAAATGGGCCAGCTGTCAAGAAAGCCAAGAACAGCGAAAGGTAACAGATCGTTCGTCATGTCATGGTTTGACATGGTTCGATGGTTCGTCATGTCATGGTTCGACAGAGACAACTCTTGACGTATTTGAAGGTTATTAAGAAAGTAGAAAAATCATGCTCGCCAGGTGGGACCACATCCCAAGTTTGTGGGTGCGCACATTCAAGCCTGTGCGCATGTACACGTGTGCAGATTTGATGCCTGAGCATCCAGTGGTGCATATATTCAGTGCAAGTTCATTGTGTGCTGTCTCCGTTACGCAGTAGTGGCCAAGCCTGCTCCCTCGGCACGACATCACTGAAAGCCTCTTCTGAAATCTTCACAGGCTGAGCTTTCTGTTTTTTATGGTCACTCATGCGTATTTTGGACGTCACGCCATCGCTTTGCTTCCAGTGTAGTTGGGCGAGCATGGTTTAGCACCCATAACGGACACGCAGCCTTCCTCTTCGTGTGAATGCTTCCGGAAACATGTCGAGATAAAAAAAAAAGAAGAGCCCTGAAGCGCTCACAAGGATTATCTGCACCGTTACCCGTCAGCACGCGTACACGGGCGCATCGAGTCGCAAAGGCGTGATCGCTAGCCCGGCAGGTTCAACGCACACGCGGTCGACGCAAGCGGCGTCACGCGACGTTGGTACCAGCCAAGTTCATCAGCGCCTGCGGAGGACAATGAACGATCGGCCTTGCCGTCGACGGGGCGCAACGTTGCCGCAACGGCGAGTTCGTTGCGCCATCGCTCTGGCATCCGGCGCGGTCGAAGAAGCCGCCGCCAGCACCGCCGCTCTCCTGCACAGCGGGCCAACGACGTCGTTTCGCGTTTGCTTCCTCCTCACGGATTTCCGCGGCTTCTCCTTCGGAGGAACCGGGCCACGGGGTCACAGAGCGCCCGTAGACCGGCACCGAAGCTCTTTCCTGGAGGCCGAGTGTGTGGGAAGGTCGGCCACGCGGAACTGAGGCAGAACCGCCTTTGTTTGGAACCATCCTTCATTCTTTCTCGCCGAGATAATTGCGTGGGCGGTAGCTGCGTTAGGGGAACATATGAATCGTCGTTCATAGGCGTATCTGTTGCGACAAATTTTTACATGTACACTTATAGAAATGTGTGAAATTTAGAACGAAAGAAACGGACATGGGCTGGCCCTGTAGTGTGAGGAACCGACAACCGGTGGACGATTAGGCTTACAGTTGGATACCAAGAGAAGGGTATAGAAAGGAAGGAAGTAACACGATGGAGGGATGAAATACGGAACTTCGGGGGTAAACTGCGGACTCGAGTAGCACAGGAAAGGAGCGGTTGGAGGTCAGTGGGGGAGGCCTTTGTCCTGCAGTAGACCTGATCAGGCTGATCAGGCTGATGATGATGTTGATAATGATAGAACGTTTCTGCTACCGTGTTGAAGTGCCGCTTATGACACAAGCGGACTGCTGAAGCACGCGATGCTCATAACAGCAAGTCACAAAAAAATACGAACAGGTATGAATCTCTATGCCACGTACATTTCTCCGGAGATCTTCTTTCTATTATAAGGGTTCCACTGACGGTAAGGCTGCAAAAAAAGTAAGTTCGTAGATGCACTCACGAATGAAGTCCTGCTGGGAAATTGTAAGTGCTATACCGATTTTATTACCGCTTCTGCTGCTTTTCTCCCCTTTTTGCTGTTGGGAACAGACGGAACGCCTCTTCGATTACGTAAGTCACCGTCTGAGCCTTCACCTTATCGTGGGAGGACACGTACACCAGCTGCTCAGTATGACGAAACAAAATTCAGGGTAACGTCTGTTTTTTCGGAAGCAGTGGTAACTGCTCAGAACAAAAACAAACAAAGCAGCTAAGATGCAAAAAAACGTCTTTATTGACATAGAACATATACTGATGAGGTGGAGGATATTGGCCCCTTTTCTTTTCGGGTATAGCAGTGTGTCATCTAACAGATGGAAGAACGGAACTCTGATTGTTCTCCGCAAAAGGGACAGCGATGCCCCCTCTTATACTTTGCTATAAGCTCGTATCTCATAACCTCTTAGAAGGACAATGATAGAATATGAACATACAGTAACTCCTCGTTATAACGAAACCGCTTTACTCGAAATATCGCTTTGTTCGAAATTTCTTCTGGTCCTAACACAAACGCACGCATTTTTGGCCGCATTACTCGAAGCGCGCGAACAGGTTGACCCGCTCAGAACGAAGTGGAGAGCGGAGGCATCGCCGAGCGGCGGCGACCCAGCGGCGAGTAGGAATGTCATCATGGCGGGTCAACGCAAGCTGGTGTCTCCCCGGTGATTTTCTCGAGCCCCTCATGCTCAATTAGCGCTATCTGACTATAAACAAACGACCCATATTCATGGTATAGTAATTCAATTTTCCAGACCAGGACTGCCCTCTGTTGATTAGCTGGCATCATCCGTAAAGGCCGTGGATGTGTCAGCCCGCGCTGGTTACAAACCCCTGCTCGCTCGCGCCGTGGGCTCGGGCTCGAGCCTGGTTTTTTTTTTTCGCTTCGTCCCCAAGGGAGCTACTACAAACGTATGGGGCCCGTAAAGGCAGTCCGTAAAGAGCAGGGCAGTCCTGGTCTGGCAACCGTGGGGACGAAGCAAAAAAAAAAAAAAAAAACCTGGGCTCGAGCCCGCGGCGTGAGCGCGCAGGGTTATGTATACCCAGAGCGGGCTGACAGATCCGCGGCCTTTACGGGTGATGCCAGCTAATCAACAGAGGGCAGTCCTGGTCTGGCAACCATGGTAGCCCCGCGAAAAAATGGCGGGAAAATTCGCGGGTACGCCAGCCGAAATGCTACCCAATTTTGTTCTTAGACATTGGTCAATGGCGTGGACGCGACGTCGTGTGAACACTGACACTTGAACCGTTGAAGTAGCAGTGCCGTCGACAACCAGGCGACGAAAAACTCCTGTTTTGCAAGCTTCAAGGCTTCACACATCGGGGAAAAAATTCCCAGTGACGCGAAGAATCGGCAAGGGCTTTTCCTAATTAACAAGTGTCCCAGCCACGGGAAAATCGACAACCTCAAGGAGCTCGCTTTACTGCAACCTATGGATCAGGGTATAATTGAAACCACCGGGAAGCTGTACCGCAAGGCTCTTATGCAGCGCATGCACACAGCGTATGACGCCAGAAAGAGGTGCAACATTGATTTGCTTAGTGTGATCAATTTTCTCAACTTTTAATGCAAGGAACTCGCACCTTCACAGGTCGCCAACTGCTTTGCGCACGCCGGCTTTTTCCGCACTGTTGTCATCGACGCTGACGATGACCAGCCTGATGATGACCGGACTGGCAGCGATCTACATGAGGCTGTTCATAAAATTGCTGGCTCACAGGTGGAAGGTGACTTCAAGATGTTTGCGTTGGCGGACGCTGCAGCTCTCGTTGTCGCACCAGCGACGTATGCTGAGATAATTTACACTTGGTGGTCCCGACGAGGAGTGGCAACTATGGTGCAGACGCGGGAGTTCCTACGCGTGCTGTAAAATAAAGTTGACTGCGCGGGCGGCGACCCCAGCCTCTTGCAGTGCTTGGTCAAATTGGAGCAGGGGTTGCTCGCGCCCGGCAAGAACATTAAACAGCCAAAACTCACAGTCATTTTTCACCTGAACAAAAATTTTGCTTTACTAAATACACTGTGTTTTGGTTCCTCGCAGTTGTGGTGCAATTAACGATAAACCTTTCATTTTTGTTGATTGGTCGCTTGTATCGAAATACGGCTTATAACAAAAATTTTCGCCGTCCCGTTGACTTCGTTATAACGAGTGATTACTGTATTTCCCTCGTTGCCTGCGTCCCGTTTATGCTCTTCACTTGATAGGAACAGAATGACCTCCAGTATTTTACGACGGGTGGAAATATGACGCTGCTCTCAGAACGACTGTACGTTACTAAGGGAGAAATGATCAACTTGTACCAGAACAGCGTCCTGATTACACAAAATTACAATTCGTCGTGAAGCACGTATGCGGTATGCGTACAAAAGGCGTCCCATCTGGCTCACGATCGATCATCCACGTTCTCTCATTTTTCGTGAGGATTATGGCAGGTCGTGGCTTACGCGCTTACTTACGGGGTACCGTAGGGTGCAAAACTGGGATGCAATCAATCAATCAATCAATCAATCAATCAATCAATCAATCAATCAATCAATCAATCAATCAATCAATCAATCAATCAATCAATCAATCATTTGTGTACCCAGGAACAGCCCGGGAGGCCTTCGTGCTGGTGCACGGAAACAAAAACACGCCAAACATGATGTATATATCTCGCCAAGAAAAAAAATATGGGGGTAATAGAAGTAGTTACACACGAAGAAGACTACGCATTTTGACATAAACACACAAACACATTTACAAGAACCCACTCATAGACACAAGTAATGCCTAGCAGTGGGGCATATCTGACTGAAGTAAGACCAGGCAACTAAAAAGTGAATAAAAAGCACACAACGAAAGGATGGCTTATGCTGAAGTCACAGAATGAAAGTCAATGAAGTTCATGAACACAGGATTAAAAGACAAGTAAAGAATAAATAAAGTTGGCAGTTACGCCAATACAAACTCACAAATATGTTGGCGAAACAGAGTAGGGCAAGAATTAAATATATCCAGGTATTCCGAGTACCGACTGTACGAGCATTGCAGTCGGAACATAGGGCCCAAGACACATAGACATTTGGGATTGGAAAAGGTATCATGTTTGCTGGTCCAATTTTGCTGCGCGTAAAAGGAACATGCTGTAGAAGCTCACCACAAGATACTGTGGCGTGAATAATTTTAAAAAGGAATGTAATATCAGCCTTATTCCGCTAGGGGGTTAAGCATGATAGCGTAAATGAAGAGGGTGATTTGGGGTTATAACTACTACTACCACCGAAGCGACTGTTGAAGATAGATGTAAACTTATTTCGGACCGTTTCGACAAGCTTAAGGTTTGTTTTGCACGTGCTATTCCGGACTGTAGATGCATACTCAACCTGAGGACGACATATTGTTGTGTATAGCTTGAAAAGAGAATTCGGCTCCTAGAACTCTTTCAGCAATAGACACAATGCCAATCGATCGAAGAGCTCTACGAGTAATTACCTGGATATGTGGAAAGAAGCCCAGTTTAATGTCGAAATTGACTCCTAAGTCATTAAACTGTACCACACGTGGTAGTAATTCATCGTTGATGTTATAGTAGAACCAAGTGTCGGTTTTTCTTGTATATGTCATTACCTTAATTTTAGATGTGATGATAAGGGGCTTTGTTGCATGAGCCCCAATGCGAAAAGTACAAGATTTCTCTGTGGAGAGAGGAACAGCTGGAAGTGTTCGAAACATATTTAAATATTTTTACATCATCGGTATATAAAAGAAAATTACAATTATTAAGTACTGGTAAGGCATCATTTATAAAGATTGAGGGGGGAAGTGACCCGGCAACTGAGCCCTGAGGGACACCACTGGCGGTCTGATAGGAAACGGGAGACTGCCTATTTACACGCACGAAACATTACCAATCACATAAATAATTCCATATAACGGATATGAGGGATGGTTTTTCTTGAATACGAGCTCGTGGCAGACGACATCAAAAGCCTTGCTTAAATCAAAGCAGACGACATAAAGTTGGCCTCTCCTTTGCGCAGCTTCCGAAGAATGCAGCATAAAGTAGACGAGATTGGTATAGTGATCGCTCACCCCGCGAAAAAACCGTACTGTTCAGGTATTAATATGGTTTTTATACTGAACGTGAGTAGTTTATGCAGTATGGACTTAAACAGTTTAGTAGCAGTGCATAAAATAGATATCGGTCGGTGGTTGGTGGAGTTAAATTTTGAACCTGATTTAAAAACAGGAACAACTTTCGTATTCTTCCCCTGCACAAGGAACTTGCCAGCCTTGAGAGAAGTTTGAAATATAAACGTCAAGACTGGAACAGGGATATCACAAAACGTTTTGAATATTGAAGAAAGAAGTCCGTCAGGTCCGCACGAAAATTATGATTTTAATTGTTTTAGAACTCTCGAAACGAGACTTTCAGAAACCAACCCTTCGTGGCCTTTGTAGTAACCTGGATACAATTGACGGGGCAAGCTGCACTTTTCTTGCATTAGGCAGAGCGGAATGGTTGCGCACAAACTTTGGCAACGCCCGATATGCCCTCTCCCCTTTCATCCACGAGGTTTTCATGGGAATTTTTAGAGGTTTGTGAACGGACGTGGCCCCAGAAAGTTTTAGCATTGCGTGTTGCATCAGCCTCAACCGCGGCTATGTAACTCGGCCTATCGCGCTTAATCAGTCATTTACAAAAAGATCTGCGTTGACAAAACTCATTCTGCCAACTTTCTTGCCTCATTTTCTTAGCTTGCTGGTGCGCTCGATTTTTTCGTCCCAAAGCTCGTTTCTGTTCAGTGGAAAACCAATGCGGAAAATTTCTTTTCTTTCCGATTTTTTTTTTGGAACCAAGACTACTCCAGGCATCGTGAGGAATTCCAGTAAAAGAAATCAGTCTGTTCGTCAACGTCGTTGAGGTTACCTGTTGGCGGCCAGTCAATATTAAGAAAGTGTAGTAGTCACCACTGTAGTCCCCACGAGCGGAGTCGTAAGTACTGCTTCCTGGTGCGCAAAGAGGGGGACTGTGATGGTGGAGAGATAGGTTATGTAATGAAATATGTAATGAAGGATGAAACTTGTCAGGTTTTGCAAGGTTAGTATCACTGCGCACAAGAGCTCTACAGCTTTCAAGCTAGTCAGACACAAGTCTAAGACGTTCCCACATGAATTCCTAATGAAGTTGCACAGCTGCAAAGAAGTATAGGAAATAAAATCTAGCGGAAAGTCACACTTCTAAGATATTGGATAAGACGCCTGACTGACCAGCTGAGTCTCCCATGAAATTCCCGGTGCGTTAAAGTCCCCAGTGACCAGGAAATAATGATCCCTGTGAGCTAATACAGTAATTTTGATAGTGTTTAGGATATTTTGAAACTCAGTGGCATGTGTCTCAGGTGAAATGTAGTAAGTACACACAAAGAGGCGCTTACCCCGAGCCCAAAGCACCTCTAACCAAGTACACTCACTCTCTAATTCAAGGTCGAGGCGGCGTTTACACTTAATGGAGTCATGTAAAGGAACAAGCTTACCGCGCAGAGGGTCACGGTAATGCCGGAAACTTGGTAATGCGGAGTGAACAACGTATTGGAATTTATATCCGGGCGCAACCAAGTTTTGGTCAGAATAATAATAGGCCAGCTAGAAGAAACGATATTTGAAAAAAAAAAATTGCTTACTGAATGTGAAATCCATGGACGTTCTGATAAAAGCAATCAAAGCCATTATTACTTGCCATCATCATCAAGTCCCTGCTGCTCAGAGCGAATGATTTTTTCATGTAAACAACCTTGGAAGGGCTTGAAGGGACAGTGCTGACTGAGGCCAGAGCACCGGGTCTTTGAACCGCTCAAAACACGCTTCGTTCACGGCGACCTAGTAAGAGGCATAAGAGTCATGCCTCGTCTTCATACGTTTGCACGCTATCGGGGCGGCGCCAACGCGGACAGGTGCGCGGAACCATGAGCTGAAGATTTAGACGCAACCAGTTTTCTGACAAACACAGCTTTTGGAGGCCTGCGACGGCTAACAGCCACCAGTCCAGATCCCTCAGAGACACCCACAACCAGGGGACGCGGTACAGATTTCTCGTGAGTGCGTTGTTGAAGGGGTAGGTCCCGCTGAGGATGGTCCAGGCCATGGCATTTCGAAGAAACCACCTTCGAGCTGGCATCGGCTGAGAGAGGCGATGTAGAAGGCGAAGCGCTCAGAGCGAGCGTCACCACCTCTATTGCCGTCATCATCGGAGGTAGGGACTGCAACCGTAGATCCTCGTGTGGCGGAACCCGCGTCGATGCAACCGGTGCCGACAGCAGTCGTCCGGGGGCCATGAGACCCAAGCTCCGGTGATTCGATTCCGGCTGGTAATGATAGAAACCATTGTTCGGGATCGCGGCACCACCAGGAGCAGAAGAAGCGGCAGCGGCAGCGGCAAAAGACGATTCAAAGGGGATGACGGCTGACCCGGCCGCAGAAGACGCCACGGGTGACTGAATAATAATAATAATAATATTCAATCAATCAATCAATCAATCAATCAATCAATCAATCAATCAATCAATCAATCAATCAATCAATTAATCAATCAATCAATCAATCAATCAATCAATCAATCAGTCGTTTATTCGTGTGCCCGAACAGACAGATTTTTTTAATGAAGTTCTTCACGGTGGCTTGAGTAGAGTCGATACCTTACTCCAGAAATCACAATTTCTTGGCGTAGTTATCGACATGGAGCGCACATGTGTCTTTCTTAAAGAAGAAACTCACCGCCATCACCCACATTTTCCGATTTGTCGCTGGAAAGACGGGGGGCACATAGGACAGACCAATGCTGCAGCTGTGCAAGGCATTTTTCCTGTGCGTTGTCCTTAGAGCTTGACAGCGATATTCAGTACATGCTCCACTAACCTTCGGGCTGTCCAGAGCATCCAAGCGCAGGGTGTCCTCACGCTTGCGGAGATGTGCGTCAACTGTAGGAACAATAAGCATTGTAAAAGACCATTATTTTGCAATGGTCTTTTTCAAGCACCGAGACGCTATAGCGTCTCGGTGCTCGGTGTAGGCGTATACGCCTACACATAAGGCTCCTCGCGAGGCTATCATGTCCCCAACTTGCGCAACTCCCTCGAAGTCGACCACGCTTGTCATTCGCAGCCATGGTTGCAGCATAAAGGGCTGAAGTACTGTCACGTTACACGCCTCCAGTCACACCATTCTCTCTATTGTGGTGCCCAGTAACCCCCAAAATTCGCCTCCATGTTCCGGAAGGAACTTGCTACCACTGGCTCTCAGACAGTTTTCCATGGTGATACTGCACGAACAACACAATTACCGAAAGCTTATATACACAGATGGTTCTGTAACGTCCGTGGTGCGGTGGTTATATCATCAGAGTTAACCAAAATTCTATTCCTTGTTGTCCATGCCACGAGCTTGCGGCCATCTGAACTGAAATTGCGGCCATCTGCGCATTATTGAAGCCGCTTTCGAAAATGCTCTATTTTTTAGACTCCAAAGGCGCCCTGCAAAGTATGCGATCAGCCCTTGGCTACGGTCCTTCACGCGAACTGGTGACAGAAATTATTTCACCAGGCTGTCATATAGGGCTATAATATTTTGTCAGTGGCTACCACGTCACTGTGGAATAATCGGCAAAGTTTTTCCTGATGCAGCTGCCCGGACTGCTCATGACAGTGAAAGAACCATCTTGCTTCCGCTTTCAAGGACCGATGCCGCTAGGGTGCTTCGTCAGTTCGCAAGTGAGACCACCGTTAGTCAATAAAATACACCTGACTTTGTGCATCCGTGCCTCCTTAATCAGGACCATTTACTCCAGCGCCGCCTTTCGTGCGGGCTGTCTCGATCACAGTCTACTTTACTTTGTAGACTGTGGATGGGAGTGGTGCTTACGAAAGCCTACTTCTTCCTCATCGGGATAGCCAGTAGCGCCCGCTATAAGACCTGTGAGGTTGAAGAGAGAATCGAACATGTGCTTTGTCATTTCCCCCAGTATTCATTGGAAAGACTCGCGTCAGCCGCCGAGTTCAGCCGATTGGGCAATCAACCGTTCGACTATTCTAGGATATCGACCCATACCGTCGACTGCGCAGAAAGCAACAAAAGGCTTTCTTTGTTTCATGAAAGGCCCAGGCTTAGATGGAACACTATATTGCCCACAAAGGGACGAAAGTGTGTACACCTCCCCGTTTTCATCCCCTTCTTTTCGACTGCCCTCTTTGTAATTCCTTGAGCCCCCCTGCCCCAGTGCCGAGTAGTGATCCTGGCTCTAAGCATGGATAACCTCTCAGCCTTTCCGTTCGGTTTTATCATCCTGCTTGCTTAAGGAGGCCGATGTGAACGCTGCCCCACCTTAGTCTTACGTTCTTCTCTGAAAAGTGTGCCTTGTCTCTTTTTTGGGCGTACAAAGGTAAAAGTCTTTAAAGGACAGATCAGGAAGAAAATGAGTAAAACACGCACCGTCGGTACAATCAGAACCTACAACTGCCGGATAACGCGTCTGATGCTAACGCAATCAAGTTACAGCAGCGACTGTATTCCTCTCGGCTTCCTGTGGCCTTGATTCCTACGTCTGCAAACTGTCAGAACTAGCCGACGTTCTTGAAACCCTGTTATGATACATGTAATACAGACTACCAAGATGAAAGTCACTGCTGTGCATGTATACATGTATACATATCTTATGAAAATTGCAAATGAGGAAACCGTTCAATGAAGAGCGCAAGGAAAGCTACAAGTCAACGACGCCAATGAAGGCATAGGGTAGGCAGTTCGCCTCTAATTTTTGTGTGATAATGGAAATTTTGATGAAGTCGATAAGAAATAAAGTGGGAAAAAACGAATATACGGTCCTGGGGGATTTCAGACCGTAGCTATTGGCTAACAATACCGATGATGAGTTAATTGAGCTATAGCATCAGCTGTATTCCTTGCAATTATCTTGCATATACATGTATTTGCGTGTATATGCTGCAGCTACAGGAAACGAGGGGGGAGATAGCTAGAGCCGACCCGAAAGCTACGCATTGTTAAACGAGACCCTTTTTATAACCCGCAGTCATGATTGGAGCGAAACTACGACATTCATTACACATACGCGCTGGTCTGTGTATGGTGCACACTCATCACCCGCAGCAACATTTTATGTTCCGTACATTTCCTTCGAAAAACAGATAGCCCACAGATTTTACTGAAGCGGTATCTTCAATGGCGTTGACCGAGATTAGGTCAACATTAATTCCCGCCCTCGGGACCATCCGGCTAGTCTGCTTTGGAGCAAAACGCAATTTCCTGCTATTTTGTCGGCTTAATTTAGGTGGTTCGTTTGGACGATCTTCATCACTTCAGGTTCATATGTATCAGGACCCAGTCATTAGAGAGCATTAGGAAACGATAAAAGTGAGTGCCGCAGAGCAAGGAGACTATTTCCGCCTTACCACGCCTTTTTAGACTGTGTCAATACTTGGTGCTACTGTGAAGCTGCATTGAGTGACAAACTGTGGCTAAACTTCTGCCACCGGCCAGTTCGAGTAAATTTAATACTAAGCATCACACGATGTCTTGCTTTGTCATAGGTGACCGACCAGCTGCCTTCGTACATGTGCACTTCCCCGCCTGCGCCATGCGTCGACGAACCGATCAGGCATCGATACGTGCTTCCTTGCCCCGCTCCCAGAGTGGTTCCCACGAGGGGGTCATTCCTTCCCACGCGAGCCCTTCGCTCCAGGCTGATGGGCGCCGCCTTGATTCTTGCCGTGCTCGGCATCACGTAGCGCTACGACACGTGTGGAAAGGATGTAGGCGAACAGGGGACTGCCGCCTGCTTCCCTTCTATATTCCTGGAATTTCCACGACACGTGGCACGTGTCCTCTCCATCTTCTTCGCTCTTTTTAATGAGAAAGCGTTAGTTGCCTCACAAAACTTCGAAAGTGACCGTAGTCGTCGTCGTCGTCGTTTCCGGCAACAGGCAGCCTTGTCCAGCGAATTTCTGCAGGACGAATTGGAACTGATCCGTGGAACCAAGGCCAGAGCGCTTGCCACCGGGGCTCTGGAGATAAGACTCCGCTCATAGTTTCACCACCTGTCCCTTTCCAGTAAATATGTAGTTGTTGTTGTTGTTGTTGTTGTTGCTGATAATGATGATGATGATGTCGAATGGCGCCAAAACGGCCGCCGCTCTAACGGAAAGTTTGGCCATCCCTTCCTAAAGAAATCTGAGGTAAGCGCGAAAGCTTTCTGCCATCAAAACTGCGTCAAACGTGCGTCCAAACCTACGCTGAAAGGGTCTCCAATTGATCGTCAACCCTTAAAGACGCAAATCGTAAACCAAGAGCGAACCCAGTAGACGACTTTTCGCTCACTAAGTAAACGTATCTGCGAACTCTCTAAACCAATACCGATACGTTGTTTAGGAAGGAAAGGTACACGATGTGTTCATTCTTCATGATCCATGTGGGCGTTGTCTTACCTTTTTGGCGATTTTCCAGTAACCGCTTCGACAAAATGGAAGCGCGGTTTCATGCTCGCACTCTGTCCAGAGATCGTATAAGAGATTCTCGGTCGACCAACCGGTCTATGAAAAAATGCATCTTTTTTTTTTTTTTTTTTTGACAGGACGCCATGGGTCATAATAAAAAAAGCTTTCGCTTGAGAAAATGAATAGCAACATATTTGAGTTCATGGGTGACTTTAAGCGGAGCGAGAGCCCGGAGCGAGAGAAGCGGTGCGCGAGCGCGTAATTTTGCCGACTAAGCTCAGGTGTCAGCAATTTTCTTTTGAGCTCCATTAGTTGCTTCATTTACGGGAGCCTCCGCCAGAAACGTGCGTTATTCCGAGCGTTCCTGGATTCTTGTTTTTGCAGTCGGCCATGTTACTTGATAGAGGCGCTTCTTTTCGACCCACATTAGTAATGAACTAAGGCTTCCGTATTAATACACCTTTTTCAAATGTGCCACCATCTACCGGAGGAAAACCGAAACGAGCGAGCGACGCCATGTTGGCCAGTGTTTCCTTATCTTAGGCTCTTCAGGGATGCATGGGAAGCTGGAAGGACACCTGAAAAACAAAAGGCATAATAGAATAAGCTGCGCCCGTAGAAACGCTCTATGTATTTGTTTGTTTATTTACATTATTAGTGCATCTTCCGCACGCTCGAACTTCTTTACTTCAGAACTGGGAACCAGATTTGTAGTTACGACAATCGTAAGAGAACATGGTGTACAACGCTACAGAAAGGCTAAATATGAGCTGTTCTTAAATTTGTATAGAGCCTAATACGTCTGGTGATAGCGACTTGATTGTCTTCGTTGCTGCACTTCTGCGCTATACGGTATCACGCGTTCGGCCGAGTGACTACCCAACAAAAACTGCATATGCTGCAGTGCTTGTGCACACTGTCGCTTGGAAAATTCCGCACGGAAAATTAGACCTCCGAGGAATATGCGAATGGCGAACAGTCGCGAAGAGCGGGAGATGACCAATGCATTTTGCCTTATTCGTACGTTACGTGCGATACTCACTCTGAGGCTAAGCGAAGGCTATAACTTTAGCAAAACTCCTCGCCATGAGACACTTTACAAACGAAATAATGGGTAGGACTTGCATAAAAGCACTCTTAAATTTTTAAAAAATCTGCAGAAATTAAGAGAATTGTCTACAATAATACGTAGCATTCTTACGCCGCTTGTCTAGTGTTTGCGTTCTTTACGGGCAAATATGCCTATGAGTAGCGAAAGAGATTGGATTATTCTGTTCAACCAATTTTCAATGTTTGTTTTCAACCAATTATGTTCAAGCACTTGTCTTCAATTACGCTATTTTGACGATTAAAGGTGTTCCGCCAAATCTGCATTTTTGTGGAAATGCAGGGCATTACACGATCCTGGCTGGGGGGGGGGGGGGTACTCGTCAAAGAAGGCTGCGCATTAAATTTAACCCAGTTCAACCCAGTGCGAAATCTGTTGAAACAGCAAAGCCTTGGTTCTCTTGTGTCGGCTCTAACGTCAACGGTCGTTCTTCCCGAGAAGTTTCACAGTGAGCCGTTTCACTGAGATGTGTCTTCACAAGATCATTTGAATCTTTATTCTGCATCGATATGAACTTGCACACCACTATTTATACTTCGTCGGTATGACACCGTCAGAATTATCGATATTAGACACTGTATTGCACGCGCCAGAGCACTGTGTAAACCCGAATAAAACCACACGAGCTCGAAAACCATGCGAACGAAACCGAACGGGTTGCCAGAGAATCGTTTGGTGAACTCACGGTCCGCTGCACCGAAAGAGCATGATTTGTGGGGCTGCCTTGTGGGTGTGCTTGGCGGGCGACAACCTACTGGCGTGGCGCTTTTGCAAATGTGCGACCACTGCGTCCCTGTCCGTGGAACGTTGCTGCGTGGAGTGTACGGCAGACGGTTGCGTTGCGACGAGCTCAGCTCGCGCCAACTGTCGACGCTCATTAGCATCGTGATGCACAACTTCGCTTCACCTCTAGAAGTTGGCAGCACCATCTAAATACGTCTGGTTAGATGGCAGCCCCATCCAAATCGAGAAGGTTATAAGAAAGATGTCTGGCGCGTTCATGCAGTTAAAGAAACTCTATGATACGCCTGTCTGCGCTTCAGCTCGTAGCGGAGTCGGTAAAGCGCCTGGCACCTCCCGTTGCGGCGACAGAGCACCCGTCTCGAATCCTCGCGTAGCTTCGTTTTTCCGGTGATGTTATTTCCGTGAAGGTTATGACATCAGTCAGATTTAGGTGGATACCGGCATGAAATACTTTTGTGTTAATAAAAAGGATCGTCGAACCGAGAAAGTCAATCACACGGTCCGGACCAGGAAATCCAACATGGCGTTTCTTGCTCGTTTCGGTTTTATTCCGGTAGATGGTGGCACGTTTGAAACGGTCTATTTGAAGTGGTCTATTAACACGGAAGCGTTAGTTAACTACGCTGAAAATAAAACGCCCTTGGCAAGTAACATGGACTGCCGCAAATAAGAATAATCTACGAATGCTCGGAATGACGACACGCTTCGGGCGGAAGCTCCGTAAATAAAGCAACTAAAGGAGCTGAAAAGAATATTGCGGACACCTGGTTCTGAGTGGGATTCAAGCCAAGGGCTAACAAATTACGAGTAGGTAACCCCTGGACCACCACAGCCCGATGATTTTAGATGACTACAGGTGCAAATAGTGAAAGGCTTGTGCACCTCAACTTAGAGACGTGTGTTAGATGCATGGGCTGCGGCACACATTAGTACCTCCAGCCTGTAATTGCAGAAGTAGACATTAGGTGTCTAGCAGAGAACGTGACCTAAAACAGAGGTGACAAGGAAGACTGACCGAGCCTCTCAGTCACAGTAACGAACCGAGAGGGAAAAAAGACGCAGAGGGAAGGTGATCATGGACGACGCCGTCGCACCTCAGCGAACACGCCGGTCAAGCCGATATGAAGGAGGTGGTGGCGCCGCAGGCAGTACATCATGAGTATACATAAAACTAGCTCGCACGTTCCACAGGACACTTGGGTTAATGCGGAGCATTCTTTGACGAGTACCTCCTTCCCTTCACCCCCGACTCCGACCCAGGCTGGGAAGGTGGTTGGAGTTCGGAGCTGTCAACAACACCCGCAACGATTACCCATGCGGCATCACTTAAGTTCCCGCACGTGGTTCTACAAAGAGTAGTGCCAAAACAAGGAGGTTGTATGAAGCTTCCGGAGTGGAGGCCTCCCATACCCAGCAACGCGGGAAGGTGAAGCCGGGAAAAGCCGTCGGCGGCCATATTGCCATGGGCACAAAGGGCGCTGAGCTGGCAGGGGCGCTGAAGTGTGTTTCCTTAGGTTTACGTGGGTGATACCGATCGCTAAGATGGCTTTGTCGATTAACATACTTGACTGCAGCTTTAATTTCACCTTACGTGTAAGCTATTGACATGATTCGAGCAGCAAGTTAGCGTTTGTATCTCTTTAGGTGGTGAACATTTTGGTGAAGAGCAGTGGCGAAGAGCCGCGTTCAAGAGCCGTCGCCGCGGGAAAGAACCTAGTTATGTGTTAAAAACACAACTCCTGCTTTCATTTCAGTAAACGTTTATTCGGTGTCTCGTTATAGGCCGCCCCTGTAAGTATTAAAATTGTCATGCTGTGCGCCATGGTGAGAGACGTCGCCTGAACACCGCTACTAATGCCCGCATTTCGCGGTGAAAATTTCAGGACACCTTGGTACCAGCGTGATTAGTTGACGTTTGGTTCTTATAGCAGGAGTGCCGAAATTGAGTAATGCTACTCACGCAACTGTCCCACAAAAGCAAGCTTTGTCAGAACAGTGTATCTAGTCGACTTGTTTTTAAGCAGTGCTGCAGGTAATGAGGATGTTGGAGTGTTTATATGTTCTTCACGTGCAAGTTTTCTGGCCCCACTGATTGCGCATGCACAAGGCCAAATTAAGTAGCATTCTGAGTTACTATGCGGCCCACACTTCACAATTTGCTGTCTCAGTTCAACCTTGTCATATCTAGCTTTTCCTTGTATTTTAGAAAAGGTATAAGGCGTACACTGAAGCTCGTTAAAGCAGTTTGTTTATTCAGGGTACACATTCAATATCCTTGATGTACTTCACAGAAAGAAAATTTTGCTTGAAAATGAATTCAACACCGCTGGTGGCCGTCTCTCGGGTTCCAGTCATCTCGCCTAACAGCACATTCTCACGCATAACGAAGCGCTTCATTTTTAGGAAACCTGCGACAAGGCCAAGTGTGCCTATGTTACCTGTGGGTACAAAAGGGCCATACTTCCTGCGTTTGGCGCGTTAATCTTATGTCATTATTATTTATTTATTTATTTATTTATTTATTTATTTATTTATTTATTTATTTATTTATTTATTTATGTCATCATTATTTATTTACCCTTAAGGGTCTCTCTCAGGGCATTACATAAGGGGGGGGAGGGAAGGAACAGTCAAAGTACAAATGGCAATGAAAATGCAGATCATGGTTACAGTTTCTGAATTACCAGAACATACAGGTAGCAACAAATAACAAAAAAAACACAGAGCATGTGAAACGAAATGTTTAAAAGTCCATTCACAATCCAAAAAATACTGGCGGCAGCAAACAAACAACGAAAAAGAAAAACAGCGATTAAGAGTCAAGGATGGCTAGCAATAAATCACTAAATTTAAAAGCAACTTGTTCACTGACAATACCATCCGTCAATTCGTTCCACTCTTCAATAGCCGTAGGCAGAAATGATTTGTTAAAAGCGTTAGTAGAGCCAAACAGACGCTGAATACTCATGGAATTAAATAAGCGACGAGATGTTCGGAAGGGCGGAAGTAAAAGTGAGACATGTAGGTGATTAAAGTTGTAGTATAGTTTGTGAAGAAGACAGAGACATGCAATTTTGCGTCGAGCTGACAAAACAGGGATACCGAGGGATGATTTTATTTGACTGATGCTAACACGTTTATCGTAATTTGACGAGATGAATCTGGCGGCGCGATTTTGAGCGGATTCAAGAAGGCTAATTAGGTATACCTGATGAGCGGTCCAAATTGCAGATGGGTATTACATTTTAATACGAACAAGGTTTCAAAGGCTATTTTCCGAAGGATTGCAGGGGATAATGACAATGACCATCTGAGATAGCCAAGAGTTTTTGAGGCATCGGCAGCTAGTTTTGTAGTATGCTCGGTCCAGGTTAGTCTGCTCGTAATTACAACGCCCAGGTATCGGTATGAATCGGCTTGCGATAACACTCCCGAGTTTAACGAGTCGGGATAGATGACTTTTAGTGTGTTTTCTTGAGGCAGGCATGAACTTGCACTTGAAAATATTCGCCCCATCATCCACCGAGCGCACCAGTTATCAATGATGTTTAAGTATTGCTGTACTATTAGTTGATCTTCGGTAGTTGATATTCTACGGTAGATGACGTAATCGTCCGCAAAAAGACGAAGCGTTAGTGAAATGCAGGAAGGAAGGTCATTTACGTAGATTAAAAAGAGGAGCGGAACGAGAACCGAGCCCTGAGGGACGCCAGAGATTACTGGAGTAGTATCGGTATGCGCACCACCAATAACTGTGAATTAGGAGGGGCGAGTTAAGAAGCACTTAATCCATGATCAAGGGAGAGCAGATCAAGGGAGATGCAAGAAAGTTTGTTAAGGAGTTGGTGAGGGACGAGATCGAAGGCCTTTGAAAAGTCCATGAAAATAACATCAGACTGAAATGATGAATCAAGGTTACTGGGATATTATTTGGGGCTACTTCCAATTACGCGACCACGTAGCCCGCGATCCCCTCTCCCCGAGGGGCGAGGATAGTGCTTCGTGCCCTCTCCCTGTAAGGGGTACGGGTTGACCATTGCGTGCCAGTCCGTGGGTCACGTGGGGCGTGACGTAGTGGCCCCGCCCAAGGGCTCTCGGCGGTGGGCGCGCGCTTCGGTCTGACCCGGCTGTGACTGGCTGGGTGCCAGCTCCGTCAGGTACTTCGTGCTCGCACGCATGGAGGAATGCTCCCACGTTGCTCGCTCGCTTTGGCCTGAGCGACCGAGCGACCGCCATTTTCTCACTTCCGTGAGGACGGCGAACGTATCGGGAGTTGGATTTGCATGCACCCTCTGGCTGTGCGCTCCATGCTTCCGCAGGTGACTTGAGTTGTTATTGGTCGCTCAGTCAGTCTGGTGGTCGGCTCCGGTCCTAGCCGGGCCCATCACCCGCAGCGTTTCGGTGGCTTACGCCACTGGACCAACAGCTGCCGATTATCCGCCCCGCGCGTCGGGCTCTGTGGCTTGAAGCATGCGGTCGGCGGGTACTTCCCTTTCTGCCCCAGGGATAGCAGTGTAATACCAGGGCTGGTGGCTGTACCGTGGATTACCCGGAATTAAACCAAGTTCTGAGGAGCCACTTCGTCTTCTTGGAGTGACTGCGCACGCGTGGCGAGCGCCGCCGCGGCTGTTTACGGCTTGACTCGCTCGAACCCATGGTGGGCACCTTGGCAGGCTGCGCTGCATTGGACAGGTGAGGCCCACAAAGTTTATATAAAGATCAGTCGTACTTTCAAAAAGTTGTGTTTCGCATGAAAACCCTGTACGAAAATTATGTTGCTTATGGAAAAAGAGCGGTCATCGATGTGGCGAGCAACATGTAAATATATTACATGTTCCAGAAGTTTGCAAGCGATGCAGGTTAGTGAAATGGGACGATAGTTAGACTGGTAAGATCGCTTGTCAGAATTAAAAACCGGTACAATTTTCCCAAGTCTCCAATCATCTGGAGTTGAACCTTCGGAAATGGTCTGCATAAAAATTGTGTGCAAAAATTGGCTAGATATCCTATTAGTAGCCTTTAAAACTTTGGCAGGAATGTTGTCAGGTCCGGGGAAGGTGGATACTTTTAATTTCTTTATCAGATTGCTGATGCCTTCGGAGGTAATGTGATTGGGCGGTATTAGTGAAAAATTTGGTCTCGGCAACACTGGAATACTATGTGGTTCAGAAGTGAAAAATGAAGTGAAGTGAGTATTCAGAACGTCCGCTCGTTGCGGTAGAGGAACGTGTCAACAATCGGGGTTGGTTAATGATAAGTTGTGCGGGTTATTTTTTGGGTTGAGGAGATTCCCAAGTTTTTTGGGATTAGTACAGGCAAGTCATCGTGAAAAATTTTCTTTTTGGACCGCTTCAGCAGGTGAGTCTATTCACGAATGTATGCGAAATACCTGTTCCATTAAGATATTGACGCTAAGTTTTAAAGGGGTCCTGAAATACCTTCCCGTGATGTATGGATGTACATGTAACCAAATAATGCAATGTATTAGCAATCTCCTCTCGCAAGAATTTTGTTAAAGCGATGAGTATTAGCTGAGAAATCGTAAATCAAAAACCGCGCTATCGTCGAGCCGCGTTTCCTCCTCCTTTCAACTTACTCTCCGCTGTTGATGGCGCAATTGCCTTCCCTCCCGTGATGCTGCGCTCCTCGGCGGTGACGCACTTCCGCTATCGCGCTGCTCATACTGCCGTATGCTACGGGCAAGCTTTGTTGACACCTTTAATCCCGCACTCCGCTCAAGGAAGCGAACGAAAAACCTGGCCGCATGTGTGCGGCGGCCTGGCCTTGCCCTTTCGCGGTGTACGTTGCTGGAGTTGCTATCGGCGGCGAACTCGCAGCCGCACGGGGAGGATCGTGCGCTCGTTCTCTTTGATGCACCGCGCACTGTTTATCCAAAAAGTGCCGTATCAGATGTTGCCCCACTGGTGCCGGGTCTTATTTTGCGGCGGTGGTAATTCCTGCTGGCGGCATGTGAAAAAGCCATTTTAAACCGATACAGAACCCGTGCACAAAACGCTCCAATCATGTGACCCGTTCAGCTTGGGGCGACGCGTGGTGGAGAGCGGCAACGTTGACAAAACATGCTGCGCCGCGGCTCTGAGCTTTCTAGCGCTGGAGCGAGCGCCATTTCCTTGACAATCTCAAACTTCGGATGCCTTGGCAACAAGGCACAAACCACTCTAAAGGTCAGTTACGGTTCAGTGATCCCGGTTCAGCTCGGGGCCCCACCTCGCGACATGTGGGCACTGCAGGCGTACCACTCACTCCCATTGGGAAGTGCGAGATGCGTTTGGCATTACAGGAGGCGATGGTGTGTGTGTTGTGGACGCCTTTGTTTCGCGATGAAATGCGACGTTGTTCTTCTGCGGGTGGATAGTGCTCCCCATGGTCTGGATTATCTTTCTCGAGCGACGTACGACTCAACCTCGCATGGTGTATGTGCAGTGTGCGTTGCTAAAAGCTATCTCGGCTTGTGCGCCAGAGTTAAGTGACTTGCTGTTCGTCCCCGCAAACCGCGCGCCAGGTGAGTGCCGAATTTACGACGGGCAGGAGGAGGCAACCCATCGTCGGTCAATCGTGCTTCAGACTTGAAACGCATGTTGTGACGTTGTGTTAGTTCGAAACGCATCTCTGAACTGTTTTGAAGCTTAATAAAATGTGTGCGTCAAACCCGGGCATTCGGCTCAGGGAGTTCTCTACGATTGCACGAAAGAAGTGCCACGGGGCTTCAACGCTTTCTTTATGGAACGTACTCAGGTAAGAGAATATCCATGTCGTGTTATGGCCGTGTTGCATTCAATACAAACGGTTAAGCGTTTGTTTACACTATTTTCGTTTGTCGTAAAATGTCCAAGCACTCCGGCACTACGCTGGCAGATCAGCCGGCGAGCCGACGCTGAGCAGACGACTCATCTCTTTGCCGGAAGTGCGTGAGAAAGTCGCCCAATAGCAGGGTGTCTAGCTCATGACGAACATATGGGAATCGATGACGTAGACATGTGAAAATGGCGGCGTCCAAAAACACGAAGGGAAGGGTGAGAAAAAAGCGACGAACTTTGCAACAAAAGTGTGAGCTTTCCGCTGCGCGTAAAAGAGTAATACTTGGCACAGATGACGTTGACGACCCAATCTAACGATTGCGCTAGTTCATTTGGTGTGCTCAAAACGCCTTTCAGGGCCCCTTTAAGCAGCGCGAAAAAGACGTTTTTTTTGCGATAGTTTCCTTAGGATATTAGAATACCAAGGCCGCTGAGCATCGCCTGGAACACGAATAAGGGGGACGTGGTTATCGATAAGGGTTAATAATTTCCGCTTGAACAATAACCAGTTTTGGTCAGCTGTTCGTGTAGAGGCAGACACGGTGAAGCAGACCAAAAATGTATTAAGTTCCGAGTTAATCGTCGAGAAGTCGGCATTGCTAAAGTCCCGTATTAATTTTTTCGAAGGTATTCGCGAAGGTAAGGCAATCGAGAGTTAAAACAATGCGACATTATGGTCACTCAGACCGGGGATGCATGACACTGACTGAATTAGACCTGGGTTGGAGGCAAGAACAAAGGTCAAGAGTGTTTTTGCCACGAGTTGGCTTTCTGTCTGATTGGGAGAAATTAAAAAGTAAACAGAGTTCGATGAAAATTTTAGACTGCCGTGAAGTACCACACAAGTTGTCCCAGTCTATATCAGGGTACTTGAAGTCCCCGCAAAGCAAGAAGTTAGCGGGAGGAAAGCGGGATGTCAGATTAAAAAGGTCAGATTGAAGGTCATCTGTGAAAGAGTGGTCGCAGTCAGGTGCGCGGTAACAGGCTACGAGAATGTTTTTTCACGTGGGAAGGATTATTTCAACGCAAAGAATTTCAAACTTCCTACTGATTCTTAGAGCTTTAAGGGGGGGGGGGGGGGGGGGCGGGGGTAGGCTTTCTTTCACGAAAAGTAAAATACCAACTCCTCTGGGTCCGTTCTTATCCAGTCTATAAGACGTGAAATGGGTGTTGTTGTGAAGAAATTAATTATCGTGAATATCATGGGTCAGCCATGACTAAGTTAAGATTGCGATGTCAGTGCTGGTGTCCTCAAGGGGTGTTTGAACCGCATCCTTTTTGGGCTTATAACTACGGATATTCGTGAGCAGGATTGACGTGGTTTGATAGACCGGAGAAACGATTCTAGTTTGAATGGACTGGAAAGGAGGGAAGGGTGGAACCCTGGAAGCACACAGTGAATCTATGCCTTCAGCTCTATAACTCTATCCGAATCAGCGTCGTAAACGAAAGGCTTTTTGTCAACGACAAGCTTGCCGAAAAGGATTTTGAAGGACGCTAATTTTCTTTTCTGCGCATACAAGAAAAGCTTTTTCCTTGCTAATATTAAACGCGCTGAATAATCCTCGCATGCCGAGAAGAACGAGTCTTTCAGATTAGGGCCAGCGGAACGTATTCTAGCCTTATCCTTAAAGGGGTCCTGAAATACCTTCCGCCGATGCGTGGATGTACATGTAACCAAATAAAGCAATGTATTTGCAATCTGCTCCCGCAAGAATTTTGTTGAAGCGATGAGTATTAGCTGAGAAATCGTAAATCAAAAACCGCGCATTATCGTCGTACTTCCGCTATCGCGCTGCTCATACCGCCGTCTGCTACGGGCAAGCTTTGTTGACACCTTGAATCCCTCACTCCGATCAAGGCTGGAAAAGCGAACGAAAAATCTGGCCGCATTTGTGCAGCGGCCTGGCCTTGCCCTTTCGCGGTGTGCGTTGCTGAAGGGCAGCACGTCACGACTTTTAACTCGCAGCCGATCGGGGAGGACCGTGCGCTCGGTCCCTCATGCCCCTCGTGCACCGCGCACTGTTTATCCAAAAAGCGCCGTATCAGATGTGGCCCCGCTGGTGCGGGGTCTTATTTTGTGGCGGTGGTAATTTCTGCCGGCGGCATGTGAAAAAGACATTTTAAACCTATACAGAACCCGTGCACAAAACGCCAGTTCAGCTTGGGGCGACGCGTGGTGGAGAGCGGCAACGTTGGCAAAACATGCTCCGCCGCGGCTCTGAGCTTTCTAGCGCTGGAGCGAGCACCATTTCTTTGACAATATCAAACATTTGTTGCCTGGCAACAAGGCACAAACCGCTCTAGAAGTCAGTTACGGTTGCGTGATCTCGGTTCAGCTTGGGGCCCCACTTCGCGGCATATGGGCACTGCAGGCATACTACTCACTCCCATTTGGAAGTGCGAGATGCGTTTGGCATTACAGGAAGCGATGGTGTGTGTGTTGTGTACGCCTTTGTTTCGCGATGAAATGCGACGTTGTGCTTCTGCGGGTGGATAGTGCTTCCCATGGTCTGCATTATCTTTCTCAAGAGGCGTACTTCTCAACCTCGCATGGGGTGTGTGCAGTGTGCGTGGCTAAAAGCCATCTCGGCTTGTGCGCCAGAGTTAAGTGACTTGCTGTTCGTCCCCGCATACCGCGCGCGAGGTGAGTGCCGAATTTACGAGGGGCAGGAGGAGGCAACCCATCGTCTGTCAATCGCGGTTCGGACTTGCAACGCATGTTGTGACGTTGTGTTCGTTCGAAACGCATCTCTGGATTGTTTGGAAGTTGAATAAACTGTATGCGTCAAACCCGGGCATTCGGCTCAGGGCGTTCTTTGCGATTGTACGAAAGAAGTGCCACGGGGCTTCAACGCTTTCTTTATGGAACGTGCTCAGGTAAGAGAATATTCATGTCGTGTTATGGCCGTGTTGCATTCAATACAAACGGTTAAGAGTTTGTTTACACTTGTTTGGTTTGTCGTAAAATGTCCAAGCACTCCGGCACTCCGCTGGCAGATCAGCCGGCGAGCCGACGCTGAGCAGACGACTCGTCTCTTTGCCGGAAGTGCGTGAAAAAGCCGCCCAATAGCAGGATGTCTAGCTCATGACGAACATCTGGGAATTGATGATGTAGACATGTGAAGATGGCGGCGTCCAAAAACACGAAGGAAAGGGTGAGAAAAAAGCGACAAACTTTGCAACAAAAGTGTGAGCTTTCCGCTGCGCGTAAAAGAGTAATACTTGGCACAGATGATGTTGACGACCCAATCTAACGATTGCGCTAGTCAATTTAGTGTGCTCAAAACGCCTTTCAGGGCCCCTTTAAATGTGGACAGGGTGGCTATAATCGGACGGTATTTATTGACTTAAAAGCGCCCTAGCCTGTGTGCTCTTTCTATATCTGCGCAGGTAATTGGCACTTAAAAATTTTCGGAGCAAAACCAGATTATGCGTGCTTCTGATTCAGCCCATGTTTCGTTACTGGCATCGGGTATTTCAAAAAATAGCAGGTTGCACCGGTGAAGGCGATTCTCTGAGTCATCGCATTTTTCCGCTAGTGTTTTAATGTTGGATACAAGGTTCGACAGAATTTTACCATTCTGGGATCAACTGCATGGGCTGCGTTAATTTGCTCTGGGACGTCAACACGGGAGGAGAGGTGATCGACCAACCTTCCATGTTTGATTGTGTTGCAGAGACAAGGGGCAATTAGGAGAGCACTGCGTCTTAAGACTTTTCAACGTGTCTCATTTGTCCGTGTCGACATGTCCGTCAACGTGTCGACACGTCTGTGTCTCACTCGCGCTGTTTTTTTTTACATTTTCAGGAGGTTCCTCAATTGCATTCTCCAGTTAGTTAAACCCGCACATCCCCTCGCGAGTAGCCTTATATTGATAAGAAAAGTGCGAGCAAGAGGTTACTAATGCCGTTCACAACTTCACTAACACCACGTTTGCACGCGAGTAGCTCCTGCTGTGATAAGCCAGCTGGGGAGACGAAGAATGCGGCAAAACATTGCATCACGGATTTGTACAAACCTAAGCGAAATGGCTTGGCCAACCTCGCCTTCACCATTAAACTCATATGAAAGCCGTGTGAGTACTCGCGTAACGCCAGTTGAGCGAAAATGAAATGTTAATCGGCACTGCCTTGGTAAATGTCGGTTGCTATCTGAGCATACAGTCTGCATTTAAATTAGTGCGGAAGAATAAATTGCGGCACACATGTTATGCAAACATGTGATTTCGCGCAGTAAAACGACTACTATGACCACCGCAATTGCTAGTTGCGGTGGTTATCCGCGTAAACAAGTAGGGGGACGACCGGTGCCACGACGAATTTCGCTTGAGGTGCACTACCAGTACCAGGCTGACCAAATAGTGGGCAAGTGTAGACTTATAACGCTGTAGTACCCGCAAAGCGCAAAACGGACAGAACCCAAGATGATTCGCGGCGTCTTCCCGCGATTAGCGAAGCCGATTGCGACGCACAAGCACATCATTGCTGGTTTCCACACCTTTGTAGCGTACAGGCTATATCCACGACGAACTGAGTCATAAATGCCCACGTGCAAGGGTGCAACATCGCGAGACGTGCAGCGGTGAGCGGGCAGAACGCCATGGTTGCCGTGGGCCTGCTACTACGAAACGAGTTTTTTTTCCAAGGCAAGATGTCGGCCGTCGGCGTGAGTTTTCGACAGCCATCTCAACTACATAAATTTTTATACAACCTCCTTGTACCAAAGTCACTGCCAGCCGTTACCCGGGATTCGCGGAAGCGGCGTCCCGAACGCAGCAATGTCGACCACGGCCAGACAAATACCAGACAAATAAGCAAACGCCACCACGTCATCAGCGGATAATACATCGCGACGCACACAACTGTTCTACCCGCTCCACAATTCAGCTCTAATGTTTTCGCATTCACTGCATCATGAGGTGTGTTTAGGCTTTCCAAACTATTTATTGTTGTGTCTCGTTTTCTGCATTTCACTTTTGTGATCCTTGTGTATACGCTTTAGGGCTAAGCCCGTGCTTTGCTACTTTTGTAATAATCATGCTCGAACCACTCCTGTGGGCCTCAGTACATGTATCGAACACATATTTTCAAGTCGAAGGCCACAACGCTGGGTCCACTTTTAATTAGCTAGCGTCAAGGATCGGCCGTGGTTTAGGAAATTCATGTTGGACTCGCCTTTCATAGGCCCCGGGTGGAAAGCCCACCCCCAAGTTTACCCATTTCTTTTTACTGTCTTTGCGCCGTTAGCAATTTTTGGGGGTATCTCTCGGTCGCGCTGACTCTAGTGCTTACAAATATCCGTCAAACTCGTTGCTCGATTAAGGCGGCTCGGTGTGACTCCGGCCTCGAAGGGCGGTTACCCGAATATCCGGATTTTAAACAACAGATGATCAGTACATCCAGTTTCAAGAGCCGATTAACCGGGAATGCGATTATTGGAACGGTTGGACGTGAAATATATTCTGCGATGGAGCAGCCACGGCTACATCGGCTAGATATCGGTTAGAAAATATATCGGCTAGAAAAAAGTGACGTCGAGAGGGTAAGGCCATAAAATCGATGACAAAGTACCAGCTGGGGTTCGCAAAGATATATTTCGCATATAAAACAGCTATCCGGTTATTCGAATATCCGGATTGAGAACCGATCTCTCTGATTATCCGGCTTTCAACTTCGAATAATCGTTGAATCGAATAACCGGAGAACAGGTTTTGCGGCGTAACGGCACGGTTAATGCCTTCGTATCAAAAAGGCTATGTCTCATGCGGCTAAAAGGTCAAGGCAACAAAAAGTGCGCGATTACACTACAGCACTTGTATCATCCCCACACAAGCAAAACAAACAAGAAATGTTGGAGAAACAGCTACGCCGGTAGTCTGCGATATGTGTAGCATGGTGTATGAAGGCGGATCCCGAGGTCAACTACAAGAAGAGGAGAGATTTTGTAGACAAAATGGTGTTGCTCATCGTGCGTCTTCGTTTTACCTCTTAGAGAAGTACAAGAATTTGTATTCCTTGTTTTTTTTTACGTTTTGCTTTGTTTAGGTTTCAGCCAATGCCGCATATTCATTCGCTGTTGCGGCTCCCACTCAAAACTTTCCCCTGGTACCTAAATCTGCTTACGTGCCTTGAAAGCGAAAGCCTGTCGGGATTATCGAAGGTTTGTTTTCTGCAACATCGCGTTTGCGCCTCTTTCTTTGCTTTCGTGTCTTCGTGTTTCGACGCGATTACTCCAGCAGGAAGACGGGCCGCAATTCCCGCGGCAGCTGCCCCATAGACAGCTGCCCTCCGCGGGCACCTGTTCTTCAAGAGCCATCAGGTGCACCTTTCACCGGGCAAGTTTCAGGCTAATTTTTGTTCCGTACTGCACGGCGCCGGGTTAGCACTGTTAGCGCAACTGCCTCCTCATCTTGCAACGCAGGTACAGTGTACCAGAAGAACGAGGTGTGTCGTTCGGGCCGATCAGGTAGGTCCCTTTCGGGATGGAAATCTCTGCTCAGGAACTCCTGTTCTACGCAGCGCCCCTGGCGGCCACTGCTGATTTTTGGCTTCAGAAGTTTTGTTTTTAAAATAATCCTTATTTATGGCCCTAAGTAGCCTTATTTCTTTATTTTATGATATAAAATTTTGTAAAAGCGATCAAAAAGTTATTTAGTTTCATTTAAATGTTATAGGTGCCACTGGCTGCAAGAGCATTTCTCTGGGGAACGCCTGCGCACCAGGGGGGCAAAGCGAGCTCTGAGACCGTACGAATCGTGGGCGCTGACATGATACAATTCCCCTGGTTGCCGGAGGAATTATATCCGCCTGCTATAAAGTTGTTCAGTAATTATTTAGCGAAAATAAAGAACTGAAGCAGTGTAGTTACGTATAATTGCCTCAGTAGTTAATACTATCTGCTTAAAATACTTTCAGTGTAGTTAAGCTGTAATTACTGAACAAGGAGTAAATGCGTAGTTCAATTTAGCTTTCGATTTCCTTTAAATGCGCTAGGGAGTGGCGAGGCCCTTGCGCCTGACTTGCTCAGTGTGTGCGTACAGCTTGCAGCTCAGATGTGCGTGCGTGCAAAACATGGGCAAGCCGGATGCACGCGCGGCTGAGCAACTGCCTCTCTTGGCGCTTTCAAGACCGTCATTCGTTGTGTCACGTTAAGCACCTTACCTATTGACCCTGAACTGAAGCAACGGCGTTTCCGATCTGAACTTGACTACCGCAAGTTCACTACAAGCTATGGAGTGGCAGCCAACCATCGTTCCCTTTGGAAAAGAAATAAAAGAATATTTTATAATCGTTCCGTTTAAGTCGTTTTATTCATGGAACTTCGTACAGCACTCCGTGCTTCGAACGTTCGCGCAAACGTTCCTGAAGGTACAACAAAAATAAGTAGCGAACATCGGTTTCGTCTTTTAATCAGTGACAATAAGTGAATGTTCTCCACTCGCTTTGTGCGGCAAATTACTGCCCCCATTTAGTCCCGCAAGCTTTTCCTTGGAAGTGGTGGAAAGCAGCTAGTACTTGACGGATACAGAGAGAAAAGAAAACGGGACATGCCGCTGACTGTATTTCACATACTGCCCTCGGCATGCATTCTGCCACTCCGTTGGCCTGCGATCGACCACGCTCTTTTGTTCCAGTGCATGAAAGGGACTCATCGGAAATATCAGCGTTGGCCCATGCGATAATGTTTTTGTGTGTGTGTGTGTGTCAATAAAGGCTTCAAATTCAGCTAAAGTCACAGTTCACTTCACTTCGATTGAAAAGCATTGGGCGCCGTGCAAAATGTCACAGAAAGGAAAATAAAGCAACACGGCGGAAAAATGCACGGCGATCATGAAGGAGATTCATTGTCTGTGCACCTCGGTACGGATCAGCTGATTGCTTGGAGTCCTCGCGCATGCGATTAATCGTATTCTATCTGGCACCCAAGTGTTGTGTGGGCGTTGCCACGTCTTCCTCAAATAGTCTCATTACATATTAGTCACACGCTCAACCGAAAACACGTTGGTTAGCTACCCACCGGAAATAAACTACGCAATGCTGTCGATGCCGCCAGCACAAAACCCGCCTGCATTTTCTTTCCTCAATGCCTGCCTGGCTAGCGGGCCGCCATGTTACAATTAATCCAGGCATGCTTCGCTAGCCGGATGCGGCAACGCCACAGCAGCACGTTGTCAGATTAATACCCATCACGTTCGCCGTTTTTAGTAAGCAAGAACACAGCTGGCAACCCTCAAATCGTTGTACCATGTCATCCATGGTCAGCCACTGGTGTCGTACGATGCACTGGCTAAGCGGCGCGCTTTCCCTCTAGAGCCAGTATATTATCTCTATGCTGCGCTCCATACAATTTTTTCATCGCAATCGAGACCCGTGCTGTCCATTGGTTTTTCCTCGCGAGGTACGCCTTACCTTCTAGTACACTGTAACACCCGTTCGAGACATCCATGAACTCAAATATATTCTCATTCATTTTCTAAAGCGAAAGCTTTTTGAGCATGACCGATGGCGTCCTGTAAAAAAAATTGACGCATTTTTTCATAGACCGGTTGGTCTACCGAAAATCTCTGATACGATCTCTGGACACAGGGCGCGAGCTAGGAGCGCGCTTCCATTGTGCCGAAACGGCTACTTGAAAATCGCCAAAAAGGAACGCTTCTAGGTAAGGCGACGCTCACATCGATCACGAAGAATGAGCACAATCTCGTGCCTTTTTTTCCTTAACAACGTATCGGTATTCACTTAGAGAGTTCGCAGATACGTTTACATAGAGCGCGAAAAGTCGTCTCATAGGTCCGCTATTGGGTTACGGTTTGCGCCTTTAAAGATTTGACGATCGATTGGAGGAACTTTCAGCGTAGGTTTTTACGCACTTTTGACGCTGTTTTGATGGCAGACAGCTTTCGCGCTTCTCTCAACTTTCTTTAGAAACGGATGGTAAAACTTTCCGTTATAGCGGCGGCCGTTTTGGCGCCATTTGACATCATCGTCATCATCATCATTATCAACAACAGCAACAACAACAACAACAACAAAAAAAAATTTACTGGAAAGGGACAGGCGGTGAAACTATGAGCGGAGTCTTATCTCCAAAACCCCGGTGGCAAGAGCTCTGGTCTTGGCTCCACGGATCAGTTCCAATTCGGGCTGTAGAAATTCGCTGGCCAAGGCTGCCTGTTGCCGGAAACGACGACGACGACTACAGTCACTTTCGAAGTTTTGTGAGGCAACTAACGGTTTCACATTAAAAAGAGCGAAGAAGATGGAGAGGACGCGTGCCACGTGTCGTGGAAACTCCAGGAATATAGAAAGGAAGCAGGGGGCAGTCAACTGTGCGCCTACATCCTTTCCACACGTGTCGTAGCGCTACGTGATGCCGAGCACGGCAAGAATCGAGGCGGCGCCCATCAGCCTGGAGCGAAGGGCTCGCGTGGGAAGGAATGACCCCCTCGTGGGAACCACTCTGGGAGCGGGGCAAGGAAGCACGTATCGATGCCTGATCGGTTCGTCGACGCATGGCGCAGGCGGGTAAGTGCACATGTACGAAGGCAGGTGGTCGGTCACGTATACCAAAGCAAGACACCGTGTGATGCTTAGTATTAAGTTTACTCGAACTGGCCGGGGGCAGAAGTTTAGCCACAGTTTGTCACCTAATGCAGCTCCACAGTAGTACACAGTATTACCACAGTCTAAAAAGGCGTGGTAAGGCGGAAATAGTCTCCTTGCTGTGCGGCACTCACTTTTATCGTTTCCTAATGCTATCTAATGACTGGGTCCTGATACATATGAACCTGAAGTGATGAAGACCGTCCAAACGAACCACCTAAATTAAGCCGACAAAATAGCAGGAAATTGCGTTTTGCTCCAAAGCAGACTAGCCGGATGGTCCCGAGGGCGGGAAGTAATGTTGACCTAATCTAGGTGAAAGCCGTTGAAGATGCTGCTTCACTAAAATCTGTATGTAATCGGTTTGTCGAAGGAATTGTGCGGAACAGAAAATATGACTGTGGGGGATGAGTGTGCCCCATACACAGACCAGTGCGCATATGTAATAAATGTCGTAGTTTTGCTCTAATCATTACTACGGGTGATAAAGAGGGTCTCCTTCAACAATGCGGAGCTTTCGGATCGGCGCTGGCTATCCCCCCCCTCGTTTCCAGTATTTATTTATTCATTTATTTATTTCGGTACCTTCAATGCCCATTGGGCGTTACAGAAGGGAGTGGGGTTTGGTACAAATAGTGGGAAAAATAACTACATAAAAGGGAAGTTTGCATCGGAAAAAATGCGAAGCCATAAATACAAAAACAAGAACAACTCACTGAAAATGTATGTAAATATATGCATATATACAGGATATATAAAAATAAGAGTGCCATAAGTTAGGGGAACACACAGAACCACACTTGTGCGAAATAGCAAAAGAAATTTTCAATGTCAGAAGAATAAAAGATATACAAACCTACTAAGCAATAAACACATGAGGGGACACTACTACAGCACAGATAAATGTCGTTCAATTGCTGAGCGAAATGCACGCGCATCGGTGACTGTAGGTATCGCACTTGGCATGCATGCAGTTCCAATCGTCTGATGTTTTAGGTAGGCAGGAATGGAAACGCAGATTAGTAAGACAGTGGGGGATGTTCACTTTGAAAGGGTGATCTATGCGCTAGGATATGTATGCAGGACTGGAAAGAAGTTTATTTTTTTAGCTGTGGATTGAAGTGGTGGATTTTATGAAACAGGTTAAACTGTGACAGCTTTATACGAAGGGAAAGAGGAGGCAGGTTAAGCGTTCGTTTCATTGAAGATATACTGTCCTTGCGAGCATAATTAGATAGGATAAAGCGTGCACTGAGGTTTTGTCCGGACTCTAGGGCGTTAATAAGGTAGCCATGCGCTGTATCCTACACTGAACACGCATACTCGAGTTTAGGGCGGATTAGTGTCTGGTAAAGACCTAGTTTTCAGTTAGATGGAGCCAAAAAAAATTACGTCGCAGATATCCCATTGTTCGGTTAGCATTGCTGATAACATAATTAACATGTGTTTCCCAGGATAAGTTGTTAGATATGTGGACTCCTAGATACATGTAAGTAGTAGCTATTTCAAGTTGTTGTCCCTGAATCGTGTATAGTGTCGGTAATATTTCAGCAAGATTAGTTCGTCGCGAAATTGTCATCATTTTACATTTGTTAGTATTTAAGCGCATTTGCTAGTTGCCACACCAATTAGTTACTTCATTAAGGTCAGATTGCAGTGTTATGAGTCAGCCGTAGAAGAAACCACTCTGTATAAAACGCAGTCATCTGCAAATAATCTAATGTGAGATGTAATGGTGTTAGGCAGGTCATTGATGTAAATGAGAAACAAGAGTGGGCCGAGCACGGAACCTTGGAGTACGCCGGAGGTGACTGGACAGAAAGATGAATCGTAATCATTGGCTGTAGCAAACTGTGATCTCTCGGTTAAGAAGTTTTTAATCCAGGCTAGAATATGGGGATCGATGTTTAAATCACGTAGTTTCTGACATAGGAGGTGATTGGAGACGAGGTCAAATGCTCTGGAAAAGTCCAAAAAAATGCAATAAATGAAATCATCAAGAGCGCACAAAATTTCATTTGTGAAAGAAATTAGCTGAGTTTCACAAGACAAACATTTTCGAAATGTGTGCTGGCATGGTGAGAAAAAAGAGTTGTTTTCAAGAAATGTAATCAGGCTTGAGTAAATGATATGTTCAAATACCTTGCAAGGCACACTAATCAATGAAATGGGACGATAATTACGGGGTTATGTGCATCACCACACTTGAATGGTACCACTTTGCCAATTTTCCAATCGTCAGGTAATACACAAGAATTAATTGATTGAGTAAAAATTTCTGCAAGAATAATGGAACAATAAATGTCAGTGTTTTTGAGAAATTTTGAGTTTATTCCATCAACGCCTGACGACGGGGAAAGCTTTAGCTTGGCGATTAGTGATATTATTCCAACCCAGTCAACTACTAGTGGTTCCATTGGAGTAAGTATTGCGGTACCGCAGGGATATGAATGAGAATGTGGCTGACACAGTAAGAAAACTTTTTTGAATGCGTCATTAAGCAGAACACAGCTTTCAGAATGGGGTACAACTACGCCCTTTTCGTCAACCAGAGATATTAAATTTGTTTTCGTGCCACGAATGATGTTCCAGAACTTTTTGCTGTTCTGTACAAGCAAAGAGGGAAGGGTATAATTGAAAAGGCACGTTTCCCGCTTCCTATAGCGTTTAGAAATTCTAAGTTGCAGCTATGATACGGGGACCACGTGGAGTTGCTGGAGCTCTGTCTTGCTTTGTGGAACGTCCTTTTCTTCTTATTTAAGAGACGTTTACGAGTAATGTTGAACCACGGGGACCGGTGATTGCAAGAAATGACTCTTAAAAGTAGATACTTATTAAAGAATGCACTTTGTCTTTGAACAGAGCCCAATTTGTTGTGACAGTTCGTTCATAAAATGTGGCCATATAATCGTTAAAAATACCCCTAAGTGTTTACTAATTGATAAGAAGTACGCTTTTCGGTAATCACGGACGTACTTTGGCTTACCACGTGTTTTGTTTGCGCTCTCTTTAATAAAAAAATGGATGAAACAGTGGTCACTGAGCCCTGGTGTGCAAGCGAGTAAGGAAACAAGATCTGGGGAAGTGGTAAGGACTAGGTCAAGCACATTAGCACACGTTATTGACATCCGGGTCGGCTGGGTCACAAGTTGGGAAAAATGAAAGGTTGAACCCAAATCAAGGAACTCGGCAGTTTCTCGTGACGAGCACAAAACTCCAGGACAGCTTTGTGTCCAAGCTATCTTGGGGTAATCTTGGGTAATACACACGCAAGCACAGGAATATGCAAGATAATTGCAAGAAATACAGAATGATGCTTTAGCTCAATTAGCTCATCTTCGGAATCGTTCGCCAAAAGCTCCGGTCTGAAATCCCTCAGGGCCTTATATTCTTTTTTTCGCACTTTCTTTCTTATCTACTTCATCGAAATTCCTGTTATCCCACAAAAACTAGAGGCGAACTGCCCACCCGCACTCACAATGGGCGTCGTTGACTTGTAGCTTTCTTTACAATGCTTATTGGACGGCTTCCTCATGCGCAATTTTCATTAGATATGTATACATTTATACATCTTGGTAGATGTATACATTTATACATCTTGGATCTTGGTAGTCTGTATTACATGTATCATAAGAGGGTTTCAAGAAAGACAGTTTGCAGACGTTGGAATCAAGGCCTCGGGAAGTAGAGAGCAATACATTCGTTGCTGTAACTAGATCGCGTCAGTATCAGATGCGTTATCCGGTAGTTGTAAGTTCTGATTGTACCGACGGTGCGTGTTTTAACTTATTTTCTTCCTGATTTGTCCTTTCAAGACTCTTACCTTCTTACGCTCACAAAAGAGACAAGGCACACTTTTTAGAGAAGAACGCAAGGCGAAGATGAGGCAGCGTTCATATCGGCCTTCCTAAGTAAGCAGGATGAAAAAAGCGAACGGAAAGGCTGAGAGGTTATCCAGGCTTAGAGCCAGGATCACTACTCGGCACTTGGGGAGGGGGCTCAAGGAATGACAGAGAGGGCAGTCGAAAAGAAAGGGATAGGAGCCCGGACGCACACACACTTTCGTCCCTTTGTGGGCACTGTAGTCTCTCATCTAGGCCTGGACCTTCCATGAAACAAAGGTCTTTTGTTGCCTTATGGGAAGCCGGCGGTAGGGGTCGATATCCTAGAATAGTCTCTACTGAGATCGGTTGAGGCATAAAGTTGGGATAGTTGGTTATCTGACTGCATTCTACTAGCGAAAAATAGACGCGGACGAAGAAGAAGTACACAGGACACTCGCTAGTGTCCTGTGTCTAGCGAGTGTCCTGTGTACTTCTTCTTCGTCCGCGTCTATTTTTCGCTAGTAGAATGCAGTGAGATCGGTTGACTGCCCAATCGGCTGAGCTCGGCGGCTTACGCGAGTCTTTCCAATGAATACTGGGGGAAACGACAAAATACATCTTCGTTCGTCTTATCAATCTCACATGTCTTACAGCGGGTGCTACTGGCTATCCCGACGAGGAAGGAGTAGGCTTTTCGTAAACGGCACTCCAATCCACATTCTACAAAGTAAAGTAGACTGTGATCGAGACAGCCCACACGGGAGACGGCGCTGGAGTAGGTGGTCGTAATTGTGGAGGCGCGGATGCACTAAGTCCGGTGTATTTCATTGACTAACGAAGGTCTTAGTTGCGAACTGTCGTAGCACCCTGGAGGCATCCGTCCTTGAAAGCGGAAGCAAGATGGTGCTTTTGCTTTCATGTGCATCCGGGAAGCTGCATCAGGAAAAAGATTGCCGGTTATTTCACCGTGACTTGGCAGCCACTGAAATAAAATATTATTGTCCTTTATGACAGCTTGGTGAAATAATTATCGAATTTCTGTCACCCCTTGGTAAGGGCAGTCAAGTCAAGTCAAGTTTACTCGACATCTAAATACAGATGTCAAAAGCGCGGTCAAAAAGCCAACAGAAGCGACTTGACAAGGTCCGTGCACCCTAATGTATTTATAAAACAAATGTGTATACTTATGCAAGAGTAAAAAACAAATATACATAGGTGACTCATTGTAGTAAAGAAAATAATTCACAGTTCTTTGCAGCAGCGTAATTAATTTAATGCAAACACGACATTGTTCATTGATTACGAGAAATAAACAGACATGGTGACGTGTACCACAATAATTGTTTTCCGTAATTGGTACGCGGGCAGGGCACAAAGCACAAACCATGCTTCTGGATGACGTGTGTTATAAATGTTATGATGTGGAGTCAGGTTCGACAGTTTTCTAATAAAATTACAATTTGTTTTTTTCCCTATTGTAGCTCCTAATAAGTTTTTCATCTTGCAGACCTTGAACGGCGTGAATCCCGAGGATTTCGAAAATTGGCTGTGTAAGCATCATAAGCAGAATTATAGACGGCTCGCACGGCTTTCTTTTGTAGTAGATGTAGTTTAGTAATATTAGTCGTGGTCGTACGTCCCCAAACTAAGAGGCAGTAGTTATGGTGAGAGAAAAAAAGAGAATGGTAAATTAGCGATTTTATTTTCTGCTGTAGAAAGAACCGTAACTTTGTGAGGACACCAATGACGCGTGCAAGTTTGCTGGAAATATTATCGACGTGTTTGTTCCGTGTTACGTGTTCCTCGAAAAGAACGCCGAGGCTTTTCACATAGGTGACAATTTCGAGACTCGAAGCACCAATGCATAGGCTGTGGCTAGTACTTGATTTAGAATTTATTGATTTAAATAGCACTGCTTTTCTTTTGGAAGTGTTTATCTTTAATGAATTAACGGTGCTCCAATTATCCGGTTTATTTAGCACATTCTTTGCTTCATGCAATTATTTATTGGTATCTTTACCAGAACGAAGTAAGGTGATGTCGTCTGCATAAAATAACAAATCTGCAAGATTCGTCGATATTGACCTAGTCATTAATATAAAGTAAGAATAATAATGGCCCGAGCATGCTCTCCTGTTGTGCCCCTAATTCAACTGCCTTATAATCAGATATTTCATTGTCTATCCCCCCAGCCTGGCAACGGAATTTAAGGTACCTTTCTAGCAAAGTGAGTTATTCACCTCTAAACCCATAATGCTCGAGTTTTTTAGTAATACGGCATGTTTAATTCGATCGGACGCCTTCGAAAAATCTACAAATACTCCTAATGTTTCCAATTTATTCTCAATTGCCTGCAGAATTATTTCATTTTGTGTTAGAAGCGCCGACTCGGTTTAAACATGGACATTCTTTCACTAATTAGTTTTTCGTAGTGAAGGGGTGCTCGAATACTTTGCAGGACGCCCTTGGAGTCGAAAAAAATAGAGCATTTCTGGGGAGCAACTTCAATAATGTATTGAAGAGCTTCACGGATCGCCGCAAGTTCAGTAGCTGTCGAGCTCATGGTATACGCAACACGGAATAGAGTATTGGTTGATTCTGAAGGCATAACCACCGCACCTCACGAGCTCAAGGACGTTACAGAACTGTTGTGTATATATGCTTCCGGTCATTCTATTGTTCGTGTAGTAACTATATAGAAAACTGTCTTAAAGCCAGTGGTGGTAAGGTGACCTTCCTTCCAATGCCCGGAACATGGAGACGAATTTCAGGGTTTGCCAGGTACAAGAACGCGGAGAACGGTGTGACCGCAGGCGTGTATCTCGACGGTACTTCAGCCCTTTGCGCTGCTACAATGGCTGCGAACGAAGAGCGTGGTCGACTCTGAGGGAGCTGCGCAAGTTAATGGCGTAGTAGCCTTGTGAGGAGCCTGATGTGTAGGCGTAGCGTCTCAGTGGTTGCATAAGTTGCTATAAAATGGTCCTGAGCAATATGTATTGTTCCCACTGTTCACGCACATCGTGGCAAAGGAAGACATGCGCGGAGAGCCTGCGGTTTTGATACTCTTCATCGCCCAAAGCTTAGTGTAGCATGTACTGGATATCGGTTACAAGCTGCAGCGTACACCTCCCAGTAAAAGTTCCTGGTACAGCTGCAGCATTCCTCCTACCGATGTGCGCCAAGTATTTCCAGCTAGAAATCTGTAAATGTTGGCGTTGGCGGTGAGTTTCTTTTTTAAGAAAGACGCATGTGCGCTCCATGACATGTCCCTGTCGATGACCAGGCCAAGAAATTTGTGATTTCTGGAGTAAGGTATCGACTTTCCTTTGATGTTTATGGGATATTGGGACATGGGCTTTTGGGTAAATGCAACCACTGTCACTAGTGACCAAAAATGCTCATCCTTGGTTTCGCAGGTATGCCCTCGTCACATTGACCGCTTATTGAAGTCGTGCTCGCAGCGGAGTTCGATTGACACCCGAAGCCCAGAGATAGAGGTCATCGGCGCAAATGGATACACAGACAGTATTCGGTAGAGCATGTAGGAGTCCTATTATAGCTAGGTCGAAAATTGAGGGCTTAACACCCAAGCTTGAGAAACACCTAGTTGAATGATGTTCAGCGATGGTGAGCCGCCTTCTGTGATAATAAAAGTGATCTTTCCGGAACAGAAGCTGCGTACCCATTTGAAAGTTTGGCCGCCGAGTCCAAAGTGCTGAAGGGTGTCTAGCACAGCCTCGTGAAGCACATTGTCATAGACCCCCTTGACGTCAAGAAAGAAGGCTGCTAAGAGGCGCTTGCGGCGTTTTTGATTCTGTGCAGACGTTACTAAATCTACCACACAGTGTATAGAAGAATTTCCTCGTGAAAAAGCGGTCATAGCCTCCGGATATGCATTGTGATATTCGAGGTACCACTGCAGCTGCATGAGTGTCATCTTTGCCATGACCTTGGCAAGGTAGCTTGCCAGGGCAGTAGAACGGTAGGATGCCACGTGAAGGGGAGATTTGCCAGGCTTTAGAAATTGAATAAGACGGCGTGTTTTCTGCTGTGGGGGTACGACACGATATGTCCATGTCTGATTAAGTAGTTCCAAAAGCATTTGGCGAGCTCCACGACTAAGGTGGCATAAGTTGGAGTACGTTACTCTTTCATGATCTGGTGAAAAACGACGCCTGCAGGATGCCAGTACTGCCTCTAACTCTTCCACTGAATACATAACGTTCATACGTTCATCACGGGAAGGACGGGCTTGGCTGTTCCTAGCAGATCCAACTTTATCGGTCGTAGCAGCAACCCTCACGCAGAAATCCTCCGCAACTTCCAACTCCCGACGGTTTTCATGGAGTGCCAATGCTTCAATGCTTTGAATGGGCATCGCTGCTGCACAGGCGTTACCAGTCCACGCACTGTTCTCCATATAAAGGACAGAGGCTTCCCAGGGTCGAGGGACTCGCAAAACGATTTCCACCTGCTTGTTTGGACCTGGGCGAGGCGACGCTGTATTTTCTTGTCTGTGCGCCAGGCAGCCCTTACTTCGTGCATGTATTTTGTACGCCTGTTCCTTCGCTCGGTGCATCGTCTAGTTGCGCGGAGGCTTTCAAATTCGATGTCAAAATTCTCAACTCTTGAAGGTAACATGGTATATCTCCTGGATGATTGGATTGCATTGCTAATAGCAACCTCTAGGCTTGTTGAAAGCCCATCTCGGTAGCCATCCTCCGTCAGGGATTTCTATTTCAGCGGGTAATGTTATTGTCACGGTGGGCGATCAGTAAACAAGCATAGATGACCAGCCAAACGCGTTGAAGCCATTGTAATATCAAGCGAGCTCCCATTTGATGTACCGCGTAGAAATGTAGGGCTGCCATCATTTAGTATGCAAAGTTCATATTTAAACGCCAAAGATGTGAGTCTCCGACCCCTGAGGTTCATCTTGAAGCTTCCCCAGAGTGGGTGGTAGGCAATGAAGTCTCCGGTGATTATCCAAGGGCTGTTCTGAAGATATACTCCAATCTCTGGTCGTCAATTCTGTTGGATGGGAAAATGTACGCACCGAGAAGCGTGAAGGAGAGCTTGCATTTCTGTACAGGTAAACACACATATTGGTTGGTATCATAAGGCCCTTATGAATGCACTGTATAGGTGAGTTTTCGGCGGACGATTACCACTACGTTGCTGCGTTTGCCACAGGTAGAGGATTCGATGCTTTGATAGCCCGAGAGTCTAATTGGAGAGGGTAGGTTTCGTTCACATATCACAATATCCGGGAAGAGATTTGTAAGCACATACTGACGAAAATAAAAAAAAAAAATCGATGTTTCAGGCTTCCGGCATTCCAATGAAAAATGGAGGCTCCACGAAATTCCCGCCGAAATGATGGAACCGCATGGGCTATAATGTCACTCGAGGCTAGCCAGTAGTGGAACCAAGGCGTCCAGAATTGCCATAGCGCACGAGGTGGTTGGAGTTTTCAAAGTAGTCATAAGCTTGCTAGTGGCGTTGATGAACGCTCTCCGCACTGCGATGACTTGCATATCTTCGTTCTTCGAAGAGACATGTGAAGTCTGGTGACATCTAGGATAGTGTCGTTGGCAGCCTGGGCCAATCCTCCACCGGTGGAGACGACTTCCCAGTTCGGTTGACTTTCCCAGTTGAAGCTGTGGCCAAGCGGCTTGTTGACTCCGCTGGTGGAAATGGTGGTGGTGGTGCAAGTGGGGGAAGCGGCTGAGGTGGTGGCGGAGGCAGTGCCTCTGACGCTGCGGGATCCTACCGTGAGAGGTAGTGGCCGTCGTTTGTCACGACAGCGCTCGATGACCTTTGCCATCACGATCGTCGACGTCGTCGCACTGTTGCAGATGCATCTTTGTGTGACGAGCGGTTTTGACCATGTGCTTCAGAACCTTCTGTTCCTTTTTTAGGTGACGGCAGGTCTTCGAAGAGGCCTCATGTGCGCCTTGACAGTTGGCACATTTAAGGACACTTGCGGTGCAAGCCTTCGCATCGTCCGCCCCAGAACATTTTGCGCATAGAGTGTTGCGTCCACAAACGCTGCTGACATGGCCTATCGTCAGGCATTTGGAACACTATAATGGTTTCAGCACGAAAGGTCGAACTGCGTTCCGAAAGTGGCCAACCTTCACGTGTGCCGGGATGCAGCCACCTTGAAACACCAGCTTAACGCAGCGTGCTTTTCCCAGACGAGTCACCTGCTTGAATGCCGCGCCTTCCGTCGCCGGTGTAATTAATGAGAATGGGTAAGTCGGCATCTGGAATTGAGATGTCGACATCATAGACGACTTCCTGGCCTGGAGATACGTAGGCAGAACTTTCATTTGTCTCAGCATCGTCTGTTCATGTAAGGCTTCAACTGCTGCTGAATGCTCGACGTTTATGGCTAAAATATTCTTTCGTGAGGTGATTCTGATGTCCTTAATGTTCTCCTTCAGAATAGCCTCCAAGGAAACAGAAATGTCTTGCCGATTGAGCATCCTGAGGTTGTCGTTGGGGCAGTTCGGCACGAAGAAGATAGTATGAACCGGGGCCCTATCCGTGGTAGTTACAGTCGATGCGCTCGACGTTGACGCTCCCGTCGACCCAGAAACCGGTGCCCGCAACCTTCTTTTCGCCTTCTTCCCGAGAACCAACTCGAAGCCGCCTTCACTACTGTCATCTGTGGGTGTAGAATTGTCGGCACGTTCCACTTCCAACATCCTCGCTACAAGGAAACATCGTCCAGGAGATATAAACACTAAAAAAAACGCAAAACGTTCGAAGACTGACGGAGCAGCGATCCGCTGTCAAGCACTTTGTCTTTGACTTCTCCTTTCCCAACCAAGAACCAAACAGAACTAACGACGATTATGGTGGTCGGGAGAAGAAAAGGATGCAGTGATGACAGTCAGGGGTAAGTTGTTCTAAATGAGTTTAGCAAGCCTATGAAAACGGTCATTTAGGCAAGCTGGTTCATCCCACTACGGCTTACAGTCTCATTGGAGCTGAACATCAAATGCCGCAGTCCGTTGCAACACGACGACGAGTAAGAATCAGCTGAAAACGCATTACGCTGAAGCGCCGCGCTACGGCGGGCGGGAGGCTGCTTCACTACGACTGAAAGGGAATTACGGTATAGCGTCTCTAGGCGGCTCACAACCCTCCCGTAAAACGTAAGCAATGTTGGGCAACTTGCAATGTGAAGCTGGAGGAGCTGAAGGCGAGGGGGGCTCAGATGTCCAACTCATCTTATTTACAAAACGTGAGCACGAAGTAATTATAAAAAAAACTACGGGTTAATTCACTAGTGCCCGGAAGGTGGATTCAGAACCTGAGGAAAATTGAAATTCTTCGAAGAATGTTTGCATCCGGTCGAATAACAGCTGAGTCTAATGTCCACATCTGCGTTAACAACTTCGACACCCTCGTGTTAGTACGACTTCCTTCAAAAATAGTTGTTTGTATTATAAAGTAAAATGGTCCCTAAATAGTACAAATACAAAGCTGTGGCAGTAGTGTTACTCCTAATCCCTAGGACAATTTCTGTGTTCAGCTTAAAAGCAGGATACTCGCACATTGTCTCACAGCCTCCCGTTTTTTTTTTTTGGCCATCAGGCACCTCGAGAGAAGCCCTTAGAGTCGCATTCTCTGCAGTACGTACGCTGCCATGCCTCCGTGAAATGAAGCGATGGATTATAATAGGTCATCGGTGGCTTATTCAAGGTACTCCCAAACAAACAAAAAAAAAACATTCAACTGAATGTTTTGTGTCCACCACTAGAAGGTACCGTCTTCTGTAACTATGTAAAATTTCCATAGGGCTCTTGATTTTAGAACGTGTTTATCTCCTGCCGCTTAACAGGTTTACTGACATAAACGTGATTCAAGATTCACAAAGTTCGTTGCAAGAGTTCTGCTACAAAAATAATGGTAACTCGCGTACGAACCGTGCGCTTTAAAACGAATTAAGCAACAACTTTGACGCTTTACATGAGTAGCATTTCGAGAAATTTTTTTCACTGTTTTATGTTGGAAATGGTTTTTCCAACCAGTGTGGAACAACGTTCTCTCAGTGTTGCATTAGTGTGCGGTAATAATTTAGGGTGTTTTAATACCTTAGATTTAAGTAATTTTCTACAGCCATATCCCACAGGGTCAGTTCGGTTGGAATGAGGTAAATTAGTGACCACTCTATACTCGTCATGGTGTCCGTGTGGCTAAGGAGTCGCGCTACCGAGCAAAAAGGGGTTGAATTCGATAAACAATTATATTAACGACAATAAAATCTGTACCCAGACAATGGTGGCAGAAATGTAAGGAAATACTTTCACGCTAAGTGAGGATTCACTTCAGGGAAAGATTCCCTCTCTTTCTTTTAAGGCGAAAGTCTTGCATTTTTCATGAAACGCAAGAAGTAACCATTCTGGTCTTCGTCATCGGCGCCAACACGTACGGTGAAAAAATGCCGCCGCTGTAGAGAGAAAATAATTCAATCATATTTGGGTTCCTGTGGGGTTTAAACCCGACCAAGTGCCTTAACCACAGCGCGAGCCCGGCACCATGCCAGAGTGGAAAGAGAATGAGCTTATGCGTGCCCCGCGACAGGTGAACGTGATGGCGCGTGCGTAGAACAGGTGTGCGAGGAGAAGAGCTCTCACTGTAGGGAAACTGCCCAGTTAATCGCGACCAGTTAGTCCTATTAGGTTAATTCTCCTCAAAAGACGCAGAAACGAACACGAAGAAAGAAACCAAACACAGTATTATTTATTTATTTATTTATTTATTTATTTATTTATTTATTTATTTAAGAACATACTGCAGGTCCTGAAGGCCCGAGCAGGAGGGGCATAATGTGGTAACAACATCAACCAAACGTTAATATAAACATTAAACAGCAAAAAGCAGAAACAAGAACAGAAGTATAAAACAGTGTACGCTAGGCACAACTACACAGGTACAACTAAATATTTGCTTCTAATGAACCAAGGGAGTTTAGACAATTTCCGGGTGTTGTTGCAATCATTAATTGTGCGGGGGAAAAAAGAAAATTTAAACAGATTGGTAGAAGCAACATTGGGGTTAAGGACAGAGAATGGGAATAACTAGTACGGCGAGTAGCAAGCGGTTTCAGGAAGGAACTCCAATGCAAAGTAGGTTTGCGGTGATAAAGTAAATACAATATTTTAAGGCGGAGAAAGTGCCGTCTAGAAGAAAAGAAGCTCTCAATAATTGCTTCACCTTCAAATCACGTAAGCACGCTTATGTACCCCAGGAGATTTTTTTTTTGTTTTGCAGCTGTGTTTTGCAGAAGTCAGCTTGTATAAACGTGACGTCTAAAAATGTACGCTGAAGAGTGATGCCACAAAACTTTCCTGGGTTCACCGAGATGTGCTTCACAGATAAAATTTTTTGCTTCAAGGCGAATCCAGTGGAAATAGACGAAGCAGAGATTATCCCGTTCGTTCCTGGTTATGAGCGCCTCGCAAAAAAAAAAAAAACGCAAATGCTACCCATGTCACAGTTACAGCTGTGACAGCGGTAGCTTTGTGGTGATATAGTGTAATTCTGCGATGCTGCTTGGTAATAAGCTACTAGTGAACCGTGCATAGCAGGCGTCTTTGGCTAGTGCCCAAGATTTGGCGTTTCGGTTGGGATGCGCTGGTTATAGTTTCGTCGAGCACTTAATTGAGGATCCGGCTTAGGGGTACGAGGAAGAATACGTAGTGATGATTAAAGGTCACCGATTATCACCTTTTTTCATTTCACATGATCGTCATTGCTAATCATAACAAAAACCCTAAACGTACATGTTAATATGGTAATGCTGAAAGGCAAGGCCGCATGTTCTCAAAAGCCACACAAGAGCTTAAGGGGTAATATAAAACAACACTAGTGCATTACGCAACTGGGAAATACGGTGTCAGTAAAACAGGGTTAATATTCGGCGTTTTCAATTACAGCTGACCAACCAGCATTCAGCATCCGAGGAGAATTACGGCGAGGCTAGAAGGAAAGTAACACACACGTCGTGAAGAAGTCTTTCTCGGTAGTCACTTGAGAACGCGGAAATATAAACGCCATTGAAAACATTGGCTCCGCCTATGCTTGTTTCACTGCAATGGTAGAAATACGGTAGTCGGCGCCACCCAGTGCCACGCAGCTTCTTCTCCGCTCTCCGCACACGCCCCTCACGCTCTTTCAGTCCACATAGTTCCTCTCATGATGAATTTAATAAAGTTTTGTTCAACGCAATTCAGTTTTCCTGCATTCGAACTGCTCACGCGCCATTTGTTGGGACAGTGCGCATCTTTATCTGTATTTTTATTCTCGTTCTGCCCGGAACAGCAGCAGCGTGCGACCTGTGTTCTCTTTTTTCGCTTTTATCTCCAAGGAGCCGGTGCCTATCTGCGTCATTTTAACCGCTGTTTTTATTTGCTAACACAAAAATTAACGCAACGTGTATTTTTCACGAAAAGAATGCGGGAACACACGGTTACTTACATTTCGACAGAAATGTGCCAGGGTTTTTTTTTTTCTCTCTCTAAATAATGGGAAGGCGAATAACTGATGTCGGCGGTTTTAGCAGTTTTAGTAAGTTGTAAAAGTTTCAGTCGTGGGTCAGACAGATAGACAGACAGACAGACAGACAGACAGAAAAACCAAAATTTTCGCGTTTAAGTAACCCAAGAAAGACAATCGCCTCTAAAATTTTACGTCCCAAAAATTCTCCATTTGCCATCCTGAGGTAACAAGCAGCGCTCCAGTCAGATCATAGCCTCCTGCAGGTCACCGCGCCCCCCTTAGAGGCCTTTAAAGGCTCAATAAAATGTTTGTCCTCCTCCTCCCCCTGTATGGCAATGGTCAGATTTACGGTTCTTCGTCTACTTTGAAGTGTGTGGCGCCCTCGCATGGGGAAGTACCCGTTTACTGCAACCAGTTCCTCGCGAAGTCGCTTCCAGATGTCGCTACCGCAAGCCTACGCGTCCGTGAAGGAAAGCGTAGGGCAATCGAATCGTTCCGGCGGGGACACGCGCGTGGCCCACTATTCGAGCAATTTCGGACGTAAGCTGCTTCATTCAAGCATAAGTACGTTCCCTAAATATTATAAATCGTAGAATGAAAGCATGCGTAGATTCCGCCACATTTTTGTCTTGCTCAATAAAGACACACGACCTTGGAGCTTGAAAATCCCGACTTGATTTGAATTTAACAAAACTTGTTGGGGGGCCAGTTGGTTCATGATTCTTAAAAATATGTTTAGCGCAAAAAACCGAAGACAGTACACAAGACAGGAGACGGGACAGGCGCTAACTTTCAACTGAACTTAATTAACCGCCGGAGCCGGTAAATATACAAACAACTGGAGCATGCGCAGCATGCGCCACAGTAAGAGTATCACAATTACGCAAATGCGTCAATCACCGAAACGCTTGAAAAAGATTTCGCGGAGTTAAACAGGACCACCGACGTATCACTGATACACGTATCACATGATAAGTGTACCAGTGATAAGTGTATCACTTTTTGCTTGATATAAAAAGCTTCCAAGAGTTCCCGTGCTGTCGCATCTCTGCTCCTACGAAGAATCGTAACCTCACCCAGAAGTGGCTCACACTTGCAGGCATCGCAATGCGCGGGCAAATGCGCATTTCCTTTATTCTTTACCGACAATTCATGTTCCCGTGCTCGGTCGTTGATACATCGGCCTGTCTGGCCCAAATAGACTTTTCCACATTTAAGTGGAATCTGATATACGACGCCTATAGCGCAGTCCACAAATGGCCTAGTATGCTTCTTGTCACATCCTTGCTTTATGCGCCCATTGGAAGACGTGCGCGCGAATAGTCGGGCCAGCTTACGCGGCGCCGAAAACAGGATCGGAATGCCATGCCTGTTGGTCACCTTCTTGAGGTGATGGGCGACTTTGTGGATGTACGGCACCACTTCGGTTTTTGCCGTGCTTTGGTCTGACTCAGGCGTTCTTCTACCGGTGCCTCCTTTAACCTGCTTGAGGAGTGCGTCAGCGACCGAGTTCAAAACCGGGCACAGGAAGCCGGCTGAAAGCAGGCTTTCAATTTGTTTATCAAAACTAGCCTTCATATAATGGGGCCACGACTTACAGAGAGCCGATTCCAGGCACAAGTGAGCGATTGCTATTTTCACTGTCGTGAAGTGCGCCAAGTGAAAAGGTTGTTGAATTATTGAATTTAATTGAAGGATCACGAGATCGCGGGTTCGATTCCCGTCCGCGGCGGCCGCTTTTCTGATGGAGGCGAAAAGCAAAAACGCCCATGTGTACGAGATTTCGGCGCACGTACAAGATCCCAAGGTGGTCAAAATTAATCCGGAGCCCTCCACTACGGCGCGCCTCATCGCCTGCGTTGCGTCGGCGCGTTAAATTCTACAATCAATCAATCAATCAATCAATCAATCAATCGGCATAAAAAAGGCAATTTATTTGTAGTTCAAGTTGCAGTTTTGAGGAGTAAAGAGGAAAGGGAATTGTGATTGGGGGATGGTTGATTGAGGTGGTGGAAGCAAGCCATCTGTGGTTCGTAGTATCCTTTGGGTGCGGCCATGGAGCCGATTTGACACTATGCTTGAATGGCAACTTTTAAAGAACGTCGAAGTGTGAAGGGCCTATATGATGAAATGTGAGTGGCGTGAGCACAAACATGCCGCTCGTAGCAGCATCAGTTGCTCATGAATGAACAAACCTCCAAAAATGGAAAACAAGTATCACCGCATCATACATTTTCCCGCGCAGCATTTTGTTACGCCTCGAATATTGAGAAGTGAAGCACGGTGTTTGTGTACCTTGCATGAGCGTTTTCCTGAGACCAGCACTGAGACAGCAAAAATAGGTAAATGTAAAATAAAAGTATGCGGTCGCTTTTGCTTTTCGTATTTTCGACAGGACGCCGCAGTCCAGGCGGTATTCGCTTCGTTTCAGCTTCAAATTCGTTTACATGATTCGCATTTTGTACAAGCAAAATGAAAATATGCATGGATGTGGGTGAACGCGGTTGCGCCTAACTTAGTACCTACTAGCCACTAGCGGATTTATATGGGACAGCCACAGGCAAAATAAAATATAATTGGAGCAATCGGCTTGAAACGTGACAGCCCACAACCGTATTCACGAATTCCGCATGAATTTTTATACTTTTTCCAGGTGGTAGCACCTCTTTATAAAATTATCTTGCGGTCATAAAGCCGGGCCCGGATAATGCGGGGTTCGATGGTCAACTTTGATTCGGCACCGTTATACCAAGATAGGGTAAAAAACAACCCCATTTTTTTTCTATCTTTCTGACAAAAATGACTGCTTCCAGTCTTCCTGAGGAGAGGGAAGGCCAATGAGAACAGGCACTTAGGAAGATGGCGACGATTGAGTAAAATCGACAAAACGGCCCCGGCTTGTCCATGGCATTTTGTCACGTTCTCTTGAACGTCACGAATAAATAAAAGAGAAACGGGAGAGAAATACCAGCTTTATTTTTACGTAGTTTTCTACAATTTATACCGTGCGTCGTAGAAAGAAAGCCGACAAAGCCACGAAATATATGATCTTCCAGTTAAAACAAAAATTTATTCGGCTTTTACTGTAGATTTACTTTAAAAAAATAATAGAGCATGGAAGAGATCAGTCCATTCACAGGGAGGCAAGATTAGCAGACGAGTTGGGGAAGGGCACGGAACAAGTATTACGTTGATATGGAAAGGCTACACAACACGGAGTGACAAAGATGTACGAAAAAAAATTCAAGGCTATTCCGCGCTGCGAAGTTGGATGACCTGCGTAGCCACGAAGAGCGTGGTATGAAAGCTTCTAAAGACTTCATTGCAGCCCTCAGCGTCCCCTAGTAAGTTGGCATTCCTTGTATAAAAACGGTTCAATTCGTGGAGCGGAATACCTTGCACGTATTAAAGTTTTGATAATACTCTTCGTCAATTCGTCATAAAAAATACACAGAAATTCAGAGCATTATCTACTAAGTCTACCATTCGTATGACGCTTGTCTTGAGTGTGAGTTCTTGACAGCCAATTTTTTTGGTTTTCCTAAAACCTGTTCGACCATTTACGCTATTACAGGTGTTACGGATTTACGGATTACAGGTGTTACTTGCGTCAAATCTGCATTATTGTGCAAAAATGCGCGGCGTTACCCGGTTCTGCATTTTCCTTATTTTTGATATTTTTCTTGTCTTTTAGTTTGCCAAAATTTCGTTCGACCAATTATCTCTGTTTACGCTATTTTAACGAGTACAGGTGGAACATCCGCCAAATCTGCATTACTGTGGAAATGGCAGAAGTTACACGGACCGGCTGCGGTCGCACTCAACAAAGAATGCTACGTATTAAACCCCTTTTACATTTCGCACGTACCATTCCTAAAGGCACTTACCAGTAAGGGTGACAGGTGCCACCAGAAGTTTAATAACTCCTTCTCAAAGCAGTCTACAACTTCTTCACACACGCCGCACTGACATCAGGAAAAATTAACATCTTTCTTTAGTCTGCATTAAAAGAGCAGCCGAAATTCAACGCCTTAGCTCGCACGTCACAGAGGAGACTTTGATATTCTCCTGACAAGTGTCAAAAAAAACCTGCCTGCAAGAGGGCTGAGAACTGGGAAAGGTGGTAAATGTTTTTACTGATAGAAGAACGGGAATGAAGAGGGCACAGCGAAGAAAACACGAGCGCTGGCTAACAACTAAAGTTTTCATCAACGAGGGGAGAAATATGCCATGAAGGAGCAGCTCACAACTGAAGTCTTTATTAAGGAGCGGTTGTATATCAATGGCAGAGTCCTTCGTCGTGCAGTGGAAGTTAATAGGCTTTTGTTGTCGTTGTTGTTGTTGATGACATTAACAATTATAGGACCATCATTCACCTCGGCGGCGCTTCATAGTTATGTGTAAATAAAATACCACGGATAAATCTCTCGGGCTTGGAGAATATGCTTACCGTGTTAATATTTGTTATAAATTTTGGTGGATGTGGAGCAGTAAAGAATCCACACTAACTAAAAAATCTGCAGAAACTCTGAGAATTGTCCACTAATGCGTAAGCAGTCTTATGCTATTTCTTCGTTTCACCAGCACGAAAATCGGGTTTCCTGATTGTGCCTGTGGGTGTTATGAGGTAACGCGTAGAATAAATAGTACACATTGATGTATCACCGTTATGAGTTTCGGCGCTGTTCTTTGCGAATTGGGAATAGTTATTGTACTCTCCGATAACTGTTCATTTTCTCGTCATTGTGCTTTCTGGTCTTGGAGGTGGCGCCTCAAACTCTGCAATAAGTTTCAGGTCGCACCTGCCAATTTAGGTTTTGGTTGAGGTAGATTTCAGAAGGTCATTTTTAGTGTTGTGTTGAGGTCTCCATGACACATTGGAAAAGTTTCAAGTTTCAAGAGTTATTGCACCAGAAATGAATACATCTGCGTGGAAGTATACCTGTATGACCACAGAACTCGGGAATGGGCTGTAAAACGGATTCCTACGATATATGAGATATTAATGCTTTTGAGCATTTATAAACAACGCATTCATTCGCCGTGCAAGGACTATTGCCACAAAGAATTGTAGAATAAATGCATAATAACACAATAAATGTTCGTCATGAAGGGCGAGGAAAGTCATTGGCCACTGAAAAAAGAAGGAACAGTGAAAAAAAAGAGCCAGGAGAAAGGAAAAAGACAGAACAACTTATTGGAACGAGTAGGAATGCAAAGATAAAAAACAATTGTAATAGAAGGGAAACACCGGGCATGTCAATACTACTAAGATCGGTAAATCACTCAAACAACGTAAAGAATTCATCTGTAAGCTGTTTTCTTTTTAATATATGAAATGACCGTGCTGACCTGATGCCCTGTGGTAGTTTGTTGTATAAGCGTGCAGGCACGAAGGAAAAGGAGAATAAGCCATAGCTAGTTCTAATCTCGTGTATTTGTAATGTGCTTGGGCATGTGATTCGAAGGAAGTATTTCGTAGAGCTGTGTGTGACTGCAATCGAAGTACAGTTATTAATATTGCCATTTATTTTATACAGAAGCATCAGGGTCATAATATTGCCGCGTGGCGGTTACTAAAGAAATGCGCTAACCGAGAAATGAGCTGTCCAGAGACTCGACTTGCAAAGGGCGCAATCCCCCCAAAGAGGCCATGTGCCATGGTTGTGCGGCAGCCTAGGTAGCCGTCGAGGAATAATAAGACGCTTTGGTGGACTAGCGTGGGCACGAGCTGAAAGACCTAGCTGCCTGTCTGAATTTGCCTTGCTAATTATATGCCAATAGAGAATCATTTCTTTATTACTTGTGAATAGGCGTTTTCCCTGCTCCGCAACATCTGTGGTGAAGGTGCTACCTAAAACGGAGCTTCGGAGCGGCCGCCGCATTCCAGAAGGAACGATGTTGACTTCTGGAGCCTCTGGATCCGCGCCACCGTTCGTCATCATACCCCACCCTCGCGAGCCCGGCTTCGTCACCGATGATGTCGATGTTGAGGATTGGCTCAAGATGGCTCAAGACTAGCGTGTGCACGAGCTGAAAGACCTAGCTGCCTGTCTGAGTTTGCCTTGCTAATTATCTGCCAATAGAGAATCATTTCTTTATTACTTGTGAATAGGCGTTTTCCCTGCTCCGCAACATCTGTGGTGAAGGTGCTACCCAAAACGGAGCTTCGGAGCGGCCGCCGCATCTCAGAAGGAACGATGTTGACTTCTGGAGCCTCTGGATCCGCGCCACCGTTCGTCATCATACCCCACCCTCGCGAGCCCGGCTTCGTCACCGATGATGTCGATGTTGAGGATTGGCTCAAGATGGCTCAAGACTAGCGTGTGCACGAGCTGAAAGACCTAGCTGCCTGTCTGAGTTTGCCTTGCTAATTATCTGCCAATAGAGAATCATTTCTTTATTACTTGTGAATAGGCGTTTTCCCTGCTCCGCAACATCTGTGATGAAGGTGCTACCCAAAACGGAGCTTCGGAGCGGCCGCCGCATCCCAGAAGGAACGATGTTGACTTCTGGAGCCTCTGGATCCGCGCCACCGTTCGTCATCATACCCCACCCTCGCGAGCCCGGCTTCGTCACCGATGATGTCGATGTTGAGGATTGGCTCAAGATGGCTCAAGACTAGCGTGTGCACGAGCTGAAAGACCTAGCTGCCTGTCTGAGTTTGCCTTGCTAATTATCTGCCAATAGAGAATCATTTCTTTATTACTTGTGAATAGGCGTTTTCCCTGCTCCGCAACATCTGTGGTGAAGGTGCTACCCAAAACGGAGCTTCGGAGCGGCCGCCGCATCCCAGAAGGAACGATGTTGACTTCTGGAGCCTCTGGATCCGCGCCACTGTTCGTCATCATACCCCACCCTCGCGAGCCCGGCTTCGTCACCGATGATGTCGATGTTGAGGATTGGCTCAAGATGGCTCAAGACTAGCGTGTGCACGAGCTGAAAGACCTAGCTGCCTGTCTGAGTTTGCCTTGCTAATTGTCTGCCAATAGAGAATCATTTCTTTATTAACAGGTGGGTTCTGACAATCATGCTGGCCAACGTAGGATATTACTTGAGAGGAGCAGCGCAGGTCTGGTATGAAACGAGCAAGCACGACCTTAAAGGGACCCTGCAACACTCTTCGTGCAGTGCAAGTAAACCTGCGCGACGTTTAGATTAGACTTCCAGGAACACCCGAGTCAAATATTACACGTGCACCTGAAGCGGTGAGCGCGCAAATCGCCGTGAAAGACGCGAAAAAACCAACCGCTCTCTCTTCAATTCTCCTCATTATGCACCCCTGGCAAGGCCTCTGCGACGTCAATCGGGCCATGGCTGTCCTGGCTGTCCTATTGGCTGTCGCTGGTCAACTTCGCGGCTAAATTCTGGCATTTCCTGTGACGATCAGCCGTCGTTGGCGCTGTGTATGAACTTCTTGTATGTCTGAACCTGTCCGCATGCTTTTGGTGTTTTTTTTGTTTTGAGTGCGCGCGGAGTTTGAGTGACGAACTAAATATTCCACTTTCAACGAGCCCACTGGACAACAAACGTTTATTGCTCCAAAAACGCCCTACCAGCCTGAGCGCTTGCTTGCGAGCAGGCCCCCATGCCTGCTTTTTTGTGGCACCAGACCGGAAATAGACCCGTCCACGTTGCGGGGAAAAGGACGACACTCCCCGGCCTGTGACGTATCGAAGGCCGCCGAACAAAACGCCGCGTGCCGCCCCCCTCTCTGGGAGAGAGCGCGCAGCTTTCGTCGCGTTGTCCGCGGTTGAGTTGAGAGGGAACATTTATGCGCGATTTTTCATCGCGCGTAGTTTCGGTGATAGTGAGCGGATTTTCATAATTCTTAAGGGAGGAGATTGCTGGGGCAATAGACTTTACCCCAAAATACATTCCGAGTAGTCGATGGTAAGTGTAGCAGGGTCCCTTTAAGAGCTGGGACGATTGCAAGTCCCGATTGCGGGAAATATTTGGGCAACCAGAAGGACGTCACCTAGCGGCTAAAAAGCAACTGGCGACGAGTGCACAAACAACCACCGAGTCCTACGTGTCCTATATCAAGGACGTGATGTCCCTCTGCATGAAGGCTGACGCCCAGATAACAGAAGCCGACAAAGTAGGCCATCTGCTCAAAGGAATCGCGTATGACGCCTTTCGCTTGCTGCTCTGCAAAGACTGCACCACTGTCAGTGCTATTATCAAAGAACGTCAGAAGTTTGAGCAGGCCAAAAGCCGCCGCATCGCAGCACCATTCACTCGACTGCCGAACACCGCTCCGGCATCTTCCTGTGAGGACCCCGTACCCTCTCGCCGACATTCCCCGCGCGACGTTCACCGAGATGCTCCTGAGGGTCTGACGCGCGTCATACGACGCGAGCTCGAGGCAATGGCACCAGCCTCCCTATTTCAACACGCATCTGAGAGCAACCACCCGTCCATCCCGCTTATACATGCCGTGGTACGTCAGGAGATCGAAAACCTGGGCATACGCTCCGTCTGTGCTGTGAACCATCCCAGCAGCCACGATACCCCTTTCCGAACGGCAAGCCAAAATACTTACCGCCAGTCCAATTCCAGGAATCCAGCTGAATGGAGGACGCGGGACGACAGGCCGGTTTACTTCAAATGCCATAGGGCTGGCCATGTTGCTAGATACTGCCACAGCCGTCATCTTCGGCCTATTCGCCGCCCCTACCAGGACTTACAGTACGCCAACGATGCCCACCGTTTGTTCTCCCCTGGACGCCAGCCACACAATACGCGCCCGAATTTCGACCTCTCGCCTCGACCGCTCACCATCCTCGCAACGTCGCCAGTCGCGCTCCCCGCCGTCTCGCCGCTCGTCCTCTCCGACCCCTTACGCCACTTCGCCGGAAAACTAAGAAATGCGGCGCCTGGAGGTGACGCTGCATTGGCGACCAGGCCACAAAATCCCCTACTGCCGTTACCTGCAGGGAAGAATTTACTCGAGGTTCATGTAGATGGCGTCCCTGTACGTGCCCTTGTTGACACTAGAGCCCAAATTTCTGTAATGAACTCTAATATCCGCCGTCAACTGCGAAAATCCTCACACCTGCCCCAACCAGTGCCATACGTGTTGCCGACGGACGCATGCCGATCGTTTCTGGGCTGTGCACTGCTCGCGTAGAAATTTCCGGCCACCAAATCTCCGTCCAGTTCACTGTCCTTGAAAAGTGTCCCCACGACGTTATACTTGGTCTCGACTTTTTTTTGTCGAAACATGCTGCCCCCGTAGACTGCTCCTCGGGTGTCCTCCGTTTAGAGCTGCCTCTTTTGTCAACAGCAGGCGACGAACCAGGGCCACGCTTTTATTGCGAAAAAAAAACGTACAGTCGGTAAAACGCTTGTCTATAACACCGATTTCGACTTCAACCAGCTACATCCGAAAACTGCCGAAACATACTCATTCCAAACGTGTCGGAGACAAAAGCGAAGGGCTAAGACTTCAGAATTCCGCAGTAGTTTTATTCAAATCCCGCTCAGGCGGGGCAGGATGGGGCTGAGAGTACGAAAGCTGTGTTATAGACAAGCCTTTTACCGGCTGTATGTCTGCCGGCAAAAAACCGCGACATTGGTGCCCTTGTCATCGCGGCCGCTCGTGCCTAATGGTCACTACGTCGTTTCACCGATACGCTCAGTGCTACTCGAGTGCGACGTCACTCTTACCCACACCGTAGTGACAATCACTGATAATGTGATCGGCCTCCCTTTTGTAAACTTTGGCCTTTCAACGCACGTGCTGCCCCAGGGTATTTCGCTGCAACGCTTTGCCCTTTGGACGGTGATCAAGTGCCCCTTCTGGCGGCGGACGCACCATCGAGCTTTTCAACGAGACCCCTGCGGAGCCTAGGCAGGACGACGCGCTAGTGGACATGATTGCCTCCGACCTTCCAGTAGCAGAAGCTTAAGGGCTCTACCGCCTTTTGGAGTCCTATAAAGACATATTTGACTTGGGTGACTGCCCGTTGGGCCAGGCTTCTGCTGTCAAGCACCGGAAAAACACTGGTGATGCAAACCCAATCAGCAGGCGGCCGTAGTGCATGTCGCAGGCTGAACGGCTCGTGATACAGTAGGAAGTCGACAAGATGCTCGACTAGGACTTCATAGAGCCTTCGTACAGCCCGTGGGCATCTCGCGTCGTACTCGTGAAAAGAAGGATGGCACCTGGAGGTTTTGCGTTTATTACCGACACCTAAACAACATAACCAAGAAAGACGTTTACCCTCTACCGCGCATTGACGATTCCCTTGATTGTCTGCTTCGGGCCAAATATTTTTCATCAATAGGCCTACGATCAGGCTATTGGCAAATTTCAATGGACGAAAAAGACCGAGAGAAGACCGCTTTTGTGACACCCGACGGCCTTTATCAGTTTAAAGTGATGCCTTTTGGCCCCTGTAATGCGCCGGCTACTTTTGAAAGAATGATAGACTCACTTTTGCACGGGTTTAAATGGTCGATTTGCCTTTGTTATTTGGACGATGTCGCTGTTTTGTCGCCCACCTTTGACCGCCACATCTCCCGCCTCCCTAAAATTTTATCAGTTTTTCGCCGGGCCGGTCTTCAGATGAACTCCAAGAAATGCCGCTTCGGATGCCACCAGCTCACTATCCTCGGCCACCTGGTTGATTCGATGGGAGTTCGACCCGACCCTGGTAAAATAAGTGCCGTCCGCAATTTCCCTGAGCCCCGCTCACCTAAGGACGTCCGTAGCTTTATTGGTTTATGTTCGTACTTCCGCCGCTCCATCACAAATTTTGTTACCATCGCGCGCCCTCTTACCGATCTCATTCACAAGCACACAACGTTTATCTGGGGCTCCGACCAAAAGCAAGCTTTCTCCGCACTGATTGGACTCTTGACCTCAACGCCGATTTTGGCTCACTTCGACGCCTCTGCTCCCATTGAAATTCGCACCGACGTTAGTGGCTACGGCATTGGAGCCGTATCGGCCCAACGCCAAGCAGGTGCTGATCGAGTGGTCGCGTACGTCAGCCGCCTCTTTTCGCCCTCAGAGCGCAATTGCTTTATAACTCAGCGCGAATGCCTTGCTCTAGTGTGGGCCGTCGGCAAATTCCGGCCCTACGTATATGATCGGCACTTCGCAGTCGTGACTGACCATCACGCACAGTGCTGGCTCTCCTCCTTGAAGGACCCTACCGGTCGGCTTTGCCGCTGCGCGTTGCGCCTTCAGGAATACTCTTTTTAGGTGATTCACAAGTCCGGACGCCTAGACACGGACGCCGACTGTTGATCTCGAAGCCCTGTCAGCCCTCCGGAACAATCGGCGGACGACCCTGACGCTTATGTCCTAGCGGTCTCCGACTTCCTGGATATTGGTGAAGAACAGCGGCGCGACCCTTCTCTGCGCTCCATCATTGACGGCTTTAACCTTGGTTCCGCCGACCCTGCCCTCCGCTCCTTCGTTATACACGATGGAGTCTTATATCGGCGCAACTTTCGCTCGCATGGTCCTGATAACCAGCTTGTCGTTCCGGAACACGTACTTCCCACTGTGCTGCACCAACTTCATGACGAACCCATGGCCGGCCATCTCGGAGTGACCCGCACCTACGACCGTGTGCGACATTGTTTTTTTCTGGCCAGGACTCTACCGCTCAGTGCAGCGTTAGGTGCGTGAATGTGACCAGTGCCAACGCCGTAAGCCACCCTCCAAGCTACCAGCAGGCCAGCTACAAACACTTGAAATTCCTACTGAACCATTTTTGCGGATCGCACTAGATTTACTCGGGCCCTCCCCCTTGTCTACATCCGGAAACAAATGGATTGCTGTCGCTGGCGAGTACGCTACCCGCTTTGCCATCACCCGTGCGCTAACCACGAGCTGTGCAACTGACGTGGCCGATTTTCTCCTCTACATGTCATACTGAACCACGGCGTTCCTCGACAACTTGTCACAGACCGCGGTCGAGATTTCCTGTCTCAAGTCGTTGCGGACATACTTCGCTCTTGTTCGATTCGCCACAAGGTGACTACAGCTTATCACCCACGAACAAATAACCTTACTGAGCGTTTTAATAGAACCCTTACGGACATGCTCGCCATGTACGTGTCTAGTGACCACAGCGACTGGGACATTGCACTGCCTTTCGTCACTTTCGCGTATAATTCCTCCCGTCATGACACTGCAGGCTTCCCACCCTTTTACATTCTCTACGGAATGGAACCGGCCATGCCGCTCGATACCCTTTTGCCTCCCGCCACACACCCGTGCACCGAATATGCCCACGAAGCCATCGCTCGGGCCGACGAAGCACGTCAGCTTGCCCGTTCCCACCTCGCCCTTTCACAAGTCAGCCAGAAGAACCGCTATAATGAACGTCACCGCGTCGTACACTTTTCACCAGGGTCCCTCGTCTTACTATGGTGTCCGACTCATCGTGGGGGACTTTCTCAGAAGCTGCTTTTCCGCTATGCTGGACCTTAAAAGTACTCCGTCAAGTTATGGACGTTACGTATGAAATCGTCCCCGTCATCCCATCCCATTCTCAACCTCGGAGTGACATCGTTCACGTCGCCCGCCTCAAATCGTACCAGTCCCCTTGATTCCCCTTCCACATCATAGCTACACAGCACCGAGTCGGTGCTTATCTTGCGGGGGAGCTATGCCGCGTGGCGGTTATCAGAAAAATGAGCTAACCGAGAAATGGGCTGTCCAGAGGCTCGGCTTGCAAAGGGCGCAATCTCCCCAAAGTGGGCATGTGCCATGGTTGTGCGGCAGCCTAGCTAGCCGTCGAGGAACAAGAAGACGCAAAATATTTAATGAATATTTTAAGGGAAGTATATTGAGAATTTGTTACACAAATTTAACAGATTCATATGTATGTATGAATTGCTTGGCGCGATGAACTGTGCTTTGATCAATTTCGACAGGTGAAAGAGTGGTGCGGTAGGATAATCCATATACACTGACTGCATATGTACTGTGGGAATGTTCTAAGCTATGGTGTAGTTAAGGGGTAACACATGGCGTACTTATAAAGCATTAGAATTTTTCGGTAGATTCTACGTGCAGTTTCTTCAACGTTTTTGTGCCATAGAAGTCTGGCGTCTAAGCATACGCCCAAGAAATTTGTTTGTTTGACGTTTTAGAAATTAACAATTTTGAACCGTACGACTCTATCGTTTAATAGCGGAGTGTTTTTTGCTGCAAAGATAATATAGTTGCGCTTAGAAACGTTTGCAATGAGATGGTTGTGTCTGAACCATTGGAACAATTTGGTTAAAACGAAATTAGCTTGTTTATTGAGGTCTAATTCATTTTTGGCTTCCAGGAAAATGTTAGTGTCATCAGCGTACAAAACACATCGTTCTTCCAAATACACAGACAAATCATTGATATAACAGAAAAAGAAAACGACCTAAAATTAAACCTGGTGGTACACCTTTATCTGTAATTATATTTTGCGATGAAGCACCTTTGACGAAAATGTATTGCTTGCGGTTTAGGTGGTAATTTTTGATCAGTTCGAGATGTGTTTCACGAATACCGTATTTTTTAAAATTTTGGTAGCAATATTTTGTGGTTTATTCCGTCGAACTTATTTGTCCAACCTACGAACACACCCATTGTAAGCAACTTGCTTTCAATATTCTGTTTTGTTTCTTGCACTATGCTAAGTAGAGCCAGGTCTGTCGACTTTCTTTTAATGTAACCGTATTGCTCTTGCGCATATCTGTTCGAAGTGAAGAATTGCTCTAAACGAGGCAGCACCGTTCTTTCAAGAACCTTCTACAATGGTTAAAAGATTTATATTGTTCGGTAGTTTTCTGATTTTGTTCGGTTTCTCTTTTTGAAGATCAGTACAAAAAGAAGCCGCTATGCATTTCACTTCCGGAACTGTGCCGATCGACAATTCAACGAACCCTGCCGCATTTTTTTTCAATGTTTTTTTTGAAATTTGAAATGCTTGCAGAATGTTGTCAACCAACATATCCACTACTTAGATTGGGGAGTCGCAAAGAACCTCACCGCAAAATTATGGCTCTATGCCGATCAGATAACTTAAAAACTCGCGCAAAATATTTGCCTCTCTTTTAAGGTCTTGGCGTTTCTTCGACCGCTGGAACTGGGTCATTACGGCGTCTAGCGGCTATCGGATGGCTTTGCTTTAGTTACAGCAATGAACGCCGCATTCAATAGACACTTCAAAAAGAAAGCCACAAGATTAAAGCAGAAATGGAAGGCGCATCTGCTGTGGCGAGCAAATCACGCAGTGCCGCTCGGTTCTGGCGACAACCATAGCTTTCGCAGTGCTTCCAGACGCGAAGGAAAGAGTGAAAGCGTTTATCGGAAATGTTGCAGAGGCCCAGTCCTTATAGGCCGCTCAGCAACGGTGATACCTCGTGCCTTTGCTTTGGAACTGTGGATTTCGGGAGTCAGAATAGTATAGTCTGTACCGGGCTCTATGGTTCTAAGGTTTGTTGCTTTGACGCTGGATGCTGCTGGGTCGAAACCAAGTCGTATCGGGGGCAGTTGCTATAGTTTGGAGGAAAGAACGTCAATACCCATGTCCGCGTTGCTCATTGCATGTGCTGTCCATTGAACCAGTGGGTTCTATAATGGCCGAGCTGTCCGACACGGCACACATGGGGAGCTCCAAAATATGCCCGGCTAGTTTACAGCGCTTCCACGAGAGCGTGACAATTTTTGCGACGCTGTTTGAGTTCATAATAAGGCCCGTCAACAAAGCGTCTGGTTGACAGGTCGCATGCAGTATGTTCCGGTTCAGCGAACTTCGGACAACTCCGGTATCTGTCTTGAGGTTCTTGTCGTGGCCTGTGTAGACAGACCCCACGCCTATTTGCTTGCTTGTGCAGGCTACCGTGCAATTCGGGGACATCCGTTAATTACGATGCCCTCCCGCTCCGGGTCAACCAACGCTACGCCACAGTACGTGGAAACTTAATTGAGTCTGTCGGCAGAGCTTAAGAACCGCGACACTTCCTCGCTTACCTTCTATAAAAGTTGCCGCGTCCTTTTTCGCCAAGCCTTATACTTTCGCAATCAATTCTTCCACGAGTATGGCGACAGTCTTCTGGTGTAGAGTGTTGTCGTGAACAAGAGCTATTGGTGAAGCTGTGAAACACCATGCCTTCGTTTTGTCTAACTAGTTTGCAGTGAATCATTTAGCTATTAAAATATTAGCTAAAATTATCAATCGTTATCATCAAATTAGTTGAACTTATCAGAGAGTCACAGGGTACAATAATTAAGTACAAAGTACAAATATAAGGGGGGAGTACCAGCACAAATAAACATGAGTACTGACGAAAAGGTATGCACGTCCTCGTAGGGCAGAAAGGCCGCAGGGCGAAATGTCGGTGTGGGCTTAAGCGGCACGAATGCTCATCCGTACTTTATATTGCCACGTTAGCCGCTCAAATAAACGTTTCATACCTACCTACCCAACAACGTTACTAGAACAAGTAACGTTGGTTATGACGGCAGCCGCAGTAATACGAAGTTAGAGTGAGTGAGTGAGTGAGTGAGTGAGTGAGTGAGTGAGTGAGTGAGTGAGTGAGTGAGTGAGTGAGTGAGTGAGTGAGTGAGTGAGTGAGTGAGTGAGTGAGTGAGTGAGTGAGTGAACGAATAAGTGAGTGAGCGAGATTGTTCATGGGCTATAGACAAACAATTTATAGAACTTGTGCAGCGCTGATATTGATAAACTCTGATTGATTAATTGGTTGATTGATTGATTAATTCATTTATTTATTTATTGATTGATTAATTAATTGATTGATTGATTTATTGATTGAGTGTAGGGTTTAACGTGCCGACACAACGCAGGTGATGAGGCGCGCCGTAGTGGAGGGCTTCGGATTAATTTTGACCACCTGGGGATCTTTAACGTGCGCCGAAATGTCGTACACACGGGTGTTTTCGCTTTTCGCCTCCATCAGAAAAGCGGCCGCCGCGGCCGGGAATCGAACCCGCGTCCTCGTGCCCAGCAGCGCAACGCCTTAGCCGCTGAACCACCGTGGCGCGTTACTGATGAACTCTAAATATAAAACAAAATGCGGGACGTTTTCTTTGCACCGCGTTTTTTCCTTCTGGTGCCTCTCATTGTCACGCACGTGCTTTCACTCTGTGACGACAATTTCGTCCTTCCTGCCAGGGCTCTGCTTTTCCTCGGGCATTGTTTAGAAATTGGTCTTAAATGCCAGCGCGCGTGCCCATGCATCCACTTACGCGCACGCACAACCCTTTCCGCCACGGCCGCGGGCTTCAGACCAACCGCCTGCTTGGAGATAGCGCCGCATTGTCTGCGACTCCAGGCATTTTAGGTCGCACCTTCCCCCCTTTGCGTAACCAACACCGGGGGCCGACCATCTAGCGTCCCCATTCGAGGCCTTGCGCCACTGCTCCAAATTTCCTCGCGGCGCAGCCCACTTCCACTCGGAACTTCCGGGTTCACCTCTCTCCACACGCCCCTTCGCGACAACGCCTACATAACAGTTGCCGGCTGCTTTCCTCCACGCACGTTCCGTAGAATAACTGAATACGTCACACTTGGGCGTTTGACGTCACCGCGATTCGGCCACAGTGGGCATACCGTCGGGATTTCCAGCCATGCGGCGCTGGCACAGGCAGAAGGCCTTACCGTACAGCGCATTCTGCACTCTACGGAGAAGGAGGAGCGCTGTGGGAGATGGGGTAGATTTGAAGATCATTGGCGAAGGAACGAGTACAGTCTAACCGCAAGACCGTTTGGCATCGTTACGGGCAGGCACGCGAGGGGGGTTCGCTTTCACTGCCGAGCGGTGGCCAGTGCCGGTGCCGGTGACCTTTTGGTGCGCGGTGACTCTACGAGTGCCGCGTGTATCAACGTATCGAGGTGACACGAATGTGACTACACCCGAGGGTCTAGGCAGCGGGTCGCCAGCGGTTGAGTGCTTGCTTGGCTGCGCTTCGGTTGCTGGGAGGCCCAGTTAGCCACTGTACCTTCGTTTTTCGCGTATTCGGTTCTTTGATCCACGTAGATGTGCACGCTGAAATTTAAAAAGAAAAAGAAAGGGAAGCACATGTCGAGCGCAGCGAGTGGGGGGCGTGTGGAAGAAGCACAATGAAATTATGAGTTTAATATTTCGTGAGTGTAGGCGTGAGCGGTTCGTTTATCTTATTGCCATAACTTCTTTGTCTCCTAGCTGGCGTGCACCGCTGGGATCACGGCGTGTTTGATGTACCGGCTTCGTCAGAGACAAATTCGTTAGAGTAGTTTTACGCTGACATAGCCATTCACCAACTGCTCAAATGCAGGGCAGCTATGTGAGCTTGAAGTTTTTTTTTGTCGACTTGCGGCTATTAACCTTTCGGAATAGCGAATCGCCTTCTCGCCTCATAAAAAAGATTGCGGCAATCCACCCTGCGAATGTGTTTGGAAAGCAAAGCTGTGTACGGCACCCACAACGATTACGCCACCAATGCGACGTCACTTAAATTCAGTCATGTCGCTCTACAAATAGAGAAACCAGAGAGAAGGGAAATACACCTAACCTCACCCTTTATTACTTCAGAGATATTATTTGTAAGGTAATAAATGTTTGTAATCAATGCATAATGCATGAACTGTGGCTGGTTGAGTTGTATAGGTGTAGCACATGAGTCGAAACTCTATTTTTAATAAATTAAAGGAAGCTCAAACCCGGTGTTCGACGACCTCACTTCTCCGTCTCTGCCGCCGCGGACGGAAGCGACGAGATTGGCGGCAGAGACGGGGGAGTAGAAGGAGGAGGAGGAGTAGCAGGAGAATCGATCCAGGATATATAGAACCCAGATATATCGAATTATTGCATATATTGAACAGTCCAAAATCCCCTTATATCGAATTATCGATATATCGAGCTTATTTGCGATCCCCTTGGAGTTCGATATATCCGGCATCAACTGTACTACAATTCAGATTACTGAACGGCCCAGAGTGCGGCCCAAGGGAGTGGTTCATTCTTTTCTGGAGCCCATATGCAGTCCGCCTGTGCGCTGTCCATCAGCTGAAGCTGGGAAGGCAGAAATGGGCTGGACAACAGCACCTCCCATTGATCTTGTTGGGTAGTTGACTGAAAGAGCGGAGGGCGCTCAAGACTAAAGTTGCACACCCCGATTATGTGGCGGAGTGTTTCTACTGCTGAGGAAAATTTACATTCAGCGTCATGGCGATTCGGGTGCATTAAGTGAAGACGCGTAGGGTGTGGGAAGGAGCCGAATTGTATGAGCCCTAGGGTAGTTTGTTGTTCTCTGGAAAGGTCAGGGTAGGACGAAGGCAGGGTCTGTCTCTGAAGGCGATAACGCTGGATTATCCCTTAACGTTACATGCGGGTGACTTCCTCGGGCAGCTCCATAGCACGGGGGTTAAAAGCGCAAGCTTGTTGATGGGTGTATTTGTTGCCCTCCACGGAAGTGTGAGTGGGTGTCCAAATGAGCTGAATGGAACTGTTTGGGGAGTGGTTTTTAGCACACGCAGTGCAGGTCGGGACTCACAACTCGACTGGTAAATCCGGTAGGCTTGTTGAAAATCATCGATTACCTTCCGATCTCGTGGTTGAATAAGAGCCAAGGCGATGGCGGCCTCTTCTGCTGCCGTCATGGGTTGGGTCTTGAGGGAGGAACAGGCAAGGAGGTTGGTCCTCGAAGTAGCCACAATGATGGCCTATTGGTGCCCTCGATGTTGCGAGGCATCTCGTGTAGATAACGGCATGATCACCACTGAGGGTGGTGTCGAGCGCTTGAGCCCGTGCATGTCGGCGACCCTCGTCGTGGGAGAGGTCTCTATTTTTAAGCAAAGGGAGCATCGTTAGTTCTTGTCGCCAAGAGTCCGGGAGTACAACAAGCGGAGTAACATTCTGTGCTGCCCAGCTAATCTGGTAAAGGATGGAGCGAACCGCCGCAGTTCTGCTCAATCGGAGCTTCTGGTTAGAAAGATGGCCCTCTATCAGCTCTTACACCATGTTGTGGAGCTCAGTGCTAAGCAGCCTCTCTGTGGACGCACTTATGGGAAGAGAAATGGCCTACTCAACCACCTTTCTAATTATTATATAAAGCATATTTATGTCCTTCTTGCCAAGAAGACAGGTGTTTGAAGTAAGTAATTCTCGAGAGGACAAAAGCTTTAATTAATCGAAAGGTATCGGATTCCTTGAGGCCTCGCTTCTTGGTGGCAAATCGCCTGATCATGTTATAATTTGATTGATGCCGTGTTTGATGCGCTGCAAGGATACGCCACTCTTGGTGTTTGCCTGGAGATATAGGCCCAGGATCTTGATGCTGGGGCTTGGAGGGATGGCCTGGCCATCAAGGAGTATTTGAATGTGTCCTTTGATGTGACGTTTGACGTGAGGGTGGACGACAAGGAGCAGTGATTTTCTACGTGAACACTGGAGGCCCCAGGCTTTAGCACATTGGCGTACTGGATGTGAGATGCCATATGTTTGGGTGAGCTTCCTTTAATTTTTGTAACTCCTAGCACACGCGGAAGGCACGCACAGGGCCACCAGGCGTGCCGTGGGCGTAGCGCACAGTGGTGCGAGAGGTCGTGTGACGCTATCACGTTGCATTCAACGAGAATGCAGGGGGTAAAACTGTAGATGTGCTTGGTGAGTGTACCACCGCTCTTGCCCGTCTCCGTGTGGGCTCGTAGCTACATCGGTAAGACAACGGGCTCTCGCTTTGTTACGCTATTAGTTCCAGGTTCGATTCCCGGCGGTGCCAGGAAATTCTTTTAATTGTTCGCGGGAGTTTTCTGTTCATACCAACGGTCGAGGCAAGATAACCGCTGGTCATTAAGGGTAACAGAGTGGATCCCTAGAGAAGACAAGCGTTGCAGGGGGCGGCAGAAAGTTAGATGGGCAGATGAGATCAAGACGTTTGCGGGGATAAATTGGTCACAGTTGGCACAGGACCGATGTAATTGGAGAATAATGGAGAGGCCTTTGCCCTGGAGTGGGCGTAGATAGGCTGGTGGTGATTATGATGATGATGATGATGATGATGACCAACGGTCGCGAAAGAATCCTTGGGGGTAGAGGTAGAAAGCTTTGCTTAAAACGCAATGTTGCCTTTGAGGGTGCCACTCATATCTAGGCGTTCTTGATACTGCGCTGAAGGGATGAACGTGGAGGAGCTCTGTCACGCTGTTCCAGAAGACCCTCGTTCCCAAGTTTCCAGCTGCTCGAATGAACAAAGTAGGGTTATTGTAACATCCGATAAAACTCGAGCGAAACTAGAGAAATCACGCGCGGCACGCGTGGCATTACCAGCGCGGACAGTTGAGGCCGCTCACGTTAAAAAAGCACGGCTTGTGCAAACAACCGCGTGCAGCGCCGTCTAGAATCGAGTTGTAATATGTGCTCCCTTGGGTAAAGCAGCCAACCCCGCTCCTTCGTTTAAAACTCCGGCCTGGTACTAGCCTTCTTTCGAAGCTGCGCAATGCAAACGCGGCGCGGCGCTGGCCCGATTTTCTCGGTGTTCTGTTCTTCCACTGAATTGTGTTGGCTACATGATGAGGGTGACTCCACTGCAGCTCAGAGAAAGCCCAAACCAAGTAAGCGAAGGAGTTCACTGTAGCGAGGGGAACGCGCCCATCTCATGACTGTTAAATGTGGCCGACTTCGTTTACTTGCAGAAGGCGGGTGTCGTGTCAGAAATCGCCCATTTCAGCATGTCATGAAGCTGTTCGAACATTCAATAGTGCGTTTTAGATGTTGAAATCGTGCCATCAGTCATCGATTGCATTTTTTCACTGTGTATGAAGACGGCTGCCGTGGGAAAATCTTGGTGTCTTGGCCGCTCGTATCGTTCGGACTAGAGCGAACTCTTCGTTCGGACCAAACACCCCTGCAACTGTGGCAGCATTGACTGACGGGAGCCTGGGGATTTCGCTCATTGTTTGCTGTTAAGCTTTGTTACTGGAGCATCAAAAGCAAGTGACTTCGTGGCTGCGACGCTACCCCACCGCTAAAGTCGACGCCATGGTTGGGTGGGGCGTCGGCCGCTACGACGCGTCTGTAAACGGTCTTCATGGGTGTTTTGATTGACACGAGAACTCGGAAGAAATTCGGGATTGATTTTGCACGGCTGTGTTGAACTCATGAGGCTCGTGTTGGGCTCTGCTGCGACGTAATTGATTGTTCACTGTTGCCTTAGCAGACATATTTCTATCCCGGTAGATCGTTTGTACCGTGAGCTATACTGGCCGAGGTTGAGCAGTTTCGCGTGGCTCTAGGAGAGCTGTGCTGCGCATGCGCAATGAGCAGTGATTTCTCACGGCGCGCAGCTGGCGCGTCGGAGCCGCCGCCACCGCGATTGGACTGGATTGGATTGGATATGATTGGATTGGATTGAATTTGACTAAATTGGATTGTATTGGACCGGAAATCGTTTTAGCAGCAGTAAGCATGATAATCAGCTCATCCTAGACAACCAGGAAACCTAAGAATAACCAGCTTAACCATAGATCACGCTACGTATAACCTTGAATAGCCGAGCTAAGCCAGTGCTATTTTTTTCGTCAGCGCAGTAGGAATTTCGAGCTCGTTTTCGTTTTCGATCGATTCCCTTTCCGACGACTTAGAGGCGGCTGCCGCTCCATGACCGCCGAGGAGCAAGTGTTGTGTGCGTGCAGTTTTACGCGACGGGCATTTCCACGGAGTCGCTGGTACCAGCAGCACCAGCTGCCGCCACCACTCGAGAGTCTGCCGGTATGTGCGCAATAAGATCACTGCAGAGGTGTTTTTCGAGTTTTTAGGAGGTCCACCGGACATGGCTTCTGCAGGTTCTACCTTGCGTCTCTACGTATGCAGCCGGAGCGTCCGTTTAGATTATCGTCTGCTCGCAAAACTGTTTCGAACGAGGCGTTGCATGACTGTGCGTTTCAATGATCGTCCGCGCGGCAGATAGTGTCACTTGAGGAGTTGCGTGTCGCACCGTTCTTAAGAAAACGTTACTGACAGAATATTATACAATAAACGGCGTACATCTGTTATCGGAGACGATCTCTACGCATTTTAACGGGTAGCGTTGTCGTCGTTTGGCAAGAAGCAAAGCATGCAAAGCGTGTGAAGGGGAGAGTTGAGACCAGAAGTAACAGCGTGATGCCCGTAGGAGGGTGAGCGAGAGCGTGAAGAGGGGATTGCACTTTATTAAAACAATCAATGTCGAGAGCTTCATCTAAAAAGAGCAGTAAAGAGCAAAACGAAATAAAGAAAGCGGATTTGAAAAGTTGTAGTTGTTGCTATCTCTTTCTTCGTAGGCCATACCCACTTGGTAGATCTGCACTAAGTTGGGGGCTTCAGGAGCTAATGGGCTTTGTTTTTCAAAATTGTGAAAACGTGGAATTGGAATAGTCAAAGTTGCAGAATATTGTGTGACACGTGAACTTGATGGCGCGTGGGAAAGACAGGTGCACAACTGCGAGGCAGAACCTCGATTCTAGCGACGCTGTTGCCGGACTTTTTGCTGACGTAGTTCACTACGAAATGAAAGAAAAGAAGCCGACGCAAATGCGGTATAGCAAAAAAGAAGGCGGTCAAAGCAATTCGTACCAAAAGACAAAATTCACCCGCATTTCCCCGAAGGGGAGCATGGGGAAGTGCGAATGCACGGGTGATGCGAAGGAACTCTTCTTGGCCAATCGCCCTAAGTGGGTATGTGGTGGGGTCGCTTTCGCACTTAAAAACTCTTCTTGGCCAATCGCCCTAAGTGGGTATGTGGTGCGGACGGACGGACGGCGGTGGACGCGTGATTCAGGGTCGCTTAAGATAATACTGATTGTGGAATTGAAAGCTATTTAATTCCACACTAGCCTGGTCAAAGTTTCAATGACTTGTGGGCTTGGCGCCTCGTGATCCCGATGTATGCTATAGGATTCAACCAGGGCTTCAATCCCATCTCGGTGAGGTATATTTGTGTACAGAGAAGTTACATCTATAGTTACAAGGAAGGCGCCATCAGGGATTTTTATGTTGTTAATTTCCCGTAGGAAGTGGTTAGTATCACGAAGATATGCCGAGTGGGTAGCGAAGGAACTCTTCTTGGCCAATCGCCCTAAGTGGGTATGTGGTGGGGTCGCTTTCGCACTTAAAAACTCTTCTTGGCCAATCGCCCTAAGTGGGTATGTGGTGCGGATGGACGGACGGCGGTGGACGCGTGATTCAGGGTCGCTTAAGAAGTGCATTCGCACTTAAAATAACGAAAGCGAGGACGCAAGTACAATGCATCAGTAAAGTTGTTGTTAATAAGTATCGCGAACCTTTCGCCATCTGAGCACGTCAGCGGCCTTAAGTGCCCAACAAAACTGTGAATCGAAAAGCGGATGGAGGGTTTCGATAACGTAACACCGAGTCGCAATTTTTTTATTGTGGCACGCTTCCATCACCAACTTACTTTTTTGCGATTCGGCCTTAGTTACGCGATTGCTTTGTCTGCCAGCGACGGCGAAGCGGCCAGAAACAACTGCTTAGGACGACAAATTTCGAACAAAAACCTTATATGAACGCCTGAAACAAAAGATAAATAAACTTTGTAGTGAAATACAGGTTAATAAAATAAAAGCGCGAGAAAGCGAAGTAGTCGGACTTGCTTGCCCCTTGTAGCCAGCAGTGCAACAGTGGAGCGGGAGAACGCAATGAAAAATGCTCCTCGTCCTAGTCGCTCTTCCTTGGAGCGCGCTCCCGTGGACCGGTTGCGTCACCTCAATAATCCTCAAATAGCATGAATAGTATTTTTAAAGCACTTGAAATACGTCTCGAAATATTATCATCATGTTACGTGGGCGTCGTGAGGGCTCATGTCTTTCGAGTTCCGCTCAATCTCGGGCCTTTTGGCATAGCACCCTTGCGCCTGTCGTATTCGTGAAATCATTGGTTCGTTTTCCTGTCACCCCGTCCTGTCCACGGGGGGGGGGGGGGGGGGGGGGAGGTTGTTTTCTTTGAAATAGACCACGCATAACCACCACCACGATCACCCGCGTTTTGCTACACTGCTAGCAGTCCAGTTGATAAGCATTTCGTTGTATCCCTTACAACACACTCTTTACCGTCCTCTTTGATTGGGCTAGTACAGTAAGCACAATTGTGAACGCATGAGCATAGCTCGTAGCAGGACAAGGTAATGCGTTCATGTGAAAGGACGTGGTACCTGCACCAATTTTATGCTGGAAATGTAGGAGCATTGCAGGCTGGGGCTCCAAAACGGCTCAAGGCGGGCAATAAAAATGGCTGAACAAGTACGATGCGGCTATTGACTGATGTGGCTGTGGTGGCTTCTTCAAAAAAAAAAAACGTACGTAGCTTGGCCGTACTGTTTGTCATTCTTGCTGCAACAGGTACATAATTACAGGCTGGGTCTTTAGAGTAAGAATGCGGGCACTATGCGCAACGAGAACTTCAAAACTCTATCGTCTAAAGGCTGCACTTAAAACTTAGATTGCGGTTCAAATGTGGAGGTGGATGGGGTGGAGGAGCTGGTTCCATGTAAGCACTTAAACTGGAGCACAAACGTAAACCATCATAAGCTCCTCGGTCTGGTTTTGTTGTAGCAACAGAGGCCGGAACGTGCCACAGCTAGTGAAAAAGAAGACGAGTAAAGGAAATCTCTCGCACCGCAGTCATGGTAAGAAAAGTGAAAGCTTCCACTCTGGGAAGCTGCCGTTACTTTGCCAAGTGTTAGGGAGGGCCCGGAAAGGCTCCATAACGAGTTCGTCCCCGCCTATAAACAGTGGGTGTTGTCCGCGACTACAAACACTGCTGCACACGATGGTAGGCGGCAAAATGATGTCACGACAGTATTCCGGGCATTAGGGGCACTTGACAAGCTACTGACTTAGGATGGGCCGGAAAGAAACATTTCTTGCGGTAACCTGAGTGTCGCAAAAAATAAAGCCATAATGGCGGCTATTAAGGGTTGCTTGAAGGGTGGGGAACATAGTTCTATTTCCATTAGGGCGTGTGGGTGACAGTAGCGAGCGCACGTACATAATAGAGTTGGGTTGCACCTCGGGATGGCCTAGAGTCGCGCAGAAGCAATTGAAACTCAGTTCAGGAAGCATTATCTCACTAAAATCATGTTGTGATCTTATGATTATCTTTTGATAGACTACTTCAGCTCATTGACAAAACAGACTACTACTCCTTCCCTTTGTCATTATTCTAAATTTTCGCATAACTCCAGTATCGCAGATTGCTTTTGATTCTGTAGAGTGTGGGTGATAAAATCTGTAGTATAAGGTGAAGTTCCCTCCATGAAATCAGTTCCAAGAGCCAGCAGTTGAAAACGCGGCTTAACGGCACATATCTGAAATGTTCAGGAAAAGCCTTTGAATGTTGCCAGAAATTTCTTCCGTGTGCTTTAGAGATGTAAGGGTACTTAAGAGCTGTGGAACTACGGAGTAGCTCTAATTTGCAAAAAAACTGCTTGCAAACGAGCAACATAATTCTATGCGTGGGAGCCGTACGTTTTATAACTAGATATACATACCAAAGCAGCGGTATGTCGCGTAACACGCTACATAGCAAACACCTAGATTAACAGCTAGAATTAGATTGGTTTTCTCTACACTATATTGCATTTTCGTGTTATCAGCCATTACCTGTGCAATTAAGCGGAACACGGGAAACCTGGACAGCTTTTTTTGTAGATTACCGAATCGCTCAACACTTCAAACGCGATTGTAGAATTCGGACTTGGGTTGTTTAGGAGATGTTGCCAAGAATACTGAAGAGGTGATTCGAGAAGCTTTCTCAATGGGGAGAAAACATCACGCGTCAGAGGATCAGAAAAGCCGTTTATTTTACGGCCAGCTGAGAGGACCTGTTTCGCCAATTATTGCAAATTTATACGAATCAAGGGGGTAAGGATATGTATAAAACTTGAAATTAGATATGAACATCTTCGGGCTGAAGGATACAGATGGCACATGCAAAAATATTTGTATTTTACTTACGTAAGATTTAGTGATTCGGCGAAAGATGCGCTTGGAGAGCAGGCAAATGAGTTCGCCGTATACTCGGAAACTCGACATGAAAAATTTTGTTAGACGGTTGAGACAAGGACTGAAGCTACGTGAATGCATCTTTTGCTTAAAAATGTTTTAGAACTATTCACTGTTATTTCATTTAACGCTTTTAAACTAGTTTCCCGGTCCCCTTCCTTGGAAGCATCGGGTATATTTCGGCTTTCGTCGCCAAAATGTATGCGGAAAGCAAGGAAGCATATAGAAAAAAGCCAAGCAATGTAAAACTACCCAGCTTTAAAACAGGCAAAGCTTTAGTAAAACAAATGAGTACTGCAAAAGGTAGAACAGTATAATTATCTTGTACAATCATATACTAGAAAGAACTAACGGGAAAAAAATCTCCAAAGGAAAGTTACAACACAAAAGACACATTAACTTTTGTTTTAATACAGTGACTGGTGGCTTTGTGTGCTTCCTCGCCATTTAATGACGTCTAATGCAATTGTACATGCTCATAATTTAACACGTAAAGCACAAGCTTATCTCAGCCATTTTCTTCACAATTGTTGTCTTGTTCTCACATGTGGTATGCCACCAGATAACGTCTCTGTCCTCGCTGCCTACGGGACGAAAGCATAATTTTGACCCGCTAAAACTTGCAATTTGTCTATTCTGTTATTCGGCAACCACGCAAGCGAGTTTCTTATCAACCGTTACGAAGTTGCTGAAATTCACTTCAATGACGTGTGACGCAAGGCATCACATTCCGAGAAATTTGGTATGTGGGTGCCACGCTCATCCCAGTACCCTTGCATCGTTTCTACGCTTATCACGTCGAACTGGTGACTTAGACTGGCGTATTCGTTAACTGTATATGTTAGTCTAAATGATGCAAATCAACTTGTATCGTGCCTAAATATGAGTTGAACATCCGGCAGTGGCCATCTGGGAAGTATATTTCAAACGCGAAGAATTATGCCACTCCGTAAAAAAAAAAAAAAAAAAAACCCAGCGCAGAGCATGCATTCCTCCACTCCACTAAATTAAGTCTGTGGTAATATATTCTCACAAAGCGAACTTACAGATAAAGAATTAGATCAACCCAGTGCGCTATCATGCGTCCTATCACTACTAGTCAAGTGGTACGGGCTGGTGTTTCTGTCGGTCAACGCTTCGAAGCTTTAGCCTAGGAGGTTTTCAGCTGTAGGTACAAAAAAAGAACAGTTCAGCTCGGCCATATTCAGCCCAAATTTTATGTACTGCAGAAAATACCTGATCGCTGTGGTCAGCCTAAAGCTAAACAGTTTGATTGTCGAAATGCGAACTTTGGTACCTTTTCGATATGACAGATACGAAGAAACATTTTTATTGCATTCAAGGCTGTAGGTGTGCCTTTACCTCAACTAATCGCAGGAGATTTACAGATTAATCTATAGGAAGGTGCAGCAAAGTAATAATGCAAAAAAAGCTCTGTAATTATCCCCCAAATTTTATCTCATTTCAGGCTCTTTATATGCACTTTTTCTCGATCTATTGCCTGCTAATAAAAAAACTGTCTGCCTGTGTGTATCAATAAAAGGTGGTCGATTTTATGCCAGGGCGTCTGGTCTAAAAATACGCGTGTAGGGGAAATTGGGACCTTTAGCCATGAACGGAAGTAAGGATATCGTCTTGCGGCCGTTGAGTCAGCAAAGAGAAATTGACGCCTGAAAATCCAGCGCCCAATTGTTTCTAGGTCAAATGAGCAACGTCTCTTATGCAACTTATCAGCGCCTGCTTATCGATCGCTTGTTTCATGGAGTAACCCAGAAAACGGAAGGCGTACCGTCTGAAAGGTTTCCTAAGACGTCATCGCGCATTCAGGATGTTTCCTACCCGCCAACGTTTCCTTTCACAACCACTTCCTGCAACCGAATTTCCCGCTTTTTCTTGTCCGGCTTTGCTCACGGGGTAGAGAAAAGGAATAAGGAAGGAAAGAAGACTTGCCACTCGCTTTCTAGTTTTATAAGGTTACCTGGCGATTCTTAAGAAACGCTTCTGTTTTTCAATGAATGCATGGGCTGCCCTCTACGCGTCACTGCTTGGCGCTCAACGTGGATTCATTATTCATGAAGAAAGAAAGGTGTGTAATAGAGCCTCACCGCAAAAAGAATTTATCCTATACCGTACACAAAAATCTTTTTGGCTTTCCCGGCTACAGCGGCATGCCGAAACCTACGTAATAATAATGACACCATTCCACGTCACGAATCAAACCCTAATCAAGGAATACGTGTTGGCGCTTGGAAGCGTTGTAAAATATACTTAGGTGCCGCAATGTACTGAATGAAAAACGGCCGAAGGGCATCAATCGAACAGATGAAGGTTTTCGTACCTGCACAAGAATCGTTATGCGGAAAGGTTAATGTTGTAGAGGTTCACAGTACAACTTTATGTTGACTTTATCGTGATAACTGTATCAAAGCGATTAGGAGACAAACAATGTCGATTTATCAATACGCACTGTTAACACTTTCAGGTGATCACCGCAGAAAGCGGAACAGGTTCTCCGAGGCGTTTCTCCAAGGCGCCATGCGGGCCGCCCGGACAGTACAGGGCGGTGGGGGCGAACGAGATGGAAGCTACGTCCGATCTGCCCGGAAACGCCGCTCTCACTTCCTCCTTCCCCCTTGCCCGGTTCTCCTCACGGGTACGACCCCAATCGCGGTCGGCGGCGAAGTCGGTCGTTTCACCCCTGGCCGCGGCTCAGACGGGCCTATTCAACGCTGTGCCGCGGAAGTGAGCTCGACTGAAACCGAGGGCGCACTCCGCGGTTCCGAGGAAGCAGCGGCCGCGGCGGACACGGAACAAGCGAGGATGGAGTCTTCTAGCGGTGTTACAGCGTCCGTCACCGAGGCATGGCGTTACCTGATGTCCAAGAGGGACCCCAGGACCAAGGACATGCTCTTCATCGGGGACGTTCGCTTTATCGTGGTCGTGCTGGGACTGTACCTCTACATCGTGTACCACGGCGGGCCGAGGTTCATGCGCAACCGGCCACCGTACAGCCTCAAGCCGGCCATCATGGCGTACAACTTTTCTATGGTGGTTCTCAACCTGTTCTTCATGTTCAGGTTCTTCCAGTACTCGTTCTGGTACGGCGGTTACAGCGTCTTCTGCCAGGGAATGACCCACTCGACGGACGAGAACTCACTCATACTTCTCGACTACTCCTGGTGGTACCTGTTCGTTAGGATTGGCGACTTTCTGGACACGTTCTTTTTCTTGCTGCGCAAGAAGTTTTCGCACCTGACGGCGCTGCACGTCTCTCACCACGCCCTGGTCGTCTGGAGCGGCTGGCTCTGGTTGGCCTTTGGGAGCGACGGTCAGGTGCTCCTTGGCGTGGTCGTGAATTCTGGCATGCACGTGATAATGTACTCTTACTACTTCCTGGCCACGCTTGGCCCCTCTGTGCAGAAGTACCTCTGGTGGAAGAAGTACCTGACCACCATGCAGATCACGCAGTTTGTGGTGCTCCTCGCGCACATCTGCATCCCGCTGTTCTACGACTGTGGCTATCCGGGCATAATGATCGGCCTTGCCTTCGCCCAGGGACTTCTGGGTCTTGTGCTGTTCATAAACTTTTACGTGCACGAATACATCAAGAGGAAAGGAATCAAGAGCGCCGCCAAGTCCGCCGCCATGACCGCGGGACAGACTGAAGTGGTTGGACGGCCTGTTGGAGAAAGGCCGAAGAAGGCGTAAAAGTGGCCAGGAGTTTTTAAAGAGTTGTTTTGTGTTAAGATACTGTAAGTAATGCGTCGGGGACGCTTTTTCATGATTTGTTCACTCGGTACCGGCCTAATCTTTTTTTTGGCTCTATGGATCTTCCCCTCACGTGCAGTTTTTATCCTCGATTGTTGTACCATTTTGTACTGTATTTCACATGGCGTTTAGACTTGGAAAATTAGGACGCTGAGCTGTCAATAAATCTTCGCAAACGGCACATAGAGCACACTGTTAGGTTTAAATTTCCGTCACAGCGGCACTTGCGGGTAATTCAGAGCTGGTTTACTTGAGAAGATCGTGATGTAATGCATTAGCTACTACGACGGTGCTCTTGCTGTAACGAGGGCTGTTAGGCTTCTTTGTCAATAGTTTACGTTTTGTGTTAATAAAATATTGAAATATTTTGGTTTCTTGTATTTGTTTCTAACGTTAACTTAGAAAAAAAGATGAGGACATACATGCACAGTCAGCAAGTTCCATGGCATCAAAGCTACTGAATACAAAAATCCTTGCACAAGTGGGATAAGCAACCTTGAAATTTAACATTGTCTCTTTTCTACAGTGAAGGCCTAATATGGGAGCTGGGTATCAGAAAGAACCAACACCTACCTATGGGGAAAAACCGGCGATATCAATTTTCACATAATTTCTGCAACATTACATACGTAGCTCTTGCTTGGTCCCAGCACTATAGTTCGCAGTCGGGGCGCTCCGAAAGGAAGGGAGTAAGTATGTATGCAGTGATGGCGTATGTGACATCTGGTTCAGTGCGTCGTTTGTTTTTTGTTTGGTCTTGTCCGTACACATGTTTTTAGGCATTACGAACACTTCGTTTATTGTTTTTATGGCTACTACGGCGTTTCACTTTTTAAAACCTCCTGATGAAAGGCTTGTAGAAATGTGATTAAATTATCTACAGTATATACCCCAAAAAACCTGTCTTCAGCAAGTAGGCTTTAATCAGCTCGTTAACCACAGATATGCAAGTTAATATCAGAATGTAATTCCTGCATTGTCGGGTACACGAAGAACGCAATTTTCCATGTCAGCATTTCCAGCAATAGCTTTTCTTTAGAAACCCCGCATGGCGTAGTGTTGTAAATGTAGCACCACTTTCAAGTGAGGGAATATAAAATTTGATTAGAAGGTCCTTGATTGTCACTGTTCTTTTAGCAGTCAAAGTGGATGTAAATGGTTCATTTCAAATTAGACAGCAAATAAAGAGTTGCACATTCAAGTGCAAATGAACAGCGGTGCCAATGAAAATTGCATTGCCAGCGAAATCGCACGGACGTTTATTTTGGTAACTAATTAGCTAATTAGTTTCGGTATAATTAAATATGAAAGCGGTATATCGTGAAAGCACTTTACAACTGGTTCGAAAAGAATCAATTGACAATAATGGCGGCGATATCTAAAATATATCCTGTGTTTAGAAGCAATTTTTTAAAGGTTGATGACAAACGTTCGTAAAATACATTTAAATAATTCATGTGCACGTTCGCTCATGGCTTAACCTAGTAGAGAGGGGAGCTGAACAGCCCGTAAAACGTCTTTGTTTTCCAGAGCCGGTCATGAACCCCCTGATTGTTAAGCATGCACTCTATGCGCTTTGCCACAGTAGCGGGATGTTTTCTATATGCAAAGAGTTGGATGTCACGGCTGAACAGCGCACGTTGCTGTGGACCACACGCTGGTGAAGAAGCGCGAAATTTGCTTGAATGGAAGCTCATTGAGTTAGAGTGATTCAGACGTCACAGAGACAGGGAGTTTCCGAGGCTTTAGGCCGCATTTGTCATCGTGATTGGCCTGTGGAGCACACGTTTCACGGAAGTAACACGACTGTATTGCGGTAATTTGCCTGTTGGCAAATAAGTCACGAAAGCAGCATGTTAGATGCACGGGCTTTCAGTGCTGTAACTTGGAAATACAGTTATACCAGGATGTAACGAACCTATATGTAACTAATTCGTGGATATAACGAAGTTTTTCAATTCCTCATTGCCACCCCCATTGAAGCCCATGTGCCTGCGACGTCTATGTAACGAAACGTCGCGGCAATTAACCTCGATGTAACGAAGTCGACCAGCTGATCAGTCGTTTTTTGCCCTTTTACTCAAAAATCGTTCGGAGAAATGAACTAATTTAGTAAATGCTAGAACTGCCGTATGGAGCCAGCAGCAATTACAACGTCTGGAATCGCCTGAACACAAAATTCACCATTATGATGATGATGATGATGATGATGATGATGATGATGATGATGAACGAAGGGGCTAGCACCATCCCGTGGCTAACGTAGCAGTCACTTCCGGTTCTGCTTGTGTAGCCTGACACCACCCCAGTTAGCAAGTGTAACAACCCTTCACGTTTTTTTATTCGCCAACACCGCAAACTACCGCGCATTTCCAGGTGTGAGTGCGGTTGCGGTTCCTGACTTAAGTTTTGAGGTGCTAGGCCGTCCTGTCGGCATGCAGTCGCGCGTCTCCACTTCTATCTTTGGTGTCGGTTCGTCGCCGATGAGTGCTGCTGCCAGAAAAAAAAAACAGTTGCGTTTTTTCAAAAGGAGCGCCCAATTTTAAATGCCTCTTTGCTGGCGAGAAAGAAGAATGTTGCCGCCTTGTAATTGTACCCCAGCTAGCACCCTCTCAACAATTGTGAGTGTGGTAAAGAGCATCAAGTTCGCAAAAAGGCAGCCTTTCAGCACAAGGTTGGTTCGGGTAACGCGTTAAGGTACCGAAAAAGGTCAAACGACTAAAGTGTTACTTAAGTTACGTCTGTTAATACGGGGTTAAGTGACCTTGCTTTTTTAGGGGCACCGTGTAGTACTCCAAAGGGAAAGCAGGAGTCGCTACTGACGCACTTTTTTTTTTCAACGTTTATTGAAATTTAGAAAAAAACACGCAGGGGTCTCTTGCTAGTGCATCAGACCCCCTTAGGGGTAGCGATAAGTTAAGGTTCACGACGGGTAGGGGTGGGAAATAGCAAGGGAAAAATAGTGGGTTGGGATATGAAATGCAGGAGAGTGTCCCACACTGCCTTCGCTAAATTAGGTGGGTAGGAAGACGCAGGAGATGATTTAAGGAATTTGGTTGTAAGTTAGCGGGAAGGGTGTCTAGGAGAACCTGTCTTTCAGCTTGAAATCGAGGGCATGTCCAAATAATGTGTTCACCCTTCATGAATTTATTTCACAACGAAAAAGTGCGTCTGGAATTTCGCATGTGTATCCCCTGTGAAATTCCGGACGCACTATATTCGTTGTGAAATAAACCCATGAAGCGTGAGCTCACCTTCCCTGATTTTTAGCATTTTGGATTTGTTTCTACATCATGCCGGCGATCCTTAACTCGAAACCTGTAAATAACGATAACCTGGAGGTAATGAAAAATTGCGAACTTTTGTCAGACTTCCTTGTATACATGTGTAACTGTACTTGTGTCCTTCGCAGGGAACTGACTCAAAATGTCCGCTGTTCCCCGCATTATGGGCCTCGGCGCTCATAAAAAGGATCACAATAGACAGAGCAACGAACAGTATTTAAGGATTGCACCCCCCCCCCCCTTCGTGGCCAGTTTGAAAGGTGGACGCAGAGGCCGTTTTTCATTTCAAGCATTAGAGCAGAAATCCAAACCAAAGTTGCCTTCGCTCACAGCTATAGGTTTTCGCAACCAGAAAAAGACAACTTTTACATTCCTTCGTTGATGTGGCAAATTTATTTGACGACTTCAATTACAGAAACTCCACATCACACCCCCAGGCAACGTGACGATGTGTTAATTTCCCACCTAGCTATAAGAAGCAGCTGCAAAAACTTCTGAACTTTAGGAGGAGGGGTGAGCTCTGCAGACGAATTCCGCGCAGAGATCTGAACGGGCTCTACCGCGCTCGGTTCATCAAGGACCTCTACTTTCGCAGCGTTTCGTTTTTAGTAAGTGCCTTCAAACACAAATTGGACTAAAACAGTAAATTACCTACAACTGCGCCTTTCCTACAGGAAGCGTCTCTGGGTATGGCAACTATTTCCGTTTTAATCACCACGGCCAGACGTGGCGCTTATCGTGTAAATGGTTGCTTGCAAAACTTTGGCAGAACTTTTACATCACATCTATGAGCGGTGCCTTAGTACCTGATTATGACTGTCTTGGCGCCATCCCCGTGGCCGATCATCGCTGTAGTAACCACGAAGGCGTACGATATTAGATTTAGGCGATGGGCGGGCTGTCGTTTTGTTCCGGAGTGACGTTTCTGTGAAATCGCTACAGTTGTCTAAGCGCCACAATAGAAGCGTTATTGGTATGATAGCGCGTTAGGCCTTTAGAGTCAACAGTCACAGTAGAATTGTGGCTCTTTTCGGCGATGCCCGCGAACCAATACTGCCTTTTATCACAGTCTTGTATGTTCACACGGCATCAGTGAAGACGTCAATGTCGCTTCAGTGTTTCACAAACAATAACATCCTCTGAGCGCATTAATAACGTGATAGAACCTAAATGTTCGAACGCAATGTTTTCATAACGCTACCATACATGTATACCCGTATTACTTCAAGATCGTCGAAATATGGTTCAGCTGCATTACATTTTCGTAATATCGAATCGACTAATCGCCTGCAATTTTTAAATTTTCCTCCAGTTTCCTTTAGTCGATTTACGGAATGGCACATTTTGTCGGGCCTGATACGGTGTCGGCACCCCACGTCAGACAGGTTCGGGCCCATTTCCCCCCTCTTTCCCCCTAAAAATCTCATCGCATCGCACATTTGCTCGCCATTGCTTGCGCACACTTCTGGAGCAATCCTCAACGGTAATTTCCGATGCCCAGGTAATTTGCTCTTGAACACTGGCAAAACTGTTGCCACCTCTTTGTTCCTATTACCGATGAAAAAATCTTTAACGAGTGTCAATCACTGCGTCGTACGCTGCCTAGTCTAACATTTGACTGATGGCCTGGAAGCTTACGGCAGCCAAGAGAAAAATTGTGGGCTGATGGACCGATGTCATACCATGTGTTCAGCCGTATCAAGCTGCTGATTCTTTTCGGCTTGTCGGTGCGGGCCACCTACTTCGCAAATTCCACCCGTCACGTTTGTTTGCAGCCAGCGGGGATACAATAGGCGCCCGAGAGCGCACCGTTGACCCTAGTTCGGGCAGGCTGTTTGTTCGCTCGTAGCTCTCTGGGTCACTGGTTGACGTGACCTGCGTCGGCTTCCATCGATTGCAGGACACCCGTAGAAAACAAGACAACAAAAATGGCAACATCTTCACTGCGTAGATGATTGCGAGGTTGCGGAGTACGGGGACCCGAAAGGACATCCAAGTTCCGCCCCGAGTGACATCCGATTTGCGCCCCGACCGTCATTCGAGTTTAGTCGCTTTGCCTCCGCTTGCCACGCTTTCGTATGTGGGGAAGCTCGTTGTCTTCGTAGACGTTGAGCAGCAGCGTGACGCTCCTTACGTTCGTTTCCGTCCATGGCGGGAAAAGGGCGTGTGATTCCCGGAACTAGCTTATATGCGCGGCGCACCGCGGTACCATCTCGTGTTTAGGAGTAGCGCCATCTAGCGTAGTTCGATGCAGTCACTGTGTATTACATCTTGATCACGACCTAACTACACCGGTGTTTTTGTGCATTTTCTCGTTGCTAGGTTATGTTTGTGCCTGTTTTCGAGTGTTTTGGAGTGTTCTTGTGCGCTGTTAGGTAGTTTCCGCACAGATTTTCGCTTGATCGTGGTGTGCGCGCGGATGAACGCGGACGGGCATTGGGAGGTACTAATGTACTCTGCACCGTTACAGGCGAGGGAGTAAGCCGTTTGACTCTCGGGTACCAACTCATGGTCGTAGCCCAGCGGGCAAGACGACTGACACTGACGCTGTCTGGTCTACCAGACACAGGCTCGAATCGTGCCGGTGCCTGTGTGATTTTTTGCTTTTCTAAGTGCTACGCACACGGACGCGGATGGACATTGTGACTTCCTAAGGTGCTCCGCACCTAATACAAAAGCCACCATAGCGGCATCCTTTGGCCGGTGCGTCGTACCTCCACCTATTCCATAGATCTGCAAGACTCTTCAAAGGGTTTGAATCGTGGGGGCGTCTGGTGTTTACTTTGTTACGTTCTTTTTTCGGTGGTGAAATTGGAACCGCTCGCCATATTCTGCCTTCTACGGGTACATTGACGCCGACACCAAAATTCCTGCCTCTGATCTCATACTTGTAACGTAAGACGAGGAAAGGAAAGCAGACGGACGCGTTAGCACAAACAATCGACATATAGGCGACAACTCCCGGTGCGAGTGCCGCCTAATGGCGCCGTGACAGTGGACCGTGATTAGGGAACCACGTACACAAGTCCATAGTCCCACAAATCGACACCACATGCTTGAAGCTCATGCTGCTGTTTTGTGCGAAGATGAAAAAAAAAACCTATTATGACTCCGTGCAGCAGCCTTCCACATTATAACGATATAAAGTCTCTCTGGCGCCATCTGCTGGGAGATTCGAAACTTTAAACCACATCACTACACGATTGAAACATTCTAAAGGGGTGGTTAGCCTCGACAACTGACAATAAACCTAGCTGTAAAAGATAAACATTCTTATTGTTGCATTTGGGTTAGGTTTTTAGGGGCAAATACCTAGTATAACTTCTGACGTCTATGAGGGGAGTTTATGCTTTTCATTAAGCTAATAAACACGAATTACGCGAAGGAAGAAGACCAGTAATCTTTCATAACACTTTGCACGGCAGTAATAGCCTAAATGTTAATCGCTGCATACTAAGTATTCCGCGGATGAGCAGTATAAACCATGAAAGAAAAGGAAAACAGATAACTAGAGAGGGGTGAGTAGGAAAACACAGGGCAAGGACTGGATTGAGAAAGCGCAAGACAGGGGAGGTTGGAAGATTATGAAGGAGCCTTCCTGCGGCAGTGAGCGTAATAGGCTGCGGCTGTCACTGGTCAAGATTATGATAAAAAGGAGGGGGATGATGACGCATATGTACACAAGCTTATTGAGGCTCCGTTATAGGTAATGGTATGTAAAAGCGAATAATAGCTAAATTATAAAGCTGGAAACGAGGGCTCGCCCCACAGGATGAAGTACAGTTGTAGGGTACTATGCGAATTTTTTTACTACCATGGCAACGAAAGTCAACGTTAAGATGAGCGTTCAGATATACGCTGCAAATGACAAATTCGAATGCGTGCGAACTGGCGTCAACTTGCCATGATAGCTCCCGGCTTTATTCAAACCCGCGAAATTCAAACGCTGCCGTCTAAGGGCAGCGAGGCACTCAACGGTGTTGGCATTAGAGCACGCAGGAAGATCTGGAGGGCTTTCGTGACCGTCCCTTTCTGTCTCGAGTCTTTCCGCTTCTCTGGAAACGGAAGGAAGTTCAGAGAGATTTGTTATACAGTTAAACCTGGATATACGAAGGAAGAAAAAACCATATCTTTCATAACACTTTGCACGGCAGTAATAGCCTAAATGTTAATCGCTGTCCTATAAGTATTCCGCGGATGAGCAGTATAAACCATGAAAGAAAAGGAAAACAGATAACTAGAGAGGGGTGAGTAGGAAAACACAGGGCAAGGACTGGATTCAGAACGCGCAAGACAGGGGAGGTTGGAAGATTATGAAGGAGCGTTCCTGCGGCAGTGAGCGTAATAGGCTCCGGCTGTCACTGGTCAAGATTATGATAAAAAAGAGGGGGATGATGACGCATATGTACACAAGCTTATTGAGGCTCGCGTTATAGGTAATGGTATGTAAAAGCGAATAATAGCTAAATTATAAAGCTGGAAACGAGGGCTCGCCCCACAGGATGAAGTACAGTTGTAGGGTACTATGCAAATTTTTTTTACTACCATGGCAACGACAGTCAACGTTAAGATGAGCGTTCAGATATACGCTGCAAATGACAAATTCGAATGCATGCGAACTGGCGTCAACTTGCCATGATAGCTCCCGGCTTTATTCAAACCCGCGAAATGCCGTCTGAGGGCAGCGAGGCACTCAACGGTGTTGGCATTAGAGCACGCAGGAAGATCTGTGAGGGCTTTCGCGACCGCCCCTTTCTGTCTCGAGTCTTTACGCTTCGCTGGAAACGGAAGGAAGTTCAGAGAGATTTGTTATACGTGTAAATAGCGGACACACTTCTGTTGTTATTGTAGCTCTTAATCCGGATTGTCTTTTGCTATTTAGTCGTTACTCAGTGGAATTCAAATAAAAGCTTCAAGGCATGAACCGCTCCAGCGCGAAGCAATGGCGCGCTGTATGTGCAAATCTCCGCACCGGCTCCCTCTTGTAGAGAAGTGGGAAATTTCATTTCCTCTAGCTTTGGTTTTTTTGTATAACTGTCGTCTGCGAGGGAATGGTCGCCTTTCATCAACGCAGCAACTGTTAATTTACACGCAACGTAAAATTATCGATGCCATCCGGACAAGTGCGTGGACTTGGATATCATGTAATAGCCAAAATAATAATAAGGCAGAAAGAGAACCAAGGGTAAGGCGGAACGAAAGCTTTTCTGCACATTAGAACAATCAGTGCGATCAGAAGTTATCGTAGACTGAACAGCGATCCTGGGGTCGATTGCTGACTATTCTAACCACAATCAAAAGAGTCCAAAAAGGTTTGAAATCAGTGCTCCAGGGCTGGACATGTTGAGTTGTCGGGTTTATTGAATTTTTTGAGTGAATAACCAAGCTTTGGTATCATTTTTTTTTCAGAGCTTTGTTTGCACTTGACCAGCGCCTGTGCTTTCATTTCGGCACTACCACTGTGATGTTACATCTGCGTAATAAAATGAGCAGCAAAAGCTTACCTGGAACAGCGGTGATTAACGCAGCCGTTATGTTGCGGGGCTCCAAATTAAGTAACACACGTAAAATCCAAAGGATAGAAAGCGGAACAAACCAGGAATGTTGTGCGCTTTGCAGACCCTCTTTTGTTCTGTTTGCGCTGAAGCATCACAACGGATCGGGAAGTGTATTATCTCTCGCGTTCGGTGGGAATCACCTGCATGGGCAGCTACAATCGGGAAACCACAAGGTTACTCCACTTGACTGCATGTATACATTACAGAAGTGATGTGACCTGTTGTAAAAAAGTTAGGAAAAGGTTGTTTTTTATAATGATAACATAACTTTCTAAGCGTTACATTTGATTCCAGGGCGATCATGTGCCGCACCCCCTTTAAGGGACACAAGTTTGTTTTATTCGCAAGATCTGGCATTCTGCAGAACCCTCAGTGCTTGTCCAGTAGCAAACGATGCTAAATTAAACAATTTGCGCCTAAATTTTAATTCGTTTGCTGCATCTTATGTTTCCAGACGACAGCAACGAAATATTCAGGGTAGGTATATAAAACGAGAGTAGTATGTCCACTAAGGCTGCAGGTATCCAACAAATTGCGTTTTTGATAACCATATTTACCGTCTGCCATCTGAGATGGCACAGCAATACCGCTCGATGAGTGCTGCTCGGACATTTTCGACCGGACTTTGCCTGGCTCATGTTTGTTATGGTCGATAGAAATTGGTTTCGTGGAACATCAGGTAGGACAAGACAGAGATGGCCACGAAATTGACCATGCCGCTTATGTAAGTTGGCCAGTATAGTGTCAGACAGGCCCAACGCGCCCTACGACTGTGTTAAACAGTGTCGACAGGCAAACTGCCGCACTAACTGCTTCTATGTTTACTTTTTCGTTCGTAACACTAAATTCAAGCGCCAATAGCTCGTTTTGAAAGCGTATGACCCCTGTTTATTTACCGTTGGATATTGGTGGCCTCAGCCAATTGCAATGAGCTGCCCATAATGCGTCATAAGTTCAGGGCGGAGAAGTAGCGAGTGAGCCGCACGCCTATTCACTGCTTTGCACTGTATGTAGCCAATCCATGTGAAGTTTTAGTTAAAAGCGGTGTCAGTGTTATTCAAATGAGGTAATCTTTGGAATGAATCCAACTTGCATTTTGTGTTCATAGAGCCTTAATTAAGTCGACGTGACGGGAACCTAAACACAAACTTTTTTCTTGCACATGAACACCTTTCTCATCAGCAATGTGACAGACACGCCACGCCCCAGCAAGCTTTTTTTTTCTAAAAAAAAGTTTAGTCCATACAAGCGTAGAAATTAATTGTTTTGTTTTTATTTTTTATACTTTAGTTTTATTTATATTATTTTACTTAATTTTTTATATTCTTGTTATTTTTTAGTTTTCAAAATTTCGCTCGACCGATTATCTTTATTTACGTTATACTAACGATTACATTTGGAACTTTGACGGAATCGGCAATATTGTGGAAATGCAGGGCGTTACACGGTTCGCCATTTTCCGTAATAATTTTATACTTTCTCATGTTTTGTTTTTCGAAATTTCTTTCAACCAATTATCTCTATTTACGCAATTATCAAGATTACAGCTGAAACTTTCGCAAAATCTACAATATTGTGGGAATGCCATGCGGTTAAGTTGTGACATTTTTCGTACTTATTTCTATTTTTATTATTTTTATTTTTTCAAAATTTCGTTTGGCCAATTATCTCCACATACGTTATTCTACAGACTATATTTGGAACTTTCGCGAAACCTGCATTTTTGCGGAAGTTCCGCGCGTTACAGGCTCCTGGCTTTGGGGGTACTGGGCAAAGAATGCTACCCATTAAAATGGAGTACCGATTCCGTTCGCACCGTTTTCATTCGGAGGTAGCTTGGTGCCACAACGTGTTCCTTTCTTCGAATAAGGAGCAACTTATGTATTTACATTTTTTAGTAGTGTATAAAGCACTATCGTGAGCACACTATGCGCATGCGCTTCACGAAAATCTGCAAGCCCGACCATATTTAATCTGTGAAATCCTGCGGCGTTTCTAAGGAATGACGTCTGTTGGTGGAACACCAATGCTGTATTGTTAAGTGCTTTTAAGAGCTTTTAAACCTTTTTTTAAAGAGGCGTTGGGACGCCATGTTCTGCAATTCTTACGCTTTGCATACGCACATTGTCTCATTTCCCCTCACCTTCATTATACCGTCTGAGACGGCTTTTGAAATTGTTCCTTATGGAAACAGACGGGGGACAGCCAGCTCGCCTTCTCACGCCAGAAGGCGTACAAAGCCGCTGCATACATTACAAGGCACTTCCTTTAGTGCCACCTCAGAAAATTCAAGTTGTTTCCTTTAACTCAGCAGCGGGAACTTGCCGGTGATGTCGGGTGCTTCCAGTTAGAGGCATTGAGGTCGGGTCGATTTGGAAGGTTCGGTGTATACGCCCATTATGGTACTTTGAAGGATACAAATGCCGTCCGTGCGACTTGCCACCCAGCAGTGATGACGAATGAAGATTGGCTTAAAGACGAACGGTTGAGCATTGTATGGTGCCGCACGAAATTATTCATTGACCGTCTCAAAGCTGCCTTGTCTCGATAAAGCTTTGTTAGAATACGGATGCAGTAGGCAACGTCTCGCTTGTGAGTAGTAAGCGGGTATGGCATTATTCCAAGGGAGAGAGAGAGAGAGAGAGAGAACAAACTTTATTTTCTGCGAAGACCTAAGTACAGGTCCTAATTTGAAAGTTCAATTCACCGGATCCACGCAGTACTCCACAATTCCCGTGCGAATCCGGTGCACGTGTTTGTAGAGAGCTTCCTGGGCAGCCTCGATGTTTACTGTCGGCGTGGGAGACAGGCAAATCGTAAGTTGGTTGTGTGACCGCGTAAAAAAAATTAATGAGGTTAAAGATCTTTATTCAGCGTACTACTTTCACCCACTGTATACTGTGTGGAAGACCAGATGGCGTACATCGTAAGGGTTCATTGCAATTACGGTAAAAGCTCCGGTATGCGAGTGTTGTAACCAACAACAGCTTTCTGGAACATGGTATTACCGAAGCTGCCTGCTCAAGCGGCGGTAAATACTTGCGAAAAAGCCCCCATTACAGATGAACTGGGTGTCTCTAAGGCCCTGTAATTCGTATGTAATCCTTGCGGTACTTATTCAACACCTGAGACACATATTCCTCGAGAGGTTGTAGGTAGCCAATCTCAAATAAGCACCGGATATCACAGACTAATGAGAAAGTATTCTCTCTCTGCCTTCTGTTGTTTAGTCCTGGTTGCAAGAAATTATTTAAATGTTTGCAACTGTGGGACGTTCCAGTTTGTCTTTAAGGCAAAGCAGCCATAAACTCAAGTACAAATAGTACCAGTGATTACATGAGGTTTCTCACATCGGAGGCGGCAACCATATCTTCTCAATCGGAAGACACGTAGTCGAAGTGCGCTTGCTGTCACCGTCAAAATATTTTTTTTTTGTTTGATTTTTTTTCTTACTCTCAACGGCGACATTTTTAGTTTCCAGCCTGCTTGCCGGGATATCTGTATTCGACGTTTTAGTCAGCGCGTTCCCCTTTCAGTTCTGTTTAGGCTGGGACGTTGTTCGAATGCTGGCCAGTTTTACTGCCTTTTGTATAAAACACTTCACTGCTGCAGTAAGGCTTTCAGCTTTCCTCCACATTGAATATGTATTCAAATGACAACCTAAATAAGTTCAAGCTACAGCATAGAAACAAACTGCCACAACTGCCGTAATGACTGAGTCGCTAAGCCATTGTGCCGCTATTCCTGGCGATCCTAGTTAGGTATTGGCTGCGGCAAGTCGTTTTTCTGATGGAGGCAATAAACGAAAACGCTCTTGTGTCGATATTTTGGCTTTTTGAAGAATCCCAGGGTGTCTACATTGTTCCGTAGCAGCGCGACTCAATCCAGGAGTAGCTCGAGAGAATAAAACTACGAAAGGTTTTTTTTCCTTATCTGAATTACTAGCGCAGAAAGTGTTAGAATTGTAGGGACAATATATGTAAAGGCAGTGGCTATTTTGCCGGCAGCCAGCAGATTAGCCTGGGAAAAAAGTTGCCGGCAGTTCTTTCCCATTGGCTGGCCCAGACCACGTGATTATTCTGCCGGCATATTTTCGTGGGGGCTATTTTGCCGGCTGCCGGCACATTTTCGCGGATGCTATTTTGCCGGCAGCCGGCACATTAGCCCGAGAGAAAAGTTGACGGCAATTCCCCGGCAACGCTGCCCCTGGGCGCCAATGCTGCGGCAGCCGGAGATGTCAACTCGCCTATGCAATGCCCCCCTTTTTTTCTCTTTATTCTCTCTCTCTCTCTTTTTTCTTCCTCTCTTTCTCTTTCACATCTTTTCTATTACACCCTTAACCTCCTCCCAAGTCTTTTATCCCCTCTTCCCGCTCCCCCGCACTGGGTTATATGCAGGTGAGCTCCCTGCTGAGCTCAATAATATACCCAGTGCACTTTCCTTTCCTTTCTTCCACCAAATCACTTCTCTCTGTCAGCTTTAACGTTGGGGACTAGTTTTCGGGCTTTGCCGAGCTTGAGCAGAAGATTGATTGGTACTGTTCAGTGAATTACGCCGAGGTATAGAAAAAACGATTCGGCAAGATTGCGGAGGGCATGTCGAACTTTTACTCAGCCCGCCGCGAACCTTGACACTTTGATTACAGGCAGTGAATGTTACTTGGTGTTTCCTTTGTAGCATTTCAAGGAAAATCGCACAATAAAGAAATGATCAGCCAAAAAATCAAGATTGCATGGCTAGAATTCACGACTTTATTTCAGTGCAATGAAATTTTAAACACGAACTTCAGTAAAAACAATATTTCTGCATAGGATCATGCAAAGCAGGCAGACGTCCAAAAAACATCTAATTTTGCGTTCATATGCCAAACACAATCAGACAGATTAAAAACAGCGACTTATGCACAATCACTACACCGCCAAACTTTAGCTGTCGGCTGCTTGCTGAAATGCAAACACGGCAAGTCGTATTACAAGCACCAATCAAAGTGTCTGTAATGAAAGTGTCAAAGTTCGCGTCGGGCTGAGTCAAAGTTCGACATGCCCGCCGCAATCTTGCCGATTCGTTTCTATAACTTCACGTAATTCGCTAAACAGTGTACCAATCAATCTTTTCTCCTCAAGCTCGACAAAGCTCGCCGCAGCATTGCGCCCAGGGACAGCATTGCCCGGGAATTGCCGGCAACTTTTCTGCCGGGCTAATGTGCCGGCAGCCGGCAAAATAGCCCCCACGAAAATATGCCGGCAGAATAATCACGTTGTCTGGGCCAGCTAATGGGAAGGAACTGCAGGCAACTTTTCTCCCAGGCTAATCTGCCGGCAGCCGGCAAAATAGCCACAGCCTAATGTAAATGTCTTCAGGGACAGTGTCACGTATACTGACGTTTTTCCGCAGTAAAAAATTGAGTAGACCTGCCTTCTGCGGGGACCATAGCTGTAACGTGCGCCGGTAATAGCAACGTCTAGTTTATGTGCTATAGACAAAATCTGGAATATACCGAGGTGTTAATACTTTATTGATGCAAACATAATGTCCACGTTCTATTGTAACCTATGAGGACAGACAATGCGAAACAAGAGGTATGTAGACATGTACAGTGCGACTGTAATAGCAAGCTCGAATTTATGTGCTATATAAAAGAGACTGGAATATATAGAGGAGATAATACTTTATTGATGCAAACATAATATACACGTTTTATTGTAACCTATGAGGACAGAACATCAGAAACAAGAGGCATGTAGACATTAGGAAAAGTACAGAACTACAGCAACAATAATGGACAACTTGTTTACATAGAAATATTTCCGATTTGGGTAAGCGTGCTGCAACAGAACCACATACAACACTCACACACGGAAACACTTTGCGCTAGAGAAAAGTCCATTAAACGTAGGCATCAAAATCACGTATACTGTCTACGACGGACATGAGAGATGTTCTAGGTCAATAGATTATGACTAGCACAGAACGTCTATTCACCTTCATTGATAAAAGAGTCGTACAGGCGTGAAATATTACCACCCGCGCGATTACAAACTCGAGCAAGAAAGCTACGTATTAGATAACATCGTGACAAGCACTCGCATTAAGTTCTGGCGATGCCGAAGAGAGAACATAAATAATTTACCATTATGATATACCGCAAATGGCTTGACACAATGCCTTGGCATGCCTAAAAATAAAATCAATGGTAATTACATGTCTAGCAAGCACGTGCCCAACCCTGGCAGATGGCTCTTAGAACACAGGTGACTTCTTAGCGAGACCACACTATTTTCCAGAATTTTATGGCTAATTTTCCTAGCTTTACATTCAGTAGTTTTACCTATTGTGTCGAAAAGCAGAGCATTGTAATAGGACGGTGAAATGGATGACATTTTTGTACATAACACTGTCGCAAACACTTCCAATTTCCACTTTCTACAAGCTGGTGGCTGAACACTCAAATTCTGACAAATATTTCGCACAAAAATTTGAACCAACTTTTGTAAATCTTGTGGAGCTGCATTTCGGCGTTTTCAGTTATATTTTATGTTCACTCCCAACCTTAATGAAGGCTTACATGCTCACCGGGTTATTGAAACTTAGGGAAATGTGAGCATATCAAATTGGGAACCAGCTAACATTGCTCGTTGAAGTGAAACCGCACTGACAGCCGCTTCGATCCGATACCGGAACATCTGCCAAGGTAGTGAGCAGGCATTCACTCTTGAATGTTAATCTGACAACACACTTCAAAATATTGATCGTGCTTTCTTTGTGAAGTCCGTCTGCAACTAGTCTCTTTTTAGCGCGTGTGCCGTTCCATTCGTGACCGGCTTGTCCTCGGCCGTCATAGCTGCTGCCTTGGTGTTTGCAAGTCTCCTTGGCTTGATGTACGTCTGGTAATAGAAGTTGATGAACATTCCCAGCACAAAAGCGGCCTGTGCGATGGCGAATGGTGCGAGCATGTTCGGGAAGCCGCAGTCGACAAACAGCGGTATGGACATGTGCACGATGAACACGACGAACTGGACGATCTGAAGTTGGGTTAGGTAGCGCTTCCACCAGAGGTACTTGCGCACCTCTGGCCCGAACGTCGAGAGGAAGTAGTAGGAGTACATGATGACGTGTACAAACGTGTTTATGCAGAGTCCCAGCGCCGGTTGGCCCTCGGGCGCGAACATGGCCCAGAACCAGGCGTTGAACACGACCAGCACGTGGTGGATGACGTGCAGGTGAGACACCTGGTTGAACTTCTTGCGCAGCACGAAGAACACGGTGTCCAAGAAGTCGGCGTAACGCACCAGAAGGTACCACCAACCAGAGGCGTAGACTGCCGCGGTCTTGCCTTCGGCGCGGCCAGTCACCCCCTGGCACCAGAGACTGTAGCCGCCGCCCGGCAGGTAGGTTATGCTGAGCAGTTGGTAGAGGAAGGTGGCGTTCAGCACGACCATTCCTACGTTGTAGGCACGCACCAGGTTGGTGATTGGGAAAGGATCTCGGGTTTTCATCCACCGGGGCCCGGAGTAGCGTACAAAGTAGACGTAGACGATGATGAGAGGGAACACAAACCACGGACTGAGGATGAAGCCGTAGTGGCGTGTGCGAGGATCCCAATGCATCTCCATCTCGTCGAGCAGCTTGATAGGGTTAAGCATCGTCGTCATCTTCAAGCCGGGAAATACGCTGCGTGTGGGAGAAATAATTCAAATTAGAAACAGCTTTTCCTCCAATCAAAGCAGTAGTAACGATCATAAATCGCTGTTCTTTTTCGAACACGTAGGGCCGAAATATATTCGCGTAAGACATTAAAAGCACAATAGAAACCGTAGTGCCTATGGCTAACAAAGGTAATTACCACCCGACTTATATCTATTCTACATATGAATCTCAAGGTAGTAAAAGCACCGATACGCAGTAAACATCTCGCGTGAACAAAGTATTCCAGGCCTGGTGTGAATAAGACAGTTGTGCCACTGTCGAGAGGAAAAATATCATGGATTATGTTTAAGTATATCACCTTTATTGCTGCCATTCCATTCCCAGAGAATGCGAATACACGAACCCTCAGATTTACCCCCAGCTTGACTTTCACACCGTAGTCTCAGACCCCGTGTTGGTTTACCTCAATGATGAAGGTAATGGCTCTGGTAACTCACCCTGCCTCAGACCGAAAAGAAGATGCTTTTTACAGCCCACTAGTATTCGTACGGCCGCCGAAGAGTAACTGAAACGTTAATCTGTTCCCGCCTGGCTTCTTAATATCCGGACCGCCTTTGCTGACTCTCCTGGAACAATTTGGAGAAGGTGACGTGGGCGCTTGTTTCCTCCGCCGTGTCCTCCTCTCCGTACTGGATTTTCCGTTTCTTAGTATTTCTTGTTAATCCCAATTACAGTTGTCCAGAGAGAGGACCAACTACGTCCCCACCCCCCATTCTTTTGCGTGGACCAGTTGCAACGACGCTAGCTGCGAGACGTTTATTCGGCGCGCCTGGCGTGTAAAGAAATTACTTACGCGCACACGCTCACGTTTTTTGGTGCCCGTGGCCTTGTAAGATGTCGCTCCCAACAATAGGCAAAGACCGACTAAGACAATAGCGGAGGAAAGAGCGGTCGTCTGCGCCTTGACATAGATCGCTAGTTATGGAGTCGCAGAAACGAGTTGCATTCCCGGAGATCGCATAAATGTCGCCCCCAGTGATAATGTGGCGCGTGTGTACGTGTCACGAAGACGCCACGCTTTCTAGAGGGCCAAGGTACTTTTTCATCCAGGCACGTAAGCTGTCGTAGTGGATACGCGGGAAAGTCATGCCTTCGGGTTAACGGAGGGGTATGGCGTAAAGATTGCACTCGACTTCCTTGTGTTACCTCTAAGCTGACTTAAAACGCCGGAGTGGTTACCTCAAAAGCAAAATCGCTTTTATTCACCGTGTTATTCGGCCAATGAACGTGCTTTTTTTATTTGCGTCTTCATTCCTCTATGGAAAGGGTCCTCTGAGCACAGACGTCGGCGGTGCGCTCGGGTTGGTAGTCGCTAACCTCACAGTTACTGTGCCATAACTAGCACGTTACTAGATTTTATAATTGTTTAAACAGATGGAAGAGTGGTCAAGGGTTTTACTAACGCCGGCCTGGTCAGGACGATGCACTCGAATAAACCTTCAGCCACCGACCAAAGGAGGAAAAAAGATGTGTTCTTTCCAGCACAAGATCCCTACTCCCAAGCAAGTTGAAGTGATGAAGAAGCGCTGTTAGGTAGTTCTTAACACGTGCAGTTGGCAGCGGGTGTAATGATGTTTGGTATTAGACTGTTCAGATTATTTGCGTCCCCTCAATACCATGAGTTCCGCATTGCACTTTGCTCTACAGAAAAATGTAGATGCTGAACTGCAGATTTTTTTAACGTCTTTACCAAACATGCAACATAAGATATCCCATTCAGCATATATAACAAGCAGTAATACCGGGCCTCATCACCACATCAACTCTGTTCAAACAACCGTATACAATCTTCCCTACCCGGCACGACCACAGTGTCTCACGACGTTAACACAATATGTTAACAACACTGATGCAGCGGATTCCCGAAGCCTTCGTCGTATACGTGAAAACCAAACAAGGGTTAATATATCTTCAGACAACATCTACTTCCTCCAAGAAGAAATGGATTGTCATTCGTAACCTTACTGACTCATTTAAGGCCGAAAGTTGGGCTAGTTGGTTTTGATTTGAATACATTTTACTAGTGAAAACAAGACAAGGATGAAGAAAATCAAAACCCATCTCTTGAGAGAAAGATGATTAACACATGAAACTTTATCCCATGTAACATGCGTTTAAAGCAGAAGTCCAAAATCTGAAGTGCTTCGACCGTGTCGGTGTGGCGCATCCGGACAGACGTCGGCTTCAGGTCGCGAATCACCCGCGTTCGGTTCGGACCACAGTAGGGATTTTTTCTTTGGTGCGCTTTATGTGCCCCTAAAAAACCCACTGTGTAAATTGTCTTTCCTGCAGTGTGTCTCCTCCGTAATGATTTATATATTGCACTCGGAGTTTGGGCTTTGAAGACTTCCGCCCAGACAAAGCTTGGTGTTTGAAGCATCTTTAACTTCAACCACGATCATCATCATCGTCAGAGAAGGCTGGATTTTCTGCAGTGCTTTTTAGGACAACTTCACCATGAGTGAGGCAAGTAAAGCTGCGCTTTAAAACATGCGCGCAGCACGCTCGCAAGACCTTTACTAAAAGATTTTCTTCGCCCAAGGGAAACATAAAACGATAAAATTTACAGAAAAGGTAAATTTACCGCCACAAGTACGAATAACCCAGCACCAACCGTGCGGACTCTCGGATGTGCTCTCGTAAGAAGTTGAACTCTTTCTCTGTAAGAGTGATATCTGAGCATACATATCTGCTTTCCTGTAGATATCATAGGCCTCGCCAGTATCTCGGTGGTCTGGCCGCGTCCACACCCTAACACACGAGCGGAATCAAATGCTGGTGCCCAGCCATCTTTCTACAGTGGTCGGCCAGGTGGTCCCCGCAGAAACCGGAGTATGAACGATACGTGTATAAAATAGGCTGGCGCGTAAATTACGGGCTAAGGAAAAACCAAGCACGAGTTTTGTTTCTTGCTTCGGAAACCACTTTGCTGTGTGGGAGCGCCGCAGCATTTGATAAGTTTTGGGTGTCAGGATGTATACGCGGCCATACCAATCCAGAGAGTGGCGAGACGCATCACATCCAGAATAAGCAGATATGTGTGTAAGCCATCCTTCAATCAGTCTTACAGAAAAAGAGCTGATGTTTTACAAGGGGGCATGCGCCAGGCGTAGCTTCGCGTGTGTTGGGTGTTGCGTTGCTGCGACGGGGAAATTCCCGTTTGTGTTGTTATTACCGTCTTATGTGTCACGTGTCCGAAGTAAACTTTTTAGTTGAAGTCTAGGAAGCGCTCGGTGTGCACCTTTCTTCGCCCTTGTCTTGTCTTCGCTAATGAAACGTATACCTTCCTGGAACACCCGCCACGGTGGCTCAGTGGCTAAGGCGTCGCGCTGCTGAGCACGAGGTCGCGGTTTCGATTCCCGGCCGTCGCGGCCGCTTTTCTGTTGGAGGCGAGAAGCAAAAACGCCCGTGCGCACAAGATTTCGGCGCACGTTAACGATCCCGAGGTGGTAAAAATTAATCCGGAGCCGTCCACTACGGCGCGCCTCATCGCCTTCGTTGCGTCGGCGCGTTAAACCGTATACAATCAATCCATCGCTTCCTGGAACAGATATGACTTCCATGTTGCCCATATGAGATAAAAAGAAAGCTGCAACGCACGGTGACGCGCGTACACAACATTTTGCCAAACGAAATATTCCCGGTGTATTTTACCACATCGTGTGTGCAAACTGCAACTTGGTGTAGATAGGAGAAACCGGGTACTACGAAAAGCGCCTAAGCGAGCATTGTCGCGACGTAAAAACAAGGAAGTGATCTCAAATGACCTCGCCGAGCATGCACAACTGATGACTCGAGCCACGAGCGGGTGGGGAAAAGTACACGTTATTAGTCTGAAGGGGCGTCTGACCGAAACGTTATGGCTGAAATCATTCATAATAAAGACCTCACCCCACACCCTGACGATCGTTACAGTGGAACCGCGCACCCCACGTATATCCACGCCGCGTACCGAACGTGTTCAAAAATCAATACAGCTCCTTCTTTGGTTGAAGTAATTGCTGAGCAAGGCCCAATGCGCCACCCCAAAGATCATTTATTCGTGCTTTTTCTTCCTTGGTCGGTGGCTGCAAGTTTATGGCGAAAGCCTCACATGCCTCATGAAATGCGAAAAGTGACCATCGTCGGCGGCGCCAATAGGAATGGCGCCAGAAGACTCACGTGATTTCAGCGCGGTAACTGCGCAGTAGAGGAGCGCGGTGGTACTCAGCCGCGTGCGCTGACCGCTGCTGACACCACTGACCGCGGCTGTCAGTACACAGGAGCGCAGAATTGACAATTGCGCAGTGAAGAGCGTTGGTGCTAAAACGCCGTTGCCCGGCTAGCATGCCAGACCTGCCTCAGAGTTGATTAGTGCTTAGCATAGGTAAATTATGATTGATTAGTAATTGAAAGTAATGATTGATGCGATTGATAAAGATATTTAACGCACCGACGCTACACAGGCGATGAAGGGCGCAGTAGTCGACGGCTCCGGATTAATTTTGACTACCTGGGGATCCTTATATGTGCGCCGAAAACTCGAGCACAAGGGCGTTTTCGCTTTTCGCCTCCATCAGAAAAGCAGCCGCCGCGGCCGGGAATCGAACTCGCGTCCTTGGGCGGAACTGTACAAAGCCTTAGACAAATTAATAGTCATGAATATAAACATGAGACAAAAGCAGGCTGACATTAATTAATATAGACCAAGTTGGATTACGACAAATTAAATGGAATAATGATTGACTACTTATTGATGGCATTGATTAATTAGGTGGATTAAGATACATTATATTGTACGAGGATGAATTAGGATGAACTAAGTTGCAATACACTGTATAATAATGTGAATAGCATAGAATAAGACTAATAAAGTTAATGAAGGTGAGTAAAGTTATCTTAAAGTAGGTCAGGATAGAGTACGGTGGATTAGGGTAGAATAAGGTGAATTACGATGTTTTAGGAGTTTCAATACAGCGCGCTGCTCTGTGGACAAGTGGATGTGGTTCTGAATGTACTTGTCACAAAAATAAACCAAGCTTTCGCCTTCAACGCACGTAAGCAGACTTCACTGTCCCTAGAAATTTTTGTAAGACATTTTTCCCATACTATCACCCTTCATCAGGTTTTTGGAGCGCACAAGGCGTCGACGTATTTTTTTTTCTTTTTGCGCCTTGGGAACACGTAGATCGATCCATACATTCGTCCTTCCCCTTTCAGAACACGAGCAAAAAATGGGAGATATCGGTTGCAGTCCCCTTAGAGGTGTGTAAGCAGCAATGTTTTTTTTTTTTTAGTCCGGTTGATACAGATGATTTCCGTTCGTTTCCCGGCCACGGCGGCTGTTTTTCTGATGGAGGCAAAAAGCGAAAACGCCCGTCTGTTCAAGATTTCGGCACACGGTAAAGATCCCTAGGCGGTCAAAATTAATCCGCAGCCCTCCACTACCGGGTGCCTCATCGCCTGCGTAGTGTCGGCGCGTTAAACCCTGCAATCAATCAAATCAATCAGATTTATTTGCCTGTGGTAATTCTTCCCCTTCCTTCAACGGCCCTCGCTGAACGCCCCCGCATCAGGATAGAAAATCACAGAGCCCTTCCACCCGGGATGACGGAAGTACAGCGAAAATTGCGGTCTAATTGGATTTGATATGTTGGGGTATAGCTATAGAGGGGATATGATATATGAATTATCAGGGCAGTTACCTGAACTCTACGTCACAAAGTAATGACAGGCACGACTGATAGGTAGGGATAATGACGTTTTATTAGGCTTGGCTGCGCCATTCACTGCGCAGGCTAGTGCGAAGCACTGGTGGTCAATTTCAGAGAGAGAGAGAGAGAGAGAGAGAGAGAGAGAGAGAGAGAGAGAGAGAGAGGAGAGAGAGAGAGAGAGAGAGAGAGACGCCGCACTTCGTGAGCATACACTACTCGGGAAAGAGGTGGCTGTGGTGGATAGGAGTGTAAGGGGGTGTGTAACCACACTCCCTCCGTATATGGCCATGCTTCACTTTGCAACACACACTGTGTGGACACCAGCTTACAAGACCAAGCTTGCACTGATCAGCCTAAAGTGGGCTTCACTTCTAAACACACTTACTTTGCTAGGAAGACATATTTGTACGGGCAATATAAGGAATATCAAAATATGGAGGCCCTGAGACATTTGTTTCACTATTTAGTATTCGTACGCTGAACACGCGCCGCAGAATAAAGCGGTAGACATATAGGCAGCTTTGGTGCAATACCGTTTCCGCTTCTGCGCGTCGCACCACGTGAGCCACACGGCGTCTCCGCTCTGCGCACGCGTGCTTGCCCCCTAAGACCGCCTGGCCACTCGCGCGCCCGCGTGCCGACGCTTCGCCGCTGACATCACTCTTCTTACGAACTGCGCAGCACACCGCCGCGCAGCTTTTTTTTTTTTTTACTACACACGGGCAAAACCTGTTTGAGCCTTTTTGTGCTTACGCAAAAAAAAAAAAGGAATCAATTCAAAACGAGCAGCGAAGTGAAAGACAAGGGCTAGAAGTAATCTGTTCCTACATGTCTGACGATTTCCATTTAGGGGCCCTATTCTCGACTGCACAAATTGCCGGCATTTCGCCCATGTTCTTTTGCGTAAGCACGACGTAAGCAATCAGTGACGTGCTGCACCTATAGCTATGACGACATGCAGTGTAATTTGACGAGTCACTCATAAAGATCGCTACCAACGGTATCAAATATTGCGCAAGAAAAGATATAAAACACTTGGCATGTACTATAAAAATTAAGACGGTAGCTGAGGCTGACAAGAAAAACATATTTCCTGGAGGTCAAATTTGACGTCAACACCACAAGGGCGATCGAGTAGTAACGTTGATCCCAAAAGCGAGCGAAAGGCGGATGTCAAGCTAAAGAACATCACACAATTTTTTACCGTATCTATTTTTACCGTAGCTGGGCTCTCTGCTTCAATGCAAGCTTTGTTGCGTTATCACCTTCCCTGCCCGCCACGCCATCGTCTGCTGTTATGTCACAGTTTATGGCGTGATCACAGAAAAAGACGGCCGCGAACCCATCGCTTCTATGACACAAAAGAGCAGCGAAGCGCTACGCTGTGATTAACCGGAGCGCACCGATGGTCGCCGATTCACTCATTCGTCAAGCTCGACTGCAATCAGCGCTGTGTCTGAACCAAATAGTCACTTTTCTTTGTGTATTTTTCTCTTGAGTTCGATCATGTGACCCTACAGCTTACTAGGACGAGTATGGACCAATTGCCACTACATTGGGTTCTCTTTGTCATGGAGAGGCTTGTACTGCCCTCTTATGTTGCGGTTACGCCAAACAAATAATTTTTATTTTATTGCCAAACATAAAAGCAAAATACTGCACGTTATTTGTATGCTCCATGATCGCTGACTTGGAAGCAGTTGAAACTATAATTTGTTTCAGTAGGAAACATGCTTTTTAAAACAGCGCGCATGCGAAACTGCGCCTGCTGCAAATTGCCGCACATTTTCGCGGCGCCGTAAGCCGGGGCAATATTGTGCCCTATTTTTGCCTGTATTTTGCGACAAAAAACAGCCTGCCATTTTCAAGCCTGTTACGTAGCATTACGTCACTTTTACGCAGGCTGAAGTTGCCAATGCATGACGTAATCGTTCCCGCCAACTGTTTAAATTACGTCACGCCTTCACAGCCAATCACAGAGGGGGTGTGTATTACAAGCAGTATTGTTGTTGAATAGCAAAGACAGTCTTACGTTGTCATCTCCGCTGCATTTAGTCTGGTTTTTCATTGCCGGCCAAGAATTATGCGCCTTTAGTAAGAGAAATAAGGCAAACTTTAGAACTGCTGTCCGTAGACGACATTAAACGTCAAAAATGACGACAGCACACACAACCGCTTTGTCAACCAGAAGCACGTGACCAAAATTGAAAACCAATCAGGAAAAGACTTCCGGAAAATTGCCTGAATTGCCGGCAATTTGTGCAGTCGAGAATAGGGCCCTAGCTCACAATACGATGCAATCATCGTCATCATCATCATCGCCACCACCACCACCACCATCATCATCATCCTATCTACGACCACTGCAGTGCAAAGGCCTCTCCCATAGATCTCCAATTAATATCGGTTCTGTGCTAACCGCGACCAATTTATCCCCGCAAACTTCTGGGTCTCATCTGCCCATCTAACTTTCAGCCGCCCCCCTGCCACGCTTGCCTCTCTAGGGATCCACTCTGTTACCCTTAATGACCAACGGTTCTCTAGCCTGCGCATTACATGCCCTGCCCACACCCATTTCTTCTTCTTAATTTCTACATCCTTAACACGCGTTTGTTCCATCATTCACTACGCTCTCTTCTTGTCACTTAATGTTACACCAACATCCTCCGTCGCATTGCTCGCTGACTCGTCCTCATTTTGAGCTGAAACCTCTCAGTGAGCCTCCAAGCATTTCTGTAGCAACTGTCAGCCGGAACGGTCTAGACTTATATATATATATATTATATATATATAATATTAATATAATATATATATATATATTATATATATATATATTATATATATATAAATAATATATATATAAAATATATAATATATATTATATATATCTTCTAATATGCGGATCTCACGTAGAAAAAACTCCTTCCCCGTTGACAATTAGACGTGAAATCGGAAGATATCCTTCACTATAACGTATTAACTACATTCGTCCTTGCTCAACAGTTTCGGATGTAGGAACTTTCGTCACGAATTCTCTTACTGAACACAAAACTCTTCTAGAAACGTTGCATGCGAGGGATTCATTTTCTCGTTCCTCTCGTCAAGAACTACACTCAACGAAAATACACCAGAGAGTAAAGTAACACATCCGGCAACCATATCGCAGTTGCAGGGTATGGTGCTGAGAGGGAGAAGGTGAAGAACTAAGGAGGGAGAAAAAGAAAAGGAAGGAACCATTGAGACATGAACGGGGAAAGGGTGGAGAAAGGAGAAAACAGGGCAAGGGTGGGGGATGGGTAGCGCGGAGAAAGTCTTCAGCAGGTTAGCCGCGGCAGTGATGAAGAGGAAGACGGCAATCAAATCCCATCCAACGCATGTACACGAGGGGGAGGAGCGTGGTTGTAACTAATGTCGCAGACCTGGCCCCACAGCTGCTGCGGGGACGAACGCATGACAGACCACTAGGAGGAGATGCGTAGAAAAGTTTTGTTTTCGTGTGGCGTTCACAGTCAAAAGATTACAAAATGAAATCAAAGTACGGTTCGATGCAACCGCCGCTGGTGCTTCTAGGACGCTTGTCCTATGGTAGGAATTGGAAAAAAAATATAGAAAGTACCAAATTAAGCCGTGCACGTCTGTGCCAACAATGATCCAGTAAGCTTGTAGCCGCAATCAAATTTTAAGTGAAAAGGCAGAGGAAACTCAAAAGTCAACCTCAACTGGTGATGGCACTGTCAATGTAAACTTCGCGGAGTAGAGGGGGGGAGGAGTCAGCATCGACGGGGGCAGAAGGGGGGGGGGGGGGTCTTGGGCCTTACAACCTCGTCGTAATCGGTGTGCACGAGGAGAGACATTGCTTTTACCAGGAAAGTGGTGATAATTGTACTTTGAATACATTTTCTGCGTCCGCGTCATGGCGACAAAGAAAGACTCGCACGGTAGTCAGCGGTGCGCCGCGAAGTCTACGGCCCGCAGGGAATCCAGCGATTATGTTGCACAGGCGACTGGAGCGCCGAGTTCGGACAAGACGAAGAGTGGCCCATCCGTCCTCAGCGGCCACGCAGAGAAAAGTAAATGTACACATACAGATCGAAAGGCGTGAACCTGAAAACAAGGCCGTAAGCAGAAAACCGCTGCATTGAGCCACTGCTGTGTCCAAAAACAACGCGACAATGCAATACTAAGTGGAAGGGGGAATCCTGAAAACGCAATTTTGTATTGCAAGGAACGGCCAGACCGGCACTCCCATTCCACGTTGATCTCTCTCTCTTCTCTGTTGTCCCAACGTGGATATTAGGTAGCGTTTATTCCACACCAGCCAGCGGCTACACGGTGGAGTGCGCAAGCTTTGGGGTCTTTTCTGTACAACATTCACCTCAGTATGCCCGCAGTTCCTGATAGTGGGGGGTTCAGAAGCAAAAAGAATCTTTAAATAATGTGGGGCGAGGGCTGGAGCCACTAAGCATCCTTGTACGATTGTGATTGCCCGCTCTGAAAGGAGGCGTTCTGCGTGTCGATGGGGCAGCTAGCCTCCGTCATATTTATATCGTAACCTACGACACAGCTTTCTTACTACAGTTCCTGAAGCATTAGTTGCAACTCTTCTCCTCATATCACGGAACAAGACGATGTCGGCCGTAAACCTTAAGTTGCTACGATATTCTGTATTTACTCGCTACATTGCAAAGTCAACGTTAATTACGCAGACCATCTCCTTCTAGAGGCGATACTGAATCATGGGAGGACGACGAGATGATGCAGCATGCTCTTCCCCTACGTTCTCGGTTGTCGAGGTGTCAGGACAATGACACTACGCGGAAAAACGGACTACGTGAATCAGGGCGAAAAAATTCAGCCATGCCACACTGTGAAGGCGGGACACCAGCGGAGCTGTTTATTTACAAAGACAGGTCTTGAGAGAGGAAGTGAAAAATTAATGCTTATCATTCCGGCATACTTCCGGCCTCGCCGCTGTAACAATGATCCGGCAATTCAACCAGTTAAAATTTCCTCATGCAAGCGCGCATACTGGAAACAAAGGCCACCATCAAGCGTCCGGAAAACTACGTTTGTCGCCCAGCGCCACCTGCAGCATCAAGGTGTGAACGGATGCCTTATTCGCTTGTTTTGTCTGCTCGTAGATGGCGCTGAGAGTTAGATATGATCATCAAAAAATAGTCAGGCACTTAAGCCTGCTTACGTGATTTTGAAGGCGACAGTCTAGCGATCCCTCAAAATACTTCTTTGCTGATACAACGTGTTTGCATCGCTGCGTTCACTTTCGTTTCTTCATCGTTTGGTGCGAATTACCTCCATAGGCGAAGCGGCCACACTTCAAGGGGCACCTTCTCCAGAATCAGAGGTCCCTGTAGCTGGCGTGCACTTACTTCACTAACGCGCTGTAACGTTTACTTGTAATGCGGCAGTTTGTAGGCCAGCTCTTGTTCCGCCATTGGAAACGTGCAGAGATAGAACCGTAGCAAAGAAAAGACAGGGGTACCACCGTGGTAAAGCACTCGGCTTGCAATATGTAGTGCCAGGTTCGGTTCTCACAATTACCCAAATGTGTTTTATTATTTCATATTTGGGCGCTAGGAGTTTTGGGGCACGGACGTAAAACATATATTGGAGTGTAGCCTAATACAGCTGGGCTGTAAAAACAGCCGGGTCCAAGGTACAGTCAGATTCAAGACATGAGAGCGCTTCGAAAACCCTTGCGAGTCAGTAGCTTTACTGAAGGGTACAGACGGGGACAAGCCTTTCAAAGATACAGGGGCAGCTGATCAAGAAGGACCATAGCAAGAACAGTTGTTGGAAGCAGGGAGGATAACCGGAAACGGCAGAGGGGAGGCATGTGTCAGATAAACAGACCATGACGTGTTCTAGCCTTGTGACGTTAACAGCACATTTGTGCCAAGCCACGCGCTGAATAAAAGGGTGCGTGGCCTCGCTTTCGGTGCTGCACAACGACTTCTTGGCATGTTATCCAACACGTGCGCAACAATTAGAAGAGCCGCAGAGAGTTAGCTTTAATGAGGTGTTTGTGAAGACAACCGCGTTACTCACGCTACCTAAAGCAAAATTTGTGTCTTTGTGGTTGCGTGCAACCGAAATCAGGCAGTAATGATACTTGTCAATGATACCGGAAAATGATGCTTAGTAACCTCGGGAGAGCACCGCGGTTTGAGATAGGTCGCGAGGCAGTGGAAGTGGTAAGCGAATATATCTACTTAGGCCAAGTAGTGACCCCCGATCCCTACCATGAGACAGAGATAATTAGAAGGATAAGAATGGAGGGGAGTGCATTCGGCAGGCATTCTCAAATAATGAATAGGAGCCCACCATTGTCCCTGACGAAGAAAGTGTACGACAGTTGCATCTTACGGGTACTCACCTAGGGGGAGAAACTAGGAGGTTCACTAAGAGGGTCCAACCTAAATTGAGGTGACATGGTAATTGAGGAAGATGATAAGTGTAACATTAACGGACAAGAAGAGAGCGGAGTGGTCAGGGGACAAACGCGTGTTAAGGAAATATTAGTAGAAATCAAGAAGAAATCGGTGTGGGCAGGGTATGTGATGCGAAGGCAATATTACCGTTGGGCATTAAGGGTAGCAGAGTGGATCCCTAGAGAAAGCAAGCGTGGAAGGGGGCGGCAGAAAGTTAGATGGGCAGATGAGATCAGAAGTTTGCCTGGATTAATTGGTCACAGTTAGCACAGGACCGGGATAAATGGAGATCCATGGGAGAGGTCTTTGCCCTGCAGTGGGCGTAGGACTAGGCTGCTGCTCCTGTTGATGATGATGACGATGAAAATGATGCTGATACTTGTAAGCCTGCTCACTGGCGTATCACTGGCCCACTGAGATTCAATTAGTTGGTCAGTGATCGGATCTTTGTGAAAAAGAGTGACCCTCCGGGGACGGTATAATGATCTTAGTCATTCATTCACCGGTGGCAAGTGTGACCCACTGTTTGGTCACGTTATCCACCGCGACCCACAGTTACCACGGTCCTCCAAAATTGCTAGTGACAGTCTCTTCTTGGGAGCAACCTAAGAACGACAACAAAATTTCCCCCTTCGCCTCAGCGCCCCAGACGGCTGTTCCTGCGTGTGCCGTAAAGAGCTCGTTACTGCACGCATTTTGAAAGTAACACGCGTCGTTTTCGTGAATTGTCTGACTTAATCTGCTTATAAACTACTGCTGTGACGGACAAGCGACGTGGGAAAACGCAGATGTTATGTAACTTATTAAGCGCAATATTCCTTTCAAAGCGCGCTCACACGTTGACACCTGGATCCTTTTCTTCGGACGCAGTGATATATCACATGAGCTACTTGCCGTTCTTAACTTGTACCAGGAAACGGTGACGTACTCATGCGTAACGTGACCCCGAAAGTAGTGGTGACCGATAGGCAAACCACTAGTGAGGTACAAAGTGGGTCACCCATGGGGCAGAAATTGGCCATGTCACCCACAGTGAACCACAAATTACTCCTCACCAGCAACATCAGCCTACTACAAATCTGTAACCCGAAAAAGACTAACGACCCACTCGTGACGTAGCCATGGGCCACCCTTAGACCGTTGGTGGTTCACGGAACCGTAAGGTCCGCAACGTGTACCCGCAAATCCTCGGTGGCTCAGAAATGACTAGGGACCATCAACCTATGGGTTACGGATAGGTCGCGGTGTATCGCGGAAACGCCGCGACCCGCAAATACTAGTGCTCAAATAAAACATTACGAGGAAACCACAGCACTCCTTGTGATGTTGTGATCGCGAAAGCACGAGTGACCAATCGCGAAACCAGCACGTGTACTCTCATTATATTATCATCATACTTGACGTTTTGTGTTTTTTCTTATTTCGGTTACCATATGACTTAGCACACTACAAGCATGCTCATCGCAAGCGAAGATAGACATCAGTGGCCTCCGCCGGTGATGTGCTGATGTCCAACGTCTTCGCTGGCCATCTATCTTCACAGTGTGGTGAGACTCGGAATTTTTTGCATGCTGATCATCTTTGGGCCGTAGGCCATCTTCGATTGCATCCGTTATGTTCTGTAAACAACGACACGAGATGTTTTTATTCACGAGGCACATAATGCCTTGGCCTAATCGGCACGCCAAGGGATCAAGGGATGGTGCATGGAAGCGTTCCTATAGTTACTCGCATCTACTGAAACAGAGGAGTATACAGAGAGGCCACTGCTCGGTGCAAAAGTATGTGAAATATACTTTTTTGGCCGCGAATAACCTAAGTAACACGAAGTAAAATGTTTCGTTGAACTCCCAAGTGTTGTTGCTGCACTTCATTTTTAGTTATGCTGGCACTAGACTGTTTATACTATTTTGGGCGAGAATTTAGGGCATTTTTATATGCATTCCTGGAGCCTTTTGCATTTCGTTGAAATATATCCTGCTACGAGAGCGTGCTTTCTCTCGCCCATATAAAATAGCGTGTAAAGACAGCTGTAGCTTTGAAGTCGACCTTTTGCTTCTTAGTCGTAATGGGGCGGAACAACCAAGGTTCTACTCGGAAAATCAGTAATGGTTAGAGAAAATTGCGACCCGGAAGTGCGCACCGGTCGACAATAAAAACGGGTTACAACGTCTCACCTTTACAAAGGGACCGGCCTTGTGCGCACTACAGCGCTAATGAATCTGCGCGTGATGCTCACACACCCACGTGCGCGCATCAGCGCGTGCGCGTGACAAGCTGGACAGGATTTAGACAAACAATGCTGCACTGGCTGTTTTAGTCAGCGTCCTCAAGGGCGGTTCCTTAAGGATAGGCATTATGGTTGCTGTAGCAATAGGCGTGAGTGATATGTACTACGCTGTGTGATTCGTATTATATGAAGGAAGACATCGTGCTAAGTGAAATTTCAAGGTCGAGCCATGAAGACGACACTCATTGTACGAAGTCTGGCACGTGTTACGTTAAAAACAACCCCAAAAGTCGAGGAGTGCTCGGTCGTATTTTTTAACGGAACCAAAATGGCGGCCCTCATTACATGAAGTCTGGCACGTGATACGTTAAAAACAACCGTAAGACCCAAGCAGTGTTCGAAGGTACTTTTTAACCGGTGTCCGGTAGCTATTCTGGCACTCTGGCTAATATACCCATTGTAGGTCTCCGCATCCCATGTCTCTCTAAACGTTTATACGCGAATTTGTTTTGCGTTTTTTTCTTGGCGCTCCTTTTTTTCGAACTGCGTTAATCTCACGCCACCGTGTCCTCATAAAATGCGGAAGTTAGTTGGGCCGTAATGATGTGCATGAAGACCAAGGAATATATAAAAACGGCATTCCTATCTACCAGCACTGCTGGCAACGCATGTTAATGTCTGCATTGTTTTACACGAATATCCATTTGAAGCAATCCATAAGTGAATAACAAAGAGAGTAGTGTTTTTATAATTAAAAGTAGAAATTGAATTGTATTTCACGAATATAAAGGGAAACCACTCTTCTATGTTACAAAACACTATCGAAAAAAAATGAGAGATAACAAAGAAGAAGCTGTATAGCATCGCTGGATTTATCGGCGGTAACAACTGCTTGTCGCTATTGTGGCCTCATGTAGGAATAGGTCTTCGAGGTGAACATTAGAAAGAATCGGTCACGGGACGGTTTATCGGACCGTTGACCTTTGAGTAATATTTTCTACTTGCTGGTGTGGGCTAATTTGCTTAATCTAAAGATTCCTCGTTGTACGTTTACGATCTATCAAACAAACTCTTGCAGGTCATATCATACCACCCTCTCTTGTGAGATAAAACTAAAGACCGCTAGCTTTTACGCGACTGAATAAATGTGTGATTCGCATTCTCTGATCAACCTTTGAAGGATCCTTTATACTTGCAGCTTTCTAGAATTTTCAGCGGGAATGTCTTTTGTAGAAGTTCGTTTTGGAAGTGATGACGTTGGCTTTTTAATGCCAAGAGTTACTTTGATGACACTTTTCTTTTTGTCTTTTTAATCAGACCGAAGTCTTATTTCAAGGTGTCTAAAAATACTAGCTTGTAACGGGGAGTTCGCAACGGAAGTACGAAATATTTATATATTTATAGGAACATGCCTCATTTTTTATTTGTATTTGTGTGTCAGCAATGGCTACGCGTAAAAGGCGATTATATTCGAATAAATTTTTACGGTATTACATTACAGACACAACAGAGGGATGCACGGTATGATAATTGTTCATAGGAAGGGTGATAAGTTTCTCACCAGAAAGGCGTCAGAAAACGAGACACAGTCTCTCCAAAATTTTGGGGGGCCTGCCTAGCGGGGTAACTTAGGATGCTTGATTTGCTTCTTTGGGAGAAGCCACGGCTACGTAGCAAATAAAGAAAACTTTACTTACCTGAGATTTTCAGACGATATTGTTATGTTTAGTGAGTATGGGGAACACCGGGGAAAAATGCTTTATTGTTTGCGCTCAAAAACCTCCGTCGTTGGAATAAACATCAGTACAAAAAATGCAAAGGAATGTCAAGCGAGCAAACCAGGAACGCCCATCTTTTCCTGAGGTAAGATAGTGGTTGACGAGGAGTGAAATTTTCCGAGAGACTCAAGTTGCCTGACGTGCTTCGAAGGCAAAAGCCTGGCGCGCTTTTTAGCGGTTTTTCCCAACATTTATCGATCTTTTTTGTGTTTTCCGCACTTTTAAGCTACACTTCTCAGGAGCTGTTTTGAAGGGCTCCTGAACAATTTCCACAAACTCTGGATCTTTAACATGCGCAAAACTTTCGGTACAGAGGCGTTTTTTTTTTGTTTTTCAGCTCCATCAGAGAAACGGCCGCCGCTTGCCGGATCACACCTGCGTCCTTGGGCTCCGCAGCCCAACGCCTTAGCCACTGAGCCCCCAGGGCGTCTTTCGTTAAAATACCCTGCTCTCTGCGTTTATGGAAACATACACCGCCACTGCTCTTGCGCTAGTGAACAAATTTTGTTCAGTAGGAAGCATTATGATGAATGTTTAGTTTCCAAGTTTTTCTATATCAGCCGTGGTGTGGGTTATATTTAGGTTGTCATTTCTTACGTGAGTTATACCACCAATGTCCTGAAGCATTCAGAGAGCTGTTGTGTAACCTGGCCTACGGTTATACTACGATACATCTGCTATCTTTAACTTATCCAGTTATTCCTTCGCATTTTACACCTCTCACAGTTATGAACTCTCAAGCACTTCACCCGCGTCGTGTTTAGATACTATAGTCCGATCAGCAATACTTCCTGATCTTCCGCATGGGTGTGCGCAAGTGTATTTCCGTCGCTTTCACTGTCTCATGAAAGTTTGTTGTTATGTTGCCTTTTTGTGGTTTAAAGCAGGCATTGTTAGCCACATGAATCTGCGTAATTTTTAAACAGCGAAATATTTGGGTGGGCAATTGAAATGAACATTGCGGGCCATACACAAGTTTGTCTCATTTAAACGAATAATTTGCTCCGATCACAACGATGCTAACCTAAATAGTAAGTCCAGACGGGCGCTAGCTTCGGTCGCTCACCGAAGCAGCCGCCAAGAAGCCCTGCACTCCCGCCTTCTCCGCCGCCGATGCCCAGCCCCGCACCCACACCTCTCTCCGGAGGCGGGCCACATGTGCTGCGCATCCTACAAACACACACCTTCCCACACAGAACACAATTGATACACAGTCATCCACATCTCTTTACTGACCCTACCTGTCCAGCCTGAGGGGCACTCGACACTCACTACCATTCCCTCCGCGAATGCACCGCAGACCCGTATCCCCCCCCCCCCCCCCCCCCCCCCGTTCCCTCCCCTCACCACTGGGAGTAGATGTTGCGTGACCCGGGGGAGTCAGGCCAAGTCCTGACCACCTCCCGGGCCCTGGCGGTCGCGGCGGCCCTGTGGGCCTCCTCCACCCCTAATACCTGATCCCGATGGACGAAAAAAGTATTCCTTCCTTCCTTCCTTCCTTCCTTCCTTCCTTCCTTCCTTCCTTCCTTCCTTCCTTCCTTCCTGACAGCGCGATTGTAGTGGCGCATATAGTTCTGTTTGATTGTACCAATTTAATGTTAGCGTGGGGTTAACACACTAAAACCTCGCTGTGTTAGCGAATTTTTCATTCCTTATCACGTTATCGCTGGCATTGTTTGGTGTAAAGGAGGTTATTTAGTACTTCTTACCTTTCTCGGCGAAAACAAGGTGCACATTCGGCCGGGATGCATATCTGAATTACCGAAAGCGAGTTACCGAAAGCTAGTTCTTTAAGAATGACAGGGAATTGGTAAGCATCAAAAAGACTATACATCAATCAGGGAGAGAGAGAGAGAGAGAGAGAGAGAGAGAGAGAGAGAGAGAGAGAGAGAGAGAGAGAGAGAGAGAGAGAGAGAGAGTAGAGAGAGAGAGAGAGAGAGAGAGAGAGAGAGAGGAGAGAAGAGAAGGCCCTTTAATGTTAATTTGTGAGGTCAGCCCTGATAATGTCAAGGATTGCTATGCCAGAGGGGTGGTGACTGCAATGATGACTGGTGAATATTAGACATTAGGGTTACAGCAGGACGAAGGCAAACAGGGAACGTTAAAAACGAGAAACAAGAGAATGCTGCTAGCCGAGTCCGGACACAAAAAAATAATTTGAAAATAAAATCGTGAATGTAAACTCTGAATCAAAGTGCAAAGTAAGCGGTGAAAAAAAGTAAGAACACCAACTCAAGAAATATAAATAGACTAGCGGTAGTAGCCGGCGGTGCCCGGGTGGGCCATTATATTAAGGACAGCAATTAATATTTGTTCGTCGCCATATTAGGCTACTTCATTGGGAAGTGATACACACTCGGGAGCGCCTGCCTGCTGTCAGTACATAGGCTCCTACTTCAGGCGCGTCGTGGTAATTTAAAACGACTGTTACTCGTGTTTTACTCCAACTCTCGCTAAACAAATTGCACCAAGATGGCGCGTTTGAGCGAATGAGTCAGTGAGTGAAAAAGGTTTTATTGAGCCGGCGAAGTGGGAGTGGTTCCCAATTTCAGGAAGCCATGTGATGAGTGGGCAGCCTTCGCTCTGGAGGAAGTATTGTCTGGACATCCAGATCGCTGTTAGTCACCAGATTCTCCCACAGCTCATGGTTTGGAAAAGTGGATGGAAGAAGGAGGAGCTTGGTTTGCTTTCGCTCTTAATATGATATGAGGAAGAGTGCCAGGTTGCAACAACAGTTTGAATTCGGCAGGAGATTGCGCTTGGAACACATGATGGAGGCCGGCTGGGTGAGGGGTATTCTTCCTCGTAGGAAGCGCTATCTCAGAAGATATGAACGATGCTCATCGGGACAGTTTTATCATAAGTAACATGGGCTCCCTACGGGAGGCGCGAGGTTGCAGGAAGTCCCAGCAGATGCCGAGGGCTAACCTTTGCACTTTTTACTGGTACATCTCTTTTACATTTATGATATATGACACCTGCTCCTACGGGAGACGCGTAGTTGCCGAAGGTGTCAACAGATGGCGACCGCTAAGCGAACGCGGGAAAACTCAACTGAATTTTACGTCCAAAAGGATGCAGAATAAAAAATCTGGCTGGCCTTCTAATCCGCATCTTAGGACAAAATCGTGAAAGTGGTTTTCGGGCAATTAAATGGGCAGCATTTTCAAGAAAAAACGAATGGGAGATATCAACTGGCTGGGTGGTTATTTGCGAAAGTGTAAAAACACAGTGTTTTCCCGAAGTCCCGCTTGGCTCTATTGGGAGGGTGTCATTGAAAAATGTTGCATAACAGTGTTGAGATAAGTGAGTAAGTTGCCTATCTCCAGGAAAACCAGTTCGATATCTCCGATGGCGGGCGGTAAAAAAATTATTCCGTGAAAAACAATTTTACCGCTTTTCACTCTCTCCATGGTGGAATTTTTACATTTTTAAAAAATATTGACTTCAAACACCGTAATCAGAAGGTGCCCTTTCAATCTGTAGTCGTTTGAAAGAGCAGTTTGGCTAGACGTGTACATAACCTGTCGGGCCTTTTTGGCTCATCAGCCGTGTCATTTGTAAAAACCCAATTTGACCCTTTTAGCGGCGTCGCAGAACGAAATCCGTAAAAATGGTTCTGTGCATTTGTATGAGTAACATATTCTAGCAAAAATCAGTTGGATTACTGAATCGGTGAAAGATTTATTTGAGAATCTTTAGGAACACCGTTTTAGTTCCGGAATGCGGAATCACCTCGCTGGTGTAGGTTAGGGCGAAATCCAAAAACTACTTTTTAGGTGTTCTTAAGGGCTACTTATATCAGCAAAAACCGCTTCGATATGTAAATGGGTGACCGAGAAAATCACGAATACGCGAAACCACAATATCGCCCTTTTCTTCGGTTCGGAGGGCAGTTTCTGGAAAACCCACCTTGGTGAGCACCTACTCAATGACGCAAATATACTCGTGAAATTTCAAGTCTCTAGGTCTAACAGTTCTGGCTGGGCGTTGATGAGTGAGTCAGTCACTCAGTCGGGAACTTCTTTTTATAGGTATAGATGAACAACACGGCGCGAAAGAGCAGATATTGTTAGAAACTTGCGCTGTATATGATCTAAATAGATTTGTCCAGCTCAGCGTCTCGTAGGAACCGGAGAAGAACTTTCGTACGAAATCATTTTCACTAAGCTCACTAGGTTAAAAGTGTTTTCACAGTGATACTTTGGAAACGGCTTTTCCTATTAGTGTGAACATAGAAGTTTCCGTCACATGCCGGTAACGAGCACTGAAACTAGGGAAGGCCATCAAAGCAACTTTTGCTTCTCGTAGCCCGCATGCAGATCCCAATTGAAGTGTAATGAGGCGTAGCAACGATGCGCTCTTGACGGCCACTACTTACGTCATTGCGCCGTTATATTCTTCGAACGCCTTGAGAAAAACTTCGCATGGATATCTTCCGCAGTTTTTGTACAGGTATGATGGAAAAATACATGGTTTGCATTGTTTAGGTACGGTAAGTTATAGTGAACAAGCTCTTTACTGCGTGCAAAACTATAGATATAACAGGCAGAGTTGATGAAAAGAGGTTACTGTGGCACAAAAGAAAACGGTGAATAAGAAGTTTTACATCCACACTCCCGGCAGAATGCTTCGGGCGAAAGAAATCACACTAAGAAATCACGCTTCCGGCAAAAGATCATGGCTTACATTTGGCATAAGTTTAACAGGGTGTAATAAATCAAAGCAAATAAAGGACCAAAAGTCCCTAACTCATTTAAATTACTACTAGAAAAATATCGTCGATCACAATAAAATACGCGACGTAAACAACCAATTCCTCCGTTATCGGTGAAGTGGAAGACAGAAACGGAACATTTAGACCCCCCAAATTATCTGTATAGTGCAAAGTTCATTAACGCTCATGGCCGTTATTCGCTTTTCATATCCAATGGATTCGTATTCAGTTCGCTTTTATAGGGTTCGTTTATAGACGCTGCGATGGTACCTACCAACAAATTGTAACCAACCAAATGAACCAACCGAGATTGGGATATATTTTCTTTACAAAATTCACAACATGAATGCGCAGCTAATAGAAACATTTTCCTATGGGACTGGAAATTCTTTGTGGGGTATTATTAAAGAAAAAAGCAAATTCTGATATTTGAAAACTTTATTAATGAAGTATTAAGAAATTCCCAATATTTTATATTTTTTATTAAAGAGGTTTGATGCATGCGGTTCGTTGCAGAGTTCTTCTAGACAGCAATATAAACTATGACACTCCCAAAATTAAGTACCCAAGAGCACACGTGAGTGGTTAATATTGCACGCGGTAAACCGGGCAACTGGTTCTAGTGGATTTCCATGTTTACAGAACTTCCTGGGCTAAATAATACGGGTTAGCCTGTTGCTCATACATGTATGCACCTTGGAGCTTCTTTATTGCCTCACAAGCCACTATTCGTTGATAAGTTGTGTCTGCGCTGTCAGGGCATCGCGAGTGAGTGAGCAAAACAATAAGCTGTCACATCTTTGCTTCGAGCCCATTGGGTACAGTTTTACGTTACTAAAGTTATTTTCGAACTGCAGTCAATGTAAAGAGTACGACAGCCGCCATCTTGTTGTTACATGTTTCACCGAGGTGGTTTCATCCCCAACGGGACTATTGAGCGAATCTGACGAGGGCAACTACAATGGAAAGTATTTTTTATCGCACTAACATTTTGGTTATCCGTATTCTAGGGCGGTGGTACCCAAAAACCTATTTTCTTGCAGTAGCATTTTTTATCCCTACCTCGTTTTGGTGAAACGGCTCTGTTATGTTTAGGAGACCAAACACAAGGTTTCTTTGAGATTTGTTCGCACTTTTGACATCGTAGCGGTTTATAACGCATGCCGTTCTGTCATTTGCTCCCGGAGTTATTATGGTCATTATTCATTGATTCCTTTTGCGCCCGCTGAAACTTGTGAGGAATTCTGTGCATTAGCTTTTGACCAAAATTATTATCGCGGCCAGATTGGGTAGTTTGCCTCTATTACGACTACATAGAGGAAATATTTAGGTGTGAAGAAGCTAAGAGCATGTAACTGAAGGTAAATCTTTCGTTATCACCAAGGTGAAGCCATTCATCGGTTTATTAGATGCACAACTCTGGGTTGGTCTCCCGGCTCCTTTTGCTTTATCTTCAGCGCTCGAACTGATTCGCGAAGCCACTCAATTAAGCTTGCCGTAATTTTGCAGCATTCAGGGTGTTTAAAATCCAAACTTCAACTTCCGTGTGTGGGAAAGCCACTTTAGGAAGCGTTGAGGAAGCACGAGACCATAAGCATTTGTTTTGGTTTCATTTCTTGGCCTCCCTCATTCATGAACGCTTTATACTCTTTTCACTGGCTCGGATCGTGTAATTTTTTACGTAAAAATTTATGAACAAACAGAGAACAAGAAATGTCTGAGCATTTCCGATTATGATGAGATGTCTTGGGAAAGAACAGTCGACGAACAGAGGGACAGAGAAGTGGAGAATCATGATGACGAACTGGACAATCTGCACAGTCGTGAGGTACTTTTTCCACCATAGATACTTCCGCACTCGAGGACCGAACGTTGTCAGGAAATAATATGAATACATTATTGTGTGCACAAACACGTTCAGCGCTAGACCAAACGCCGGTTGGCCCTCAGGAGCGAACAATGTGTAGAACCACACATTCACCGTGACTAAGGTATGGTGGATGACGTGGAGATTGGATACGTGGGTGAACTTTTTGCGTAGGACAAAAAACACGGTATCAAAAAGGTCGGCGTATCGAGAGGCGACGAATATCCAGCCGATCTTGTAGTACCGCCTCATTTCTTCGGTCATGTAGCCGGTGATGCCCTGGCACCATAAGCTGTAGTGGCCACCGGGCAGGTAGGTGAAGGGTAGGATGGCAGAAAGGAACCAGACGGACACGGCTACCATGAGTAGGTTGTAGACACGAACGACATTGATGATCTCGAATGGCTTCCTGTTCTCCATCCAGCGCGGACCCGCCACCTTGACGAAGTACAAATAGAAGAACAGTAGCGGGAAGATGAAGAGCGGGTTGGTGACCAACGGGTAGTCCCTAGTTCGGGGGTCTCCCATCTTGACCATTTCAGCGGACAAAGTAAATGGATTCAGTGTCAGGTTCATCTCCTCACACGCCGATACCACTTCAGGTGACCACTGAAAGGAGAAAAACGAACGGTGCATCTTTGAAACAATGAAAAAAACGTAATAGGGGTTTGTACTAGTAGTGGCTAGACTGTGAAAGCTTGACTCGAGGTATGCGAAAGCAGCAAGCTCATCTCCCCCGGGCAGTGCACGGACGAGCTGGTCCACTGGCTGCAGAATTTCGCAGCGCAGCTCAATGTATTGAGGGGACTCCACTCCCCCTCCAAGCAGTTCTTGAGATATTTGCTGTGATAGCGCAGTGATATCTGCTAAATGCTGACTGCTAGTATGCTACCGGCCGGTTTATAACAAAAAAAAATTAAAGCGTCCCCACTCAATGTGAAAGGTGTGTAAGTGAGCAGCAGAAATTCGCCGAAAGGGCTATGGCGCCCTCTTTTTAGTAGTTTTAGTATGAGCCTGGCATTAATACCAAATGTCGTGACGAGAGGGCGCCGCAGCCTCTAAAAAAGACCTGTAAAGAGACACTGCATTGAGTTTTGATTATTTCGGGGTAAGTAAGGCGTGAACCATGCTGGCCGTCAAAGTGACAAGGGAAATGAAAGTTCCCAGTTGCGACTACGACGGAACCCAATTATGGCACTAAGAACGACGAAATAAAATATCTTCTTACGTTCAACACTGGCATTTCGATCACATTTGCAAAAGTATTGCTGGATTGCCTTGGGGTGCTACCGCTAATTTCAACCAAAAATTGTTAATTTTAAAGTGAAGCTTTAAACATTGCTGTCAACAGAAAACTTCCGCGAACAAATAAACGAAGTTCCTGGCACCGCCAGGACTCGAGCCTGGAACGAATGGAGAAGCGCCGTAAAAAACCCGTAGTCTTACCGATTGAGCTACGAGCCCATCCGGATACGGGGAAGACAGACGGTGCACTCACCTACCACATCTGCGTGTTTACCCCTTGTGTTCTCGCTGAATTCCACGTGATAGCGTCACGCGGCCTTTCGCGCCGCTGTGCGCTCCGCCCACGGCGCATAGACCGGCCGTGTGCGTACCTTGCGTACGTGGTAGGAGTTAGTAAAAATTAAAGGAAACTCACACCCAACGCACGGCATCTAACTTCTCCGTCTCTGCTCCTTATCTTGTCACTACCGACGGCGGCGGCAGAGACGGAGGAGAAGTGAGATCGTATAACACAGGGTTTGAGTTTCCTTTTATTTGATAAAAAAGTTTCCACACATGTGCCTCGCAATTATAACTCAACCAACCACCATTAGTGGATCATTCAATGGTGAACCTTAGCAATTAATATCGCTTTGAAGTAATAGAGCCGTTAATCGACCAGATTCAGGGGAAATCCCCAAGGTGGAGTAAGTTTCTGTAAAGGAAAGTTTGACATCCACGTAAATGCAGCCATACGGCTACAACTCTTTTTACAGAAACTTACTCCACCTTGGGGATTTCCCCTGAATCTGGTCGATTAACACCTGTCCTTCACTTTGAGTTGTTGATCAATTCGCTTTCGCGCTGCTAACGACTTGCCTCCTGGATAGCTCAGTTGGTAGAGCGACTGCTCCGGTTAAGCTGTGGTCCCGGGTTCGAATCCTGGACCAGGACGAATTTTTCTTCAACTGCGAACTTACCTAGAAAGCTGTATAGCTTTCCTTTGTAGCCGTATGGCTGCATTTAGGTGGATGTCAAACTTTCCTTTAAAAAGTAATAAAGGCCATGGTTAAGTGCATTTCACTTGTCTCTGGTTTCAATCTTTTTAGAGCCACGTGTGTGAATGAAGTATTGATGTATGGGTAATCGTTGTGGGTGTTCCTTACAGCTACGCCTTCCAAGCACCTTCACAGGGTGGATTGGCGCGCATTTTTTTGGCATTACAATGTCAAGTCTACGAACTAACGTTCCGACATCACGTACCAGATACTTTGCTGCGATTTTTGTCGACTTAATATCGAAATACACGGCGTTTCCTCTGACTTGTACATGTGTTATTTGTCAGCCACTCAAGTACAACAACATGACGAATTCACAGAAAATTCACGTAGTTCAGTATAGCCCACGTAAGCAGTGCCCCGCTGCCCCATTGAGATATATTTAATCGCCGTCTGATTGGATGTCGGACTGGTGTAGGGTGTTTTCACTAGAGTTGGGACAGGCACGTTCGGTCGACATCTTCAATTTTGATGAACATTTTATATATAGCCCTTTGTGCACAAGGGAAAACATACCTTAATTTAACTTCCTCAAAAACATTTTGCCTACCTAAAAAGAATTCCCTAAAAAGAATTCCCTAAGCCCGCAACGGTGGTAGGTGCGTTGGACAAGTCGGGCGGAATTCGAAACTTCACAACTGTAAACGACCGATCGACTATTACAACTATTGCCGCATAATTTTTTCGGCGGAGACTTTGCCTACTGTCAAATGAGTTCGCTCGTATATTGATTTTATATTTTCAAGTAAATTCGTTGTACCAAGAAATTACAAACGACATATTTTCAAAAATTGCGAAAATGTGGGGTCTTGTTTCTCTGCATTCTCTGCATTCTTCGTGCCAGTTTTATTTTATGTAGAAAAGTGGTTCATTATGAAAAATGCGCTGCATTGCAGACCAGTTGCGCATTTTGATCAACTTTGAAAAACGATATTTAAAAGGCCAGCTTTGATTTTTATTAACTTCACAATTCAAGCCAACGTGTTCTCTATCGCAGACCTGAAAAAACAAGTCGCACTAAATTTGTAGAAGGCTAATTATGACCACAAGGTTACATTTTGCTATAGAGCGCTAAGTATGACCTGGGGGCAGTACTGCGGGGATTTAACGCATAGCAGGACGCATAGCAGGGGATTTAACGCATAGCAGTTTTAACGCATAGCAGGAATGCTTCCATGTGCATTGCCTCAAGCAAGCGCGCTCACATTTTCTGCATCCATCTTTCAATACACTTCGCGCTGTTTTTATGGGCGCCCCCTGTAGGCACACTCAGATCAACAGAACTGTTAGGATGACCTCCAGGCCTCTGGTAATAGACTATCGGTGTTTTGGATATGCGTCAAAGTAGTCCGGCATTAGAAGACCAAAATTTGGACTCGTAGGAAGTGGTTCTTGAAAATATTGTGATTTTACACGGACACAAGAAAACAGTAGACAATTGAAAGCGCAGTCATCTGTCTGGTTTCTTCTTGTGTCCGTGTCGAGTCTGCGCTACCGCAAGATGTTCTAGTCTATCTTGAAGCGTCGGGGAGGAGTGTTTTGGTGGAAAGCGACGATTCTTCCACCTGCTTCGGTTCAGCCAGATATGATCCTTCTGTTCCGTGGGAAAATGAAAAGCCGCACAACAACAAATAACAGAGAGTATAGATGCAGTCATAGACAACAAAAGGGTCCTTGAAAAGGCTGTTACAGCTGCGAACAGTTCTGCGTGATCATTACCTGCTGCTATTAAGGAAAGTGAACGACTCTTCAATGTGTTCAAGGGCACAGGGAAAGTGCAATAAAAAACACGTGTACTGCACCAATCATTTAAAAGTGGGAAAGAAAGAAGCATCTCAAACAAACTTCTGCAGCGTGGGAAATCTGTATACTGTCGTGTTGAAGCAACTACTCCGTAATGAAGCCGCCACTGCCGAGGTACGGAATTAGGGTGCGAGCGCAGTTTCCGCCGCTTCAAGGAACTCCCTGTGGATTATTCAGACACATCGGCATCCGAGTAATTGTTTGCTCCTGCCCACTTAGCGGTTGAGAAGCTGAAAAGCTAAGTTCAGCATTAAGAAATGTCAGCTCTAAGCCACCGCCAAATGGAAATAACGTTGTTGGAGTTCCTACGCCAGGCGAGAGCAAAAGGACTAGATTGAAGTTTTCACAAAAACAAATCAGATCGAGTATGTTTGCCGCGCGTGAGGTAGCAAGCGAAGACCCAAAATCAGCACAACGACGGTCGAGGAACTTGAAGCATTCATTTGATGCTTGATACTACCATAAAAGGCGCTGTCACTTGCTAAAACTCTACGTCCTCGTCGGTGCTAAATACTTTTGCAATAGCGCATGGCGCTACGAACAGCTTGCAGCTGTCGTGGACTCAAGGTTGCAGTGAAGACCCGGTTGTATACGGGTTCCGAGAACCAAATATTGAAGAGAGTATGAGTTCCCGATTTGGCAAAGGAAATGCCTATAGTGCGAACAGAAGGATCATTTCCCGTCTCGGTTAATTCAAAATTTTTTTGCTTCCTAACGTAAATTGTGTCTCAGCAAATGGAATTATTTATTAAATCATTATAATTTCAGTGGCCTAAAAAGGCCAGGTTTGGAATAGTGTGGTTAGGCGCGACCAATAGAATGAGCCACCAATCATCCATTGGAGAGCCACAGATTTTACATCGTATCGGGGGTGTGTGCATTTTATTTACGGTTAATTTAAAAAAAACATAGCAACTTCCATTTCCATTTCACAATATTTAGTTGTAATATATTTAGTTGTAACAAAATATTTAGTTGTAATTTATCGCCTTACGTTGCAGTCAGAAGTTCGCTACACCCCCTCTAGTAAATGCCCGCAGTACTGCGGCACGGCAATATTTAGCGCTATTTAGCTCCAAAACCACAAGCATATCACATGTTTTTCAGGCCTGCGATGGAGAACAACTTTGGCTTCAATTGTGAAAGTTAAAGAAATCGAAGATGGCCTTCCATTTATATCGGTTTTCAAAGCACACCAAAATGCACACCTGAACTGCAATGCTGTGAATTTTTCATAACACAGCACTTTTTCAACAAAAGTTAAAATTGGCCCGAAGATAGGAAAAGAATGAAGCAGTATAACTTTAAAAAGTGAACTCCTTAGCTTGTCTAGATGCAGACAAACAAGACCAGACATTTTGGGAATAATTAAAAAAGTGTCGAGTTTGTAATCTTCTATTAAAAAGCAGTTTACTTCATAATATATAATACGTATGCGAACTCCTTTGACAGTATGCAGAGTTTTCGAAGAAAAACACCCTGCCGCAGTAGCTGCAATTATTTTCGTTTTACAGCCGTAAAAGATTCGAATTGCGCGACTTGCCCAACACACCTCAAACCCGAGCCGCTTTTCAAAATGTTGTATGGGTAAGCAAATATTTTTTTCGGGAAACTACTTTCCAATATGTGTTCCCTTGAGCACAACGGGCTATATATAAAATGTTTTTTCAAAAAGCGATGCTGACTGGTCCCGCCTGGCCCATCTTTGGTGAAAAGAATCAGCTTAGCAGTTTTCGAAGGTCAGCGTTATGGCATAGGTTACATTATTTCTCCCAACAATCAGGGGTGACGGAATCCGCCGTGGGGAGTTCGAGGAAGTTCCGATCGCGATAAAGAGGCGCCATTTCCTGCACCTTCGCTGCTACCAGAGCCAGGAAGACAAAGTACAAACTCTGCTCAGTTTAAGAGAACTAGCCTTTGTAACCTCACTCGGATATATTCCTGCCAAAAAGATATTTGTAAGCAAGGAAATCTGCAGAAATACGGGCATTTTCTGCAAATGCGTGGCATTGATATGCCGCTTGTCTAGAGCGCGAGTTCTTTACAGCCAGGTTCGGCTAGGAGTAGACCAATACGTTGGGGTATTTTATTGTTTTTTAAAGTTTTCTTTTGACTTTTTTTGCCATTGATGCAAATTTATACCAATATAACTGTTCAGTGCAAAAGACGTGCCAGTTCATATTCCCTTGTCGTAAAGGGACCATGAAAACAAAATACTAGTCTGTTGAGTTTAGAAAACTTGCCTTTGTTACCAAATTTAGCTCCATTTCTGCAAGAAAGGCCGTTTTAACTAAATATAAAAATCTGCCGAAATTCACATATAATTGCCTTGCAATTGAGTAGTATTCTTATGCCGATTGTATGGAGGTTGCGTTTTTTAGAACCAAATTTGGCTATGAGTATCCAGAGACGTTGAGTTTTCTTTTGCTTATTTATAAAGGTATACCATTAGAGCGATTAGGTTCATTTACTTTGCGTATTATGCATTTTTCAGAAAATGCAAGCGGAAGTGCAGGGTTTTTTTGTTCTCGCCTTTTTTGTTCGTATTTTCAACGTTCTTTTCCACGCTTTTTAGTTTTGTCTTCGTTTTTTGGAAAACAGGTATAAGATGCCCATTTCTGATTGCATCAGCTTATTCTTGTAAAATATTAATTTTTCTATTTATCATATTTTTCGGCTGTTCAACAATTATGTTGGACCATTTATATCCATTTCGGCTGTTAAAGCGATTGTATGTTACATTCGCCTGTTACGAATTTTTGTGTAAATCCAGGCCGTTACAGGGATTGCTTATTTCGCTATTTTGATTCGTGTTTCGAATGTTTTTCCGCTAGATATCTTTTATTCCTTGTTTTTTTTTAGGAAATGTGTAAGACGCATATTTTTATTTCGTCACATCGTGATTGTAGAATTTAATTTATCTATCTCTCTTATTGCTTATCAAACATTTTTTATCGATTATCTCCATTTTCTCTTGATATCGATTAGAGGTGTGTTACTTCTGTCAGTTGTGCGTTTTTGTGGAAATTCAGGGCGTCGGTTTTCTCATTTTGACTGTCCTTTATTCGTATTTTCGACGTTCTTTTCCAGAATTTTCTTGTTTAGTCTTTATTTTGAAAGCAGACGTATGGAGTGCATATTTTTAATTTTCGCAGATACTTTTTCTAAAAATTTTAGTTTCACCTTTTATGATTTTTTGGTTTTTCAAAATTCTGTTCGGCCGGTATATCTCCATTTAAGGTATCATAACGATTCAACGTGTTAATCTACCCAGATATGCATTGTTGTGGAAATTCAGAGTGTCACACGGTTTGTTATTTTCGCGTATTTTTTACTCGTATTTCGGACGTTTTTGGGTGAAGTTTTTTTATTTAATCTTCAGCTTTTAGAGGAAGTGTATATTGGGCATATTTTTCATTTCGCCATGTTATTTTTGTAAAGAACATCTTCTTTCTTATTATTTTGTTTTGAAACTTCTATTCGACCACTTATCTAAGTTTACGTAATTATAACGATTAAATGTGTTACTCACGCCAGTTATGCATTTTTGTACGTATCCAAGGCGTTAAGCGCGTTGCTGACTTTCGCAATTTTGTTTTAGTATTTCCACGTTCTTTTCCGGACTCTCCTGTTTAGCCTTCGTTTTTTTTTGGAGGAGATATATAAGACGCATATTTTAATTTGGTCATATCTATTTTGTAATTCTTTCATTTTCCTTTAAATCTAGGTTTTTCAAAATTCTGTTGTACAAGCTATCTCCATTTACGCTATTATAACGAATAAATGGATTACTTCCGCCAATTTTGTATTTTCCAGCGAATGCAAGTCGTTACACGGTCCTGGCTGTAGGGGTGCTGAGCAAAGAATGATACGCATAAAAGCAAAAAAAAATATTTAAAATGTTTCAAAAATCCCGCTACTGATGACGTGTAATGGGCAGGAGTGACGTCATAGGAGCCAGCACTAAAAAAATTGTTATTAGTGCGTTAACTGGACGTTAGCATTCAGGTGATGCGACCAAACGTAACTTGAGGCCCAAATACAACCTCCTAGTCATTGTTTTGGTGGTTGCTTAGGTTGGCGTCCGCTAATCACATCAACAAGATTTTGTGACGTCATAGAGAGGTCGCTGGAACGTGGCTGGGGAGTCGGCACTGCTGCAAACGTTTTCCTTAATAATCCAGTTATTTTTGTAAGTCCGCGATAAAATAGGTACCCCTTTTATACGAACAAAGCAGTATTTTTAATTGCACAAACTTGTATTTTGTTTTTATGGCCCCTTGAAGGCGCTGAGGAGACAACGATTGCGCATGCGTGGAGCCGACGCCTCCGTATTGTCCCGTTGTGAATCCGGTCCACCCTGGCATCTGAAACTCCACCTGCCTGTGCTTGCTTCCCCCGCCATGAATTGTTCAACTTCGCTCTACTTGTCGAACTCACTCGCAAAGCCGTGGGCGAAAGCTGCATTATTCGGAGCAGGAAAATCCGTATCGTTTATACGCAAGAAATTACTGGTATTTTTAAAATGTCTGCACCCTCAGTTCCTGTTCTTTTTGGATACCAAAGTTTGTACTGTACATGGAATCAACATTATAACATTATAGGTGCCTCCCTCGGATACGTCGTTTCGAAAGTCCCGGAACTTGCAAGGCAGTAAATGAATTAAAATTTTGTGCTTAATTGCTAATTTTCTCGGTGAATAAACCGTCGTTTGTTTTCGGATCAGCGTAGATGATATTAGAACTAAACATCAAGTCTTTTGAAAAACAAACCAAAACTAAGTTGTAGTTTTTGATAACCTTTTTAACCACGAGATGGTGACTTGAGTACATTGCATATTGGCTGCCCTTTTGTTGCGCACTCACTTCGATTTTTCTTCTTAGTATCATTTAGGTACTTTGCGCCCATGCATTAAGAACTATTATTGCAAATATTTCAAACTAAGCGGAGCGAAAGGCCTGCTAGTAGTTTAGTTCAAAAGAGAAAACCATACATAAAGCACGGCGTAAGGTATATCTCCGGCAGTAATTTCCGGACAGTTTATTTCTACTCAGAGAACTGTTTAGCAGGGAAGCTTCCAGGCCAACATTGTAATTTTAGTTGGTATTCGAAACCAGCCGTGCGAGAAAACATAAAAATTGGCTTAAAACGAATGACCCATTTCGGGATAGCCGTATGTAAGAGTAGAGCGTATTAAGGGACCTGCACTTATTCTGCAAATATGCTTCTATTGCGGTTTGTGCAATTGCGAAATTTGGCTTCCATATACAGCAGCGAATGTTAAAATCTATACCTTGATTGTGGAAAGGAGAGAAAAAGCTCTAGAGAAGAGAAAAAATATGGACGCACCTGGAGTCTTCTCTATGATGGCAGGGAAAGGTGGATGCTTGCAGCCGTCGAAATGGCAGGAGAGTTGGAGAGTTTTGTTAACTTCGCAAGGGACGAAAAACTTGTGTTAGGGCGCCTAGGCGTAAGCTGTCCAAGTCGGCGCTTTTTCTCGTTACATCCTGTTACCTACCTTGTTTTATGGTCGTTGTGGTTTTTGTAGGGCAGGATGACGCAAAAATAGATGCGGGCATCTCGTATCCCCTCCCGCTCCCCCATCTGCTTATTGCAAGAACAAAAAACCGGGCACCCTAAAGAGTTTTGCGTCATGGCGCCTTTTAATAGCATGTACCGAGATGCGTTTGCTTGCACAAGAATGTGCACGTAAAAATGTTCAAGCCTTTTCTACGCCAGCTGAATAGGGCCAAGCGCAGAACAATAGAATAACAAAAGAGACAATTCTTTTCGGCGCTGAGATAATGGCAGAATGACGTGTGCGCACCGATTAGCATCATCGTTGGAAATTTCACGTATAGTATAGATGGCTAGACACGTACCGTGAACCTAGCCATCAGCGGAATGCTTACGAGCTTTACAGTTAGCAGAGTTGCGTGGCTTTTTTTCTGGCTCGGCATTTCCTGCTTACCTTATTCAGAGCGCGTAACCACAAACAAAAAATGCAGCACTTTGTTCTTTTCCGGAAAACACGTCGTTGTTTGCGAGAAGCGCGAATTAGGGCGGACCGGCCTAATTCTTCTTCAAGGCTGCCTCAACAGCCATGCCGCATTAGCGCTGTACAAAACGCGGCTGGCATATTTAAAAAATAAGCCATTCGGTATTCAGCCACTTGTGTTTGTGATGACCACATTTCAACACGGAGTAACTAAATGAAAAGTAATTCCTCAGTTTTTTTTCTATGTTTAATGAAAACTGTTTGGCTCTGCTAGAAATCTGTTAACGATGTGAACACGGAAAGCCAAATTTCAAATGCGCACCTTGATTAAATGCAGGTTTGCACGCCGTAACGCTACACGATTTAAGGTTATGATAGTCATTAAAGCACAGGTCGGCAGGCTCACTCACGAGTGCACTCACCCTCCCCCCTCACCCCTTATGAGCGAGTGGTGAGTGAGTCCCGTCATCGTTTTGGACTGGCTAGTGTGAGTGCGAGTGAGTGCGAGCCCCACGCGCAGTGAGCCCCGCTCAACATTCGCGAGTGCGAGTGCCGCTCGCGGCGAGCCTCCCTCACCACTCGCGAGTGGAGGGCAACTCGCGGAGAGCTCCACTCACCACTCGCGAGTGCGAGTACCACTCGCTGTAAACCCCGCTCACCACTCGCGAGTGCACTCGCAAGTGCACTCGGGCTATCCGTGCCATTTTCGGGGCTTACCATGGTGAGCGCCACTATTGCGTTCGTACTTGCTGTTGGCTATTCGTCGCCGGAGGCGCTCGCTGTGATGGTCGTTAATGGCGGGATTGCTTTTAGCTTCGGAATTATGTCCTCACTATGGGGTACCCTAGAATCAATTCTCTGGTGGCGTGTTGATTCAGGAATATGATTTGGACGGCCTTCTGACGCCGTAATCCACTAATACTGTTCGGCTTGATGACTCATGGAAGGCCTGCTGCACACACACGCGTGCGAGGGGAGACGACGAGTGGTGAGGGCGAACGCGAGTCAGTGCGAGTGCTGACGACGAATGGTGAGCGTGAGTGAGTGGGAGGTGGTGATGACGAGGGGTGAGCGTTAGCGCGAGTGAGTGCGAGTGGTGACGGTGAGCGGTGAGCGTGAGCGCAAGTGATTGTGAGTGATCACGGCGAGTGATGAGCGTGAGCTCGAGTGGGTGCGAGTGGTGAGGGCGACTGCTTAGCATGAGTGTAAGTGGCGCCCAGTTTTGCCGAAGTATGTTTTCAAGGCACAACAAGGCCTCAAGATAGGCAATTACGTTTTCAAACGCTAATCCCTGCTAGAGTTTCAATCATAATTTTCGGATTTCTTAATAGCCTGAATAGAAAGGTAGGATGGGTAATGCTGCGCACAAGAAGGAAGGCAGGTCATGCAGCGTAGTTACAAAGGAACGGACGAAGAAATTCAGCTTCTTGTAAAGTCATCGAAGGGAAGGAATTTGGCCTAGCAGTGTCTCAAAGTATTAATACATTAATAAAGAAGGTTGCTGAGCCGTCCCGAGCGTTAGGAAGTCGATGTCAAGCAAAGCTGTTGCAATAAATCACCTGCTAATGCGGGCACGCAATCCTTTAGGTCTTTGGAGTAGTAGTCGTAGTGCCAACCCCTTTGTAGACAATACCAAATCCGAACACTATCTGCACCATGTGGTTCGTTCAGGGAGAGGGGGGGTCCTTGGTTTCAGTGTCCTTGTAGCATGTTGCTTCAATGTTGTCTACGATAAGAGCAAGCTAGCCATCGTGTTTCGCAATGGCAACACTGAATTCTCCCTCCATAACCACTGGTGTTTTTGTGTGCCATGCAAGAAGTACTTGTGCGTGAAGGTGTCGATATCTGTTTGGTATTCTCAAGGGCGGTGTTGACCGGGAGGTCTAGGATGCTCTCATCGGTGTTTACACTGCAGGTACGCGCAGAGTCCGTGATATCGGTCTCCAACTAAAGCGTTAGAGAGTATGAGCGCAAGGTGCAATGTTAGTCGTTGTTTGTGTGCTTCCGGTCTTGCACGAAACAAAAAATACCGGAGAAAGCGTTGGCTGAATCATTTCGGTGGCAATGGTGGACGCAGGATTTCATTTCGGATTAGGCGACACTACCTTGCTCTCCGCAGCCCCCGAGGAACAACAGAGGACAACCAACAACAAACGGAGAGAGAGGATAATAAGGAGAAGAAAAAAAAGTGAAAACCAAAAAAATGAGAAATGGATAAAAATTTAAGAACATTGCAAAACAGTCGGTGTTTACAAACCACCTACCAATATTTTTCTTCTGTTGTTGCTCAGGGACACTGGGAACGGCTGAGGGTGGTGTCAAAGCACAGTGTGTAAGCTCTGTGTAAGCTCTGGGAATCCGATAAAAATACGGCAATCGTTATCAGATAAATGCATGGGAAATAGCTTCGCCTGTATTTCTCCCGGCAGGTCCAAAATTTTCGGACGGGGCGCCACAGCTACCTCAGGTAACTTCTGCGTAAATTAGGCACCTCTGTAGGTATTTACACTGCATGAGTATTGGGGTTTGCAGGCAATATAGAAACTCCGCAGGCAAGCGTCGGCCAATGCGCCTTTGCGTGTATATACTACTCGATGGGTGTGTAACAGTGGGTAATGATTGGGTCTCGTGTGTAACAAAAAATCGTGTAGGTAAGCGTTGGCGCATATATCTCCCGGGGCATGTGCTTGGTCTTTGTTTGGCAAAATGCAGTGCGGCCCCAACGTTAGGCCTGACAACATGCTAAGCAACATCACAGTCAAAATACGTCAAGCGGCTGGTACTTGTTAACGTTGTTAGATTTGGGGGGCTTAAAATTAGGCAGAACTACAGGAATATTCCGGTGAACGCATTGGCCAATAGACTTTCTCAGGAATGTGCGCGTGGGCGGGGGTGTAACACTGGGGTGTTATTGACTACACTCGAACGCAAGAAACCAACCAACAAGAGGCTGAAAGCTTCGTTGTAGAAGGAGAGCTTATAGTTCAAGCTACCGGACTTCAGACTTACATTACTTGCGAGGATGACTTGTCGGAAGGGGCCATCAGGAACCGGAGGCCTTGCACCAGGGATGGCACAACATTCTATACTGAAGACTTAGCCACGGATAGCGTTCTTTAGACAACAAAATAACCGACAGATCTGTATTTTCAGCCGAGTTGTTGCTTAAGTACACTTGTGGCTTTTGCGCGAGAACAAGACGCAGATGTTTCCAGTACGCACTGAGATACTGGTGCCGAAATTTAACTTTAGAAGGCCCACTAAGCCAGATGCTTAACATAGTTGGGTAAACACGCCAACGAAATGGGTTTTTTACGAGCTGTATACTCAGCTAGCCTTTAGTGTGTTAGAGAGGAACAGGGAAATGGTGTCTACCATCCAACGGCGTATTTCTACGAGGGAGGAAATGGTACTTACCGTGAAAAACAACAGGAAAAGTACAGGTATTCATTACCTTATTTACAGGGTGGTATTATTTCACAGTCAAGTAAACAGAGTTGTTATCAAGCGTACTGTATGTTTAAGACGAAAAGCAGACACCCCAAATGCCTTGCGGGGGACACTCTAGGTGCTAAGAATATCTCTTGTGCAGACTTTCGTACGTGTAGCACTGGGTGCAGAAGCGTAGTAGGTTGTTGAAGCCCGGCACAAAGTGTTGCGTGTACACGATGTTCAGCCTCATACAGTGAAAGAACATACATCAGGCTATTGGTGTGTCCATCATTCCTCTTGAATTTCCATCTGAGGGTCGAACGAATACAGGGTCTCAGACTAATGAGAGGCGTCAGCCAAGATCGATCGCCGAATGCTTCATGCGACAGTGCTTAAGATCTAAGGAGATTTTTTTAGTGCAGAGTCCCTCAGTCAGTGAAGCAAAGGTGTAGTTCCTAGGATCCATCATCACTGCTGGCCCAGGGACTGAGAAAATGACGGAGTTCCAGCCCGCCTCCGCGTTGTGCAGGACACAAGGAGTTGGCTGCATTTTTTTTTCGCGTGCAGCAGCGAATCGAGGGAAGATGCAGAGCAAGTGCTCTGTAGTCTCACGAACAGTGCTAGTCGGGCACAAGGGGGAATCGTCCCAACGTATCTTAAACTTAACGTTTTGCGTAAACGCTCCGTTCAGACGTAGACGGCGCAGCACTCCTTCACAGCGGTCACTGAGGCCGCGTGGGCAGTGAGTTTCACAATGGGGGTGAATAGCCTGCAAAGGGGGATACCTGCGGTGAGGATCCTGCCACTCCAACATTTGTGCGGTCCATCTACTTGCAAATATAAAGTCATTATTGTCATCCCAGGAGAAAGTAAGCTGGGTTGTGTTGTGAAGCAAGTGGCCCGCGCTGGCGGCGGCGTTAGATCTAATGCTGCCTTGATTTTCCAAGTTACCAGGCAGCCAATGAAGGACAATCTCATGGCCTATGCGCACGGCCGTTGTTGTTCAATTTAAAATGTCCTCAGTCTCAATCGATTTCTCTAGTTACCACAGCACTGTAGTTGAACTCGTGCTGAGGAAATACCACGGCATTTTATTTGTCGAGGTTAGTCTGTGTGGGTCACTCTGCCGACTGCTTCTTCTGCGTTTGACTTGTCTGTAAGTTTACTGCGGAGCACGACTTCGCTCCAAAAAACGTTATACCTCCGAGATAAGATCCCTGCTTCGTTCTTGGCGGCGTGACAATATGTTAGCTGAAGTAAATAAACATTTTGCCGTGTGAAAAAGTATTATGTGCCAAGCTGATAACAGAGACTACTGCGAGCTTCAAAGGAAGCGCTCAAAAATTTTTGCGCCCGCACTTTAGGCGGAATGCTTCGGGAGAAAGAAAGGACAGTACACAGCCGGCATACATTTTATTAAATTTCACACGGTGTAACAAAATGGCGAACAAAACTCAGGAACAAACATTACGAAGTAATTCAGATTGGTGTGAGAAAATATCCCGAGGCGTGCGTCAGTATGTGTGTACATGTAACAGCTTATCACAATAATAAACATTACCTAAAAAATCGGGTAACCACTTGTCGGTGGGGTGGAAGGCAAAAAGGATCATGTCGACCAGTGCGCTGAGTGCCTATAACGTTTAGTTCCCCTTTCAAATCCAGTGGAAAGTTCTCGCCTTTGTCCACCTGCTGTATACTAGGTGCAAAAGTAGCTATCAACAAATCAACCAACAAAAAAAGCAAAACTACGCTTAATATCTTGTTTACAAAATTACAAAATTAAAGCATAGATAATGGGCGTCAAAAGAAATTTTTCCAAAAGGCTCGGAATTGTTGTTTGGGTATTTCGAAAAAATCTAAATATTTTTGAAAATTTCATAACTGAAGAATTAAGCAATGTCTTATGGTTTATTTAGGATTTTTTAACTCAGAAGATATGCAGTGCATTATGCAATTCAGACAGACATCGAGTTTAGCTACAAATTAAAGGGGCTCCACAGTATTTCGTTGAGAATTAAGTATTCGAGCATGCCTTCCGCTGATAAGTTTTTGCCTGCGTTGTTAGGATAACGAGAGTGAATAGCAACAGAATCAATTATGACTTATTTTCAAGGCAGTGTGCAGTACTACATTCATACGGTTAGGCTGGACCTCCAGTTCATTAAAAAGTTCGTCAGCCGTGATTTCGTTGTCACCGATCTGGGTTCATCCACAAAGCGCTCAGTGAATGACCCTAGGGAAGCCAAAGGTAATTTTTTCATCGCTTACATTCTGCAGGTGGATATTGTAAGGTGGTAGTACCCAAGAACGCATCTGTGTACAGTAGCTTTTTTGTGATCGAAACCACTATCAATCTAACACATAAATCTATCGTAGCCTAAACATTCTTCCAATTAAACCATTACTCCCGTTAAAATTATCAATAGTTATGAATAGGCTTATTAATCACGACGTGCACATTGATGGCATCAACATTAATTATCTTTTAAATACTAATACCACTAGGTTTGCTCAACGCAATAACATTATTTTGCCCAAGGCGCGTACAAATTACGGCAAATTTAACACCGCTTTCGCTGTCATATCTCTATGGAATACCATTCCCACTGAAATCAAAACATCGTGTAATGTTCATTCATTTTTTCATCTCACAAAAAGATATTTGCTAGACGCACTTCATGACTTCCCATGACTCGCGTTTATCTTGTCTGCATATTTAGCCCCATTGCTTTCTTCTTTGACTAGTTACTCGTATTCATCTCTCCACAAGTGGTGCTGTTTTATTTTATAGTTATGTTTTTTGAATACTTTTTTTTCAAATCACTGTATGTGCTAAATTGTATTTATACTTCTTTCATGTTTCTAATAATGGTATGTATATATGTTGACTTTAAAGTGTTTCTTGCGTTGTCTAAACTTGTATAATAATTCTGCTCTTGTTACTACAAAAAAATCACTCCTTTCATTATGTAATATTCCTTAAATCTGTTTTGTCATAGCACGTCCTCCTGACAGTTTCTTTTTAAACTTTGGGACCTCCTTCTGTAGCATCTTTATTGTATTCAACAGTACTGTATTTATAATTTTGAATAAACTTGAACTTGGACTTGAAATTGAACTTTTCCGTGCCGCGGCTGCGTTATGTTTGAGAAACCCAATAAACACGTCTTTCTTATTTATTCGCACGCTTGACATTTTAGCTGTTGATAATGCGTGCCGTTCTCTCATTTGTACACTCTATTCTTAAGATTCTTATTCAGTTAGTATGTTTGTGATCCGTAAAACTTGCGAGAAATTTTGTGCACACGGTTTTGACGAAAATTCAAATCACTTCCTGATTCAGCTTTGTACGTCCTGTTCGACTAGATATAATTACGTGAAGCAGTGAGAAACCATGTACCTGGGGGTAAATTTTCTGTTAGCACGTGACAGAAATTGACTGAACGGCTCATTAGATGCACAACTCTGGGTGTGGGGCCCCTCGTGTCTTGTTTTATCTTCAGCCCTCGAACTGATTCGCGAACCCATTAATTCTGCTGTGTTCTTAGTTTTTGCAGTATTCACGATTTGTTAAAAATAAACCTCATCTTCCAGTTCCGGGACGCCAGTTGGAGAAGCGTTGAGGGAACACGAAGGAATGAAGCACGTTTTTGCGGCCTTTTCATCTCCTGTCTCATTCATGAACGCTTCATACTCTTCTCACTAGCCCCGGTCTTGTAATTCTTCAGGTAGAAATTTATGAACAAACAGAGAATAAGAAGTGTTTGAGCATTTCCGATGATGATAAGATGTCTTGGGAAAGAACAGTCGACGAAAAGAGGGACGGAGAAGTGGAGAATTATGATGACGAACTGGACAATCTGCAGAGTCGTGAGGTACTTTTTCCACCACAGATACTTGCGCACCTGAGGTCCGAAAGTTGCTAAGAAATAGTACGAATACATTATTGTGTGCACAAACACGTTAAGCGTGAGACCAAGCGCTGGTTGACCCTCGGGTGCGAAGAGCGCGTAGAACCACACGTTCACCGTGACCAGGGTATGGTGGATGACGTGAAGATTGGACACGTGGGTGAACTTCTTTCGCAGGACAAAAAACACAGTATCCAGAAGGTCGGCGTATCTGCAGGCAATGAATATCCAGCCCATCTTGTAGTACTCCGCCATCTCTGCAGTCATGTCGCCCGTAATGCCCTGGCACCAAAGGCTGTAGTGGCCGCCGGGCAGGTAGGTGAAGGGTAGCGCCACCCAAAGGAACAGAACGGACATGGTGACCATAAACAGGTTGTAGACACGAACAACATTGACGATGTCGAATGGCTTGCGACTCTCCATCCAGCGCGGACCCGCCACCTTGACGAAGTACAAATACAAGAAGAGGAGCGGGAAGACGAAGAGCGGGTTGGTGACCAACGGGTAGTCCTTGGTCCGGGGGTCTCCCATCTTGACAATTTCAGCAGACCAAGTAAACGGATTCAGTGTGACGTTCATCCTCACTCACGGTGGTTTCAAGCCAGGAGCCACTGAAAGAATAGAAAAAATACTACAGATTGGAAGCAATCAACATGGATAAGGGTATAGACGCCTTATGCTTGTAGTCACAAATGTGAAAGCTTGACTCGACGTGCAGGAAACTTGTAAGCTCATTTCCCGCAGGCAGTGTACGGATGTGCTGCCAACTTGCTCCAGAATTTCGCATCGAACCCCAATGTATGGAATGAGTGAAGTCCGCTCTGGTTTCAAGTTGCACTTGAAAGCCTTCAATGATAGCGCAATGAGATTTGCAATACTCGGCGTGCACGGTTTTTCTTCTTACAAGGCCTGGTGGCAGAGACCTTGTTGTGCACTGCCTTGGGTGCGGCTCCCGCCCGCTGTTAAAAAAGGCCGCATTTTAGGTTGCTATCAAGACCAAAGCACACGTGTGGTCATCGCCAGTTCTGCATTCGGCGCAGTTCCGAAAAATATGTTAGTATTCCCAGTGTCTCACTGCTAGGAAAAGCTATGGTATTTAATTTGAATTGACGCCTGTCTTTTTGTTCCCCGGTGTATGTTTTATTAACTGATGTATGCCAATACCTCTCCTTCGTTGTGTTCTTTTAGCGTTTTTGTTGTGGGGCGGCGTCTTTCATGATTCCATGAAGGCGGCGCCCGGAACCAATGCATAAATAAAGTTTGCTTTCCAATCAGCGCAACTGGTTGTCTCCTCCTTTTTTGTCCCGTTTGATGCGCGGTTGTTAGCAAATAAAACTCATGTATTCTGTGGAAGTCTTAGATGCGTTCTCCAGCATTCGCATATATACTTACTCGTTCATACTAATACAAACGGGAGTGTCGGACGGCCAGCTCAAACTCAGATCACCAGCAACAGCTAGTAGGCATTGCGAGGCAGGCCACCCGGACCCAGGGTTCCCTGGACCAAGGAAGCCTCCCCAGCTAAGGACAACGAAGGAACCTTGACTGCTCCGATAAATTTTATTCCTTAGTTCCAAACGATTGCCTTACTTAAAACAGTTCATCCGACTTTATCCGGATTTTATAAGCTGTTGAGGTTTGTGTAGGAATATTCTGCAAAAAGATGGTCCGCAGAGCGCCATAAAACTACCTCGGGCCAGAACGCCTTTGTAAAGAAGAAGTGGGCCTCATCGCTGAGTGGCACCTGTGGTTGTTATCCGACGGCCATTGCATCTCCCCCCTTTTCCCGGCCAGCACGGATTCAGTTTTTGCAGTTATGATACCGAGAAAACTTTTTCTGGCGTTCTGCTTTCTCTTTTCTAAAAGAAAAGTCACGCCCGCAAAGCCGTTCTTTTGTCCGTGTAACGCGTCTTCACTCAGACATCTAGAATCAGAAAAAAAAGGTTAGAAATGTGAATTCCCTTTTGGGAAGGCGCAAAACATTGAGCGTACCTTAGCGCTGCCTCAGAATGCCGACACAGTATCTTATATAAATGCGCAAAATCAGAAAAGAAGCAGACGTAATGTCGCGCCTCGAAAGCGTGGACCCAGCCGTTTATAATTTCAGCACAAACGAAGTAATGCCACGTGTTTTCCCGCAGTGTTCTGGTCATGCTTGAGTAGCCTCGTTCCCCAAATTTTTGGGGAAAAATCGACAGCGGACTTCTTATTTGCATTTTAAAAAAGCACGACTGATAATAATTTTTTTCGTATAATTTGATTTTTTCAAATTTTTTAGAAGCACCTGGACGATGACATTACCTGTCGTTTACAATTTGTTCACTATTCCAGATGCAGAGATAGTGGGCAACACAGTTAGCAAGAATCTAGTTTCTGCTCCCAGGGAACTATTTTTTTTACAGTTTTGGTGAATATTGGCGTGTTATTTGTAATTTTGAAGCAGTTCTTATCTTAAAACAAATCTTAGACAGAACACTGTCTCCTTGCCGCGTGCGAAGTGACAAATATGGAAAAAGTGCAGCTGACCAGAAACCGCCCATGATTCGCCAGACGACATTTACCAAACTTTTTCCCGCAAAGTACGCAGGTCATTGAAAAATGGTAAAAAAGAGAAAAGCTGCTGCAATATTTTTAACGTGAAATCTTTAGATCTCTACGTATCAAGCACGTACAAAAAAAAAGGTGGTGCAAAAAAAGTTGAAGTTCTGATAGTATCGTGCTTGAGCCGGGTATGGCGGTGCTGGAAAGGAAAAACCGCAGCGCCAAGAGAGGGCAGGTAACTGTCGCACATGTAATACAGTCAAAACTGACTATAACGAACCCGGATAGAGCGAATTAGGCTATGCAGTCAAACCCGATTAGAACGAACCCGGATAAAGCGAATTACGCTATGTATCGAACAAAAGCAAATATGTTACGAAAATGCATGCGAAGCATATTCTTTATAACGAAGTTCACAACGGATATATCGAACTCGGCGCGCCTAAAATTTCCACCGAAATGCGTGGTCTCGGAGCGTCGATTAAGATGCTGATTGGCCACGATTGAGATGTTGAGCCTCGCATGGACCGGCGTGTCGCCCGACACATTCCGTAACTGTTTTCCGACGCATGGGATTCACGACGGAGCCCATCCAGCCATCGAGTCCGGACAAAGGTGGCATCATCGGCGAACTGCGCGGAGAGCTCGCCAACGTGCCAGATGCTGTGCCGAAAGGGGTGTCTTCAGAGATTTCTTGAGTGTTGACGACGATCTTGCCGTCACTATGATCCCTCGAGTGCACACACCGTCGCCTATGTCATGGCAGCTGGTGCTGCTAAAAGCACTGGAGAGACTGAGGATGTCACAACTTAAAGCCGTCCGACGCTTTATGAAGCGCTTTTTGCCAGTCGATGTACTCCTCCAATATTGCTTCAATATTGAAGGACACGGACTTGAACTGGTGTAAGCGAATGTCTCGTGTTGAGAATGCGGTGCTAGTTGGTGCCAGCAAAACGAAAGTGAAAACAAAAATCACCCGTTTCTTTCGAAGTAGGAAGTTAAGGAAGAGAGTAGTTTTGTTGCATGCAATAAATACATTGTTTTGTGTAAGGTAATGGCATACTTTATGTGTTCGTTTTATGATGTGGGAATGGCAGGGAGGGGGGTCCCACGTATTGCGAACTCGTGACAAAAAAAAATCGTTAGAGGTGGGTTCCGCTATATCGAATTATTGGATATATCGAACTAATCGTGGCGCATATTACAGTTCGCTATAACCGGGTTTGACTGTATATCGAACAAAAGCGAATGAGGGCGAAGAATATTCGCTATAATGAAGTTCACATCAGATACAGTCAAATCTCGGTAAAACGAACACCACATTAATAAACTTTTCAGGTTAACGAGCATTTAAGAAATCCCACGCCGACTGCTTATAGTTTTATGTAAAATTATTTCACTACTCCGTACTTCAGAATAGCGAACTTTCCAAAATAACGGTCGTTTTGTTTAGTTCCGTGCCGTGTTAACAGCGCCTCGGAATTACGAACTCACATTTTCAAGGCGGGAAATTGCTAGATTTCCGTTAAACAATCGCGGCAACAGGAGCAGACGACACGCAAAGCGCAGCGCAGAAGAAGACGTCTTGCAACTTGCTCCGCGGAATGCGCGAGCCGATGTGAGAGAGAGAGAGAAAAAAAGAATGCGAGGAGAAGAAAAAAAATGAACCATGGGTGGCCTCCTCTATCCAGAAAGCCGCGGCCGCGCTATTCGCGCCCCAAGCTTTTCTACGTTTCACACCGCTGCTCGAATGCTTGCTGGATCTTCGCGGACATAAGCTGAGCTGGCAACCGAGGATATTCTCCAGAGCGTGAGCGCTCAGGATGAAGAAGGCAGTGAGGACGGCATGAACGACGATGCCTCTGAGTGTGCCACGGCAGCACTCGAAGACCGCGACGAACACGTGACGACTGCGGATGTGCAGGACAGCTTACGAAAACTCCGCACATTTCGGGGGACAAACCGCGCGGTCACTGAAGTCAGTCCACAGGAACATGGAAGAGTTGGATTCCTTCGTGCGAGGAAGCCTGTGCTGTACGCACCAGAAGAAAATTGCCGACTAGTTTAAATAAACGTGCATTGTTTCATGCTCATTTGTGCATTTTTTGTAAAAAATGACTTCAAGGATGCAGTGCTGTACACGTAGGTCGGTTTAGGTATTGAAATATTATTTGTTGTCCGAAATTTCGCGATTTTCACTACAACGACCTTTGAGAATAACGAGCAATTTTCTGCGGTCCCTGAAGTTCGTTAAATCGAGATTTCACTGTATATCGAACTCGGCGCACCTACAATTGCCACCAAAATGCATGGTCTCGGAGCGGCGATTGGATGCTGATTGGCCACGATTGAGATGTTGAGCCTCGCATGGAGCAATATGACGCCTGGCACCTTCCGTAACTGTTTCCGACGCACGGGATTCATGACGGAGCACATCCGGTTAGCGAGTCCGGACCAAGACGGTATCATCGCCTAACTGCCCGAAGAGCTCGCCAACGTTCCAGATGCTGCGACGAAAGGAGTATCCTTTGAGGATTTCCTGAGTGTCAAAGACGCTGTAAAAGGGTTGAAAGTTGGGTGAGTTGGTAATGGTACATCTCAAAAAATTGTGTGTGTAATAATAAACCAGTGGCGAGTCTGCGCTGGTGCTGTTTTTTCGTGTGTTCTTGTCCCCGTAATTTGCGCGCAGTTTGTTTGTTTTTTGAGATGTCAAAGACGAGTTTGCCGTCAGTGTGAGCTCCTCAGGCACAGACAGCGTCACTGATGTCATGGCAGCTGGTGCTGCTGAAAGCACCAAAGAGACTGCAAAACGTAGGGACATCTTTAGTGTTCTCGGTGCTTTAATGAAGGTTAATGAAGCACTTTCGCCAGTCGATGGGCTCTGTCAATATTACTTCGATATTAAAGGACACGGACTCCAAGTGGCGCAAACGACGTTTCCGCCGAAACTAAAGTTAGAACAAAAACCACCAGTCTCTTGTGAAATAGGCAGTTCAAAGCGGAATCTAGCTTTATTGCGTGCAGTAAATGTATTGTTTTGTGTAAAGTAATGACATAATGTATGAGTTTCTTTCTCTACGTGGAAATGGCAGGGGGGGGGGGTCCTGCGTACTGCGAATTCGTAACAAAAAATTCGTTATAGACGGGTATGGCTGTATCGAACTATTCGATATATCTAACAGATTGATTGATTGTAGGGTTTAACGCGCCGACGCAACGCAGGCGATGAGGTTGCGCTGTAGTGGAGGGCTCCGGATTAATTTTATCACCCCGGGGATATTTACCGTGCGCCGAAAACTCGTACACACGGGCATTTTTGCTTTTGGCCTCCATCAGAAAAGCGGCCGAGTGCTAAGCAGCGCAACGCCTTAGCCACTACGCCACCCGCGCCGGGTGGATATATCGAACTTATCGCGGTGCATATTACAGTTCGCTATAACCGGGTTTGATTGTGCGCGCCTCCGTGAGGAGTTAAGGTACTCACAAGGGCAATGAAGAGGGCAAGGGCTTCTGGCAATGGCGAGCTAGCGGAACGGGCTAGGAAGGGTGCTGTCCAAAGGACTGGTCAGTGGTGTCGTACCTGTCTACAAAAGTTCAACAGAAAGGTTGACAGGAGATCAACAGAAAGCCTAATTTGGCTTTTGCCTCCACATTCTGTTCTAAGCATCACTCCGTAATTGTCTGGCTGTATTGTGACCATTTATTTAGTTCATACGAAGAAATATCTACCACAAAAATTTAAAAAATCCTTTCAGAAAACCGGTTTTGAAGGAAAAAACACGAAGTGAATTCGTTTCTAATCATCATCATCATCATTTATTTACCCTTGAGGGCCCTTGACGGGGTATAACATATAGGGGGTGGGGGGGTTCGAACAAGCATACACAAGACAATTCCAGACCAAGAACCTAAAGTACGGTACAATTCAGAAATTGTAATTGCAGGGCAATAAATAATTATGATAAACTAGCCATACAACTAAAAGCACAATTCAAAGTGGCATAAAAATGTAAAAAAGCAAATGGTTACACAACTAATACACAGACATTACGACGGTGGGGTATCAAATGAGTTTCGAGTAATGTTTTAAATTTTAGAGTATTACGCTCATTGGCTATTGCATTTGGAAGCCGATTCCAAGGTCTCAATCGTTAACGGAAGAAAAGATCTGTTGAAAGCGTTAGTTGAACCTTTCAAGTTTTGAACACGCAAAGAATTGAAAAGATGGCGCGAAGTTCGAATTAGTGGAACAAGGAGGAAGCCATATATGTAAGCGAAACTGAAACACAGTTTGCGAAACAAACAGAGGCGTGCTATTTTTCGTCTAAGATCCAGGAAGTTGAGAGATAGTGATAATTTTATACTATATAGTAACACTCGTGCGGAAATCGTACTGGAAATTGTACTGGAATTGTACTGTAAATTGTACTGGGAGCCGCGCGATTCTGAATGGCTAAAGGGCATCGATTAAGTAAGATTTGCGTGGATTGCAGACTGGAGAAGCATAATTTGAATTTTCTACGGGCGTAACTTCGTGGGCAAGTTTCGTCCGCTTTGGTGGCTCAATGGCTAAGGCGTTGCTCTGCTGAGCACGAGGTCGCGGGTTCGATTCCCGGCCGTGGCGGCCGCCTTTCTGATGGAGGCAAAAAGCAAAATCGGCCGTGTGTACGATATTTCGGCGCACGTTAAAGATCCCCAGGCGGTCAAAATTAATCCGGAGCCCCCCACTACGGCGCGCCTCATCGCCTGCGCTGCGTCGGCGCGTTAAAACCCTACAATCATTCAATCAATCATTCGTGGGCAAGTTTACGAAATGAGGCCGGTGAGAAGGACAGGGACCTTCTGATAAAACCTAATGTTTTGGAGGCATCGGCCGTAAGCTGTGCGATAGCAGTCCATGTTAGCTTGCTGTTGATATGCTTACACAAAGTATCGGTTACGATTCTGCTAGATCGAGATGGTTTAGACTGCAGGGAAAAGTAAAATTTATGTTGGAATGCTTACGGCAAACTTGCATAAATTTACATTTAGACACAGTAAGTTGCATCATCCATATAAACACCAATTTTCAATTACGTTTCAATCCTTTTGGAGGGCAAGTTGATCAGAGCTGCCACGTATACGGCTGGTAAAAAACACATCGTCTGCAAAAAGACGAAGGGAAGATGTAACACTTGAGGAAAGGTTATGATGACTCTATTCTGGGTACCCGTGCGATGAAGGGTAAAGTACATCACGGCGTATGCATTTGTCTCTGAGAATATGCTCTCAATGAGGTTTGTGCAAACGCGAGGAAAGCTTTTTGATAGCGTTAAGCAGCGGCATTAAACAATTAGCTCTCATTGTAATACAAAAGCTGGAAAGTATCGAGATGAGGAAAATTGGGCACGCACCTGGATGAATGAAAATTCCGTCTTCGGTCGGCGGCGGTGAAAGATGAATGCCTGTGGCTGTTCTGACGGCGGGATAACTTTGTGTCTACGCCCCGAAGAAATGTCCCTTTTAACGGAGCCTAAGACTAAGGTGCCGCTTCCGTCGCTTCTGCTAGTTAGATCCTGCTGGGTCCTGTCTTTCCCGGTGATAGTTTTTTCTGTAGGGCAGCATAAAAAAAATAGATGCTTGAATCTCACATCTCCGTCCTCTCCCCATTTGCATACCGGTCGTACAAAGCCCGGTATCCTACTGAGTTTTGCGCCGTATGCGAAATGCGAAAGATGGGTTTTGTTACAGAAATATGCTTGCGTAAAACAGTTCCTGCCTCTTCCACGCCAATGAAACCAAAAACAAGTCGAGAACAATGGAAATCCCAAAAGCGATACCTCTTCTAGACCTGAATAGTAAAGAGATGCGCGCTGATTATACAGGGTGAAACGTTACAAGCGGTGGAAAACTCGAGAGCCCTGTATAGTTAACAGTGTAACCAGTAGTCGCCAATGGTCGCGCATCAAGGCGCCATATCCTGTTGGCCTTGCCAAGAATGCGTAACTAGCAAGAAAATTTATTGATGCAGCCTATCGTAGGAATCAGTAGGTGACTGCCTTAGTGTGAAAGCTGATTCTGTCACTAGCTAAGCGTAAAAGCATTGTCAGGCTTAAATTCTGTTGAGAACTATACAACAGCAAACTGCGAAGCTTTCGCCAGCGGGTGTCACCCGCATTAATCATCCGTATGCTGTTTTGCCTTATTATCCAAAGGTTGTTGTTTTTAAG